>OX411559.1:5809527-6535360 GCA_948146395.1 Fragum whitleyi | reverse complement strand
ATGTCAATGTGTAAAGTTTTTGATATACACTTATTAAATGGACGGTGTAGATGTGATATGAATGGGGAATATACGTCTACAGCTAACGATTGTAAAAGCGTTGTAGATTATATAATTGCATCTACCGAATTATTTCAGTTTATAACACATTTCTCTGTTGAAGCAGACGAATTTTCGAATCATTTTCCGATTGCATGTAGATTTGATTTTGCAAGTGACTCACAATTTAACAAAGAAAGTAGTGCTGATAAAGTAATACGCTATTGTCCATATAAATGGAATGATACTAAAAAAAAGAAGAATTTCTTCTCAGTTTTGATAAGTATTTTTATAATTTTAAAAAAGATATGTCCTTTCCTATAATGAATGTTGATATAGCGCTCAGACGATTTTATGACGTTTATAAACGAGCTGGATCCTCTATGCAAGTTAAGCGGACCTCTTGCTATTTAAAAGCATTCGAATGTAAATATCGGCAACCAGAATGGCGGGACAATGCATGTGAGGTATTAAAAAGTAAAAAATTAAATGCCTTGCGACAATTCAGATATTCAAATTCAGTGATTATTTACACTACAAAATTTCAAAAAATAAATTTAAAGCAAAATGTAAATTAAACAAAAATATCACAAAACAGAAGAATAGAGAGGCACTATTCAAAGCAAGAAATGACCCTTCTATGTTTTGGCAAATCATTAAACGATTGCGACCCATCAGACAACAAAATGTTATAAGCGGCCACAAGTGGTTAGAACATTTCAAAGCCCTTTATCAAACTCAAGCTTTTACCAAGGGAAATAATTTAGAAAGTATAATCCAGTTCAATGATAGCAGTATGTTAAACTTACCAATATCAGAGGAAGAAATAGCTCTAAGAATTCACAAAATTAAGCCTAATAAATCGCCTGGGCCGGATGGTTTGATCTCAGAAATGTTCAAGTGTACAAGTTTACAAATAACACCTTTTTTAAAAGATCTGTTTAACAGTATCTATGATAACGGACTTTTTCCAGATACTTGGAGCCAAAGTATTATAGTCCCCATTTATTATAAGCCGGGAGAAAAAGCGGATCCAAACAATTACCGTGGTATTTCCTTAATTAATGTGATGAGCAAAATTTTCATTGGCATACTATCTGAACGGCTAAGTAATTGGGTAGAAGAAAATAATGTGATTGATGAAGCCCAGGCTGGATTCCGGAAGGGGTACAGTGTTATCGATAACACGTTTACTTTGAATGCAATGATACAAACATATCTATCAAAACGCAGAGGACGATTTTATTGTCTCTTCATTGATTTTAGTAAAGCATTTGATAGTATCAACCATGAGAAACTTTAGGATTCATTAAATAGAAAAGGGATAACCGGGAAATTTTTGAATATATTCAAAACTATGTATAGTAAATTACAATCAGCCGTTAAATTTAGTAATGATAATTACTTAACAGAGTTCTTCGAATGTCATATTGAGACAAGACAAGGTTGTATTAGTTACCCAAAAATATTAGATTTATTTATAAATGATTTAATTGAACTGTTTAAAGTAAAATCAAACAAAGGTATTTTCATTAATTCTAACATAGAAGATATACTTTGTCTGCTATTTGCTGATGATGTAGCAAATTTAGCTGTTACAGTTAGCGGTCTACAAAAGCAAATAAATACAATTCACGAATTTTGCGAAATCTCGGGTTTGAAAATAAACCTAGATAAAACAAAAATCACGGTCTTTCGAAATGTTGGCCCTATCACGAAAAAGGAAGGGTGGTTTATAGACGGGAAAGAAATAGTAATAGCTCAAAATTGTAAGTATCTGGGTTCGTATTTAAACAGTCATCTTTCTTGGTCGAAAACAATTGAAGCTCAAGCCGAAAAAGCCAGGAAGGCTTGTTGAAGCTTATATAAATATGAAACAAACTTTGGTTCCTTTAAACCAATGGAAGCATTTAAACTTTTTGATTCAATGATTAGACCAATTTTATGTTTTGGCTCGGAAATCTGGGGTTATAAATATTATGAATCTATTGAAAAAGTGCATATAAAGTTTTGTAAAAGAATAGCTCGGTTGCCTAATAATACACCAGACTTTTTGTACTTGGTGAGTGCGGTCGATATCCTTTAGCTGTTTATTATTTTTTACAGTGTATCAAATATTGGATTAAAATCATTATAATGCCAAACCATAGATATCATAAACAATGTTATTTACTACTTCGTCAACTTGGCGAAACTGGTAGGAGAAAATGGGCGTCAAATGTAAAAGCTTTACTTTTCGAGTATGGATTTGGCTACGCATGGTTGCAAATGAGATTGGTGATTCTGTTAAGTTCATTCAGATGTTCAAACAATGTCTAATCGATTGGTCAATTCAGTATTGGCAAGCTAGGATAAACAATTCTTCAAAGGCTTTCTATAATAAAGACTTTAAATCACAGCTAGATATCGAAAAATATTTAGAAATAGACATGTCCTTTATATACAAAAGGAATTTAGCAAACTTCAGATGCTCTTGTCATTTTCTAGAAATAGAGAAAGACAGACATGAAAACATTGATAAACAATTTCGTTTTTGCAAATATTGTCTAAAAAACAACAAGTACATATTAGAAGATGAATTTCATTTTTCATTGATTTGTCCCTTATATAGTAATATAAGAACGTGTTGTTTACCTAAACAATGGCTTAAAGCCTTACCAACAAAATCATTATTTGTTAACAAAATGCAATCAAAGAATATTGATTGGATTAAGGCACTTGCAAGATACATAACTATATGCTTTCGGGAAAGAGAGGAGTTTGTGAAAAAATCTGGTTAAAGCGACTAAGTCTAAACAATTTCTTAAAAAAAAAGTTTTGTTGTTACATTACATCATTTTGACTAATGCACATCGACTTTGTCAGGGAAACTTGTCCCTAAAATACCTAATTTGGAGTATTCGTATATTTCATGACGTAATTATTGTACAAACTATGTAAAGTAATATTTTGTATATGGGCCGGAGGCCTTATATTGAATAAACATTTTGAATCTTTGAATCTTGAATCATTGCATGATAAAAAGCATTTCCAATAAATGTTCATGAAGAAGTTTTATGAAAAATATGGTTTGTTTACAGATTGATAGGTAGCTTTCGTTCTTGGTGTACAGCCTTTTCTTCATAAGTTGTTAGGCCCTATACACTGCAGAATACTTGAGGATTTATTTTTATAACATGAAAAAACAGGTTTTGGTGATTCAATAATCTGCGAAGAGGTCATGAAATATTAAACTAATTAAATTATCATTCTATTAACCGGTAGCGCCATATATCCATCATGAGATATGTTGACTCTAGGATTTTCGTTAAAAATTGAATGATACTTATAACGAAGCTAATCATGTGACAGTGTCTATATTGACCTGATTTACCTGCCTGATAACATAAAATTATTTCAGGCAATCTTTTTTAGAAAACAGTTTGCATATTGATAAATTAACTATCTTTACCACAAACATATTAGTCCGGATGTATTTGATTTCAAACGTTCCGTGAAATTTAAATACTGAAAAATAATTGCATGCTAAATATAATGTCTAAAAATATCAATGTTATCAGGGTTGTAGCTGTAAAAAATGGTCATGACTCGGCAAAGCCTCATTATGCTAAATTCTCCCAACCCAGACCAGATAACATTTATATTTTAAGACATGTGTACACTCTTCGCTATTTTCTGAAACCTTTGTCCGGAATCGAATTGTGAATCATTAGCCTATATAAAATTTGTCTCGGTGAAAAACACACAATTTTCAATCTAAGTGACCAATGATTTAATAAATAAAATTCAACAGGGAATCCATGTTACTCAATTTTATTTCATAAACACTCTTTTTCAAATTTCGGTCACCTGACCTTCATCAAGAAAACCACAATATAATATAATTAAGAAACTACATCTTCATCTTTCCTCCATTACACTTTGTATAAAACAACGTCAATAGCAACGTGACGTCATTTCCAGTACGGCAAAAAGCATTCACTTAACCCCGACCGCCAAATGACACCACGTCATCATGCACATAAGATTCTCACTTCAATTCCAAATATTTGGAATTGAAGTGAGAATCTTATGTGCATGATGCATAAAATTAAGTGACCAAGTTTAACAAGAAACTTACCATTTAGATGATAAAACTCGGCAGTTGATTCAGCAGTAGACTGAAAAGCCGAGTCCCAGTTGTATTGTACCATCTGACACACGGACGTCGACTTTACATACACAAACCCCATACACTCCCTCGTAGACCCACAAAGGGCAAGGCATGCGTATTTTGACCACACTGGCGTTGACGAGCCAAGAAGACCGTGTGTAGGAAAAAGTCCATCATGGCTTGATAGTCGGACGGCTTTTGTCCAGGAGACTTTTGTACAATAACAACTGCCTGGAATTTTAAAGAATATATATGTTCTGCGCAAAGTAGGAATCGGTACAATTCCGGAATTGTCCTACGCAAAGTAGGAATTCTCAGTTTGTTGGACATAGTAAGAATTCTTACTTTGCTAAGTACGATTCTAGAATTGTCCGTGCGCAAAGTAGGAATCTAGACATAGTAAGAATATTTATTATGGATTCGTCATAAACTAAGATTTCTAGGCATTGTAAGTACATGTATTGTTGAAATAGTGTATGATTTTGCTTTTATATTCTGTTTTTGTTGATGATGATGTATATCTCATGGAATTTTATAAAGAAACCATTCACTTCTTTTGTATGTTTGAAGACATAGCAATTGTTTGCTAACAGTATTTTACGTCTAACTGCGGTTATTCGTCAATTATTGACCTAAAACTAGTCAAAAATACAGCAAAAGAACAAGTGAAAAAGAAGTACACATGTACATTGTAATTTACTTCTAATAATATCTGATTACAGGCAATAGAAATGCTGTTAAAACATTGCCCCAAAACGAAAATATCGTAATCATTTAACTTAGGAAAATTTATGAGTAATTGTTAGGCAACACTTTACGGTATTTTCATATAAATTCTTACTTTGTCCAACACCATTCCTACTTTGCGCAGGGACTTCGACATAAGAAAAATCGATAAAATCTCCTTGTATGAATCTAGGATTGTTCGGTACAATTCTAGAATCGGCGGACAAAGTTGAAATTCCTACTTTGCGCAAGACAATTTTGGGATTATACCGATTCTAACTCTGCGCCGAACATATATACATGAAGTTAAATGATTCAAAATTGAATCACATGCAACACGACATATATTTGAGCCTTTCAGTTTAACAACGGAGTGTGAAGTATAGTTAAACAAGTTAACGTCTACATTTTCAAGAAAAGAAATCCGGGATATCGACAAGAAACTTGTGTAGATATCCCCGATTACTTGTTAGTTGCACTAAATTATTAGTTTTTAGTTCCTTTCATTGAGTTACCTACATTCGAAATCTGCATTGTTTTGATTCTCGACTTCGAATACAAATCCCTACCAACAATCAGACATAGATAAACTGGAGAAAATCCAAAACAAAGCTATACGATTCATCAAAAACGACTATAGAACTAGAGAGCCAGGAACTATTCATCCCTTCAAAAAAGAACTAGAACTTGAGGCCCTAGAAGAAAGAAGGAAAAATCTGCGACTTGTCCTAATGTACAAGGTGGTTAAAGGGGTTAGTACCGTCCCTGCCCGTATCAAAATTCCTCACATTCCAAAAGCCAAAAAGGTCAATGAGAACAAAGAAATACACTGATCACATCAGCACAAACATAGTAGAAAAACATGTTTGCAACAACACAAAAAGTCTAGTCATACCTGTAGCAAAAACAACACAATACAAGCACTCATTCTTTGTAAACACCACTATCCAGTGGAATCACCTGCCAAATGCAACAGTGCACGCAGGCTCGTTAGTGGCCTTTAAAACGGCCCTCAAAAAACGAGAGTCAGTAATATGGCAACATATACTTCCGTTGTATAAAAGCCTTTTAAGGATTCTACAACGTACACATACAGATATAGAATGAACATTCTGTATGATTTTTACAAATATGAAAAACCAACATAACACCATTTCAAAATCCTAAATGTATCACAAACCAAAAAAAGCCCAATGTATTTAATGATGAAAAACTCGCACACTAAAAATTTATTTTAAAATGATTAAACAGGGCAGTTAAGTAACTTTACCTAGAAATATAAATCCCACTAAAACACCAAGTGTCATAGTGATGTTTGATGACACAAAAGTATCATGGCGTCTACAAACTTATTTTAATCACGGAGCGATTTCTGTTTGCATACACCTGAAAGCAGTTCTGGACACGGCTTACTTCCGGTATCAAATATTTGGTAAATAGTTACCGGTTATTTCAAAATGGACACAGAGGCTAAAAGGGACTAGTCGATAATTCAATAAAGATGATATCAGGGTTAAATTTTTTGATGCTGTTCTCAAACGTGTTCGTTATTTATCACAATTGAATTAAAACCCGTTTGCTAGAGTCAGTAAACAAATAAAAAAGTTTCACGGAAGGGTGATTTTACACTGAGCGACTTTAAAAACGCAACAAAGTAAATTCGAGTTTAGAGTTCCAAAAAAATCATTTGTTTTAGCCAATTTTAGCTATCATAATACCAAAGAAGATGCTCTGTTGGATCGACTGAATTCTTGTTAGTTCTGACGTTTCGATTAGTTTTGGCATATCAGTCTACTGTTCAATCTTCTTTTGTGATTGCATTTTCACGGTTGATTGATTACATTAAGTTGTCAAGGATAACTGACGATAGAAATTTTAAAAGAAATGAAACTAGAGCTTGTCACTGAATGTGACTTAATACCCCCGCAAGTGCTTTCAGAGAATGAGATACTTTGACAGAAGAGGCAAAAAATACTTCAAATATAAAGATAACTCTTGGATTTGAGACCTCTAAATTGCGTCTTGCAAAACTGACACATGTGATAAATGTTTTCAAGCTATTGAAGGAAAACTGAAGGAGGAGTTTGGGAAACAAAATTACAAGTATATGTGTTCAAAAAGAAAAATTGTCTTAAGTTCAAGGGGAAATAATTCATAAACCTGTGGGAGTTTACACTTGAAATTTGTGTCTTGCAAAACTTCAACATGTGATAAATGTCTGTATACTTTTTCATTACTATTGAATGGAAATTGCAGGAGGAGTTTGCGACACAAAATTATAAGTACATGGTAACAAATAGGAAAAAATGTCAAAGTTCAAGGCTAGATAACACATGAACCTGGGGAAGTTAACACTTGAAATTTGTGTCTTGCAAAACTTCAACATGTGATAATTGTTTGTATAATGTTTCATAACTATTGAATGAAAATTAAAGGAGGAGTTTGCGTCACAAAATTATAATTACATTGTAACAAATAGAAAAAAAATGTCTTAAGATCAAGGGGACATTATTCATGAACCTGGTGGAGTTGACACTTGAAGTAGGGGTTTGCGACACAAAATGATAAGTACATGGTAACAAATAGGAAAAAATGTCTAAGTTCAAGGGGAGATAATTCATGAACCAGGGGAAGTTGGGACCTGAAAATTGTGTCTTGCAAAACTTCAACATGTGATGAATGTTTCTATAAAGTTTAAAGGCTTTTGAAGGAAATCTGAAGTAGGAGTTCGCGACACAAATTTACTACTATTTGTGTCCACAGACGGACGGACAGACGGACAGACGCACGGAGGGACGGACGGACGGACAGACAGGCTGATTCCAGTATACCCCCGAAAACATTCGTTTTGCGGGGGTATAATGAATTTGAAGTCGAAACGACTGTGTTCAGAATCGTGAATGTCACAAGTGCAGTTGTTCCTTAGACTTGGTGCGTCGTTTACCTCGATTAGACGCACAAATGATTGATTTGTGCCATCAAGATGTGAAAATCTGAAGGTAGGGCTTTGTTAAAAAGGGTTTTCAGAAGACTTTGTGTGTCAAATACACGTAAACGTCGCATGCCAAGAATATCCAGTAACCAAAACTCCCTTTTAAGAAATAGTAGCAAAAAGATCCTATCTCTGTGATTGTCCGTTAACATACCATTAAAATTGTCAGAGAACTGCAGCCGTCTCTGTCTTTTTATGTATGCGGCTTTAATTACCCTTGTGGTCACGGAGAGACGATATATTTACTGCGGATTAAAATTCCATCCTAATAGAGATAAGGATCGTCGGACACGTTTTCAAATGGCCAGTTAAAAGTAGTAAAAAGTTGTGTAACTGTTTGTTCTTTATTGTATTCGATTCTATTTCTTAAAGTTATCTAAATAACAACAATACTTTACTTCAGGAATAAACAGAAATTATGAATATAAATTCTTGCTTTCGTCACAAACTTTTCAATACATGGGTCTAGTATTTACTTTCAATTGTAAAGCTTTATTTTTAACCCTAAAATTTGTAAATTTGGGAAAATTATTATCTATTTATTTATTTATTTATTTATTTTCAATAAACAACGTGCAAAGAATATGTGTTTTGTTTTTTTTCAATAACACTATTTCTGCGAAGAAGATCATGTAATAACAGTAAGACATTTGAATTTTGTAATATTGTATTGGGATAAAGTAATAGGGAAGATTTAACATCCCTCTTTCTCATGTTGATTTCTGTCACATGATCGTTCAGTTTAAAATTTGTCATCTTCTATCGTTTTGTACGAAATAAAACAAATATATCCTAACTTCTAATTTTCTCCTCTATCTCTGTCTAAATCAATCTCTTTTTCTGCCTCTTTTTCTTTTTTCCGCCTCTCGGTCTGTCTCACTCTCTTTCTGTCGTCTCTATGTTTGTCTGCATGCCTCTCTCTCTTATTCTTTCCCCTCTCTCTCTTACTCTTTCCCCTCTCTCTCTTACTCTTTCCCCTCTCTCTCTCTCTCTCTCTTACTCTTTCCCCTCTCTCTCTTACTCTTTCCACTCTCTCTCTTACTCTTTCCCCTCTCTCTCTTACTCTTTCCCTCTCTCTCTTACTCTTTCCCCTCTCTCTCTTACTCTTTCCACTCTCTCACACTTTTCTTTCCACTCTCTCACACTCTTTCCGCCCTCTCTCTCTTACTCTTCCCCTCTCTCTCTTACTCTTTCCCCTCTCTCTCTTACTCTTTCCTCCCTCTCTCTCTCTTACTCTTTCCACTCTCACACTCTTCTTTCCTCTCTCTCACACTCTTTCCCCTCTCTCTCTTACTCTTTCCCCTCTCTTACTCTTTCCACTCTCTCTCTCTCTCACCCTTTCCACTCTCTCTCTCTCTCTCTCCCCCTCTCTATGCATCCCTCCCTTTCTTCCTATCTCTTTGTCTCTCTCTCTCCACTTTCTAACTCTCCCCCTCTTTCTCTCCCCTTCTCTCTCTCCTTAGTAATCTTGGCCATCTTAATTTACCAAAATATTTTTGTCCTGAGAGTTTCCGATTATGTAGTTATACTTGAAGTAGGGTTCATTTTATTAAACATGAGAAAAATTAATGTTTTAAAACAGAATAAATTTAATATACAACGAGGGTAAAATACTTCTCTGAAATTGATTCGTGTGTCTGTATGGGTTAAAATTGACTAAAATGTATAGATTTCATATCCATCATAATAAGGAAATTTCTAATTTAACAAATATTAATGACAAATATTGGCGGTGGATTGATTTTGGCGCATTTTAGCTTGACCGAAAAATAGTACCTTTTTCGTTTGAAGAATTCAGCAGATTTCATTTTGACATGACATATATCTTATCATAAGTTCAAATTATCTTAAGACTATGTCCTTACAGTTTTAAAGGGACGTTGCTGGTTTGTTGTAGGTTTTAATAAACAGAATTTATAGGCTACGATGTTCGAGCAACTGACTTCTTTAAGCAAAAAGAAACGGCCATTAACAAATATTAGTTAGCAAAGACCACTACCTCTCAAAAGCGGACATTTTTGTTCTAAAAGCTATCGAAACTGAATCTTATATTATTCGAACTCATGGTACAATTCTAATGAGCTTGAGGGTTTTGTAGAGAACTATGTGATTTTTTTTTATGAATGCAATCAAAATGACGCGAACAATCTTATAACAAGGCAACCTGCCTCTTAACAGACTGGCCTATGTTTTGGTTGTCGCGTCACGGATCATCCGAGGTTGATCGTGAGATTGGCCGAGTGGTGTTCCGAATGTGCTTAGGATGAAGGAGTGGGGCGCCGAGTGATCGATTGAAGAATGGATTTGATCAATGCGAAAGTCAATTTCACGATGTTGCTAACATGTGTAGTACTTTTTACAATCCAATTTCTAAGAGGTCAAAGAAAGCCTACTTGTTAGCGACCTTTAACAGGAGTTATATACATGTATTTGTTATTACACATCATCGCTTTTCTATCTTTATACATATTTAGAATCCTCGGAAGTGCAGTACAATTTTTGGCTTCCTATACTGTTTTAGGATTAACCAAACAAAATATTTCTGTTATCAACTAGAATTTATTAAAGTAAACGCCATAGCGCAGTTGATAGCGCGTCGAACTGTCAATCAAAAGGTCTCGGATTCGATTCCCGACGGCGGCACTCATTCTTTCCGACTATTTGTCTCTCACCAATGGGTCGGTATTCGTAAACCTATGTGGGATAGCAGCTTGAGGCTAGGAAAGGATGTGGTGGTTGAACTGGCGAAAGAAATACCAGGAATCCATTGCTAGGAGCTATAGCCGTCGCGTTATAACTGAAAAATATTGAAAGCGGCGTTAAACTCCATTCAATCAATCAACTACAATCCATTTATTTCCCCTTTTACTGAAAATCAGTCCGCAATAAGCCAACAAATGTTACTTTAAGGATACTCCGTGAACTTACTACGATGTAAAAGCCGGACATATTTCATATCATGAGTGCTTATCATTCTTATTCTAATCTTGGACCTATCACCATGAACATTTATTTTGTTTCCTATTTTGTAACTCTTGCTTTTGTTGGCAAAGTCGGTTCGTATAATTTGAGACGCATCATTTCTTTTTTATTTCAGCTTGTTGTGATCCTAACAATAAGACGTCCTGACTTCGAATTTACGACAAACTCATTAAATAGAGGATAATCGTTTGTTTGAGTGTAAGATCGATTTATATTTCATTGAGTGAAAAACAAAAGCTATATTTTCACGAGTGGCAGAGCCACGAGTGAAAATATAGCTTTTGTTGTTCACGAAATGAAATATTAATTGATCTTACTAGAAAACAAACGATTATTCTATTTCTTTAATGCAAAAATGAGACAAAATGTAAAAATTTCTAGGACATAATTTCGTAAAGCGCGTCATTTTGCACGTGATTGCTATGCAACGTTCATTGTGACGTCACTTATTTCGCCCAGCGTAGATGACGTCAGATAGGGTGAAATGCACAAAAGCAGGGTATAGGTTTTTGATTATTTCACTGCTTTTGCGGTGAGATTATCAAGTGATAATCTACCGTTATTTCTCGATAAACCACCAAAAAGCATTAAAGAAATGTTTTTAGTAAATTTTGATTGTAGATGTCGAATTAGAAAAGCCATCGAATATGATCTTGAACAATTCAGGGGTCTAGAGGGACGATTTCGCGATCAAATTTAAATTGATAATATCATTATATTGAATTATTTAATTCTAGCTGTGTTTGTCAATATTTGTACATTCTGATCTTAAGAAATATAGGTTTTATTTCTCAATGAAATCAATTTTGAGCACAGAGCTTTTTTAATGTAACATTATTGATAAATGTTCACATATTTGCTTCGTGGTATAAAATTTTAGGAGCTGAAGAGAGTTTTTGTTGATTTCATGGTAGTATGAAACTGAAGCCCTTATTACAGTATTAACCCGTTTCGCGTATTCATACAGTATAATAAGGTTATTAGTTTCAAATCTCAATGAAATCAACAAATAAGTTCTTCATTTCTTCAATTCAATACATCGACAAATCTTCAATACCACCCACTAACGTGATATGAATACTAGAAAGCCATGGCTTGTGTCGCTCCACAGGCTTGAATTTCTTGTAATAGCAAATCTAAGTTTTGACTAGATTTTTAGATATTTTGGGTTCTACTGATGTTGAAATGATTTTCAAAGTTTCCACTATTATAACATAAAGAGAAATGACCTCCGCCAATAAAATACATTTTTTTCATCCGATCACAATAATTGTTGGTAGACTGATAAAGGGTCACCCAAGGATCATTCATGTAAAATTTGGTTGATATCTATCAGTTAGATTCTGAGAAAATGATTATCAAAGTTCCCACTAAATAACATATAGAGAAATGACCTCCGCCAATAAAATACATTTTTTTCATCCGATCACAATAATTGTTGGTAGACTGATAAAGGGTCACCCAAGGATCATTCATGTAAAATTTGGTTGATATCTATCAGTTAGATTCTGAGAAAATGATTATCAAAGTTCCCACTAAATAACATATAGAGAAATGACCTCCGCCCATAAAATACATATTTTTCATCCGATCACAATAATTGTTGGAAGACTGATAAAGGGTCACCCAAGGATCATTCATGTCAAATTTGGTTGATATCTATCTGTTAGATTCTGAGAAAAGTCACTGTTTACCATATTTGGAAATAAGCCACGCCCATTAAATTCATGTTTTTCATTGGATCAAAATTTTTGAAACAACTTTGAAAGAGGGTCATCCAAGGATCATTCCTGTGAAGTTTGGTTGAAATCCATCCAGTAGTTTCTGAGGAGAAGATTTTTAAAGAAAAAGTTTACGACCGGACGCACGTACGGACGGACGGACGCACGACGGAAACAACGCCATGACAATAGCTCCAGTGGCTTTCAGCCAGTGGAGCTAATAACACGTAGTGTTTTGTATGAAAAAAAAAAAAAAACGAGATTGGGGGAATTGACAATTGTCGAGGCTCTGCCGAGACAATTATCTTTTCCCACAACCGAATTAGATATTTTTTCATAGAATACACTAAGTACGCATTGTATTTATCTTATAACCTCTAATTGCCTTGTATTCGTCGATAATGCAAGTTTCTAAAAATAAACGCATTATGTCATAGCTCTAAAATTATCCATGTGATATCATGAAAAATATCATATGGGACGTTATCACACGGATATTTGTATAGTTGTAAGATAATATTGTTTATCCCATTTTCTCAGTGTTTTGTGAGGTGACCTACACTGCCTGTCAAGACGGTTGGATACCATACGAGGGATCTTGCTACCTGTTCGGAATTGACCGTAAAACACATGCCGATGCTCAGGTACAGTATATATGGGATTCGTGGGCGGTTGTTTAATTTTCTGGTTGAAATGTAGTTTATCCAATAAGTTATATGAAAGAATACAGCATTATGAATCAATCGCATGTTAAGGGGAAAGCACATAGTGTTATATCATAAAACCTACCTAAACACGGCGGAGAATCACGGGACAGTAATTTCAGAAAATCGTCAACGATTCTTTAAATACTTGAATTCGTTTTGAAGCAGAGAAAGTTGGAAAATATCATAAATTTGCTGAATTTGGGAGATCTTTTAAAAGTCTGTAGATAAAAAAGTTATTGACGACCAAGGAAAAAATTACTTGGTCGTCAAAAGACTTTTTTATCAGTAGATGTCAAAAGATCTACCACATTTTTTTTAATCGGTCTAGTTTTTACAGAATTAATGAAAAATATATGAATATAATGAAAAAATTGTGTCACATGATTCTCCGCCATGCTAAAGATTATGAGTATAGTCGGTTTGGCCAAAATCTCGCCACAAAGCTAGAGTTTTCGGATTTATTATGAACTACTGCAAAAGTACTATTGCGCCCTTAGATCATTCCTTAAAAACAATATATTTACGAATGAACAAGATGTAGTTGACGAAATCACGTTTGACAGGGTACACAGATTAGGAAAGAGAAAGTATAATAGAGGACAGATCGTTGAGAGACCAATAGTTGCCAAGTTCGATAGATCTTGTAGATACAATGACAGAGAAATAGTGCGCAAAGCATCGTTTGAGCTTAATAAAGCTAAAAATGGATTTTCAGTACGGGAACAATTCCCATACGAAATCGAGCAAAGAAGAAAGGAACTCTATCCCGTAATGAATCATTTTAAAAAGAACAAAGACAATAAAGTAGTATTAGTGCGAGATAAATTGTTTATAAACGGACATCGCTATATCCCCGAAGATAAATCAGATGAAGGGGAATTGAGAAGTAACAAATTCCAAAGTTACCAAAACGATCGCTCGAAAACAAGCCACAGCAACATCGGGAACGGTTGGGGACATATTCCAATTTCGAACCGATTCCAAACTTTAGCAGACGATAGAAATGTTAATTTCACGCCTAGCCGGGAATCTCGAATGGAGAAGAAAAAGGCTATTTCGCCATTAGAAGAGGAGATACGTAAAAAAGCCAAAACCGGCCAGATAGATCCCGAATTAAACTCAATCCAACAAAGCACAATTAACTTAACCCTTTGCTGTTTAATCCCTGCTTTTTACGTGCCTGTGATTTTATGATTGAGAAAACATTGTGAAAAAAGAAGAAATTGCTTCTGACAAGCGATTTCTTCTTTTTCCACATTATTTTCTACCCAACTGAATGGTTATTTTTCAAATTAAATCAATTTTTAATTTTCGTCTGCAAAACCTTTGAATTTGGACAGGTCCAAAATTTTGTAAAACAGGAAAGGGTTAATAAACAAAAATGCAGAAGTCCCTTCTTCAAGTAAAAACATCGAAACCGCAGGGGTCCGATCACGACGTAGGATTACGCGGGGGAGTTACATTCTTCAGACGTGGCACGTGCGAGACCAGACTGTTATGTAAACAATCGTGATGATCGAGACGGGACACAACAAAAAGACCCAACGTCTTGTGATTACAAACTTAATTTTCTTAGTATAAATGTGTGTGGCTTACTCAGCAAGATGAAGTGTCCTGAATTTATTCAAACAATTAACAAATATGATATTATAGGATTGGAAGAAACAAAAATCGATGATACAGACTATATATGTTTTGACGGTTATATATTTTATGCAAAAAATAGACATACAATGTCAAATAGAAAATCTGGAGGCATTGGACTTCTAGTCAGAAATGAAATTTCTCAATTTGTCGATATTTTAGAGACAGATAACAAGAACGCCATTTGGTTTTCTATTTCTACTGAATTCACAGGGTCGGGTGACTTCCTCTGTGGAGTGTTTTATATACCCCCAGATGGGTCCCCTTACTCGGTGAATGAGCCGTATTCACTCATTAAAGCTGAAATCGATAATTTCGAAAAAGAATATTCCAAAACTTTATTATTCGGCGACTTCAACTCACGCACTAGAAACAATATGGATTATATTCCGCTTGACAAAGATATTTTCAATGCTCTGAATTCCAATGATCTAATAGACGAGTATTATAATGAAATTAACGCATTCAATAATACGAATGTAAGGTTAGAGCGAATAAATAGTGATCGTTCAATTAATAGCCAAGGTTATCAACTTATTGATTTTTTGCATGAAAATTGTTTTTACATTCTTAACGGTAGAACAAAGGGCGATTTTCGAGGTAAAGCTACATCAAAGTCCGTCAGTACAATAGATTATTATATTTGCAATACATCGTTATTCCCCTTAATCGAATCTTTAAAAGTACTGGATTTTTGCCCTATGCTTTCTGATGTTCATAACGCCGTTTCCTTGCAAATAGACCTTAAGTTTAAGAAAAATTGCTCATGTAAATCATCCCCCAACACTGAAACCAAATTATGGGATCCATTGAAATATGAAGATTTCTGTCATAATATTGATACTGAAAGTATTGATCATATAATGCAACAGTTAATCTCATTAACAGACAATTCGAATATACAACAGGCCCACATTGATAGTGTCGTTCAAAATATCAACCAAACGTTTATCACGGCGTCTGAAAGAAGCTTTGGAAAAACGAAACCTTCTGCAACTAGAAATACGTGTGTTATCCATGGTCAAAAAGATAATACTTTGCCACAATGGTTTAAATCCGAGTGCTCAAAGGCGAGAAAACAATTCCACAAAGCAAAGCAGAAATATAAACTTAACAAAACTGAGCAGAACAAGTGTCGTCTTAAGGAAAGTAGTAAAATTTATAAATTAACCATGAAAAAATATTCAAATTTAGAAAAAAATCTAAAAATAGAAAAACTAAAAAACCTTAAAAGTTCTAACCCAAGACACTTTTGGAAAATACTGAATAATAACAAAAACTCACAAAAAAAATGAAAATAGGTGTCACACAGAAGAATTTTATACCTACTTCAAATCAATGCACGTCGACAATGAGAATGAAAATATACAAAATTTAAATATAAACGATCAAAATGGAAACGAAACAAATAATAACCAATCATTAAATCACCCAATCACCCATGATGAAATAGAAAAATCAATCAAACGTTTGAAAAATAACAAAGCTTGTGGCATTGATAAAATTGTAAATGAACACTTAAAGTATAGTTACCCCCTTTTTCGTGACATATATCTACGATTATTTAATCTAATTTTAGACACAGGGATTTTCCCTAACTCTTGGTCAACCGGTATGATTAACCCAGTCTATAAAAACAAGGGTGATAAAGCTGATCCGTGCAATTACAGGCCAATTACTTTACTTAGCTGTTTTGGTAAGCTTTTTACCAGCATCATTAACTCTCGGCTGCACGAATATGCCGAGTCCCAAAACTTATTGAACGACTGCCAGACTGGTTTTCGTCAAAATTTCTCAACCCATGATAATATTTTTGTACTACATACTTTAATACAGTTAGCATTTAAAAACAAAAAGAAATTATTTTGCGCGTTTATCGACCTCAAACAGGCTTTCGATTCAGTTTGGAGAAATGGAGTATGGCATAAACTACTTTCATATAATATAAATGGTAAATGTTTTCAACTTATCAAAAATATGTACAATAATATAAAATCCTGTGTAAGATCCCAAACTATCACCTCGAACATGTTCCCGTGCGAGACCGGTCTCCGACAGGGCGAGAATTTGTCACCGATCTTATTTTATCTATATCTTAATGACTTACACGACTTTTTCAACGATTCGAATATTTTGAATGGCTGTAATATCGCATTACCAGACAATTTAGCAAATGATTTAAGTTCTTATCTAAAAATGTTCTTACTCCTTTATGCCGACGATACTGTTATTATCGGTGATACCGCAGAAGATTTACAAAACGCATTAGATCTATATGAAACTTATTGTAAAGAATGGAAACTCCAGGTTAACACAGATAAAACCAAAATAGTTATTTTCTCTCGGGGACGAAAAAGGTCACACTCGTTTAAATTTGGTAATTCTCCGATCGACGTTGAGGATGATTACAAATATTTAGGAAAATTCTTTAGTCGTTCGGGCTCATTTAAGAAAGCAAAACAACAAATCTCTAAGCAAGCGACACGTGCAATGTACAGTCTTATAAAAAAGATTAAAAAACTATCATTACCTATAGACATGCAAATTGAACTATTTAACAAAACCGTTAAGCCTATTCTCCTTTATGGATGTGAAATAATCGGTATAGGAAACAATGATATTCTAGAACGGGTACAATTAAAATTTTTGAAATACGTCTTACGTTTAAAAAAGTCAACCCCCTCAAACATAGTGTATTGAGAAACAGGTGTGTACCCCTTATCTATAGACATAGAAAGTAGAATGATTAATTTCTGGATAAAAATAACACATACATCACCGAACAGTCTTTTAACGAACGTTTATTCTTTTCTGCATCACTCGTTTACCAATTTACGCGAAGATGAAAATACAGTTTTGCCATTATTCGCATGGATTAACAAAATAAGAACAATCTTAATAAGCTGCGGTTTAGTTAATGTTTGGGACATACACTTATCTCAGAATCCAAAGTGGATTAAACTTACAGTTAAACAAAAATTAAAAGACCTCTTTATTAATTCATGGTACACCTCGATCGAAAATAGCGATAGCCTTACAACATATAAACTTTTTAAAAAGCAATTTGGTTTCGAATTTTATCTGACTAAATCCCCCCAAAACCTAATGACTTACTTACTGAAATTCAGAACTAATAACCATAGACTCCCAGTTGAATGTGGACGATGGACAAACGTTACTCAAAATAATAGAATATGCAATCTATGTACCCACGGTATAGGCGACGAGTATCATTATTTATTTGAATGTAGTTCTTTTAACATCGAAAGAAAGAATCTAATACCACCATTTTACACAACTAGACATAATATAATGAAATTTGAATTGCTCGTAAATACACAATCCGTAGAATTATTATCAAAACTATGCAAATTCATTAAAATTATCCTATGTAAATTTTGACTCATAAAGTACTATATTGCATTCAGCATTTCCAACAAACACCGGTATACTTTCAATCAGTATTTTTCTCATCTGCTTATTGTAATTCGATTGTTGTTTTTTCAATAAAAATGAACAGTATATATACTGTATACTGTAGTTATTCATTATATAGATGGGGTCTTCTAATGTCTCGTTTCGATTAAGAAGACCTCACTAAATTTAGTTATAGTAAGACACAATTGGTTGACTTCTGTACCGAGAAACTGTCATAAAGACAATTTCTCGTTACAGAAAGCAAACACTGCCAGGTTACCCTTGCATGCCTACAGACAATCTTACCTATAAGGGTACCGTGTCATCCTGATATAATCATGTACTGGGAAATGTTGATATCACCGTTGCTACGTCTTAATCTTTAACACTGTTTAAATGATTCTACAGTTATTATATAAATGTTCCCTTACCACACTGTTATATTGCAACATTATATTCTATATCATGTATTCTTTTGTAAGAACTGAGAGAAATAAAGGTCATTGTATTGTATTGTATTGTATTGCCCGCAAGTGTTTCGATTTAAAGAGAAAGACTTTCTCCAAACTTGTGGTAGACATGATTATTATTATTATTTTCTAAATAAGAATTTATTGAGGTCTACTATGATGCTAAAGTCAATATGTATTTAGGGCTAAATTTTTCATTGCCAAGCCTGATGATAGCAATTTACGGCATAAATGTCACTGGCTTGATTCACGTATATTTATAATGAATTAAAAACAAATATCATTTGTCTCAAGTTTCCCGAGAAATAATAATAATAATAGAAAAAAAGATCTTTTCCGATTTATATGATTTATTTGTATTATGGGCTTGGTATGTCTGACTACATAATGCAGCATTTTAAATGCAGCATAATCATAAAAGATGATTTAAATAAAAAGTCCAAGTTGTAGGTGAAGCAAGAATTGAGTGAAAATGATATTTTTCACATTTGCTCATAAAATCCTCGTCTCATATTCAATATTTTATCTTTATCATATCTTTTCAGCAATTTTGCCAGCAACATACATCGGCACATCTAGTCCATGTGAATAGCGAGAGAGAAAATAACTTCATTAAAGACTGGTTACACATTTACATGCGTCAGTACTAGTAAACTTATTCGAGTATTAGTAAACTTATTCGTTTATCTTCAGCGTAAAACTTGACCAAGCTAGAAAAGTTGCATTACTGATATGACTTCAAACAGCATTGTACTAACAGTTTACAACATCGTGAAATTTTCAAGGTGATAAATTCTGGAATGGAATTGAATGAAATGGGTTTTGGGTGATATAAGAAGTAGGTAATTCAATATCGCTAATTTTGTTCGCGATGAACAAAATTAGCGATATTTATTACCTCCCTTTAAAAAATTATGCATACAAGTTCTATAAATTGCCTCCTACTTCTTCAAGAACCAACGACGCTTAGGATTTCATTATGTCAGTAAAAACGCATTTTTTTCTGGCTATTTACCATGAATGTAGGTATTGATCTTATTTTTTTAGTGATTTTGAAGCGTTTTAGAATGGTTTAAAAGAGATTTTGGAATTAACGAATGGAGTGCTGAGTGAGCGATTTAGAATGGTTTTGATTAATATAAAAATCAATTACACAATGTAACAAACTGTAAATCAAGGCGACTGATACTCTCTCTTCTGTAGTATGTCTCCAGTACAATAATGTCCGTATCAAACTGTTTTTCAAACTGTTTGGTGTTATGAATGCTGAATTTTATTTTGTCATTGGAAGTAGGCAAATGCTTTTCATTTTTCTACGTTTCAGTGCCCCAAAAATACAATACTATGAAATAACAGTACAATATTATGATTTAAAAGGTACAGTACTATGAAATAACAGTACAATACTATGGATTAACGGTATACTATGAATTAACGGTATACTATGAATTAAAGATAAAATGCTACGAATTAACGGTACCAAACTGTCAATTAAGGGTACACTACTACCAACTAGCGGTACACTGCTGTGAATTAATGGTACAGTACATTGAATTTACTGTACAATACTATTAATCAACGATACAATACTATCAATTAACCGTAAAATACTATCAATTAACAGTACACTATCAATTAACGGTACAATGCTATGTATCCTACAGGAGGGGGATGGTGGTTGGGGCTGACCGACACAGACCAGGAGGGTACCTTCGTGTGGACGGACAAGTCAACTCCCACATTCACAGGTAAGTTTTGAAACAATTTTGAATTGATACACAATTTCAAAATTGAGCCTGTGTGTGGCATTTCCATCAATTTGACATCTGCGTGAGGTGCAAACATTTAGCAGCCCAGGTGGTTACTTAGCGTAAGTAGAGGATTGCATTACTGTCTACAGATACTTTAACACCTTATCTGTCTACAAATCGCAAAGTGAAGACTCTGGTCAGACTGTGTGGATACACTGGTCAGAGTCTTTGCTTTGCACACATTTGAAATGTCACGCATAGGCTCAATTGACAATTTCTCTAGTGATACAAAACTATCAATCAAAATACGAAATGACTAACAAAATAATTCATTCTGCCTGGCCATGAAGACTTATATATACATATTTTTTTTATTATTCTATATTCATTCAACCCTCTTTCATACTGGATTTGTCAGCAAAAAGATCAATACTAATTACACAGGTTTGACAATAATATTGATAATTTCATTTGTGCTTTTCAGTGGTTTATTGAGAAATAACGGTAGGTGATCACTTGGTAATCTCACCGCAAAAGCAGTGAAATTATCAAAAACTTATACTCTGCTCTTGTGCATTTCATCCTTTCAGACGTCATCTATACGGGCAAAATCAGTGACGTCACATTGAACATTGCATAGCAATCACAAGCAAAATGACACGCTTTACGAAAATATGTCTTAGAAATTTCACATTTTGTCTCATTTTTGCAATAAAGAAATAGAATAATTGTTTGTTTTACCAGTAAGATCTATTAATAATTCATTTCGTGAACAACAAGCTATATGTTCACTCGTGGCTCCACAAGTGAAAATATAGCTTTTGTTGTTCACTCAATGAATATAAATCGATCTTACACTGAAACTAACAATCATCCTCTATGTATTGGCACCATTCAAGATTAATTCAATACATGTATAACTACAAATATTATTGCCAATAATATTAACCATGTAAGGGATGCAAGTTTAATTGATTCATCTGCAATAACAATTTTATGTAGACTGGTACCCTGGCCAACCCAACAACTACAGAGATAAAGAAGATTGTGCCCAGTTTCATCAAAGTTATAAATACCAATGGAGCGACACAAACTGCACCTACACATATCATCTAATCTGTGAGAAGAGGTCAGTATATCAGCATAATTTTTTTGTAGTCTCTAAGTACTGATTTTGTTTATAGACTGGCATCCTGGACAACCAGACAACTACGGAATAGGAGAGGACTGTGATAATTTTCATCTTAATTTTGATTTTGAATGGGGTGACACCATATGTACCTACAAATATCATCCTATATGTGAAACAAGGTCAGTTCTTGTATATTTCTACTTACCTGGTATTTCGGTCTCTTCAGTACTTTGATTTCAGAGTGACAACTGACAAACCAAGAAGATTTGTCTGTTTGAATGGTGTTCAAGGCCACTTTTAACAATTTTTCAGTCGTATCATGGTGGCTGGAGCATCTAACAGTGGTTTTCCAGTAGCACAAGTACTACAATGACATCCTTTCCTAACCTTCAAGTGCTATTACACCTAGGTTAAGGGTTATCCATCCTTAAGTGTGAGACTAATGTCAGAAAGGATATGCATCATCACTGAAGATCAAACCTATGACATCATTTGATGTTGAGAGTCTTATGCCCTTCATACCTGCAACAGTGTTGGCTCAAAACTAACAATACATTGTACATTTACTGATCTGGTAACAAATCCTTAAATTTTGATAAACCAGAAAGTAACTGTACAGCGGCGGATCCAGGGTTTCTATAAAGAGGGCTCGATGTCAGCCTTCAACATTTGAGAAATTAGTCCCATAGTATCCCTATCTATAAAGAAAGGGATACTATGGGGGACTAATTGCTCAAATTCTGTTTATATAAGATATCTTTTATTTGTATAATTTCAAGTTCTTGTAGTTCGAACTCTACAAAAAGGAATGGTTTTCCTGTTATCTATTAAAATTTGATTGAATTTGTCCACTAGAATGAAATAATTTAGATACAGAGGGGTTGGTTCGAACCCCCTGTGCGCCCTCTGGAACCGCCACTGACTGTTTTTTAGGTTTTTTTTCAAATAACTGTTCTTATTTTTCTTGTGCTGTGTATAAATCAATGATCAGTTAACATGTATTAATATCTATATTCTGGAACATAATATTAGCAACTTTAACTAATTTGTTTTTAGTTATTTAACTGAATTTCCCCTTTTTATGTGGCAACTCAAATGAAACCATTTATTTCATTATTTTCAGTGGCCAGGCATATCAAGTGAGCAGTTGAGTTTAGACTGGTGAAATGAAATGTTCTTCACTTAAGAGAGATATCTTATTCTAATCTTTTTGTTGTCAATAAAAGTTAAGAAAAAAGCATCACCTGTGGGTGCTAATACTCGACCGCATGTGCTGGATTTTGTAGAAAATTCTAAGCCTAACAAGAGAACCGCCTACGGGTGCCTACGCTCGGCTGTCGAGTGCTGGATTGTGGGAAAAAATCTAAGTCAAAAAAGGGGCATAATTTGCACAAAATGCATCAAGAGTTATCTCTCTAGATAGTATAGGTTGCTCTTATGATGGTGAACATGTGTGCCAAGTTTCAAGTGAATGCCTTCAGTAGAACCAGAGATATAACAAAATGTCAAACTTTTCGCACGACCACGACACAGAGGCTATAGCAATACCTCGGGTTTCTCCGAAAACAGCTGAGCTAAAAAGGGGCATAACACTTACAAAATGCTTTCAGAGTTATCCCCCATGACCATCTGGATAGCTCTTGTGATGGAGAACACATGTGCCACGTTACATGAAGATATCTTTAATTACAATGGTAATATGACCAAGATTAAAGTAGGACAAAACAACACCAAAACCAATGACATCAAGGTGATGACAATACCTTGGGTTTTCTCTGAAACCATCTAAGCTAAAAAAATCCAAGCTATAACATTTCTTTAAATAGAAAACATTGTAAATTAGATGTGTTTGTATAGGAGTGCCCCAAACAGAAAATTATAACAGTTGACAGACAACCTAGTCCTTGGTATCTAGCTGTAGTAAATTGTTTTCTGGTAGCTCTTCTGCTGAAATTATTTTTTGTTTCAAACAAATTGCCATATCATCCAGACTGACTTCATTTTTACAAAAACAAGATTTGTTTGTGAAACCCGAATGCCCTCAAAATTGCATTTTTAGAAATTTGACCTTGACATTGTCACACGACCTTGGTACCAGCAGATGTGTATCATTAAGATCTATCATCATGCCAAATATGAGCATTGTATCTTGAATAGCCTTGAAAATATTGGCAATGTTAAGTTTTTTGGTTAAGTTTTGCAGACAGACAGACAGACAGAAGGACAGAAGGACAAAGGTAAAACAATATGCCCCCGATCTTTCGATGCGGGGGCATAAAAATATAAGATGACTGTAAAACATTTATGTCCCCCATAAAAGCAGGTTGTTTGTCAATCAACAAAGGGCAATAACTCACAATATATGATGAGTATAGTTATGGTTCTTGTGCACTGCACTTCTCCCCAATGAGATCTATCCACCTGTGAAGTTTCATGATTCCAGCTTGCATACAAAAAAATGTCTACGGATGGACCTACCGACCGATGGATGGACCGACCAACAAGTGCAAGGCAATATACCCCTTCTTCTTTGAATGGGACCATAATTAAATATAAATCAGGCAGTACAGGTTGAGGTCAGACTGCACATCTGTGCAGGCTGATCTTAGCCTGTACTGTCTGCCAAAGCTTTGTGTGAATCAGCAAAATGTCACAAACAGTAGAAGAAGGATAAAATCCCCGCACAAATGAACAGTCATAAACAAAATAAAGTATATGTAGATATGCCCTTGTTTTTTCTGATGCAAGGACATTGATTGATTGATTGGAGTTTTACGCTGCTTTCAACATTTTTTTCAGTTATATTGCAGGGGCGGGAGCACCTAACAATGGTTTCCTGGTATTTCTCTCACAAGTACAGCCACCTCATCCTTTACTAGCCTCCAACTGCTATCTCGCATAGGTATACGATTATCAACCCATTGGTTGGAGACAAATGGAAAGAATGAGTGCTGCCCTCGGGGATAGAACCCAGGACCTCTAGATTGACAGTCCAACATGCTACCAACTGCACTATGACGGCAGCTTGATGCAAGGACATAAAACTTTATAAACTCCTTTTTGAAAGTTTTTCTCGTCTACAGATAAATGGCCTTGACACTAGATCTATAATAGGCAAATACATATTGGCAAATATCAAATCAGAATTTTTAAAATGTCGTGTAATAATAACTTATTTCTCATCGTTAAATTTTCTTTATTCATTTTATTATGACATTAAAAGATAGTAAAACCCACAAAAATAAATAAAGCAAAATAAATAACACAGCAAATATACAAATATTTCATTAACTGGAAGTGTATCCTATAAACTGATACCCCCAAATTAAAATCAACTTTCATATTGTCTTTGCCTTTTCATCCATTAATTTGAGGTTAATTTCACCCACTCAATTATATCCAGATCATACTCAGTCTTGAATTATTTCAATCAGATGAAACAGGTTTTTCAAAGTTTTGTTTTGTTTATTTGAGTATCATAAATGGTAGTGGACGACCCATAATTGTCCTGCGACATTTCGGAAGTAATGAACATTAATAATGTTGACCAAGCTTTCCTAATGAAGAAACCTGGTTCAACATTTTGAATGATCATGAGTCCCAAAATATGTTTCGGAACTTTTAAGAGTCCACTACCTTAAAGCCTCTTTTAACAATTCTTCAGTAATATTGTGGTAGCTGGAGCACCTTATAATGTATTTATGGTTTTACCTGCACCAGTACCACAATTACATCCTGTCCATAGGCTATAGCTCTTATCCAATCTTAAATTAGGTTTAAGGACATCCACAAGTTTTCCAAGTAATGATTCTATGGGACCCTCTTATTTTAGAAAATACAGTACATTTTAATGATATGAGGATGGTTAAATGCTTCTCATAGGAAGGAGTAACTGGTTTTCTTCAGTTATAAATAGAATGGGAATTTTGATTTACAATACCAATATTCCAGCAATACTTACTCAAAGTCTCTGTTGTAGGTACTTATTAGAATTGAATCAATGTATACCTACAACATAGAAGTTTACAGATATATTAAGTTTTTTTTATTGGTACCATCCCTCTCATCTAAACCACTATAATGTCATTTTTAATGATTTCATAAGTGTGCAACATAAAGACTCTGATCAGCCTGTGCATCTGCACAGTCTGATCAGGGTCTTCATTTTGCACTCAATAGATAGCTATGCACCTGCTGTCTCTGGCAACAATTGCAGAATGTTTTTGATGAACCATGTCAATAGTCCAGACTGCTGACAGTCCATTGAGAGCAAATAAGATTGTTGGAAATATCACATATGGGCTCATTTTATCTCCATTCTGTGTCCAAAATATACACAAAGAAAAAAGTATTGCAGCACCTAAATGAATGTAAAAACACAAAGCTATCGGATGTACATGATATTGGCTGGATAGTATGTGTGTTGATCACTCTTGGATTAGAGACAATAATCATGTCAAAATCCCATCTAGCATATACGATGCAGCCATAGTTAATTGTGTACGAACAATTAATGAAAAAGTGTTATTTTCATAATGGCCAAAAAATGCAGGAAATGGCAGAATGGAAAAAAAGTCTTGTTTTTAAGTTTTATTACAAATTATATGACCCACTGAAAGTGTTTTCTTGTGCACATAATGCGTCAAGTCACCACAATTTACGTTTGTTCAAAACGACTTTAGTGAAGATTGGGTGTTGAAATACTTTTTCTTTGTGTATAGTTCAAAACGACTTGTTTTTGACTACAAGTTAACATTGATGTATTCTCTAGTATGAGCATTTTGATTGGTTAACTGTTTCGGGTAAGAACTCGTGACAGGTAGTCCGGGGTCAACATCGTCAATGTTGTCAGAATCTTCACAAGCAATGGCAGCTAGATGGTTTAATAATATCCTGAAAGATAAATTCATTGTTCGATTGAATGGGATCTAATGCTTCAGGGCCTCGAGGTTATAAAACTTTTCTTAGGCTCAACTGAGAATTTTCTAAAATTTTAAATTTATATAAATGTATGAAAAAAAAAAAAAAATAATTTTAAAAAGTTGGTATAAATAACAACTGATCAATATTATCTTTTATTTTCATACATTAAAATGAGTATTAAAAAAGAATTAAGGCTTTAATCTCAAATTGAACATGTTGAAAATTTTGGATTGAGAATGAGAAAAGTTTTATAACCTCGGGCCCTGAATCTTTCAATCTTGAGAGCCTTTACTCAAAACAGCTTAAGCACATAACCATGGATATTATCATAAGTCTCACACCAGTACTATCATTTCATCCTTTCCTATCCTCCAGTTGCTATCCAATATACTGTATTTTTCCTAATATACGCTCCTGGGAGCTATACATAACACGGTCAGGGAGTTTTTATTTAGTATCAATTTTATGATTTAAAAGATAATTAAATTGGGGTCTTTTAGTCCCTTTTCCCTTAAATTTGAGTTGGAATTTCCTCTAAACAATCATATATAAAATAATTGTTTAGAAGAAATTTGCCTCAAATTAGAGAAGAAGTCTAAAAAAAGTTGTTAAAATTTAGGCATTTTAAGCTGATTTTCCTAGTAATAAATGTAGGTGTGCTACTATTAGGGAGGGCTCTATTATTAGAGGAAATACTGAAGGTTTACAGTTATCTACCAATTGGTGGTAGAAACTAGAAAGCCTTGAATGGCTTGAGTCGCTCCACAATACTTGAAATTCTTGTAAAAGCAAATAAAAGTTTTGACTTAATTTTTAGATATTTTGGGTTCTACCGATGTTGAAAATGATTTTCAAAAATTCAACTACATGTATATTACATATAAAACAAGAGCTGTCGGAGGACAGCGAAGCTCGACTATTCCTAGTGCTGGATAGTAACAGCAAATCAATGTGGACATTAGAAATTCAATAAAATGAAAGTCAAGAGAAAAGAATCTTTGTCTTGAGGCTGATATTATTAGCTTTTGTAGGAACAGAGATACAACTAACATAGAACTGTGCACATAAAAACATAACCAAGATTTAAAAGGCCGAAAAGGGTTAAAATTCCAAATAAAATTAAATATCAGAGTATTGAATCTTTGTCAAGAGGCTTAACCAAGAATTTCTGAGTCTAAAAAGGTTAAAATTCAATGAAATTCAATATCAGAGTAACTAATCTTTGTCAAGAAGCTGATATCATGGTAACAGAAGCATGTGTAAAGTTTCTAAGCAAAGGCCTGGGTAGAAATAGAGCTATAACTGATATACAACATTTGCACGTAAAAACATAAACAGGAATTTCTAAGTCTGAAAAGGGTTAAAAATCCATAAAATTCAATATCAGAGTATTGAATCTTTGTCAAGAGGCTGTTATTATGGTCACAGAAGCATGTGCAAAGTTTCCAAGCAATAGCTTTAGTAGAACAAGAGTGCCATCGTCACAAAATACACCGCCACTTTGCTGCTGTTTCACAGAAATAATTGTAGACACTACTTATTTGACAGAACCAAATTGAAAATGACCAAGTTGCATTCACAAGGCTGCAATTTCAATAAGCCCCGGAGACTAAGTTTTTAAGGGGGCATAACTGAGGCAATAAGCCCCAGAGACTAAGTTTTTAAGGGGCATAACTCAGGCAAAAATCAACGAACCATAAAATCCTTCCTTCATGCACATCTACCAATTGAGGTGATAATATTGACCAAGTTTCAAGATCCAGCCAGAAACTTAGGAGTTGCGTTGACAAGAAAAGTGGACTCAGAGACTAAGTTATCAAGGGGCATAACTCAGACAAAAATCAACGAACCATAAAATCCTTCCTTCATGCACATCTACCAATTGAGGTGATAATATTGACCAAGTTTCAAGAAGATCCAGCCAGAAACTTAGGAGGAGTTGCATTTACAAGAAAATTGGACCAAGAGACTAAGTTATCAAGGGGCATAACTCAGGCAAAAATCAACGAACCATAAAATCCTTCCTTCATGCACATCTACCAATTGAGGTGATAACATTGACCAAGTTTCAAGAAGATCCAGCCAGAAACTTAGGAGGAGTTGCGTTGACAAGAAAAGTGGACCCAGAGACTAAGTTATCAAGGGGCATAACTCAGACAAAAATCAACGAACCATAAAATCCTTCCTTCATGCACATCCACCAATTGAGGTGATAACATTGACCAAGTTTCAAGAAGATCCAGCCAGAAGTTTAGGAGGAGTTGCGTTGACAAGAAAAGTGGACGGACGTACGGATGGACGGATGGACGGACAGACGGAGAAGATGACGCCAAAATACGTCCGCCTCTGGCGGCGTATAAAAAGACATATTGAAAGATGTACAACATTTGCATGTAAAAACTTAACCAAGAATTTCGGAGTCTGAAAAAAGGTTAAATTTCGATTAAATTCAATATCAGAGTAATTTATCTTTGTCTAGAAGCTGATATCATGGTAACAGAAATTTTTGTTAAGTTTCCAAGCAAAAGCCTAGGTAGAAATAGAGCTATAACTGATATACAACATTTGCACGTCAAGACATAACCAGGAATTTCTAAATCTGAAAAGGGTTAAAAATCCACTCAATTCAATATCAGAGTATTGATTTTTTGTCTAGAGGCTGATATTATGGTCACAGAAGCATGTGCAAAGTTTCCAAGCAATAGCTTTAATAGAAACAGAGATTTTAAACACTTGCATGTAAAAACTTAACCAAAGCATTACACCGACACCGACGCCCGGGTGACCAGAATAGCCCCCCTATTAATCGAATAGTCGAGCTAAAAATGACCACCCTTAAAAGACATATTTTTCATCCAATAACAAAAATTTTTGGTAGACTGATAAAGGGTCACCTAAGGATCATTTTAGTTTTAACTTCTCTTTTTGTATCTTTCAGCAAGCATTGCACCTAAACTTCAATTCCCAACATAGCACCTTAACTACATTTTACGATGGACATGTAGCTCAAAATGTTTTTCATTCAAACAGCATTTCCCCCATTGATTTTTATACATTTGGGAGAGACAAATGTTTCATCTCCATAATGGCTTAAGATAGTGGACCTGTAAATGTTCCGCAACATTTCGGAAGACATAAACTTTAATAGTGTTAACAGAGGTTTCCTAATAATTTTCATAAGAAAACCTTGGTCAACATCTAATCAGTTTATCAATAAAGTGGAAAATTGTCACAAGATACCTCCTTTACACTGCTCAATCTCCAAGTATAAAAAGTAACAAAGGGAAATAATTTATAAATTAAGCTGAGTAGAGTTATGTTAATTGTGCACTGCACTCCATAATCATGAATGGAACATAGCTGTCAAGTGTTAAGTCAATCAGACATCAGGAGACACAGTTATGGTCTGGACAAAGAAGTGAACAATGCCCACCGGCCCGCAAGCCCTCCTGCCAAACCCGCACAGGCACCAGACACCACAGGTGATCATATAATACATCCCATCTTTCGATGGGTACATAAAATGGTGTTTAATAATCTAAGATGTCAGTACAAACTATTGTAAGAACCTATAAATATATAAGCAATTGAAATAGTAAGGCATTGATTATCTATATATTATAATATGACCGATGTCGCCGAAGTGAAATATTCCTGTTGAATATTTTTGATATTACACGGGTGTTATTACACTAGTGGATTAACAATGCAAATGAGCTCAGAGCGAATAGCAACGCTATATTGTAACTACGAAATGACGTCATATTCTATGTTTTGTGATGTCATTTTGAAACGGTGTTATAAGTTTCACGGAAAATTGAAACGTTGAATTTCAAGAATTTTGACGATTTTTTTGCTAAAATTCGGATCAATTTACAAACAGAATATAAAGTTTGTGCTCATAAAATACTGAATTAATTAAACTCGTCATCTATAAACAGATAAAAACTCGGCGCAGCCTCGTTTTTATCTGTTTATAAATGACTTGTTTAATAAATTCAGTATTCAATGACCACTCATTCAATATCCTCTATATATAATACATACAAGCTGTGTCTATCAACATTTGTGAAATCATATTAAAATTGGATTTATTCCTTACGGAAAAGAATTTTGAGTATGCCATTTAGTGAGCTTATGCATAAAAAGTCCCAAGGAAAGCTGTTGATTATGGATAATTATTCATATTTTTGTTTCATAATATTGGTTTATATTACATGGAGAGAGTATTAGTTGATCTTATGGAGGTATGAACCTTAAAACCATTTCACACTCATACATGAATCCGCTTTGCTTGTTCATATAGTGTGACTATGTTTTTTGTTTCATATCTCCATGAAATAAACTAATACTATCTTAATCTTTTAAATGTGAAATATGTCTTAAACTTACCATAATAAATGATTTGCTGATATTGTCATATCAAAAAACATCAAGGAGAAAAAGGAGGTCAACAGCTGAAATGAAGAAATGGTTATGTTGTTAGTATCCCTAAAATGTCGTACAGTCAAACCTGTGTTAAGCAAGCACCCAAGGCACATTCGAAAAGTGCTTGCTTAAGACAGGTGCTTGCTCAATACAGGTCAATTTCAGTGTTATTGGTTCATTTTGGAACTCAGTGGCCGCTTGCTTTAGACAGGTTGCTTGCTGAATACAGACGGCTGCTAACACAGGTTTGACTGTATTTACAACAGTTACTGTAAAATAATTTTAACAAAAGCCATGTCGGACATGGCCATCCCCCACCGCAAAAGCTTGATAGTAAAACTGAAGCCTAATAGATAAAGGATTATTTTGTATTTTAAGAGTTTACCCCCTACAAAATCTAAGTCTTTAAACTAACAAAGGGCAATAACTCCAAATGTATGCAAGCAAAAGTTGTAGTTCTTGAGCACTGCACTTCTCCTCTATGACATCTATCCACCCATAAAGTTTCAAGCTGATAGCTATTTTACTTTAGGAGATATGCTCCGGACAAAATCTAAGTATTTAAAATAACAAAGGGCAATAACTCCAAAATTATGCAAGCAAGAATTGTAGTTCTTGTGCACTGCACTTCTCCTCTATGAAATCTATCCACCCATAAAGTTTCAAGTTTATAGCTATTATACTATAGGAGATATGTTCCCGACAAGTTTAGTGACCAAACCTCGGAGCAACGGAATGACAGACGGAGACCGTTACTATATTCCCCTTGCCGAAAAGGGCGGGGGATAACAAGAGCTGTTTGTAAAACATTTATGCCCCCAAATAAGAACTGGTTGATGGCATATTCTAGGTCATTTAACAAAGGGGAATATCTCAAAAATTATGTTGAGTAAAGTTACGGTTCTTGTATACTGCACCTCTCCTCAATGAGATCTATCCAACGCGAAGTTGCATGGTTCTAGCTTTCATACTTTTTGAGTTATGCTCCATACAAATAATGGTCTATGGAGGGACGCACGGATATGCAATATACCCCTTATTCTTTGAAGGTAGGTATTATAATGACATTTTTGTGGTTGCTTGACAATGTGAGTGTCTACTCCAATTTAAGCCTTCTCATGCTGCTCCAAACAAATTTCTAGGGCAGAAATCTTAAGTAAACAGAATCACCTAAGATCGATCAGTCTGCAAACATCTGTAATCCGATCCGATCATATGTCATGTGTTTTAACTGTGTACACTGATAGCTCCGCCCATTTTTTACTCAACATCACCTTAATTCTTTTGACCATGACTAAATGACGCGCTTCACTTTCGGTGAAATTCTCCCAACAACAATATCAATACTTTTTCATTGATTTTACTCCCAGAAAAATGTTTTAATACAATTTTACATATAGAAGAGAGTAAAAATCCTAAATTCAGAATTGTGATCATGTTATAATGGATATAATTTCATTTTCACTATGATGTGTTGATGAATAAAGACTGATGGTGGGAGGAGTTATATGCAAAGCAAAATGCTCGGGCTCCGCCCTCAGATTTTATCATTTGTCCATAACTCCTCCTCCATCAGACTTTATTCATCCACACATCATAGCGTAAATGAAAATATTTCATAAATGCATGTACCTCCAATCTTATCAATGTAAGCAGGGATCGACATTAACACCAGTCCTAGGGCCCGAGACCTGTGGATTTCAGAGAGGACTGGAAGAAGATGCCATGTTACAGGTCCTTCAGGCCTGTTGTTATTGGTCATTTTATTTCTAATCAATCAAGTTTAGGGGAAAAAAAGTTGCCTAGTATTATTTCTTTCATAACTGTATGGAAAACATTGTGGAAAAAGAAGAAATTGCTTATCACAAGCAATTTCTTCTTTTCTCACAATGTTTTCCTTAAAATATACTTTTTAAACTGCTTCAAAATAAAAGTTTTCATGGAGGACCTGTTATTATCCAGAGGGACCTGTAAGATTAAGGGCTTAAATGTCCTTCAGGCTGATGTCAAAAAGAAGTTTATGTCAAACCCTGGTAGGAGCAAATATTCAAAGCTAGTTTGTATGTTTGCAATTTAATTTTACTCATTCTTACCTTTGCTATTCCGTTGATTTTTGAGAAATCTGCTTTGTCGGTAATAATCTCTGTCAGCTTTATGTTGCTTAAACTCAGGTACACGCCAAATATACCACTGTAAATTGAGAAATTACAATCAAAGGCTTTTTTTAACAAAAATAGTGGAAAATAGCCTTGGCTTTTTTAGCAGAAAAACTTAAATAAAAGGTGAAAAGCTAAAAGACATCAATCTAATAAAATATTTTTCCTCAGAAATGGTTACAAGATAAAAGCTGCCTATCCACATTATGTATAGCTCCTGGGAGTGTTTATCATATTAACCCTTTCCTGTTTTACAAAATTTCAGACCTGTCCAAATTCAAAGGTTTTGCAGACGAAATTTTGAGTGGATTTAAATTGAACTAGAAAGCCATGAATGGCTTGAGTCGCTCCACAGGCTTGAAATTCTTGAAATAGCAAATCTAAGGTTTGACTAGATTTTAAGATATTTTGGGTTTTACTGATGTTGAAATGATTTTCAAATTTTCCACTTTATAACATAAAGAGGAATGACCTCTGCCCATAAAATACATATTTTTCATCAGATCACAATAATTTTGGTAGACTGATAAAGGTTCACTCAAGGATCATTCCAGTGAAATTTGGCTGATATCCATCAATTACATTCTGAGAAAATGATTTTTAAAATTTCCACTATATATTATATAGAGAAATGACCTCCGCCCATAAAATCCATATTTATCACCCAATCACAATAATTTTTGGTAGACTGATAAAGGTTCACTCAAGGATCATTCCAGTGAAATTTGGCTGATATCCATCAATAATATTCTGAGAAAATGATTTTCAAATTTTCCACTAAAGAACATATAGAGAAATGACCTCCGCCCATAAAATCCATATTTTTCATCCAATCACAATAATTTTTGGTAGACTGATAAAGGTTCACTCAAGGACCATTTAAGTGAAATTTGGTTGATATCCATCAATAACATTCTGAGAAAATGATTTTCAAATTTTCCACTATATAACATATAGAGAAATGACCTCCGCCCATAAAATCAATATTTTTCATCCAATCACAATAATTTTTGGTAGACTGATAAAGGGTCATCCAAGGATTATCCATGTAAAATATAAATGGAATCCATCAATTAAAATCTGAGAAAACTGACTTTTTACCATATTTGGAAATTAGCCACGCCCATTAAATCCATGTTTTTCATTGGATCAAAATTTCTTGAACAACTTTGAAAGAAGGTCACCCAAGGATCATTCCTGTGAAGTTTGGTTAAAATTCATCCAGTAGTTTCTGAGGAGAAGATTCTTAAAGAAAAAGTTTACGACCGGACGCACGCACGCACGCACGGACGGACGGACGCACGACGGACACAACGCCATGACGATAGCCCCAGTGGCTTTCAGCCAGTGGAGCTAAAAATAACTACTCAGTAGGGTAGTAAATAGTGTGGAAAAAGAAGCAATTGCTTGTCAGAAGCAATTTCTTTTTTTTTCACAATGTTTTCTCAATCATAAAATCACAGGCACGTAAACAGCAGGGATTAAACAGCAAAGGGTTAAATATATAGGCAGTTACAACTATTTCATGCTGAGCCATTAAACTGATGTCAGTTTGAAAACATTATACAATGGCTTTCATGTATGTGTTATCAATTATGAAACTTCTTTATTGATTATTACAATCAGATGCCCAAACCAACTGATAATAGATTATAATTGATTAATCTGCCCACTACTGATTATCATCTTTAACCCTTGTCATGCTGAACCCAGAATATTCCTGCTTTGGCAGGAGCTATAGACAATCATCAGCCTGCACATATGTGCAGTCTGATGTTAGTCTACACCACCTGTTTCTCACTTTCAAACCAGAAATGACAATAGATTTAGTTTTCCAAATAAAAATTGACCTACAGTTGGTACTTTCAGTGCTTTTTGCCCTTTGATTTTGATGAAGTATTCAGCCAAAATTTAATCAGCATTACAAGGGTTAATTACCTAAATTGTTAGGATTCTATGAGGTTTTTAATTTCCTCTTAACAATCCTTTAATGATTATTTAGAGGAAATAAGCCTCAAATAAAGGTGAAAAGCTAAAAGACATCAATTAAATGTATATTTTGCTTAAGAAATGGTTACATAAGTCCACATTATGTATAGCTAAAAGACATCAATTAAATGTATATTTTGCTTAAGGTATTCCTAGTGTGAAGCAAGGGTAAAAAGAATGTAAAAATGATACTAAAAACGAATACTACATGTTATTCCCCTTTTATGTCTGAAATTTAAATGACTTTCACCGTCCCGTTTAGAAAATATTGAAACAAGAGGACCATGATGGTCCTATATCGCTCACCTGTGTATCTTTGTCTAAATTAACTAGTATCAAATTTTCCAGCAAAAGTCATAATTGTACTTTTAAGACTTTTGGTCTCTATAGAGTGTAACAAGAAAATTAGCATGAAAGCTCCTTTTCCCCAGATATGACACAGATCCTTCCCATTTTCAAAAGTATTCATCCTTGTGACTTGACAAACAAATCGGACCAAGTTTCATGAAGATTGGACCATATGTGTGGCCTCTTGAGCTTAAACAAGAAAATTGTCATTAAGGCCCCTTTTCCCATGATATGATATTGATCCTTCACATTTTTGATAGGGTTCATCCTTGTGATGGACAATCATTCTGACCAAGTTTCATGTAGATTGGACCAGATTTGTGGCATCTAGAGCATACGCAAGAAAATTGTCATTAAGGCCCCTTTTTCCGTGATATTATACAGATCCTTCCCATTTTCAATAGGGTTTATCCTTGTGACCTGACAATCATTCTGACCAAGTTTCATGATGATTGGTTCATATTAGTGGCCTCTAGAGCATAAACAAGAAAATTGTCATTAAGGCCCCTTTTCCTGTGACATGACACAAATCCTTAAAATCTTAAAATGATGATTGTGTAGTTAACTGTGTATAATCATGCGACATATTTGGTGTAATATATTTGGTAGAAATATTGTTAATTACAAAAGGTTACTTTTTAACAAATAATTTTAATCAAACAATGCATAGTTAGCCAACGTTTCAAGTCGGAAATAAAATAAAGCGCCATTTTGCTATGTATTTTGGCTACAGTGACTACCAAAGAAATTCCTCTTTTTCAACAAGAGCTGTCACTGTAAGATGACAATGCCCCCGACACCGCTTTGATTTAGAAGTTATGGCCAATGTTAAAGTTTTTGGACGGAATGACGGACGGACGGACAGACGGACGGACGGACAGACGGACGGACGGACAAGTCAAATTTATTATGCCTCCCTATCGGGGGCATAAAAAGTATTGATGGGGCATCTCAAATGCCTTTATCAAAAATTACTAAAGTACTTCGGGCATTCAGGCTTAAAGTATGAAACAACTTCACCCTGGAAAAATAGAGAAAATGGACCAAGAGTTATGCGCCCTTGAAATAAATAAACCTAATTTTTGACCATAATTATGTTTTTAAGCTCTTTAATCGTGCTCCAGTCTTTAACAATTAACTAAGTAAAATAAATTTGTTAATGCCATTAATTATATTTTACAAATTCTGAAAAATGTTCACTGTTCTTAAAATATTACTTGCATTTAATTAAATTCTTAATCTCAAGTGTCTGAACTACAATGTGTGTCCATTTGCCTTTGAAATAATTTCAAGAAACCATAAAAAAACGTTTTTTCCCGTAGGAAAAAGTAAAATTTCTCTTTTAAAGAAAAGGCTTTTGCTAGTGTAAAGGGAGGATTTTTTTCAGCATGGATTTTGCTTTCATTATTCTCTCATATACTCTTGTATGAAAGGTAACTCTCCTTAAGTATGAAGTGGATCGTTGAACTGTGTATGATACTCGTTCAATAACTGGAATATTTTGCAAATAGACAAAGTCGGTCCTTTTTTAGCATGCCAGATATCTACATCACGACAAATAATTTGTTTGTTACATGTAACCATACTTTATTTTGGCCTAATTATATTGTTTCTGTTGGTAGAAACGTTCGACTGATTAAAAGAAATTATTGAAAAGGGACATAATATGTACAATTAAACAAAAGGCATCTTCCATGATAATTTGGGTGGCTATTTTATGGTTTGAATGTATGAAAATTTCGTGAAAATGCCTTTAGTAAAAGCAGAGAGAATTTGTTTCGGGTATAAGCGTAAGAATTTTTGGTCTCTTATTTTTCCGGGAAATCGGTTTCCGGGGGTGTGACTTCCGGCAGTCCTTTGGTCAGTCCTTTGGTCGGTACACTTAAAGAAAGAAAATTTCCTGCAAAATATTTTGATTGGTCGAGGTATCTTTTGTACAGATTAATATTTGGTAACAGGACCGAAAACTCAATCAAAACAATCAAAGTATAATAAAATTTATATTTTGATAGATTTTATCAAATTTCCATTGAGTTTATGTAACTGTACGTCTTTTTTAGCGGGAACGTCGATGATAATGACATCATCTAACTTACGTGCAAAACGACGCGCTTTGATTGACAGAAATAGCCAAAATTAACCAATTCATTTCCGATCTTCACACTAGGAATACCTTAAGAAATGGTTACAAGATAAAAGCTCCCTATCCATGTTATGTATAGCTCCTAGGAGTGTTTATCATATTAAATATTCAATATGAAGTACTCACCTCATTATGCAACCCATGTAAAATTTGGAATAATATAAATACGGATATCTCCCTGCCTCCATGGCATCACCTGAAATATTGAAGATAATACAGCTGAAATTCTTTGTCACTAGTCAAAATCAAACACCCTTTATCTGAACTAAGTACAAGAGCACCGCCTACGAGTGCCTACGCTCAGCTGTTGAGTGCTGGATGGTAAAAAAAAAAAAGTTGAAAAAGGGGCATAATTTGCACAAAATGCATCTAGAGTTATCCCCCTTGGTAGTATAGGTTGCTCTTTTGATGGTTAACATGTGTGCCAAGTTTCCAGTAAATGCCTTCAGAAGAAATAGAGATATCACAAAATGTTAAAGTTTTTGCACGACGACCACACCAAGGCTATAGCAATACCTCAGGTTTTCTCCGAAAACAGCAAAGCTAAAAATGTAATTTAGCCTTGAGCTAATTCAAAATCTATCAATCAATTGTCAAGAATATGCATAAGCAAGCTTTTTTTCTTTAAGAAAAACCTTGTAAATATTAAATCTTTCTTTCTCTAAATTTGTATATCTGTCATCTAGTACTTTCATTTACACAAGCTTAAATTCTAAGTTTTTTGTGGGCATAAATTTTACAAGGACTTTTTTAAATATTCTACTTTCCAATAGTGACGGGCTGATAAATCAGTAATAATCGACAATCAGTTGGTTTGGGCTTCCAATTATGATAATTGACTTAGAAATTTCATAATTAATCAGCTCCTAACTCATAAATGAAAGAAACTATATATTGTTCTCAAAACTGACATCAGTTTGATGGCTCAGCAGGAAACAGTTGTGACTGCCTATATGTTTATAGGCAGTTACAACTGTTTCATGCTGAGCCATGAAGTTGGTAGAAAAATATACAGAGAGTCCTTAGGTCATGAGTTTAAACTTAACTTTCACAATCTATTCTTAAAATTATAATATAGTGTATAAATTTGTAAGAAAAAGATAGTACAATTGATCATAAGTTGATTTACTCTTCCAACTATAACCCGATCAAGGGTGTGACTACCACTATGCACATTATGCAAGTGCATAATAAAAACAAGCCAATTCGTTGAATTGATATCCCCCGCCGAACATATTTTCATTGTCAATGGAGTTTATATCAAACTAAGTTACAGGTTATGTTTTATCTACATCAACCTATAGTTTTCAAGAAATAGCGCGGAAACGAATATCACTATGTATGTATATGGCTTAAACAGTCAGGGGCAGTAACTCTCAATTCGACGGTTGAACCGGGTAACCCGGACGATATGGGCATGTCCTCTTTGTGGTGAAGCTATGTGCCAGGTTTCATTGAAATCCGGTCTATAGTTTTCAAGAAATAGCGCGGAAACGTTATCACTATGTATGTATATGGCTTAAACAGTCAGGGGCAGTAACTCTAAATTTGACGGTCGAAACCGGGTAACCCTGATGATATGCGCATGTCCTCATTGTAGTGAAGCTGTGTGCCAAGTTTCATTGAAATCCGGTCTATAGTTTTCAAGAAATAGCGCGGAAACGAATATCACTATGTATGTATATGGCTTAAACAGTCAGGGGCAGTAACTCTTAATTCGACGGTCGAACTGGGTAACCCCGACGATATGCGCATGTCCTCATTGTAGTGAAGCTGTGTGCCAAGTTTCATTGAAATCAGGTCTTTAGTTTTCAAGAAATAGCTCGGAAACGAATGTCAGACGGACAGATGGACGGATGGACGGACATGGCAAAAACTATATCCCCCCCGAATTTTTTTTTCGGCGGGGGATAATAAGCCCTCTTTCAAAAAATGTCATAATTCAAGAATAAAATACAATGTTTTGATTATTCACCAACGCTCAAATCATAGAACAAGATGACCATGATGGTCTTAGATCGCTCACCTGAGACTCTTTGACCCCTGGGACATCACATTAATTAAATAGGCAGATGTTAACAAAGAAATAATTTCTACATAATATCAATACCATAGAATGTTTTCAGCCAAGAGAAAGAGAGATGTGCCTTTTTGCTCTTTGATTCTATGTAAAAAGGGATGAACCAAGATGGAGCCTAAATGTGACCCTATGGTCTTGATATGAACAAACTTGGTAGGGGCCTACTAGATGATGCTACATACCAAATACGAAAGCGGTCTGCCATCTGGTTTCAGACAAGAAGATTTTAAAGATTTTCTCTCTTTGAATCTCTGTAAAAAAGGGTTGCGCCCAGGTGGAGCCCAAATGTAACCCCATTGTCTTGATATGAACAAACTTGGTAGAGGTCCACTAGATGATGCTACATACCAAATATGAAAGCTCACTGCTTTCTGGTTTCAGAGAAGAAGAGTTTTGAAGATTTTCATATTTTTGCCCTTCGTGCTCAGAAGAGCTAAAAGGGATGCGCCCGGGCAAAGCCCAAAAATGATCCCAGGGTCTTGATTTGAACAAACTTGGTAGAAGCCCAATAGAAAATGCTACATACCAAATATGAAAGCTGTCTGCTATCTGGTTTCAGAGAAGAAGATGTTTAAAGATTTTCATGCTTTGATTCTATGTAAAAAGGGTTGCGCCAGGGTGGAGCCAAAACATGAGCCAAGGGTCTTGATATGAACAATCTTTGTAGAGATCCACTAGATGATGCTACATACTTAATATAAAAGCTGTCTGCCTTTTGGTTTCAGAGAAGAAGATTTTTGAAGACTTTCCTATTTTCACCCTTTTTGTTAAGGGTGTTGGGAAAGTTAAGGGCGGATTTCATTTATTTGAACAATTGGTAGAGCTTGACCCAAGGAACATCCCTGCCAAGTTTCATTAAGATTGGCCCAACGGCTTAGGAGAAGATGTTTAAAGAACTTGTGGACAACGCACAACGAACAACGGACACTGTACGATCACAATAGATCACCTTGAGCACTTCAAGCTCAGGTGAGCTAAAAAGGGAGTGGACAGATGGACATTTATCTTTTGTCACAGTCCACATATTGCCTTTAGCCTATACATTCTATGTTGGTCACCTTCTGAGTGCGTATAGATTACAAAATCCTAGTTACGCCTATGCCAATTATCAATAGTGGTTTGAAACTGATTGCCCAACACTACTTACCAAGAAAATAACTGGATGGAGCTAAAACAATTACACTGAAATAGAGGATCAAATTCATCAGTACAGGACATCAGGACCAGTAGGAAAAATAAAGACTTCAAATGCCTAAATTTCAAGAATTTTTTTAGACATCTACCCTCATTTTATGTGAATTTCCTTTAAACTCTTTTCCAAACTATATTTCTAATACAAGAGGACCAAGATGGTCCTAGATCGCTCACCTGAGTCTCTTTGACCCCTGGGACATCACACCATTTAATAGGCAGATGTCATAAAGGATATAATTTCTACACAAAAAACATTTGTTTCATGAAGTTTGGGCCAAAATTGTGGCTTTTAAAGTTCAAACGAGAAAATTATCATTAAGACCCCTTCTCCCGTGATATGGCATGGATCATTCCCAATTTCAATAGGGTTCATCCTTGTGACCTGGCCAACATTCTGACCAAGTTTCATGAAGATTGGGCCATATTTGTGGCCTCTAGAGTGTATATAAGAAAATTGTCTTTAAGGCCCCTTTTCCCGTGATATGGCATGGATCCTTTCCATTTTCAATAGGATTCATCCTTGTGACTTGGCCAACAATCAGACAAAGTTTTATGAAGATTGGGCAATATTTCTGGCTTCTAGAGCATATACAAGATAATTGTCATTAAGGCCCCTTTTCCTGTGATATTGCATGGATCCTTCAAATTTTCAATAAGGGTTCATCCTTGTGACCTGCCCAACATTCTGACCAAGTTTCATAAAGAATGGGCTATATTTGTGGCCTCTAGAGTGTTAACAAGAAAATTGTCTTTAAGGCCCCTTTTCCCATGATATGTCATGGATCCTTTCCATTTTCAATAGGATTCATTCTTGTGACCTGACCAACATTCTGACCAAGTTTCATGAAGATTGGATCATATTTGTGGTCTCTAGAGTGTAATCACTTAAATTTTTGATGGAGAACGACGGACGACCCACGACGGACATTTAATGATCACAAAAGCTCACCTTGAGCACGAATTGCTCAGGTGAGCTAATAAAATGACCATTTCAACAGAATATGAATATATTGTTTCCCCTACAACAGCCTTTTTCTGGAAGTTATTCTTTACAGCTAAACCTTGCTTAGTTTGAAGAATTGATTTTGTCATAAACAACTGATTTAATTTGGCAAAAAATTTCTATCTCACTGACAAATAATTTAACCACTGTCATGCTGAACCCAGAATATTTCTGCTTTGACAGGAGGTATGTGCAGTCTTATCTTAGTTCATACCACCTGAATTTCATTTTTAAACCAGCAAGGTGTAAAACAATGCATTTCCAAAATCAATACTCACTCACATTTGGTAACTTCAAGTGCTTTAAGCACTTTGATTTTACGTTTATTTTGCAAAGATTTTTATTCAGCATGACAAGGATTAAAATATACATACACTTTAGTAATTTTTAACAATAGATAATAAAAGCTTTTCAAATGATCATTTAATCTAAATTTGAGGAGGGTCTTTTAAACTTCACTAAAGCTGACCTACCTATATAAGTAATTACAATATAATCTTTCATGTGGCCTGAAAAAGAAAGTATAAAGATATCTCAGCATGAAACAGTCTCTTGTGAAAATATTTATCTCAGGGATAGTACTTTTGCAAAAAATGGGTAAATTGCCCTGTGTTCAGGATGTAAAAGCATTTCCCTAGCACTTTGAGATGATCCCCTGGTTTGCATGTGCACATACATGCAAAGTGAGGTATCATTTCAAAAGTGCTTCGCTAACGTGTTCATCCTGAACGCAGGGCGTAATTTATTGAAACCTTTCTTCATCAAGTTTTATTCTCTTCTCTTTTATATATTTAAGCCCCAAATATTAAAGGTAGTGGCTATGCAATGCACAATTTCAAAATCGGCCTTGACATTGGAAAGTCTAGGGTATTACCATAACCTTCTAAAATTATGGAAATCGACCAGCAAAACTTATGACATAATGTATTTTGTACATGAAATTATGTTTTCACAAAATTTGTAATTTGAAACATAAGTCTACATGTGCAAGAATGAACAAAAAACACTGCAAATACATTCCTCCACAATCTCTCTTTATGATGCACCTCAAAAACAATTAAAGAAACATTGTGGAAAAAGTGCTTCACTTAGCACAATGTTTCTACCCTAAAAGATTTCACCCACTTTGTAATTGCTATCTTTACATTGAGTTATATTTTCATATATTTTTACCAGGCTAAAATCATACTGTCTGGTATGGCTTAAGGTGGCAATGGACAGCGGCCCTCCGACTCTATAAACCGGAAGTGGGTTTTCGTTTATTTTACGGCTCTTTTTGCGCGTTGTTTAAAAAGACCGGTTTTCAAAAGATTCTAATTATGGAAACAACGTAGAATAGTGATGGTAAAACTTCATAATTTAGCTTCTTTTCAACATTTGATATTAATTCAATGACTGGATCATTAAATTTAACAATAAAAATGCGCTAAAACCGTCATTTGATCAGGGGGGAACACTGAAAAATAACGAAAAACTTTCTTATTTGCATGGAAAGGTATGCTGAATTTTTTACCAAATAAAAGAAAAAATATGGATTATAAACATTTCGGAAAATAAGAAAAATTCATTGGGTATTTTTTTCAAAAAAGAGGTTTTTGTTGCTTTTTTACCTAGTAAAATTACAAAAAATAGTGCATTTTTAACTTTTGAAAGCAAATTGTGCAAATGCAATTAAACAAAGAGAAATTTTCTTGACAATAGCCATTGTGTACATGTATAAGGTCTATCAAAATGTATTTGTTTTATAGCTATAACTTAGTACAGGGTTTATACTAGATCTAATATGAATATAACCGTTTTACTGAAAAATGGCCTATACCATTCAAGGGCAGATAACTCTAGCTTAAAAACGAGCGTGGAAAGGTACCTTCAAATTTTGATATAATGACTACACAATGTTAATCTACAACATATGTGACCAAGAAAAAAATTCATTGGGCAGAAAAAAATGACGCCATGTGTCCATTGCTACCTTAATTGGACAATGGACTAATTGGACAGACTTACCCCAATTTTAATCTACTTTTGGTTAATTTTGTATAAATACCCAAGGCACCTGAAAGTAGAGAATAAGTCTATTGTTTATATGAAAAAACATGCAATTTCATTCATAAATTATCATTGAGCTTTATGAGAAGAAGAGAATATTTTCTATTTTCATTGAGATATGAAACTTAAAGAATAATCATACAGTACGAGTGTGCAAACTGTGATAAGGTTTTCAGCTGTAAATCTGTATAATTACAATCCAATACAATAAAAAATTTTGATTGGTTTAAATCGTTGCATTTTATTTCTGTATAAAGTGCAATAGGTATTTCGGGAAAACCCCTGACCATCGTCTGCAAGTCCAGTGTTGTAGGAACTCAAAACTCCTTGTTCCCCTTTCATAACCTTTCATCGATATTTGATCAGTTAAGAATTAAGATATTTACAAAAGAACTTTTGATTACAAGAGTACAGTTCTCATTCTGAGCTGCCGTTTACAGGGAGTCAACGAAGAGCATCAGAAAACATTCTCAACCTCACTCTATCACACCGATTTTGTTTTTAAATGAAGCAGTACTAGGCAGAACAAAAATTTTGATCATAAATACATATAGAAATCACTAATTTGTTTGTAAAACATAAATATCCCCACATAAATGTCCCTAAAACAGCAAATTATTCAAAAGCTTGACTTTGACAGATAATCTTGACCTTGTCACATGACCTTGACTTTGGTACCAGCAGATGCATATATCTGACAGCTACCATCATGCAAAATATGAACATTGTAACGGAATATGCTTTAAGCAATGTTAAGATGGTTGGTTAGGTTTTGCAGACAGACATACAATGGTTAAACAATATGCCCATGACCTTATTGATGAAGGGGCACAAAAAGAGTTTTCACATGATGACAAACGACACCAATTAAATAGCAATACCTAAAGTGCTCTCAAAAACAGAAGTTCAAAACTCAGTTTAAGCAAACTATACATGACATTGAAAAGTGATTGGCTGATTTATGATATAATCGATAATCTGTTGGTTTGGGCGTCAAATGACAACAATAAATTAAGAAATCTCAGAATCAATTAATCAGTTATATATGTGTAAATGCGGCCATTTAATGTTTTGAAAGATTAATGTCACTTATTTAGTCTGGGTTAATTCTTTTTTCTGGTGGCATCCTTTTACTTAAAAAAACAACAACACTTCATTCTAAACCAACACTGGCAATGGACCAACACTTAACCATTGGTGGTCACTGACCACTGATGGTTAATTGTAGGTCCATTCCAGATTTGCTTAAGGATACAACACATACCATTGTTTTTCATTTATCTATATCAAAAACCAATGATGAGAATTCGTTAAACTTATCTTGTTACGCCAAAGTATACATTTATTGAGAATTGTAATAATTTCTAAGAAATGTAGTATCAATCATTAGTTGATTGTGCTCTTTCGACTAAGAATAATCAATTAAGATTTGAAACCGATTGCCCAAAACTAACATTGAATTTTTAACTTACCCGCAGTTAAAATATGTACGCACATCCAGAAATATCCATCTGTAGAGAAATCTGGATCACTCACTCCAATCATTGTACAAGTAACCATCAATACCATTATCATTAAATAGCTAAATAAACTGGTCATCTGAAAGGAATATAGTCCGTGGGCCAGGAGGGGTCACCATGCACCCCCCTAAGGGCTCTCCAAGAGTGGTATGAAAATGTTCACATGACCTCCCTGAGTGAGAATCAAGATGTTAACAGGTGGTAATTTGGGTCCCGACTGCCATTCTGAGTGGTTTTCTAGATGGCAGCCAAGAATAAATTCATTTTACCTTTGGTACACTATAGAGGGATTTTTCATTTTAAATATTTTTTGAGAGTCTAAAACATGTATATTTTGCGTTCTGGTAAAACCCTTTATTACTTAAAATGATTTTGAAGATCCCAATTTCCGAAATGGGAGATGGCAGCCAGTTCTAGATAAGAATTTTGCTATTTTTTCGATAAATGCCATGAGATAAAAGTATTCACCATGTACTACACCATAGATCATGTTGCAAAGTGCTATGATATTATTAATATGACCTTCTCGATGTCAAGTAAAGTTGTTAATAGTAGATATTTCGGGTCCATCTGTCTGCCTTTATCGGTGTTTTTCTAAATGGCAGCCACTAAAAATACAAATTGACCAGGAGACACTAAACTGATGTCACTTGATTTTAAATCATATTAAAAGACCAAAACATGTATATGTTACCTTCTTGGAACGATATCTATTAATTAAAGATAATTTGGATATCGAAACAAGCTTTATGAGAGATGGCAGCCAGTTTAAGATAGAAATTTTGCTTTTTTCTGTTACATTCTTTGAATGACGAAGGGTCACCATGTACTTTGCCAAAAATACTCTCTGATTGTGCAATGATATTTTTAATGCTTATCCCAAAGGTTGAATCAAGATGCTTCTAGTTGATATTTTGGGTCCCGACAGCCTTGGGGGGGGGGGTCAAAATGGCAGCCATTGCAAATACAAGTAAATAAATTGGAACAAATTGTATTAAAGCAACCATCATTTTTTATCTTTAAGGGTCAAAAACCTGATATATTTGGTGTTCTAGCTACAAACTGAAAAAAACTTAAGTCTAATTGAAGATCAAACATCCCGAATGGTAGATGGCAGCTAATTTTGAATATGAAATTTGCCTTTTTTGTTGCGCATCAAAAGACAAGAGGAGACGAAACATCCTAAAAACCCTTTCTAAGAGTGCAAAGGAATGTTAAACCGACCTCAGTGAGTGATGATCAAAAATCTTTTAATCGATATTTTGAGTCCTGACTGCTTTTACGGGCATTTTCTAGATGGCAGCCAAGAAGATGCTTGAATAACTTTAGAATCCTTATGCAAACATTGTTTCAAATTTAAACTCATTTTAAGGACCAGACACCTATATTTTGCATTTTAGCTACCGTTCTATCAGTTTATGTCGAATTGAAATCCCAAAACACTGAATTTAAACATGATTTTCATAAAGGAGGGGGTGGGGTCTGAAAAAGATTTATCAAATTAATTGTTCACAAGCCCCTCCAAGATAGAATCATGTATCAATATCTTAAAATATTCGGTATCTTTTGGTTTCACCTGCAAATAAACGTTTTCTAACTGAAAGGTAAAATATTTGATATTTTGAAATCTTCTTCTTGGTTTTCTAGGGCTAATTTGATGTTCCTGAAATTCTTAAAGTGAGATGGCAGCCATATTTTAATACGAATATTCATATATATAAAGTTTGATGTATAGCGCGTCGGACTGTCAATCTAGAGGTACTGGGTTAGATCCCCGACGTTCGTTCTGACTATTTGTCTCTTCCCAATGGGTCGATAATGGGTAGACCTATGTGAGATAGCAGCTTTTACTGGTGAAAGAAATACCAGGAAATCATTCTTAGGTGCTCCAGCCGCCGGGATATAAGTGAAAAAATGTTGAAAGAGGCGTAACACTCCATTCAATCAACCAATCAATCAATTAGTTCGATGTACAAATACTTTCAAATGTCGACCGAAAATGCCCACCAAATTAAATAAATGTAAAAGAATCCGAAATAAATCCACCAATTTTGCTTGTTTCAACATCATAAATTTGCTTAAATCTGTTTTATTCATATCTCTCTTGAAGGGCTCAGCAGGGCTAGTCCCTACGTAGCTGATACATTTAGAAAATCACATATGATTTTTTTAGGACATCTTATCAAGCATCAATTCATTTTATTTTCAAAAAACTTGGCGGCCATTTGACCATATGGAAGTTTTTCCTATATCGAATAATTCCAAAATATAACTTTATTATTGTATGGAAATGTAAATCTGGATTATTTTGTTTCAAACGCAAAAACATGAGTCCTTTTTGACAAAATAAACGCCTCACTAAAACATTCTTAGAACGAATGAATACTTTTTGTGATGCAGCATTATATATGGACAAACATTGAATATATGCTAATATTTATATCATGAAGTATACTTCAAAAGTGTCATCAAAACACAACCTTAAAGACAGTGACTATATAGCATTACCTGTGCTTTGATTGTCCCATGATGTGACCCCTATCAGTATCTTGATGAAATCCATACATTGATGTAGAAGAAGTAAAGTTTACCGTTACTCGGCATTATATCAGCAATCATCAGCAAAATGGGTTTAGTCATATTCTGTGAAAATATGTCTGTAAATGAAGGAAATGTTTTGCGGTCTAAAAACACCGAGAACTTGACGTTAAGTCTGGTCAAAACCATTCTGAATCATTTACTCAGCGTTCCATCCATAGCATTTTTGAAACACTAACTCAAAATGCCCCAAAATCATTCAAACAGCATTCAATTGACCAAACCCACTCCGAAATCATTCAAAATTTTCCAATCATTCAATAATCCCATTTGCTGGAGTGGATTTGGAAGCTTCTGATTGGTCCCTGAAGACATGCATATCTTCTAACAGGACAATACGACATTATATTGTTTAATTATGCTCAAGTTCGATAATAAACAAAACATTCAAATATCGCTTATGCTACCAACCCTTGTCAATTTCACAATGTTCTTAATCGAAAAAGGAAATTAACTACCCTATGTATAAACACACAGACTGACAGATGGAGAAAATGATACCATAATGCATCAATATTCGACATAAACATGTACACATACAGATATTTTTTATAGAAATAAAATGAAATCAAATTATGACCTGACTGCCATCTCGTATTTAAGATTCATTTTATCATGTATTTTCTCGGAGACCATGTAAAACTACCCTTATCCTTCAGTTGAAACGAAAGAGACAGAATATTGATATCAGAGATATATGGTGAACAACTTGACACCCCCTTCCACAGGAGTGACATGGCCACCCAACTAGTTTCAGAGACTATAACAGTAAAATAAGAAAAAATACGTGTTCAAAATAGGCTGCCATCTTCATTTCAGTATGTTTGGTTTTGAAAGTAGACACTTAATTAAAGAAATAATAAGAGATACGCTAAACTTAGGTAATTCGGTCCTGAAAATAAGATAAAAAAATAGACCAATGTTTGCAAAGGGATTGTTATGTAATCTATACTTTCTCTTGGCTGCCATCTAGAAATTCTTCCGGAAAGGCAGTCGGAACACCAAAAATATCGATTGATACTTTTTTGATTCTCACTGTGTAATACTGATGAACTTTTCCTTTGTCCTCTCAATGATGGCATCTATGATGATGGTGGACTAAAATAGGCAAATATTTCAAACTGGCTGCCATCTACCATTCAGGATGTTTGATCCATCAAAAGACATTAGCTATTCAGCATGTAGCAAGAACACTAAATATTTATGTTTAAGGTGATTAAAGATAATTAAAAACAAAGGTTGCTCATATACAAGATCAATTTATTTACTTGAATTTGCATTGGCTGCCATTTAGAAAAACACCCCCAAACAGGCAGTCGGGACTCAAAACATCTACTGCAAACAACTTGATTTAACCTTGGGAATGTTGAATTAATAATTTCGTGGTACGATCAGAGAGAATTGTTTTGCAAAGTACATGGTGATCCCTCGTCCTTCACAGATTGCAACAAAGATAACAACATTCCTATCCTGAACTGGCTGCCATCTCTAGTAGAGGTTGATTGGATATCCAAATTAACATTAACTAAAAGATTTTGTACCAAGAACGTAAAAAATACACGTTTTGGTCTTTAAAAATGATTTAAAATCAAGTGAAAACCGTATAGTGTCTCCTGGTCAATTTTTATTTTTAGTGGCTGCCATTTAGAAAAACACCGAGAAAGGCAGTCAGGACCTAAAATATTGACTGTTAACAACTTGATTTGACCTCGAGAAGGTCATATCAACAATATCATAGTATTTTGCAACATGATCTATTGTGTAGTACATGGTGAACACTTTTATCTCATGGCATTCATCGAAAAAATAGCAAAATTCTTATCTAGAACTGGCTGCCATCGCCCATTTCGGAAGTTGGGATTTTCAAAATCATTTTAAGTAATACAGGGTTTTACCAGAACGCAAAATATACATGTTTTGGACTCTCAAAAATATTAATGTTGAAAAAAATCCCTCTATAGTATACCAAAGGTAAAATGAATATATTCTTGGCTGCCATCTAGAAAACCACTCGGAATGGCAGTCGGGACCCAAATTACCACCTGTTAACATCTTGATTCTTTCTCAGGGAGGTCCTATGAACATTTCCATACCACTCTTGGAGAGCCCTTAGGGGGGTGCATGGTGACCCCTCCTGGCCCACGGACTAATAAGAGGTTCTTGAAAGTCAACATTGCTTTACCAATCTGAATTCAGTGATTATACAGAGCCTAACAGGGAAGTTATTCATACAACTAAGAGTGGAAAAACTACTTCATTTGCCAAAATACATTTTTGTAACAAAGTAACATAATTACTCAGTGCTGCAGTAATGAAAACTGTACTTCCCTTTATATACATGTTCAAGTCCTTAAGAGAATGAGCTAACCATAAGTCAATCATTTTTTCAATCTTTTTATTCATATTGATCTCATTCCAATCCACAAAAGGAGCAAACTTTACATGCAATTTTGTGAAAACCAAAATTTTGTTTCTCATGAAATAGGTTTTCATTTTATAGAAGTTTGAAGATATGTTTTCTCATTAAATCACATTTGTTCAGATTCAACTATGCAATATCTGTCAGCTATGTTTTCCTAATAAAGAATAGTAGCAAAATTGTCTTTCAAATTATCAATATTTGCTCAAAGATATGGTTTAGCCTCATATAAGGTAAGATTAATGTGAAATTAAGTAGAAATTCACCAAAATTGTATTTCAGACATTTTTTAATTTGTAAAGTTTATGTATAGCTATACATAAATTTGTAATTTGTAAAGTTCATGTATAGCTATACATAAACTTTAAAAATTACAAAATGTCTGTATTACAATTTTGGTTTTCAACAAAATTGCATGTTAAATTTGCTCCTTTGAAGGATTTTAATATTTGTGGCCACTAGAGTGTATACAAGAAAATTGTCATTAAGGCCCCTTTTCCCATGATAAGGCACTGATCCTTCCCATTTTCAACAGCATTCATCCTCATGACCTAACAAACATTCTGACCAAGTTTCACAATGATTGGACCATATTTGTGGCTTCTAGAGTGTTAACAAAAAAAACAAGAGGACCCTGAGGGCCCTAAATCGCTCACCTGATATTTCAAGTAAATTATCATTAAGACTCCTTTTCCTATGATATGGCATGAACCTTCCCATTTCAACAGAGTTCATTCTTGTGACCTGGCAAACATTTTGATAAAGTTTCATGAAGATTGGACTATTTTTGTGGCGTTTGGAGCTCTTACGAGAAAATTGTCATTAAGGCCCCTTTTCCCGTGATATGGCACATATACTTCCCATTTTCAAATGAGTTCATCCTCATGAAATAACAAACATTCTGACAAAGTTTCATGATGATTGGACCATATTTGTGGCTTCTAGAGAGTAAACAAAAAATTGTCATTAAGATGCCTTTTCCTGTGAAATGGCATGGATCCTTCCCATTTTCAATAGACTCCATCCTCATGACCTAACAAACATTCTGACCAAGTTTCATGAAGATTGGACCATATTTGTGGCTTCTAGAGTCTAAACAAGAAATTTGTCATTAAGGCCCCTTTTCCCGTGATATGGCACAGATCCTTTCCATTTGAGCAATTTTGATAAGGGACCACCCAAGGAATATTTCTGCCAAGTTTGGTTGATTTTAACCAATAAGTTTAGGAGGAGATGTCGTTTAAAGATATTGTTGACAAAATTGTCATTAAGGCGGCTTTTTCTGTGAAATGGCAGGGATCCTTCCCATTTTCAATAGACTTCATCCTCATGACCTAACAAACATTCTGACCAAGTTTCATGAAGATTGGACCATATTTGTGGCTTCTAGAGTGAAAAAAAGAAATTTGTCATTAAGGCCCCTTTTCCCATGATATGACACGGATCCTTTCCATTTGAGCAATTTTCATAAGGGACCACCCAAGGAATATTTCTGCCAAGTTTGGTTGATTTTAACCCATAAGTTTAGGAGGAGATGTCGTTTAAAGATATTGTTGACAAAATTGTCATTAAGGCGGCTTTTTCTGTGAAATGGCAGGGATCCTTCCCATTTTCAATAGACTTCATCCTCATGACCTAACAAACATTCTGACCAAGTTTAATGAAGATTGGACCGTATTTGTGGCTTCTAGAGTGAAAAAAAGAAATTTGTCATTAAGGCCCCTTTTCCCATGATATGACACGGATCCTATTCATTTGAGCAATTTTCATAAGGGACCACCCAAGGAATATTTCTGCCAAGTTTGGTTGATTTTAACCCATAAGTTTAGGAGGAGATGTCGTTTAAAGATATTGTTGACAAAATTGTCATTAAGGCGGCTTTTTCTGTGAAATGGCAGGGATCCTTCCCATTTTCAATAGACTTCATCCTCATGACCTAACAAACATTCTGACCAAGTTTCATGAAGATTGGACCGTATTTGTGGCTTCTAGAGTGAAAAAAAGAAATTTGTCATTAAGGCCCCTTTTCCCATGATATGACACGGATCCTATCCATTTGAGCAATTTTCATAAGGGACCACCCAAGGAATATTTCTGCCAAGTTTGGTTGATTTTAACCCATAAGTTTAGGAGGAGATGTCGTTTAAGATATTGTTGACAAAATTGTCATTACGGCGGCTTTTTCTGTGAAATGGCAGGGATCCTTCCCATTTTCAATAGACTTCATCCTCATGACCTAACAAACATTCTGACCAAGTTTAATGAAGATTGGACCATATTTGTGGCTTCTAGAGTGAAAACAAGAAATTTGTCATTAAGGCCCCTTTTCCCGTGATATGGCACGGATCCTTTCCATTTGAGCAATTTTGATAAGGGACCACCCAAGGAATATTTCTGCCAAGTTTGGTTGATTTTAACCAATAAGTTTAGGAGGAGATGTCGTTTAAAGATATTGTTGACAAAATTGTCATTAAGGCGGCTTTTTCTGTGAAATGGCAGGGATCCTTCCCATTTTCAATAGACTTCATCCTCATGACCTAACAAACATTCTGACCAAGTTTAATGAAGATTGGACCGTATTTGTGGCTTCTAGAGTGAAAAAAAGAAATTTGTCATTAAGGCCCCTTTTCCCATGATATGACACGGATCCTATTCATTTGAGCAATTTTCATAAGGGACCACCCAAGGAATATTTCTGCCAAGTTTGGTTGATTTTAACCCATAAGTTTAGGAGGAGATGTCGTTTAAAGATATTGTTGACAAAATTGTCATTAAGGCGGCTTTTTCTGTGAAATGGCAGGGATCCTTCCCATTTTCAATAGACTTCATCCTCATGACCTAACAAACATTCTGACCAAGTTTCATGAAGATTGGACCATATTTGTGGCTTCTAGAGTGAAAACAAGAAATTTGTCATTAAGGCCCCTTTTCCCGTGATATGGCACGGATCCTTTCCATTTGAGCAATTTTGATAAGGGACCACCCAAGGAATATTTCTGCCAAGTTTGGTTGATTTCGACCCATAAGTTTAGGAGAAGATGTCATTTAAAGAAAAAGTTGACGCCGTGACGGACAGATGGACAGACGGACGCCGGACAACGATCGATCACAATAGCTCCCTTGAGCACTATGTGCTCAGGTGAGCTAAAAATGTCATTGAGGACCCTTTTCTCGTGATATGGCATGGATCCTTTTTATTTACAAAAGGCTTCATCCTTGAGACCTGACAAACATTCTGACAAAGTTTCATGACAATTGGACCATATTCGTGGCTTCTAGAGTGTAAACGAGAAATTTGTCATTAAGGCCTGTTTTCCTGTGATATGGCACGCATCCTTTCCATTTTAGCAGTTTTACAAGGGACCACCCAAGGGATATTTCTGCCTAGTTTGGTTGATTTTGACTCAATGGTTTAGGAGGAGATGTTGTTTAAAGAAATTGTTGACGCCGTGACAGACTGATTGACAGACGGACGCCGGACATTGATAGATCACAATAGCTCCCTGGAGCACTTCATGCTCGGGTGAGCTAAAAATGATTGGAAAAAAGATTGACTGTCACTTAAGGTTAACTTATGTTAGAGGACAATACATACTAGATATACAGAAGTGGTGTGGCAATACAAAATTTTCTCACTTGTCCTTGGACAAGTTGGTGACTAGATTTTACTTGTCCGACTGGAAAATATAGTTGTCAAAATTTCAAGATATTCTTTCATTGGAACAAAAATACTTTTTCTGTGGTGAAATAAACCTTTCTTTGTGTTTGAGGCATACAATCATAGAAAACATGGAGATAAAAGGAAAAATGCTTCTGGAAAACATTTTCCCCTTTCCTCCGATGTTTTCTATTACTATTTTTAGAATACATGTACTTTTTTTAATTACAGAAATTTGAAAGTTTTAAAAGTTTTGTTTTTTATGGTTCATGTAAAGTGTTTGAGACCAAATTTTAAGGGCGCTTCATTAGCCAATAAATAGCAGTATGTCCAGGTATATTATATATCAAAATGAAGCTATTTTTGAGCACAAGCAGTTGAGCAACATAAGACCGCCATAACTATAGCGGTAAAGCCAAAATATTGTGGAAAAGGGTCATTTTGTACAGAACAAGCAACTGCATGATGGTTGGATAAAATTGGCTCATATTTTAACAAAGTACAGTCTAAAGTATTATCCAGGTACTACTACAACCTTATATATAAAACTCGGTCTCAAAAAGCTCCTTTGAAACAATCAATTTCCATTTATTTTGTCAACATACTTGTCAAACCGGTTTGGTCTATTTTCAAAATAGATGCTAGGTATGGTGCAACAGTACACCATAATAATGTGAAATATTTTCTGCAATTTATTTCAAATTATAGTTTTCGAATTTAATGATCTATAATAGATTACTTTATATTGATTATCCAGTGAAATAGAAATTGATATATTGCTAAACAACCTTACAGGTAAATAAACTAATAATGTCCATTCATTTTGTGATAACACACCATACCTTAAAAAGATCTACACATTTACAAATTAGAATGACATATATGACATATGTGTTTATAAAATAAGTCAAAATAAATTGCTTGCATAACTACGTTTTGGGCTCGAGTTTTACACCAACGTTTGTAGTAGTACCTGGGTCGTACTGAAGACTGTCATTTGTTAAAATATGAGCTAATTTTATCCAACAGTCATGCAGTTGCTTGTTCTGTACAAAATGGCCCTTTTCCACAATATTTATCTAAACTGCTATAGCTATGGCAGTCTTATGTTGCTTAATTCCTTGTGCTCATAAATAGCTTCATTTTGATATATGATATATCTGGATATTTGCCTTTTTTCTTGGCAAATGAAGTGTTTTAAAATTGGGCCTCAAACACTTTACATGAACCTTAATCAGGATCCACCTTCCCTGAACAAATTTCAAAGGAAAAATCTAAGACAAATTAGACAAGTTGGGCATGGGAATTCCACATCCGCATCTATATAGCCCTACTAGCTAAAGAAAACTGTTTGGATTGTGTTAACCCTTTGCTGTTTAATCCCTGCTTTTTACATGCCTGTAATTTCATGATTGAGAAAACATTGTGAAAAAAGAAGAAATTGCTTCTGACAAGCAATTTCTTCTTATTCCACACTATTTTCTACCCTACTGAATGGTTATTTTTCAAATTAAATGCACTTTAAATTTTCGTCTGCAAAACCTTTGAATTTGGACAGGTCCGAAATTTTGTAAAACAGGAAAGTGTTAAAACAAGAGTTACCTGTCCATATATAGCCAGTTGACCAGTACATAATATCACAGTCACTAAATTATGGAAACTCATAAACACAGGCATGGACTGAAAAGAGAAGACGAAACATGTTAGCCTTGTGTAATGGTTTAAAGGGAGGTAAGTTCCATTGGATATGCAAATTAGAGAGACCTTCCCTCAGATATAAGGTTAACTAGAGCTGCTTGAGCAGCTCATTTGCTCCACCAGCCTGAATCTACTGTTATGATTAGATGAGAATTGAAGTAAATGGATGAGTAAATGTTTATTTAACAGAAATAAGTGTTTTGAAGTGTCATTTGCTGAAATATTTCGGCAAAGTAAAAATCATGATCAAAGAATGACATATTGAAAATTGACCTCTGCTTGATAAACACACATTTTTCATCCAATCACAATAATTTTGTGCAGTCTGATAATGGGTCACCCAAGGATAATTCCAGTGAAATTTGGTTGAAATCGAAAAATGAAAATTTCAACACTAACAGAATGTTACTGCACTATATACTGGTATTTTGTCCGCAAAATCTTGATTGTAGATCTTTCCGCTTTTCATTAAAACACCACTAAAAGGATGTTACTTCACAATAATTGTTTGTCATTAAAACAAAATTCTAACTAACGTTAATAAGAAGTAAAATATTCAATCCAATATATTTATTTTATTCTGGCCAATGCCTTAGAGTGCACTCAACTCAGCTCTTTCTACCCCACTCTGAACCTCAGAAGGTCAGACCATTTTACACCTCTTGTCATCTCTGTGCAGTCACCCTTTGTTCAACTTTTGGACAGTCAAGCTCAAAATGGAGGCAAGCTACTATCAGGGAGGGCACTATTATTTGAGGACATACGATAGGTCTGCAATTATCGACTCACTGGTGGAAGACAATTAGTCAGAGAGGATGAGTGCTGCTGTCGGGGATCAAACCCATAATCTCAGTATAGACAATTTAATGTGCTATCAACTACACTATGAGGGCGGCTAACTTTTCATGAATGATATAAATAGAGGATATTGAATGAGTGGTCATGGAATACAAGACATCTATAAAACAGACAAAAACAAGGCTTGGCAGAATCTTTATCTGTTTTAGATGACGAATTAAATTTAAATTCCATAGTTAATGAACACCAATTTTATATTTTATTTATAATATGATCTGAATTTTTGCAATTAACCGAGAAAATTCCAGGAATCTATCAGTTCAATTTTTTTGCAAAAAATATGCTGTTTGTGAAAAGACTTCAGAAACTACAACATGAAGTCATTACCGCAACGAAAATATAATGTTGGCATACACTCTTAGCTCAGTTGTATAGTTAATCCACTAGTGTAATAACACTTGTGTAATAGCAAATTTATTCAATGGGGTGATTTCACTCCTGTGATGTAGGTCCTATCCTAATGGACTTAAAACCTTCTGCATCAGAATGGACAATTATTCAGATCATAGCTTCACAGGCTGATTAATATTTTTTTAAAAAATCTACACAACCTGTGAGTTTGTCTGACATTCTCTACTCCATCATCATTAACAGAAGTTTTTTTTACTCCTTATAGTTCGGAGCCTAAAGCAGGGCCTAAGGTTTTAAGACTTCTTTCATGCTAGGCTGAGAGTTAATATAGAGCATCAAATTGCTTTCATTTACCACTACTTTATCATATTTTTTATGTCTTTGATTTTTTCCCCTAATGTCATAATTTTAATGGCTTTGACTTGCATTTATAATATGACCTACGTCGCCGGAGTGAAATAACCCCGTTGAATATTTTTGATATTACACGGGTGTTATTACACAAGTGGAATAATTATGCAAATGAGCTCAGAGCGAATAGCAACGCTATTTTGTAACCACGAAATTACGTCACAATCTATGTTTTGTGACGTCATTTTTAACCGGCTTAATAAGTTTCGCGGAAAATTGAAACGTTGAATTTCAAGAATTTTGACGATTTTTCACTAAAATTAGGGTCATATTATAAACAGAATATAAAATTTGTGCTAATAAAATACAGAATTTAACAAACTTGTCATCTAAAACAGATAAAAACTAAGCACAGCCTCGTTTTTATCTGTTTATAGATGACTCGTTTAATAAATTAAGTATTCACTGACCACTCATTCAATATCCTCTATTTTCCTAATGAGGGTTAATCTGCTCATAACAGTTGTAATGTGTCTACCACTGTTTCTTAGCCCTTGTCATGCTGAATAAATTTTGGCTAAAAATTATCATCAAAATCAAAAGGCAAAAAGCACTGAAAGTACCTACTGTAGGTCAATTTTTATTTGAAAAACTAAATCTATTAGCAATTCTGGTTTGTAAGTGAGAAACAGGTGGTGTAGACTAACATCAGGCTGCACATATGTGCAGTCTGATGTTGGGCTATAGCTCCTGCCAAAGCAGGAATATTCCTGGTTCAGCATGACAAGGGTTAAATGCTATCTCCTATAGAGCCTTAATGTGATCTGTCACGCAAAAAGGGACCATCTCGTAAATTGATTTAACAAAATCTTAGAAATGACATTAGCTCCAGTAGAGGTCAACCAGTTGTTGCATTTCCAAAATTCTTATACAGGAAGGTTGAATGATCATTGGATATTAAGAAAATCAGCAAAGTGCAAAAAGTCCGACTCATATTGAAACTTTATGTAATACACAGATGGTCCCTTTTTATAATATTATGACGGATCAAATATTTTATTTTTGACTGCCTCGGTGGCCTAGTGGTAAATGCACTGGAGGTGACCTGGAGGTCGGTGGATCGAGCCCCACTGTCGCCGGGGTGTGTTTATGGGCAAAATACTTAATAGCCAGCCCCAGTTCACCCAGCTGTAAAAATTGGGTAGCAGTGGGTTTGAACCACTGCCTCTCTCTCAGGGACGTGAAAACATCAGAATTATGTGTTCGAGAGCGATTCAATAAGCTTAAGCTTTAGTCGAAATCTAACTTAAATACATTAGTATAAACTAAATATTTAATATTTTCTGCATCAGAACGGACAATTTTTCAATCATGACTCATACAGGTATTTTGATAACCTGCATGTCTGTCTTGACTTTCTTTGCTAAATCATCACATACAGAAATTATCTACCGTTCATTTTTCAAATTGGTAAAGGGAACTTAGGAAAATGGGTGGTAACCACAGTCCTTAATCTAGAATATTCCTATTTTGGAAGGAAGTATAGACATAGATCAGCCTGTAACTGCAGTCTGTAGACTAATCATTATCTTAACACTTTCCTGTTTTACAAAATTTTGGACCTGTCCAAATTCAAAGGTTTTGCAGACAAATATTTAAAGTAGATTTAATTTGAAAAATAACCATTCAGAACGGTAGAAAATAGTGGGGGAAAAGAAGTAATTGCTTGTCAGAAGCAATTTCTTCTTTTTTCACAATGTTTTCTCTGTCATAAAATCACAGGCAGGTAAAAAGCAGGGATTAAACAGCACTGGGTTAATCGTATTACATGTGTATTAAGAAATTTAATGTCAGAGCTGTTTATAATATTAATCCAATAAGCAAATAATTTTCTACCTGCAGTCTCGGGACTTTCGGCTGGCCGTCACAAATTTTGTGACGGACTCCCATCGATTTGTAAAATTTATGATAAAGTGATTCTCATTTTGTATTCACCATCAGGTGGCACTTCAGTCCCAAAATAGGGAGGGTTTATTTTTTCTTTATATGACAGCTATCAATCATTGTGAAATTCGTTACGACCATCCACAATGAATCTCCAATGATGGATAACCGTGAGGTCTTGGTTGTGACGGTTACCCATGCATATGATATCTATTATTCAAACAATTTTTTTGTCTGTAATTTGATAATACAATGATTATAATAGTTCAACATGTTCAATGTTGAGATCGTTTTTTAGCGATCTTTGAATTTAATAAGCAATTTGAGAGGGTTGGATATTTGTATCATAATCTTTGACCGTCCGTCCGTCCTGATGTCAGAGCGTCCGTCTGTCCGTACGTCAAAATCTTGAACGCAACTTCTCCTTCATTTTTGGGCCAATTTTGATGAAACTTTCTCAAAATGAACAAAATTAGCGATATTGATTACCTCCCTTAAATAAAATATGCATACAAGATATATACATAGCTTCCTATTTCTTCAAAAACCTATGAGAACATAACAATTTGAACTATGTTAGTGATATCGCGATTTTTGTTTCAAAATTTTACTGAATGACGTTGTTGATTATATATATTTTTCAAAGGGTTTGAACGTTTTTGGTTTGAGTGTTTGGAATAGATGAATGGAGCGCTGAGTGAGCATTTTTAAAATGATTTTGATTAGTGTGAATGTCAATTTCATGATTTAACTAACTGTAGGTCCCCACTGCCGATCACGTCGAGTTCTGATCGAGCTTTGTTGGCATGAGTGATTGGAAGTGCTCAGAAAATCGAACTTGATTGGATTCCTTATCTATGTTTTTTGACATGTAAAAAAATCCCGGTAAGTAATCGTGCATCCGATCGAATTAAAATCTTACTGGTCGTGCATTAGTCATGTAAAGATTGGATGTGATCAGGTTGCTACGAGGTCATTCAAAAAATAATGCAACCTTTCTCATACATATCCGACCTACTTCGAAAAGGGCATGTATTTTAGCAATTACTAAGTAGCTTCTCATGATCCGACCTAAACTGACGACAAAGCAAGTCGAAATCATATGATGTAACATAAGTTGCCATGACCATGGCCACGATTACATATAAGATGGAAGGCAACCTTGCGATTGAAAAAATTACTAAGCAACCAAACATTGATGGACCTTGGTTGTGATTTTAAGATTTTTGGTCCCTCCATTCTCGAGGCATATGTGGGTTTCTTACAAGTTCACCGCTAACATAGCAAATATGCCAAAAATTTCTGTTTCATTTGGGATTCGAAACATGGACCTTTGGTTGAGTAGCTTGTATCTTCCCGGCCGATTAGTAAAAAAAAACGTCTGCCGGGCACCACCTGTTGCAAGACAAAATATTTATTTTGCAGTCACTTAAAACCTGGCCGACGTGACGATGTCTTATTTCTTTGTCCAGTGATGATACAGAAATCATGGTCGATTAAACATAGCGTGCTTGCGATACGCTGGCGAGATATCATCGACTAGTCGGTCGCTGATACCAAGCGTGAGTGAAAATGTAAAAAAAGACGTCTAAGATTTGTATCAGCCGTAGCCAGCATTTAGTCTTCAATACAATATAGTCATCCACAAATCTAAAAGACGTCGCAGATTTCTTTTGAAGATAAAATACACACTTGAATGGGCCAATCCACCGATCAGACAAGCTGCCGATTTTGTTAACGATTCCACACACACAAAGAAAAAAAACAACCCCCGGCGACGCATTTGTCGAAGTATTTCGGAACGTCTAAATCACATTAGCTTTACTAGTGCCAAAGTGCGTTTCAGGTGCTGAATAATGCAAAAAAAATCTATATCAGAGGGGTGGCACAATTCTTAAAGAAATGCTTCCACAGTAATCGCGCTTGATAACATGGAAAGCTCTTGTGTTCATGAACACACACACCAAGTTTCAAAAAGATATCTTTGATTAAACAGAAGTTAAGCTTGTCACTCCAACGTCTACCCAAGGTACTGCAGACAGATAACATTGTCGAATTTTTTACTTTTTTAAATGCGGGCATAAGCTTACACTCAATGAAAAGGATCCGAAGCTCATTCATTTAAGGTTGTGACTTCATTAAGGGGCCAACCCCCTTTTCGACCGCCAAAGTCAGTATTTGCAAATATATCCTGAATTAATCGGCTGATTTTTACGAAAAAAATCATTTAGAAAGTCCAAGCACGCCCAAGCTAGTCGTTTAATTTCTGTGCACATTCAAATAGAAAAAGGGGTCTGAAACGCTTCTTTTTCGCGTTTTTTTTAAGATTTTACGTTCCATTTTTCATTTCATTTTTTGTAAATAAATAGAAATTTCTTAAAATTTTGTCCGGTGAAGTTTGGTCATAAATGAGGTCAAGTCTAAGACAGTTAGCTCAGGTGAGCGATTGTGTCAAAATTCGTGAGACAGTGAAAACAGGTTTGTAGATCTACTGTAGAACGTACGACTTCAATAGTCTGCTTGCAGTGACCTCGAGAGAACCTTTGGATGAGACGGGAAAATATGGTCGCAATGCGATAGCCGCGAGAGTTAACAGCACCAAAGGCTCCACATGCCAAAAAAAAGTAGCCTTATATTGATAAACTAGTAACAAAAATTAAAGCCTAGTTTGCTTTTTCGTCAGAGTCGTTCGATTTACAGATATGTTTTTTAAAATATAATTGTAACATCATACGATGTAATTTCCCATGACGGATGTGTTGATTGAATCATGTGGTCTAAGAAACGTTTCAAAAACCATTGAGGCGTTGTACGACACTCGCAAGGTGATCTTACGATTTCTGTACTAGAAATTTTAGATTATGCGACTAGATCTGGTTTAGAAAGTGCAGTCGTTCCGGCGTGGGAAATGTAGGATTGTGATTTAGAAGCATACCATCACACGATCACCGTACATACACGGTACTGTTCGATGAGGTTTTTGTGCGGTTTATTGTCCAGGGCGTTAAACCTTGCCGACTTTCTTGAAACAAATGTACATTACAAATACAAATCAAAGTGCTGTAAGCACTGTAATTGTGCGGTACTGAATGACTGCACTGCTTATTGTTGTTTCAGGAGTTCATGTATATATTTATATATAGATTTGAAAATAAAACAAGAGGACCAAGATGGTCCTAGATCGCTCACCTGAGTCTCTTTGACCCCTGAGACATCACATTAATTGGATAGGCAGATGTCAAAAAGAAGATAATTGCCTCAAATCAATACCATGGAACGTTTTCAGCGTAGAGATGAAAACTGTCAACCTTCTGGTTTCAGAGAAGAAGATTTTTGAAGGTTTTCCTTTTTTCACACATCGTGCTCAGATGAGCTGAATGGGATGCGCCCAGGTGGAGCCCAAATATGACCCAAGGGTCTTGATATTAACAAACTTGGTAGGGGCCCACTAGATGATGCTACATACCAAAAATGAAAGCAGTGTGCCCTCTGGTTTGGATTAAAGAAGAATTTAAAAGATTTTCGCTCTTTGATTCTACATAAAAAGGGTTGCGCCTGGGTGGAGCCCAAATATGATCCTAGGGTCTTGATATGAACAAACTTGGTAGAGGTCCACTAGATGATGCTACATACCAAATATGGAAGCTGTCTGCCTTCTGGTTTCATAGAAGAAGATTTTTGAAGATTTTCATTTTTTTACCCTTCGTGCCCATAAGAGATAAAGGGATGCACCCGTGCAAAGCCCAAATATGACCCAAGGGTCTTGATATGAACAAACTTGGTAGAGGCCCACTAGGTGATGCTATATACCAAATATGAAAGCTGTCTGCCATCTGGTTTCAGAGAAGAAGATTTTTAAAGATTTTTGCTCTTTAATTCTATGTAAAAAGGGTTGGGGCCGGGCAAAGCCCAAATATGACCCCAGGGTCTTGATATGAACAAACTTGGAAGAGGTCCACTAGATGATGCTACATACGAAATATGAAAGCTGTCTGCCTTCTGGTTTCAGAGAAGAAGATTTTTAAAGATTTTCATATTTTCACCCTTTTTGTTTAGGGTAAAGGGAAAGTTAAGGGTGGATTTCAATTATTTGAACAACTTTGGTAGAGCTTGACCCAAGGAACATCCCTGCCAGATTTCATCAAGATTGGCCAACTGGTTTAGGAGGAGAAGATGTTTTAAGAAATTGTGGACGACGGACGACTGACGACGGACGACGGACATTCTACGATCACAATAGCTCACCTTGAGCACTTCGTGCTCAGGTGAGCTAAAAAATAGAATAAAAAGATAAAAAAAAAAAAACCAACCCAAATTAAGTTTGAAGATAAAGTCTTTCATACATACCACTCTCAAAGATACCTAAAAAAACCTTGTGGGAAACGTTCATTAGACAAAGATTTAATCAAGGATGTCGTCAAAATTAATTCAACATCTAACTGCCAAATATTACTATTGCGATTTGCTTCTTTCATAGTTTTTGGTTTGAATATACACAGGCCAATACAACTCCATTCTTTTGATGCTGAAATTTGAAAATAAAATTTGTTCAGACAGCTGAAAAAGCTACTTGTAAAACATGTAAGGCATTCTGTATTGTAGGTCTTTGGATAATTTAGACTATTATATCTCGTGTAACATCTTGAAAAGTTGTAGTTACAAGTTTTCAGAATTGTACATGTAGCTAAATCACAGGTAGACAGAGACTAATAATACAAGATAAAGTAGGAGATAGAGGAGTGGCTCATTGCACATACTTACACTTTGTAAATAGTGAAGAGGATAATAGGTGAATTATAAGGGGTTATTCGGAGGAGGGGGTATTAGGTAATTCATCCCACAATCCATCTCTGTAGCTTTTTCCCTCAAAGGTAAGAAAGGCAAATTTACAACTGTATTTTAGTAAACTAAAGTTAAAATTCTGTTATTAAGCTAAATTAATCAACTGTTTAACCCGTCATGGAATGAACTGTAAAAGTCTCATCGTGATCACCACAGGGGAAATTCAATCAGCACCCTTTTTGTAAATTCAGAAAAACGTGCCGTTTTGCTCGTAAATTTGAATGTCATTTTGGCCGAAAATCGCCAGTTTAATTGAGGTCATTATTTTTAAAATACATAAGAATTTTTTATAAAATGTTAAAATCGACCTTATGTAATTAATTCTAAAACTTCAGAGTTTTTAGAAACATTTAACGCACGCTTCAGAACTTTGAACCCATAGATTCGATGCACAGGAGCGTCGCGTTAAAAACTTGTACTAGGCATGTTTAGAACGTTTTGTACCAAAAACTTTTGAATATATCGCAAAACAAAAGCCAGTATGAAATCGAAAAATTGTCAATAAATAACAACCGAAGTTTTGTTAATTGCAGAAGAAGTGTTTTGAAGGGTGCATTCTACCTCTAACGAGGAGCATTGGCTTTGTCGAATAATTTCGCTTAAATTTGAGGGTTAGTGCCATTCATCCGGTTTTCTCGAAATCTTCAAATATTTTGTTTTTTTACTTCTGAGGTTAAGTTGTTAAATTGGGGTTCTGGTTGATTATCCCCGAGGTCTATTCCATAGAATCGCCGAGGTTTCCCGATTGACGGTAGGGCTTCAAGAAAGATTGTGAATGATCGTGTTTGGTGTGACGAGACATTGTGCCTTTCGGTTGAGGTCATTTAACACAAAATGTTTGCTTTATGTACTCATTTCTCATCACGCTTGAAACAAATTAAGTTCTTACGAGTTTTTAAGATGGCAGATTTCAAGCACTGTATGATCTCTGTAGGATCTCCACGAGTCTTTACTTTCATAAATCTTAATTTGTACTCGTATAGAGCGTGAGATCGTGACAAACACGAACTCGGCTGTGGTAATAAAGGAGCATGGCCAAAATCGCAATTAAACGTGATGGAAATTCGCAGGAAAAACAGTAGAAAAGATTCTGTTGGCTACCCAAAAAGTGTCGTGAGAAAATGTTGTGATGAATTGTATTTATGAAATTTTGAATACCTCTGAACGAATTAGTTATACCACCCAACCTACGAAGTAGAGAGGGTATATTGGTTTCACCAGGTCTGTCTGTCCATAGACCTTTTCTTTTCCGGCTCTAACTTAAGAACCAAGTGACCTAGAGTAATTAAACTTCATTCAAATGCTGCTTTGACCCAAGAACGTGTCCTATTGATTTTAGGTCATATAGGTCAAACGTCAAGGTCACTGTTAGCTTTTGTTCAATTTTCGTTTCCGGACTTTTAACTCGACAACAAAGCGACATAGAACCATGAAATTTCGTGCCAATACTTCTTATGAACCAAGAAAAGAATAGGCATATCAATCACAAATTACCTATCCATCATAGGTATACAGTTAGTTACGTCGTCAAATTAACAGTCATTCCAATCAAAACCATTCAAAATTGCTCACTCAGCGCTTCATTTATTCATTCCAAGCACTCGCCAAAACCATTGAAAAACGCTCCAAACTGACTTAAATGATTCGATCAAATACTTAATTCAAAATAAATATAGCAAGAAAAAAATTGCGATTTCACAAAAGTAATTGAAATTGCAAGCGTCTGATTGGTTCTTGAAGAAATAGGTAGATATTTATAGAACTTGTATGCATATTTTTATAAAAGGGGGGGGGGGGTAAAAATCACTAAATTTGTTCATCTTGAACAAAATTAAAGATATTGGATAACCTTTCTTTAAAAACACGCTACACATGCTCATTCCATTCCATTTCAAAATCTTCCAAAATCATTAATCATGTCAATACATGATGTTCTTAACTATACATGTAGTACATGCCGTTTCGTAGACAACAGATGAAGCTTAGACTTTTATCAAAAATCACATGAAAGTTGGTCGAGACGGGATTCAAACTCACGGCCCATATTATTTTTAGCTAACAGGGCACGTCCCGGAAGTACAAAAGGATAATATAAGCCATTACGTCAAAATTCCTTAAAGCATCAGAAACGGATATAGCGGATCTTTTAAGGAAGATTTGGAAAAAAATAAGATAAAAGAATGTAGAGGACTGGTTCGTTTCAATGGCTCGTCAAAACAATGGTTCTGAAGTGCAAAATAATAGATGGATGGACATATGTCCAAAATCAAGACAAATATTGAGATGTTTCATTAAGCAGTAAATATATACCCAATATTACATGTTGTTCTTATATAATGATTCGTCATCCAGGAAAGCCAGCCTAAAGACTTCAGTAACTGTTGGTTATTTCAGCTGTCTTACCAAGATAATAGAAAACTGAATTTTAAGACAACTTGTAAACTCAGAAAGAGATTAAATTAAAAAGAGACTGACAAAACAAGCAATTTCTCCTTTTCCTCAATGTTTTCCTTTTTTATTCCCCAACAATGCATTAAAAGTCAGGTTTGTAAGAAAATGTTGAAATAAATGGTTGAATAAACCAGTGCAAAGCATCTCATACCTTATGAAAAAGCATATCGTCGTCTTGTTTTATGAATAATATATTTAAAAAAAATCCCGTGTTCCGGGTGGGATTCGATCCCGGGACCTTTCCATATCAAAGTTATCGTCGTGACCACTTGGCTACGGTCTTCGTGTAAAAGCACATGTGTCCAGTGACACTGGTGCGTTATGGATACCAATATACAAAAATAAAATGACTTCTCCCTTAATATGATGTGTGCCGGCAAACCGTAACTTAAGGGCGTTATGGTAAGCCATAACATATGTGATTTTTCTGTGACGGTTGACCGTAATGTATGTGTTTTAAAATGCAAACCCTTGCAGCAGAATTTGCCGCGAACACAGTAGTAAAACCCGCGAACACAAGCCTTTTATGGATTTACCTCAACGGTGAAATATTTGTCTAGACATCTGCCGAGCTGGATTTTTAAAATTTGAATTCAAATGATGTTTAATCCAGAATTGAAAACGTACATTTTTCCTCGGTTTTTGACACATTTTTGTCTTTTTGTTTGCTTAAAATGCCCTGTGAAAGTAGGTCAGCTTTATGCATGTTAAGGGTATCCATAACAGAATTGCGTTATGGATAGCCGAAAGTCCCCAGACTGACCTGTGGGATATTCAGTGCTCTCAGTACTTTGATTTTCATGTGATTTTTAAAAGATAAACTATTGGTCTGGAAGTACTATGAAATAGATGTATCTTTTAATTCTTGTCATGTACAGTCCATCTTGCAAGAGTGACCACCTCTATTAAGAGACCAATTTCAATTAGTGACAGTTTTCTAAAACCCCTTCTTTAGACAGTTTTCTAAATCCCGTTCTTTAAATCAAAATATCTTAAAAATCAGATTTTATTGGTATAAAAATTATTGTAAATAAATCCTATGATGATAAAACTCATCAAAATCGCCTCATGGAGATAAGCATGTTGAGTCTAAACAACATAAGATTATTCAAAATGTGCAATTACAAATATATTTAATCAAAATTGTGTTTTTAAATGGTAAACAAAACATGTACAAAGCCACCATTTTCTTTTACAACCGCTTTTTCCTGTAAGTGGTTGCTTAGCCCTTTGCTTTTTAAACCCTGCTTTTTACGTGCCTGTGATTTTATGATTGAGAAAACAATCAATTTCTTCTTTTTCCACACTATTTTCTACCCTACTGAATGGTTATTTTTCAAATTAAATCCACATTAAATTTTCGTCTGCAAAACCTTTGAATTTGGACAGGTCCAAAATTTTGTAAGACAGGAAAGTGTTAAAAGAAAAGCTTATTTATACCTAAGCTTTAACTGCACCTAAATAGATTTCTGTATCAGAACGCACTTACTGTCAAATCATGACATGACAGGTACAGGGTTAGTTACAAAGACCTTGACCTTCAAGTTTCTCTGACTTTTTTTGTCTGATCGTCATATACAGAATAATCCATTTGTGTGTTTATCTAAAATTATTGATTAATTAATTGATAAGTTGAATGATCAAACATGGTTCACTTTCAATATTATTGCAGTCATATCAGAGCTGCTGATGTACTACATATCAATGGATTCTCACATGAGTTATTATCCATGATTAATGCCCTAACAGATCGTTGCAATTAAGGTTAAGGGAAATCTGTTTTAATCTAAAATAACCTACTTCTAAGGAGAGTCGACATTAATAACTCGAGAACCTAAATCGTAGATTGGTAACCAAATCATTGTAACTTCAGCTTAATGAAGTTGAAGTTACGAGGCCTTGGTAACCAAACGATGAAATTTGTTCACTCTCTCAAAGCACTTGAATCCTTTAGGTTTTAGGATACAGATATTTGCACGCGTTCACAGTGATTACCGACTAAAATTTGAAAGAATCCAATCTATTAAAAAGTAAACTCGCCAAATTACTTCACGGTCAAGCCCCGCCCTGCCAGTTCATAAATTACGCAGAATATATCATAGCCACAAGCTGTCCATCCCACTAAGGCGACAATCCACCCATCGGAGGGAGACAAATGATGGCTGCACAATGTTTTTTTGTCAAATGTTAAGAATAGCAAGTACTATGGGCTGAATGTTCGGCAAAGTTTTTCGTTTTTCATTTAAGATTTCTGCATCAGAACAGACAGATTTCAGATCACTTATATCCGAGGTCTATAAACTCTGACTGCCTTTATCTCACACATCATTTGCAGAATTATGTCTATTGAATCAATAATTTGTCAGAACAATTGTATCTTATTTCCAATTAAAAATAAAATGCTTTTAGAATGTTGATGTAAAACATCTAAAATTCAATTATTTGTCAGTAAACTGACTGTATGAAGGATGATTTATTCTCTCAGGATAAAAACTTCTACATAATAATAAGCCCCTGCATCAGAACAGACGGTCTTCATATCATTTTCTAGACACAAAGTCCTGTACCAAGAACTTTGACATTCTAGATTAAATCTGACTTAACCTTTATATATCCATCATATGCAGGTATGCTTCATTTCCACTATTTTCTGCTGTATGAAGCTGAAAATACCATCTACCCAATAAGATACACATTTTTACAGAATGCATTTTGATGTCTTGACAAGTTGCTCTTTTGAAAGTGAGCTCAAACTAGAACTGTCGCATAGCGGACTTATACCCCCCACAAGCGCTTTGTCAAAATGCAATTGCTATTAGTGCAGGATGTGTTTGTAACAGATATTGAGGTCATAAACAACATGTCATAAAGTTTCATGATATTAGGTTGCTTGGCTTTTGAGTTAAGAGTCCAGAAACAAAAATTGAACAAAAATTGACTGTGACCTTGACCTTTGACCTATGTGACCACAAAACAATAGGGCATTTCCTTGGGTCATAAGCAACATTTGCATAAAGTTCCATGATTGTAGGTCGCTTGTTTTTTAGCTCCACTGGCTGAAAGCCACTGGGGCTATTGTCATGGCATTGTGTCCGTCATGCGTCCGTTCGTAAACTTTTCTTTAAAAATCTTCTCCTCAGAAACTACTAGATGAATTTCAACCAAACTTCACAGGAATGATCCTTGGGTGACCCTCTTTAAAAGTTGTTCGAGAAATTTTGATCCAATGAAAAACATGGATTTAATGGGCATGGCTAATTTCCAAGTATGGTAAAAAGTGAGTTTTCTCAGATTCAAATTGATGGATACCAATAAAATTTTAAATGAATGATCCTTGTGTGACCCTTTATCAGTCCTCAAAAGATTATTGAAATCGGATGAAAAATATGCATTTTATGGGCGGAGGTCATTTCTCTATATGTTATATAGTAGAAACTTTCAAAATCATTTTCTCATAATGTAAGTGATTGATATCAACCAAATTTCACTGAAATGATCCTTGAGTGACCCTTTATCAGTCTACCAAAAATAATAGTGATTGGATGAAAAATATGTATTTTATAGGCGGAGTTCATTTCTCTATATGTTATATAGTGGAAACTTTGAAAACCATTTTCTCAGAATCTAAAAGATGGATATCAACCAAATGTCACTGGAATCTTTCTTGAGTGACCCTCTATCAGTCTACCAAAAATTATTGAGATCGGATGAAAAATATGTATTTAATGAGCGGAGGTCATTTCTCTATATGTTTTATAGTGGAAACTTTGGAAATCATTTTCTCAGAATCTAAATGATGGATATCAATCAAATTTCACTGGAATAATCCTTGAGTGACCCTCTATCAGTCTACCAAACATTATTGTGATCGGATGAATAATATGCATTTGATGGCAGAGGCCTTTTACTATGTGTTATATAGTGGAAACTTTGAAAATCATTTTCAACATCAGTAGAATCCAAAATATTTAAAAATCTAGTCAAGACTATTACTGCTTTACAAGAATTTCAAGCCTGTGGAGCGACTCAAGCCATTCATGGCTTTCTAGTTGAGTTCGGAAACGAAAATTGTTCAAAAAATTGACTGTGACCTTGACCTTTGACCTATGTGACCACAAAACAATAGGGCACATCCTTGGGTCATAAGCAACATCTCGGGTAAGAGTCCGGAAACAAAAATTGAACAAAAATTGACTGTGACCTTGACCTATGACCTATGTGACCACAAAAAAATAGGGCACATCCTAGGGTCATAAGCAACATTTGCATAAAGTTTCATGATTGTAGGTTGCTTGGTTCTTGAGTTAGAGTCCGGAAAGGAAAATTGATCAAAAATTGACTGTGACCTTGACCTTTGCTCTATGTGACCACAAAACGATAGAGCACTTCCTTTGGTCATAAGCAACATTTGCATAAAGTTTTATGATTCTTGGTCACTTGGTTCTTGAGTTAGAGTCCAGAAACTAAAAGGTCTATGGACGGAAGGACGGACATACAGACGAGAGATACATTGTGGGGTCATTGTCCAAAGTAACTACGAGGTCTCTTAATTTTTGCCCAAATGGTTGTTACGGGGTTAGCATCAGGAATTCTTACGAATGATACATTATGAGGTGCCTGATCCAACATTCTTCTGAGGTTAAAATAACTGAAACTTTTTTTTATTATTTGCTCTTCTTTTCTTGGAAATAAACTGTCACTCTTCTTTTCTTGGAAATAAACTGTCATTTAGATGGTCATTTTGGGTTAAGGTCAAATGGCTACCCCAGAATATAAATGGACACGAGACCTCACAAGTTTTGGACAACAAACCCCCAAGGGCATTGGAGGAAGTAACCTCACAAATAAAGCTTATTTTTCATATTCTAAATGGAGCCATTACAGGGTTGGTATTCTTTTGGTAAATTTTTTTCAGTACATGACTTAGGAATATAAGCTCAGGTGAAGAGGCTGACTTCCAAAAATTTCTAAGTTATAGATATACATGTACTTGGACCTTCAGGTAATGAACTTTGGGCGAGTTCACTTGAAAAGGTATGCATAGTCTTATGGAAATTTGTTTTATAAATTAGAAACTATCTGGGTTGCCTATTAAGGTACCCCTAATTACTATATAGATCAATCATTAAAAGCAGTTACACCCTGATGCATCTTGTTGAACTTTAACATGGGGCATAAAACTGTATTTTTCATGAAAAAGTCTAAGTCCAAAAATGAGCATAACTCTGCCAAAAAAACAACAACTTTTGTTATCTACCTTGCTGGAATAGGTTCCCCTTTTGATAGTTAAGAATATTTCCAAGTTTGAAGTGGATATCTTTGATACTCTCTGAGATATGGACACAAACAATAAACTTAACCAACGAAAACAAGTTACAACAACTAGACTTTTTTTTCTTTTAAACGCCGCCACCATAGCGCAGTTGGTTAGGCATAAGACTTCCAATCTGGAAGTCGTGGGTTCGATCCCCGGTGGCAGCAAATATCCTTTCCGACGTTTGTCTTTCACCAATGGGTAGATAATCGTAAACCTATGTGAAATAGCAGTCGGAGGCTAGGAAAGGATGTAATGGTAGTACTGGCATGAGAAATACCAGGAATCCATTGTTAGGTGTTCCGGCCGTCGCGATATAACTGAAATAATGTTGAAAGCGGCGTAAAACCCCATTCAATCAATCAATCAATATTTTCTTTTAAAAAGTCAAGCTAACAATAGCATCGCTTAGTGGGTGCCTACAATGTTCGGCTGTGGCACTTGCGACCTGAAAGGGAGTGTGGCAGGTAGGCATCAACATACATCTACATAGAAAGTTGTTTGTAGGTGGAAGCACTTTCATTTGATTGTCAGTGTTAACTTTCTCCATTAGAGGTCACAATGACCTTGACCTTTATACCCAATTCTGGTGTGACAGACTTATGAGCCTTGGCAAGGGAGCTTACATTTACATCCTTAACGCATGTGCAAAGTTTCAAGAGAATACAGGCAGTAGTTGTGGAGATATGAACTTGCACGCATAAACTAAACACAGATTTTCAAAGTCCAAAAAAGGGGAATAATTCTGTCAAAATGCACAACAGTTATGGGTCTTGGCAAGTGAGCTTACATTTACTCCCTGAACACATGTGTGAAGTTTTTAGTGAATACCTTCAGTAGTTGTGGAGATATGAACTTGCACCCAACAGCTTAAAGTTGCATCATGCAAACACCAATGCCAGGGTAAATACATTAGCTCTTATTTTTCTTTGAATAGTCGAACTAAAAAGGGCCATAACTCCTATAAAAAAGCAAAGGAATTCAAAATTTTTTTTCTCATGTACAACTAGGCATTGTTGGTGATCATCCATGAAAATATTAACTAAATCTGACCAGTAATTAACCAGTTTAGGTCACAAAATGTGAATGTCCCTGACAGACACAAGGATAGAATGACAAAAGTGATTCCAATATGCCCCCCTCCCCTATTTTTTCATTCTGGGGCAACAATAAGTTTAAAGCAAGTATTTCACGAGATTCCATAAAAGTTATTTTAAAAGGGACATAATTCAGTCAAAATGCATGATTGCTATGTGATCTTACATTTTCACCCTGAACACATGTTAAGTTTCAAGTGAATATCTTCATTTGCTGTGGAGATACAAAAACTGCACACTAAGTCACACACACACACCAATGCAGTCAAGCTAAAAAGTGAGGCCAATGCCAACAACCTTGACAAGTTCCAAGTAGCATCTTTATGTTTTCAACACTTGTAGTGACTATTAGGACAATTTACTAAAACATGAAACACAGTAATTAGTATATCAGCTTTATTCAGTTATCTTTCAGCAACAGCTGTACAATTATCATTTACTTCTCCATTTCACATTGAAAACATACTGCATTATGTGTTTTTATAAATTTTTTGCTCAGGTGTCAGTTTTGTTACATTTTACTTCCATATTTGATGTAATCATACCTGGCTTACAAAGAAATCTAGACACAGCTCAGTTTTTGTAAAACCAGTTTCTGCATAAGCTTAAGTGAGAAAGACATTTTAATGTGAATTTTTTTTTACAAACAGTGCTTATAAAATTACTAAAATGTGAATGAATGTTATTAAGCAGTTTCTATTCAAGATTTTTAAAGCACCTGCAATACTAAATGCTTACAACAATCACAAGCCGAAAGATAATTCCAGGCTGTCTACCAGGTCTTCTAAAAAATATAGGAGTTTTAATAGGAATATTTTTTTAAAAAAATAGGAGTTTTTAGCTCATTTAGAGTAAAAATATAGGAGTTTTTCCAGTGAAAATTGTTTATCCTATGCTCTTATACTAACATTCCGTACCTCTACTCTTGCTTTTTCTATGTTAATTAATGTCTAGATAAAGTAACCTTTCAGTTCCATAGCATCACAGTCCAGACAGGAGGCTGCTGTAGAGCATCATCATGATCATCGTCATCTGAATTGGCACCTTAAGGGCTGGTGTCCTATTCAACTGCCTTGTAGGTGACCAAACAGGTGACGAGGAACAGATGAAGTGCGCCAAAGCATTATACAGGATGGTGATGCTATGGAAGACAGAGATTCTCTTACCTGAAGAATAAAGAAGCAAAGAGCAGTATCAAAGCAATATTTGCTATCTGATCATATATCGGCAATACATTTTCCTAAAAAGAGGGCCTTTGGCCCTGGTCCGCTCACCTGAGTCAAAGCACCTAAGGGTAACTTGCATTTCTTTTGAAAAATTGAACTGTAACAAATTTATGTGTAAAGGAAAATAATCTTATGGTCAGACCAGTAAGATTCCACAGTCTCAGTTTTACTAATGCTGTTTGAAAATACAAGATCCAAAATGGAACTGTTATCAGTCTGGGTTTATTTGCATGATCATTTTACAAGAGAGTAATTCTGGGATAACTTTAGTAATGCACACCTGGTGGCCCAACAGTTATAATTTTAGCTCTCATAATAAAGGTCTATTAATTGATCATCCAAGGCAAATTCTAAAGCTATAGGGCTTCTCGTTCATCAGAAGAAGAATTTATAAAATTCTCTTTAATTTCAACTTTGGTTGCCATAGCAACCAAAGTTTTTCATAGATTTCAATTCTTTAGGCTATCTTGGTGGGGACCACCTATGAAACATTTCTGTAAAATTTGGAGTAAATTGGCCCAGAAGTTTAGGACAAGATGTCATTTAAAGAAATTGTTGATGGATGGAGACGACAACCAAAAGACTTTGTGCTCAGGTGAGCGTAAAAAAAAGTTCAAATGTTAAATTGACCTGAAGTACTACCCTCTCCCCCCTGTTGCTCCGCACCTTGTGGCCCAACAATCATAATAGCTTTTTAAATTAAGTTCAATGAGCTGATTATTCTATATCAAATGAAAAAGCTGTAGGAATTCTGGTTCAGTAGAATTTCTAACAATTGTTAAATTTACCACAAAGCACTAGCCCTCCTCTTGGGTCTCTGCCCCTAGTGACAAAACAATCATGTCTATATCTTTTTTCATTAAAGTGTATGAGCTGATGACTCATGCCAAATTTAGAGCCTGTAAGATTCCTACTTCATCATGAGAAGAAGGTTTAAAATTTCAAAATTGACCCGAAATACTACCCTCTCCCCCAATGCTCTTTGCATGGTAGCCAAACATTCATGGTTATAGCTATGTAAAATAGGGTCTATGAGCTGATCATCTGTGTCAAATATAAAGGTTGTAGGGATTCTGGTTCAGAAGAAGAAGAAGGTTATGGATTTAATTTTTTTTTACAAAGTACTATCCCCCTCCCCCTCCCGGGTGGCTCCACACCTGGTGGCCCAACAGTTATGATTTAAGCTATTCTAACTATGGTCCATATGCTGATCATCCTTACCATTTTTCAAGTCTGTAGGGCACATGGTTTATCAGAAGAAGAAGGTTAAATATTTAAGAATTGCTCTGAAAAGCTACCCTCCCGCCCCATGGTGCTCTGCGACCGGTGGCCAAACATTCATGATTTTAGCTATTTCAGATAAGGTCTATGAGCTGATCATTTATGTCAAAAATATAGGCTTTAGGGATTCTGGTACATCAGAAGAAGACAGTCAAAGATTTCAAAATTTTCAACAAAGCACTACCCCCTCCCCCCAGATGATCTGCACCTGGTGATCCAACAGTCATGATTTTACTTATTTTAATTAAGGTTTACAAGTTGATCATCCATGCCAATTTTCAAGTCTGTAGGGCTCCTGATTCAGAAGAAGAAGAAGGTTAAAGATTTCAAAATTTACCCAAAGTACTTCCCCCCTCCCCCTGGTGCTCTGCACCTGATGGCCAAACAGATATGATTTTAGCTATTTTCATTCAGGTCTATGAACTGATCATCCATGCCCATTTTCAAGTCTGTAGGGCTCCTGGTTCTGAAAAAAAAGAAGGTTTAAGATTACAAAATTTACCAAAAGTACTACCCCCTCCCCCCTGATGCTCCGCACGTGGTGGCCCAACAGATATGATTTTAGCTATTTTAATTCAGGTCTATGAACTGATCATCCATGCCAATTTTCAAGTCGGAAGGGATCCAGGTTCCAAAGATTGATTGATTGAATGGAGTTTAACGCCGCTTTCAACATTATTTCAGTTATATCGCGGCGGCCGGAGCACCTAACAATGGATTCCTGGTATTTCTCTCACCTGTACTACCATTACATCCTTTCCTAGCCTCCGACTGCTATCTCACATAGGTTTACGATTATCTACCCATTGGTGAGAGACAAACGTCGGAAAGGATATTTGCCGCCACCGGGGATCGAACCCACGACTTCCAGATTGGAAGTCTTATGCCTAACCAACTGCGCTATGGTGGCGGCTCCAGGTTCCAAAGAAGAAGAAGGTTGAAGATTACAAAATTTTCCCAAAGTTCTACCCTCTCCCTCCTGGTGCTCCGCACCTGGTGGCCCAACAGATATGATTTTAGCTTTTCTAATCCAGGTCTATGAACTGATCATCCATACCAAATTTTAAGTCTCTAGGACTCCTGGTTGAGGAGAAGAAGAAGTTTTTAAGATTTTCTTAAAATTTCACCTTGGTTGCCATAGCAACCAGGGTTTTTCATGGATTTCAATTATTTTAGCTATTTACAAAGGGGACCACCTAAGCAACATTTCTGTAAAATTTGGTGTTAATTGGCCCAGTAGTTTAGGAGGAGATGTTGTTCAAAGAATTTGTTGACGGACGACGGACGAGGACCGACGACTGAACGCCGGACGAAAGGTGATCACAATAGCTCACATGAGCACTTCGTGCTCAGGTGAGCTAAAAATATAGGAAATATTTTGAAAATATAGGAGTTTTATAGGAATATAGGAGGTGCTTAAAAATATAGGATTTGGACCCAAAATATAGGAGTTTAATAGGAATATAGGAATCGGTAGACAGCCTGTAATTCAGAAAGAAATATTTTTTCAAAATCAGTACATCATTTGAGCCATGCCATGTGAAAACCAACAATGTGGGCTTTGTGACCAGCATGAATCCTGACGAACATCCACACATTCTCATCAGGGTCAATGCTGTTCACAAGACTTTATGGATGTTGCAGCATCTTAGAGCAAACAGAGTACGGATATCAATGAGACTTCGCAGATGTTCAAGCTCATTTGGACCCATACTGGTCATAAAGCCAACAATGATGGTTTTCCTGTGGCGCAGCTCATTTTATCTTGAAAAGCATTTACCTTAATGTAAAAAGAAAACTAATACAACAGCTGTTGGAGTGACAGCACGCTCAACTATTCTCAGTAAAAAAGGGGGGCATAATTCAGTCAATATGCCAGACAGAGTTTTAGGTCTTAGTAGGTGATCTTAAACTGTCACCTAGACAACATGAGTTAAGTTGTTGCAAGTGAATATCTTCAGTACACCAACGCCGGGTTAAGTAGGTAAGCTCTACTATTCTTCCGAGTAGTAGAGCTAAAAACTCAAAATCCTCAAGTTCAACATAGCATTCATTGTAGTTATTTAACTTCCTTTAGGAATGGTTAGTTTGTAGGCCATGTTACCATTGAATTTGTGCAATTTTCAGTTGCATTTATAAAAAATAACTGTTGTTTAACCCTTTCCTGTTTTACAAATTTTTAGACCTGTCCAACTTCAATGGTTTTGTAGATCAAAATTTAAAGTGGATTTAATTTGTAAAATAACCATTCAGTAGGGTAGAAAATAGTGTGGAAAAAGAAGAAATTGCTATAACAAGCAATTTCTTCTTTTTCCACACTGTTTTCTCAATCAGAAAATCACAGACACGTTAAAAATAGGGATTAACCAGGAAAGGGTTAAAGGACCAAGACAGTATGAATATTACTCTCTTCATGTATTCATGATTTAAAGCATCTCATTAAAAGAATTTCTGAAGACTTCAGTACAAAGGGAATTTTTACCAACAGACATTTGTCACAAAGTGCAACAGAAATGTTGATGGAAACACCATTCAACTATAAGGAATTTATGACAGTGGTATTACTTACTACCAGTTCACAAACAAATAATGTCAACTTACAACATGATCAATGAAATGATATTACTAACATGAAACATTTTCACTTTGCAACTTGACCAATGAAATGGTATTACACAAGAAACATGAAGTAAACAAGAAGGCCATGATGGCCTAATCGCTCACCCAAGTGACAAGGAAAACAAGAGCCATGTTGGACATGGCCATCCCCCGCCAAGAAAGCTTGATAGTAAACTGAAGCCTAATAGATTAAGTTTTTAAAATAACAAAGGACAATAACTCCAAAATTATGCAAGCCAGAGTTATAGTTCTTGTGCACTGCACTTCTCCTCCGTGAGATCTATCCACCAATAAAGTTTCAAGTTGATAGCTATTATACTTTAGGAGATATGCTCCGGACAAAATCTAAGTCTTAAAAATAACAAAGGGCAATAACTCCAAAATTATGCAAGCAAAAGTTGTAGTTCTTGTGCACTGCACTTCTCTATGAGATCAATCCACCCATACAGTTTCAAGTTGATAGCTATTATACTTTAGGAGATATGCTCCGGACAAAATCTAAGTCTTAAAACTAACAAAGGGTAATAACTCCAAAATTATGCAAGCAAGAGTTGTAGTTCTAAAGCACTGCACTTCTCCTCCATGAGATCTATCCACCCATAAAGTTTCAAGTTGATAGCTACTATACTTTAGGAGATATGCTCCGGACAAAATTTAAGTCTTAAAAATAACAAAGGGCAATAACTCCAAAATTATGCAAGCAAGAGTTGTAGTTCTTGTGCACTGCACTTCTCCTCTATGAGATCTATCTACCCATAAAGTTTCAAGTTGATAGCTATTATACTTTAGGAGATATGCTCCGGACAAGTTTAGTGACGGAACCTCGGAAGGACGGAATGATGGACGGAGAGCATTACTATATCCCCTCGCCAAAATCGGCGGGGGATAACAAAAATAAGTAGGCCAATAGGTCATGGTTAAGATCATTTGAGGTGCTGATTAAATTCTTTAAATGCTGTATGTCTAAAAATGACCTTGCAGATTCTGATCAGGAGATTTTTTAAAAGATTTTCCTTATATAACTTATGTTAAATTGGTGACTCCTGGGTGAGGCTGTTTTTCACCCTAGGGGACTAATTTATACAATCTTGGAAGAGGACCTCTAGTCTATCATGATGCATGCTAAATATCAAAGCTCTAGGTCATACGGTTCTGGACAAGAAGATTCTTAAATATTTTTCTTCTGGTTGAAATGGCAACCACAGTTCTACATGTAATTAAATTCTTTGAACAACTTTGGTACCCCTGCCAAGTTGCATCACTTTGTTTGAATGAAAAAATTCAACATGACAGACTGATGGACAAATCGGTTCCACTAAAGCTCACCTCATCACTCTGACAGGTGAGTAAAAATATTAACATTATACAACTTTCATCTTAGCATTTTGTTAGCAGCAGACGTCATTGTCAGCATCAAGTCAAGGGACACTAACAGTAGAATGTTTAAGAAAGTGTAAATAAACAAGAATATTATACCTCATCGACACCAATTCCTTCTATTTTCATTGTAACGGCGGCCGGTCAATATATCAGTATATCGCCCGGAGCTCCAGGCCGATAAATCAGTATATTGACCGGCGCGCGTCGTGTATTTTTTACCATGAGGTAATTCGCACGCTTATGACGTCATTTGTCATTTGTGAGTTAAAAATAGACTTGTAACTTATTAATGTTATAAGTCTCTTTCAATTTTTAAAGACAAATTGAACAGTTCCCTTAGTCAAAGGCCTACTTTTTCAAACTGTGCTGTTCCTGTATTTGTTAGAAATCAGTATTAATTTCTGTTGTTATAATTGTTTATAAGTTTTTGTCAATTTTCTGGAAAAATCTCTAAAAGATAATTGGAAAACGTTGTGGAATATGAAGAAAGTGCTTGTTACAGTTTCTTCATTTTTCACAATGTTTTCTACCAGAAAGACTAACAAGAGCACCGCCTACGGGTGCCTACGCTCGGCTGTCAAGTGCTGGATGGTGGGAAAAAATCTAAGTCGAAAAGGGGGCATAATTTGCACAAAATGCATCTAGAGTTATCCCCCTTGATACTATAGGTTGCTCTTTTGATGGTGAACATGTGTGCCAAGTTTCAAGTGAATGCCTTCAGTAGAACCAGAGATATAACAAAATGTCAAAGTTTTCGCACGACGACGACAACGACGACGACAACGACGACAACGACACGGAGGCTATAGCAATACCTCGGGTTTTCTCCGAAAACAGCCGAGCTAAAAATATTAAATATCATTTATTTGATATTGTCCTCTGCAACATCTCTGACTGGATCAGTCTAAATTTTTGCTGTTTGATAATGGGTTAAAAAGCCTTTTCCAAACAACTATTTATGTCAATATTCTCTTGTGTGTTTTTAAATCTCGACATATTTAATGCAATTATATTCATGAAAACGTATTGGATTTGTTCAAAACAAATTTGTTTATTTTGTCTGTTTCTTAGTTTTTTCAAGTCGGATAATTTGGATTCGGTATAATATAACAAATAACACATGGCATTGCGGGCGATATACAAGTTTATGGACTGGTCTGTCGGACCTCAGATGTTATATGGACCGAAGCGAAGCTGAGGTCCATATAACATCTGAGGTCCGACAGACCAGTCCATAAACTTGTATATCGCCCGCAATGCCATGTGTTATTTGTTAAATATCATACCAACTAAAATAGAAACGTCTGAAAGCATAGAATAAGTAATTGGGTTTTCTCGTGGGGCGCCTCAAATTTGCAAAAAAGCAACAAGAAAGAAACAACAAATTTTAACTGAGATTTTTAACTCTTATCTTCTCAGTGAAAATAGGATAAATTTTGTTAACCAGTTCCAACAAGAAATAAAATTAACTTTGGCTTAAAATTAGTTACGGTTGTAGTAAACATCACTTACATACATTTTAGTTTAGTTTTATTACTTATAAATTTTGCACAGTAACTTGCATTACATTACTAGCAGAAGTTGCATGCACCCTAACACCAATTTGTTCCAACTTTATGAAAATTTACGACTAAATGTTACATCTATGTAGTAATTAAAATTGCTAAACTGAAATTAAAAACGACACTTCCAAAAGTTAATGAAGCTATTTTTACCATTACAAAAAAAAAAAAAACTCGAAAATACAGGTAACTGACTGTCACAACCTAGATTTAGAATCTCTTTCTTTTCAAAACTAACTCCTACACCTCAAAACTCCTACATTTTCTTCATCACCTTCTAAATACTAATCAGACACTAATAGTCTCCCCTCTTTCCTCCTCTGAATCATCATGTTACTTAACTTTTTTTTTATTGTATCTCTCTTTCTTTTCCAAATAACTCCTCCACCTCCATTATCTTTACTTTTCTTCATCATTTTCTCAATCCTTTTCTGGCCAGGAAGTGTATTTGTTCTGAAATCTTCCTCAAATAAACTGTGCAGTTCTGCTACTTCCCTATTTGACCATTTCTGACGTGTACTGTTTCGAGGCTTTTTCCTTTTTCGTCTACAATCCAGTTCATCCTCATCAGTACTATCCTCTTGATTAAGTTCAAGAACTTCATCTTCACTTTCATCCACTCTGTTTGCCTCAATAAGCGTCAGAAGTTCTTGTGTTTCAGTTGATGGCACTGGATACTCAAGTGATGCTTCTGCCTCAGGCCTCGCCAACGATTCTCCTTGCCCCTTGTCATCCTGGAATATATCTGAAAAGACAAGGTGACTTCATTGTGAAATTAAATCTTAAATAATAGGATTGTCTAAAGGATTAAAGCACCTAGTATAAAAGGTAAATTCTGTATCCTCCCAAAAAACACAAGATGACCCTGAGGGTCCTGAAGAGCTCACCTAAGAAATATCTATAAAGCTTTTTAATGGTTTGACCTTGTTAACTAGCTTTTGGCCACAGAGGACCCACTTTCAAACTTGACCTATATTTAATAGAGATAAACATTCGCTGAGAGAGTATCTAAAAAAGCTATAGGCTTCCAACTCATTCCTCAGTCTTGTTTTTTCTTTTTTTTTTTAAATTCATGTATATCATATTGTTGTAGTGAAAGATGATTGAATAAAATATTGTTTAAAGATCAACTAGTATCATATTTCATTCCATTGGAATCTTGAATTTTTGAAACAACAATGTTGGCATCAAGACATTTTATTTCCTAACTCAAAAATTAAAGTAATGACAGCAGGAGTTTAGTTAATTAACACTACATTTCTCCCAAAAAGGTCTACCTACTGATTAAGCCGGACACAGGGTGATCACAGTAGCTCACATGAGCACTTCGTGCTCATGTGAGCTAACAAAATAAGCTTAACAGACACACTCGGGTCACAATTTAAGGGGTTGACAATGTTTCACCAAAAGACCTACCTTCAATCTGTATGTCCTGAAGAGTTTTCCCGCTGTATTTTGAAACCAATCCAAGATCCTGTATCAAAAGTATTTTAGCAACATCTATGCGCTCTAGTACATCAGACGTCTGTCGATAATGAATTCGGTGAACATTCATGGTATGCCCCAAGTGATCCATGACCCACTGTCTTTCAGCTTCTGTGGTATTCAAAGCCTGAAGTTAGTAAAATATAAGAGCTTTTCAAACAATTGCAGAAAGGGAGAATATATAAAGACAAGACATTGAATGCAAAATTTGCATGCGAATCTTAAACTTGGATTTCTAAGTCCAAACGGGACATGGCCCACAGAGTTATGGGACATAGTCTTGGACTTACATTATTGACACCAAACACATGTGTGAAGTATTGGAATTAAGAATGACCTTGACCTTTGACCTAGCCGGATGATTCTTGCGCACTGCACTTGGCATTATGCCAAAGCACATGCATATCAACTTTCAAGTCATTCCGCCTTAAGATGACTAGTTATGGTCCGGACAAACAAATTTTTCACATTTGACCTTGAACTGTGACCTCGACCCTTGACCTAGCCAGACGGTTCTTGCACACTGCACTTCCCCTTGTGCCAATGCACATGCATACCAACTTTCAAGTCATTCCACCATAAGATAACAGAGCTATGGTCTGCACAAACCCGCCGCCTCTCACCCAACATGGGTGATCCCATAATATGGCCAGTTTCAACGCACATATAAAAAACAACTGAATTATACCTGCAGCATTGTTGCCATGTATTTGCGCATGTTGCTAGTTCTTATAAGGTCCGGCATTTGTAGGTCAGCTTTAGGTGACTGCGACACTTCCCTGATTGCTTCATATGCTCTGAAGACTCCAAGACCTGAGGATTTACAAAGATGACATTCACTCTTGTAAAATGATGCAAAAACTTGATAATTTTAACAAAGCCAGTAAAGAAATGCATGTATGTTATAATATGATTGAAGTGACATGAAAGCCATGATAGCCAAAAATCGGTCAGCAGATCACATTTGCAAGCAAAACTGCACATAGGGCTATTTAGGAGCAGATTTTTTCTACTTTTAGTAATGGAGGCCATATTGTTCAGCAGAGTGGAACCTTTTGAGCAATTGCAGTCAAGGCTAGCGCTGTCACTAGCCAAATGAGCCATTAGCTACAATTTTACAGATTTGGCTTCAAAATATTTCAAATGGCTAATAAAATATGTAAAATTTAGGCATCTTTTGGTGCATATCTGGAAAATTATTGAAATATTAGGGAATTTACAAGAAATTTTCAGCCAGCGCTATCCCTGTGCAGTAGAGCTTCATCATTTCATACAAGGAACATCCCTGCCAAGGTTTATCAACTCTGGCCCAGTGGTTTATGACTATGAGGAGATTTGTTTGTTTGTTTGAATGTGGTTTTACACCGCTTTCAACAATATTGCAGTTATATCGCGGCGGCCGGAGCACCTAACAATGGATTCCTGGTATTTCTCACACCAGTACTACCATTATACCCTTTCCTAGTCCCCGGCTGCTATCTCACATAGGTTTACAATTATCTACCCATTGGTGAGAGACAAATGTCGGAAAGGGTATGTGCCGCCGTCGGGGATCGAAATCGGGACCTCTAGTTTGACAGTCCGACGCGCTACCAATTGCGCTATGACGGCGGCCCTTGACTATGAGGAGATGTCATTTAAAAAATTGTTAATACCGCACATTGAACAGTCACAAAAGCTCACCATGACCATTTTTGCTAGTTAAAACATTTTTATCTCACAACAGTCAATCTGTAACTAACTTGCAAGGATAAAGAAGTTAATTTTTTCTAAAATTTTCAAAAGACTAAAATTTGTATTAAATTTTCAATTTTCAACATGCAATATATGTATATCTGAGCTTTGTGTCAATTTCTTCAACTGTAATCTTGAGGTATTTCCTTTCACATGCAGGGCAGATGTGTAAGAACATAATCATATACAATTAAAATTTCAATAATACTGTTACCTCTGCTGGCAAAAACATATTCGTTGTCTTTCTCTTTGCCAGCCTGGCGACGGACATTGGCATCTGTCAGGAACTTCATGGGCTCTGTTACATCTGGTGGCAGTATAACAGGTACACCTTTACCAGTCTGAAAAATAGTTAAAATGTGAACTATTGTTTTGAAACCAAAAATACCTGCCTATCAAGTAGAAACATTTTTTTGAAACTATAATTATACTATAAACTTATGCATTTGCGGATGGCAAAAGGGTTGTGTGTTTGCCTCATTGCCTAAAGGTTTGCAGCTCAGAAACAGAATCTGAGGAATCAGAGAGTTAAATACTAGAGAATTGAAACCAGTTGACAACAAAAAAGTATTATATATCTAATATTGTGGAAGTTTTTGTAACATATATAATGTGAAGTTCACTGTACCTTTCCACGGATGACTACCATTTCTTGTGTGGTCAAAAGATGTTGTTCAAACTTAGTGAGCTCCTTCCTCATATCTAGACCGATTTCATCCACCCCAGTTGTCCTAGCTGCATAGGAAACCAATCTGAAAGTAAAAGTCCATGAATTATAAGAAAATTTTTAAGTCTTCGGTTACATCATGTGTTCATTTAAGGAAGTTATAAAACAAAATGTAACAGTGTTCTTAATCGCTAAAGTTCTTTGTGTTTTCAAGTTTTACCTTTTTACATCTATAGGAGAATCAATATCCATGGCCTATACAAGTAAAACATGAAATATTATAGGTTATAATCTCAAATATTAAATGAACAAGAGGGCCGTTGGCCCTGGGTCGCTCACCTGAGAAAAAAGCTTCATTACCTAGGTATGTCCATGCAACCACAGAAAAAGAGATTTTCACTTATTCAATCAGATAACATTTTAAATAATCCTTCCCCCCTCTGCTCCTCCCCTGGTCATTATTTGTTTAAGCTTTTTTTCATAAAAGGTCTGTGAACAGCTAATCTATGCCAGATATACAGGCTGAGTCTGAGACTTTTAAAGTTTTCTTGAATGAGTTGATCAATCCATGTCAAATATAAAGACTGAAGGGACTCAAAATTCTCAACAAAGCACCCCCCTCCCCCAAGATGCTCTGCACCTGGTGAATCTACAGTCATGATTTTAGCTAATTCAATTAATGTCCATAATTATGCTGATCATCCATACCAATTTTCAAGTCTGTAGGACTCCTGGTTCATTAGAAGAAGTTTAAAGATTTCAAAAATGATCCAAAGTACTACCCCCTCCCCAAGACACTCAGCACCTGGTGACCCTAAAGTCATGATTTTAGCTATTTTAATTTTAATTTAGCTATGTCAATATATTGATCACCCATGACAATTTTCAAGTCTGTATGGTTCCTGATCCATGAGAAGAATAAGGTTGAAGATTTCAAATTTGATCCAAAATACTATCCCCTCCCCCCTAATGCTCCGCATCTGGTGGCCCTACATTCATGATTTTAGCTATTTTATTTTAGATCCATATGCTTATCATCCATGCCAATATTGAAGTCTGTAGGGCTCCTGGTTCATTAGAAGATGAAGGTTAAAGTTACAAATTTTTCACAAAAGTACTATCCCCTCCCCCCTAGTCCTCTGCACCTGGTGGCATTACAGTCATGATTTAAGCTATTTTTATTAAAGTCTATGAGCTGATCCTCCATGCCAATTTTCAAGTCTGTAGGGCTAGTGGTTCAGAAGAAGAAGGTTAAAGATTACAAAATTTTCACAAAAGTACTACCCTCTCCCCCCTGGTGCTCCGCACCTGGTGAATCTACAGTCATGATTTTAGCTATTTATATAAAGGTCCATATGCTGATCATCCATGCCAATATTCAAATCTGTCAGGCTCCTGGTTCAAAAGAAGAAGAAGGTTTAAGATTACAAAATTTTCACAAAAGTACTCCCCCCTCCCCCCTGGTGCTCCGCACCTGGCAGCCCAAAAGATATGATTTTAGCTATTTTTATTAAGGTCTATGAGCTGATCATTCATGACAATTTTCAGGTCTGTAGGGCTCCTGGTTCCGAAGAAGAAGAGGCTTAAAGATTACAAAATTTACCCAGAGTACTACCCCCTCCCCCCTGGTGCTCCGCACCTGGTGGCCCAAAAGATATGATTTTAGCTATTTTTATTCAGGTCTATGAACTGATCATCCATGCCAAGTTTTAAGTCTGTAGGACTACTGGTTGAGAAGAAGAAGAGTTTTAAAGATTTTCTTAAAATCTCACCTTTTGTTGCCATAGCAACCAGAGTTTTTCATGGATTTCAATTCTTTTAGCTATTTTTGAAGGGGACCACCTAAGCAACATTTCTGTAAAATTTGGTGTTAATTGGCCTAGTAGTTTAGGAGGAGATGTCGTTTAAAGAAATTGTTGACGGACGACGGAAGACGACCGACGACCGACGGACGGACGCCGGAGGAAAGGTGATCACAGTAGCTCACATGAGCACTTCGTGCTCAGGTGAGCTAAAAATGCGTGTCAAATTTGTTTCATCTCTGAAAACCTAGTTTGCAAAAGGAAACTACCAAGGAACTAGAGTATTTTCAAGCACTCCTACAATTTAAACAAGAGGGCCATGATGGCCCTAAATCGCTCACCTGAGTGACCAAAAACAACAACAAAGACACAAAAAGAAGAGAGAATTTGTTAAAGAGGGACATACATGTATGTTTAAATCTGGATAATCACATTTTAGAAATAATATTTGACCTGGTAACCTAGTTTTTGACCAAACATGACCCTGATACAACAGGAACCCAGAATTTATAAAGACAATTTTTCTGACCAATTTTCATGAAGATCAGAAGAAAACTGAGGCCTCAATCGCGTACACAAGGTTTTTCTATTATTTGACCTAGTGACCTAGCTTTTGACCCAACATGACCCTGATACAACATGAACCCAGAATTAATCAAGACAAACATTCTGTCAAATTTTCATGAGGATCTGATGAAAACTGTGGCCTGCGTACACAAGGTTTATCTATTATTTGACCTCATGACTTAGATTTTGACCCAACATGACCCAGATACAAAAGGAACCCAGATTTCATCAAGACAAACATTCTGATCAATTTTCATAAAGATCAGATGAAAACTGTGGCCTCTAAAGTGTCCATACCGAAATGTTGACGCACAGACGCACGACGGACATCAGGCGATCACAAAACCTTACCTTGTCACTGCGTGACAGGTGAGCTCAAAATGACAAGAGACAATAGCAAACATACCTCATAGCCTGCACCTCATGACAACGCCTGCGGTTGTACAATGTCAGCCTTGCCAATGTCAACATTGCTACTTGGCGGAAATTGTTGGATGACTTGTCATTCAGGTCAGTGTGATTGAGTTCATCCTGCAGATATTCATACAGTTTCCTGACGTCCGCTGGTCTTGGTAGCTCGTTGGTCTTGTTATACGATCTTTCCTCCAGAATTCCTCGGGCCAATTTCGTTACTCTTAAACACCACTCAATTTCCATTAGCCGTTGAAAGTCTGTAGCCTCTTTCTGTAGTTTGTGATCATCTGCAATAATTGCTTTGCTTAGTTTCCCATTCACCATTCGTTTTATGTCAAAGCCCAACTTGATAGAATTGCTGGGGGCCTGCAGATCTTCCTCAACATCAGAAATGTGACAGCAAAATAGTGCTGCCTTTATAACAGTTTCAAAATGCACTGGACTCAGGAAACCCTCCATGTCCAAGTTTTTTCCTGACAGTTTCTGGCAAGCAAGCTTAAGTTTGGAGGCCAATCTCATTACAGTACTAGTATAGTACTTTCTCATAATTCTGTTTCTTCTATTCCTCATCATCCACTGGTTTCCTAGGTTGATAATCAAATTGTCATTTTTAGCTATTTCAGAAACATGATCCCCTCTCATTATTGGAAAGACTTCATTTACTAAAAGCTGTGAGGCTTGGGATGGAATTTTGCCACAAATCATATCAGACTGCACCTCAAGAGCTCTATTACTCCAATGAAATTCTTCGACATCATTAGTAAATGCTGAACATGAGTTAGCATGTTTTCGTAGTGACTTCTTCACAACCCAGCCGAAGCATTTTGGGCATGGCCCATAGCGGGATACATCGAACACTTCACTGTCCGAGTTGCTGTCATCTGATTCATTCATTTCAACATTTTTAGCCTTTAATCTCCTCATAAGGATAATTTCTCCTTTCTTTTCAGCAAGGACTTTGAGGTTGTTTTCATGGTCCCCCTTACAGCGTAATCTATCAATTTCACGCTTTTGTTCCTCATTATTTTTGATACTATTGATTCTTTTCATTTCCTCTGTATTTTCATGTTTTTTGGAATTGATGTGATGGGAAAAATTGCTTTGTTTTTCTGTACAGAAAGGACAAACATGCCTAGCATTGTATTTTCTGTCAGTTTTCTTACGTTTACCAGACTTTGTGTACAAGCTTTTTTCAGCACAAGAAATATATATGTCCCTATGGTTAATATCTCTGGTCACAAATCTTATTTGCTCATTTTCATCACCATCATCAGTATCACTATCAGGCTGATTACGAACCTTCACTACTTTCCCACTTAGAAATGGAAACACTTCTGACTGAGTTGAGTCTTCTTCTGAGTCAGAAATAACACATGTGTTTTCAGTCAACTTAATCTTTTTTTTAACACTATCGCCTTCAGACTCCGATCGAATCCTTTTCACACGAGTTTCATTTCTGCCACCCTCATTCTCATACTTTTTATGTTTTGTTATTTCTTGCTTTTTCTCATACATGGAGTCCTTAGCTTGGTTTGACTTTTCTCCTTGGTTCTTGGCATCTGAGTCTTCATCCTCCTCTGATAATTCAATCACATGGTTTGGCTTTTCTCCTAGGTCCTTGGTATCCGGGCAAACATCCTCATCTGATACTTCATTCCCCCGGTTCGACTTTTCTCCAAGGTCCTTAGCGTCAGAGCAAACATCCTCACCTAATAGTTCATTTCCCTGGTTTGACTTTTCTCCTAGGTCCTTGATGTCTGAACTTTCATGCTCATCTGAGACTTCAGTCCCCTGGTTTGACTTTTCTCCTCGGTCTTTGGCGTCTGAGCAAACATCCTCACCTGATACTTTATCTCTCTGGTTTGACTTTTCTTCCAGGTCCTTCGCGTCTGAACCTTCATGCTCACCTGATACTTTATCTCTCTGGTTTGACTTTTCTTCCAGGTCCTTGGTGTCTGAACCTTCATCCTCAACTGATACTTTATCTCTCTGGTTTGACTTTTCTTCCAGGTCCTTGGCATCTGAACCTTCATCCTCACCTGATACTTTATCTCTCTGGTATGACTTTTCTTCCAGGTCCTTCACGTCTGAACCTTCATCCTCAACTGATACTTTATCTCTCTGGTTTGACGTTTCTTCCAGGTCCTTTGCGTCTGAACCTTCATCCTCAACTGAGACTTCATCCCCCTGGTTTGACTTTTCTTCTCCATGCACGTTGTCTGAACCTTCATCCTCATCTGATACTTCATTTCCCTGGTTTGACTTTTCTTCCAGGTCCTTCGTGTCTGAACCCTCATCCTCATCTGTTACTTCATTTCCCTGGTTTGGCTTTTCTTCCAGGTCCTTGGCGTCTGAACCTTCATCCTCATCTGAAACTTCATTTCCCTTGTTTGACTTTTCTTCCAGGTCCTTCGTGTCTGAACCCTCATCCTCATCTGATACTTCATTTCCCTGGTTTGGCTTTTCTCTCAGGTCCTTTGCGTCTGAACCCTCATCCTCATCTGATACTTCATTTCCCTGGCTTGGCTTTTCTCCCAGGTCCTTTGTGTCTGAACCTTCATCTTCATCTGATACTTCATTTCCCTGGCTTGGCTTTTCTCCCAGGTCCTTTGCGTCTGAACCTTCATCCTCATCTGATACTTCATTTTCTTGACTTGACTTTTCTACCAGTTCCTTGACGTCTGAGCCTTCATTCTCATCTGATACTTCAGCCACCGTCGACTTCTCTCCTTCAACTTTTGCTTCAGAGACATAATCCAGAGCCCATTCTATGTCCTCAAAGAATGACGCCAATGTTTTAGGCTTCTTTTTTAGGCTCTCTAAAAAAAAAAATGTAAAAAATATTAGAATTTCTGACTCTAGTACAAAAACATTTAAGTACTGATACAACAAGAGTTCTAATCAAATTATCAAGTATCAAAAATCTTCAATAGAGCACATTCTGTTAACTGATGTTGCATGAGCCAGAAACAAACTACTTTAGTACTTAATTTAATGTTAAGCTATTCTTGTAATCAGTGAAACATGTTTGGATAACCTCGTTATTTATGGACATTAAACCTCTAGAGAACATGGACAGTCACCCCTAGAGAAGTTTAATATTCTTTCGACCCCATATGTGCATGGACATTAAACCTCATAATTTATGGACAAAAAAACCTCTAAAGAGCATGGACAGTCACCCTTAGAGAAGTGTAATATTCTTTCGACCCCATATGTGCATGGACATTAAACCTCATAATTTATGGACAAAAAACCTCTAAAGAGCATGGACAGTCACCCTTAGAGAAGTCTAATATTCTTTCGACCCCATATGTGCATGGACATTAAACCTCATAATTTATGGACAAAAAACCTCTAAAGAGCATGGACAGTCACCCTTAGAGAAGTCTAATATTCTTTCGACCCCATATGTGCATGGACATTAAACCTCATAATTTATGGACAAAAAACCTCTAAAGAGCATGGACAGTCACCCTTAGAGAAGTCAAATATTTTCGACCCCATATGTGCATGGACATTAAACCTCATAATTTTTGGACAAAAAACCTCTAAAGAGCATGGACAGTCACCCTTAGAGAAGTCTTATATTCTTTTGACCCCATATGTGCATGGACATTAAACCTCATAATTTATGGACAAAAAACCTCTATAGAACATGGACAGTCACCCCTAGAGAGTTAAATATTCTTTCGACCCCATATGTGCATGGACATTAAACCTCATAATTTATGGACAAAAAATCTCTAAAGAGCATTGACAGTCACCCCTAGAGAGTTAAATATTCTTTCGACCCCACATGTGCATGGACATTAAACCTCATAATTTATGGACAAAAAACCTCTAAAGAGCATGGACAGTCACCCTTAGAGAAGTCTAATATTCTTTCGACCCCATATGTGCATGGACATAAAACCTCATAATTAATGGACATTAAAACTCTAAAGAGCATGAAAAGTCACCCTCAGATAAGATTAATATTCTTCTAACCCAATAACATGCATGGACATGAAACCTCACAATATATGGACATAAAACCTCTAAAGAACATGGACAGTCACCCCTAGAGAAGTTTAATATTCTTTCGACCCCATATGTGCATGTACATGGAACCTCATAATATATGGACATCAAACCCTTCAAGGACATGGTCAGTCATCCCCCAAAGAAGTTTAATATCTTTTCAACCAATTTACATGCATGTACATGGAACCTCATAATATATGGACATCAAACCCTTCAAGACCATGGACAAAGTCACCCTAGTTTGATTTTCTTACAAATTCTTTTTGGCAATAATTTATTTGAGTATTTCTCAATAATTAGAGGTATTCCGGATAGGTTATTGGAACTTGTTTCAAAATGTATTTTTACTGTCACATTTGACATATGATTGCTTCCTCATTTTCTATTTTCTAATTTTGATAGTGAGATTTACGTAATCATGATATTGCTGCATACAGTAAATTATTATACTGTATTTTACATTAAGAAAATCAGACCTTCAACTAGTAAATTAGTGTAATAACCTCTAAAGAACATGGACAGTCACTCCAGGAGAAGTTTGATATTCTTTCGACGCCATATGTGCATGGACATTAAACCTCATAATTTTATGGACATAAAACCTCTATAGAACATGGACAGTCACTCCAGGAGAAGTTTAATATTCTTTCGACCCCATATGTGCATGGACATTAAACCTCATAATTTATGGACAAAAAACCTCTAAATTAGTGTAATAACCTCTAAAGAACATGGACAGTCACTCCAGGAGAAGTTTGATATTCTTTCGACCCCACATGTGCATGGACATTAAACCTCATAATTTATGGACAAAAAACCTCTAAAGAGCATGGACAGTCACCCTTAGAGAAGTCTAATATTCTTTCGACCCCATATGTGCATGGACATAAAACCTCATAATTAATGGACATTAAAACTCTAAAGAGCATGAAAAGTCACCCTCAGATAAGATTAATATTCTTTTAACCCAATAACATGCATGGACATGAAACCTCACAATATATGGACATCAAACCTCAAAAGGACATGGTCAGTCATCCCCCAAAGAAGTTTAATATTTTTTCAACCAATTTACATGCCGGATAGGTTATTGGAACTTGTTTCAAAATGTATTTTTACTGTTACATTTGACATTTGATTGTTTCCTCATTTTTTATTTTCTAATTTTGATAGTGAGATTTACGTAATCATGATATTGCTGTATACAGTAAATTTTTATACTGTATTTTACATTATTAAAATCAGACCTTCAACTAGTAAATTAGTGTAATCAACACATGACTGGCAAAGAAACATAGAAGCATAAACCATTAAAACTTATAATATAACAAATAACGAAAACAACAATACAGAAAACTATTGATTTTGCTTCATATTCCAATATAAAATTAAAATATCACAGATGAGTTTTCTGGAACTACTCTAAAGGCAGAACCCACAGATACATATTAAGTACATTTGATGGATTTTTATCTGAAGAAGACAGTAAATTTCAGTGATAAGAGTAATACCTACAATAAGCATATAAACTTTTTTTTCTTTTCAAGACCTTTAAACAAGTTTATTTTCTATGCTTTTGAAATCGCTGCTCATATTTGTCGATTTTTAATGTATGTGCGTCTGCAGTGATCTAATTACATGTATGTGCTCTTCTGGATGTAAACAATGGGAACAAGCTAAAATTTATCAAGCACTTTAACAAGAGACCCTTTTTTCCTATTGAACATAGGACCGAAACTGTGTAAACATGCAATAAAACCGCTGTTTGTCTGAAAGGGATGTCATTGATTAACTTGATATATCAACAATATTATATATATTTCAATTCGATATCGATCCGCATTTTGAAATATCAAATATAGTGAATAACAGGTCAACTGTCAAATAAATGTACTCGCCTTAAGAAATCCTCATGAAACTGAACTGAAAAATAATCCTAAATTTTACCCAGGGTTCACTGTTTCCTTAGTTACATGTTCATCTAATCACTTCTCTACTTAGCAGGTTATTTAGAAAATAAAGCAGTGTTTTAACAGATAAGTGCGGAATAACAGAAGTCAAGATGTAGATAAACAGTGTGATGTGATGTGATCAAAGCCATTCACGTACATGAATCGATATATTGGCATATCACCGATATTTCTCATCAATGACATCCTTACTGTCCGATGATGTCAATGTATGACATCACAATCAATTAATGTCCAATAAGTGCTGTATAAATTATAATGACATCATAGAAAGTCAGATGAAAGAGTTTTATATTATTAAGACTTGTTTCAAGACAGAAATTAAAATCCTGTTAGAATTAAAATATTATATCTCAATCTGTGATTTTGCCATGTAATAAATTCACTATTTATCATTCAGATGCTCAATATTATAATTTATTTCATTTAGGCTGTGCCCTCATGATATATATTTTTTCACATCTGAACTCTGAAAAATGACTTTTTTACATGGCAAAATCACAGATTGAGAAAAATTAATTAATAAATAATAACATTGAATTAACAGTAACAATAAACAAGAGGGCCATGATGGCCCTGGAACGCTCACCTGACTTGAACATAGAGTACAGTCGTCAAATGTTATAGAAATGGAGACAATTTCAAGTATGTTTTTTAAACAGGGAATGTTAACATGTAGAAGTGAAGGAATGTTCGTGTTTATGTGAGCTAATGACATTAAAAGGGCTGCAAAAGGAAAGCCCCAGGATGGGGCCAATTTGACCCCAAGGGTCATGATTTGAACAAACTTTGTAAAGGTCAACTACACATTTCTACCTGCAAAATATCTAAGCTCTAGGCCTTCTTGTTCTTAAAAAGAATATTTTCAAAGTTTTTATTCTATATTTCTATATAAAATCAAGTAAGTCCCAGGGCGGGGCCAATTTGAGCCTTGGGGTCATGATTAGAGTAAACTTGGTAAAGGTACACTTCACAATGCTACATGCAAAATATCTAAGATCTAAGCCTTCTGGTTCTCGAGAAAAAGATTTTCAAAGTTTTTACTATATATCTCTATGGAAAATCAAGTAAGCCCCAAGGTGGGGCCAAATTGACCCCAGGGGTCATGATTTGAAAAAAACTTGGTAAAGGTCCACTACACAATGCTACATGCAAATTATCTAAGATCTAGGCCTTATGGTTCTTGAGGAGAAGATGTTCAAAGTTTTAACTATATATCTTAATGGAAAATCAAGTAAGCCCAAGGGTGAGGCCAAATTGACCCCGGGAGTCATGATTTGAACAAACTCGGTAGAGGTCCACTACACAATGCTACATGCAAAATATCTAAGATCTAGGCCTTATGGTTCTTGAGGAGATGTTCAAAGTTTTAACTATATATCTTAATGGAAAATCAAGTAAGCCCAAGGGTGAGGCTAATTTGACCCCAGGGGTCATGATTTGAACAAACTTGGTAAAGGTCCACTACACAATGCTACATGCAAAATATCTAAGATCTAGGCCTTATGGTTATGGAGAAGAAAATTTTCAAAGTTTTTACTATATATCTCTATGGAAAATCAAGTAAGCCCCAGGGTGGGGCCAATTTGACCCCGGGGGTCATGATTTGAACAAACTTGGTAGAGGTCCAATTAACAATTCTACATGCAAAATATCTAAGCTGTAGGCCTTCTGGTTCTTGAGAAGAAGATTTTTAAAGTTTTTCCTTTTGGTTGCCATGGCAACCAGAATTCTACATGGAATTTAATTCTTTGAACAACTTTGGTTTAGGACAAGGCAGGGAACATTCCTGTGAAGTTTGGATGAAATTGGCCCAGTGGTATTAGAGGAGATGTTGATTTACTAAAAAGTTGACGACGCACGCACGCAAGCATGGACGACGGACGACAGACATCATACCATCACAAAAGCTCAGCTTGAGCACTTTGTGCTCAGGCGAGCTAAAAACCAACTGAACTCTGAAATTATTACTTTCAGCAACTAATTTCCACTTATCAATGTTGTCTGGGAATTTTTCAATAGCAGATATTTCCTTCAATTTTAACCTGCAAGGTTCCATTCAAAAAAAGAAGAACATACATATACATATACACATACATAATGGTTTACCTAGATTTCCCTCTGATAGTTGCTTTTTGCTACTTAAAATCTGTGCAAGCACATTGAACTTTTTTAGTTTCACCCCACAAAAATGAACACAAAATTGAGACTTCCATCAACATAAACTGTTATTTTTCACAAATATGTTACAAAAAATGTTATTTGTCACAAATACGTACAATCAAAGACTGTTGCTTTCTGTTGTTGCTCAAAATGATTAATGATTAAGCAAATGATTAATTGACAACAGAGAATCAGAAAACAACCAAATATGAGACATCGCAATTTGATGGTCTTCCAGAATTGATGGTCGCCAACCAGTACACAATCAAAATATTCATGAAGTATATGCAAACAATATGTCCTGATCCTGACCTTCATGCCTGAATATTATTATCTAGCAAATGAGCTAATGCTCAGCTGCAAGTGCTTATAAATGTGTAATTTTAGCAAAGATCATATGAAGGTCAAGGTCATATGTGAATAGGCCAGTGTGAATTTAATTTGCTAAGTTTTTTCTTATATTTTGACCAAGTTCCCAAAATTATATATGCACTTTAAGGTTTTGTCCAGATGTATAGTGTCCAAATATGAAAGAAACCCATCAAGTAACAAAAAAGTTATGTCCAATATTAAAGTTTTCTTATATTTTGACCACTAAGGACAAGGTCAACTGAAGGTCAAGTTAACAAAATCATACATGCATTTCAAGGTCTTGTCAAGGTGAATTTTGTTTCCAAATATGAATGAAATCCATTAAGTAATAAGAGGAAATGGCTGACGAACGACATGGCTAAGACAATAGCTTGACTTTTTTCTCCGAAACAGCCAATCCAATATGTTAATTCTTAGAATTTCTTTTGTCAAGACTACTTAAAGCATAAACAAGAGCACTACCTATGGGTGCTGGACACTCGACTTTTTCCTGCTTGCTAGTAAATCTAAGTCTTAAGAATAAGTTTGCGAAAATTATTAACATAAAAAACAATCACATCATTCTAGTGCTGAAATCATTTAGTGAAAAAGTATTTGGAGTTTGCGGTGGATACCTTTCATAGTAACTTAGATGTCAAAATTGTCATTGTCAGTGAAAATCTAAGTAAAAAAAGGGGCATAACTCTGCATAAAAAAATATTACAGCTGTCTTCCATGCTGGTTTAGGTTCCCCTTTTGAAAGTGAACAAGTATTCTGAGGTTAAGGTGGATACTTTTCATCCTTAGTCCTGGATATGTTGAAAATTGTCATTTTCAATGAAAATCTAAGTCCAAAAAGGGGCATAACTCTGCAAAAAATATTTTAGAGTGTTCTGCCATCCCCCTTTTGATGTTGAACAAGTATCACAAGTTTGAAGTTGATACCTTTCATACTTCCTTAGATATGTTAAAAATTGTCATTGTCATGAAAATCTAAGTTGAAAAAGGGTCATAACTCTGCAAAAAATTATTTTAGGGTTGTCTGCCTTGCTGGTATGTTTCCCTCTTTCCATAGTGAACAAATATTGTGAGTTTGATGTGGATACCTTTCAAAGTTACCTAGATATGTTGAAAATTGTCCTTTTTAAGGAAATTCAGTCGAAAAAGGGGCATAACTCTGCACAAAATAATCTTAGGGTTGTCTGTCTTGCTGGTATGGATCCCATATGTATTCCAAGTTTTAAGTGTAATTGTGCACTTATCATACTAATGATGAAAAATCTTACCAGGCATTGTCACATTTACAGTACACAAGTGGTAGGGACACAACTTTTACAGGCCACCTCATCAATTTAGGTATTCCAGGTATGGAAGCCCATATTATGCTTTTCTCATAACTGCAAAGGAACAGAAAAAATACGTTATTAACAAGAGGGCCACAATGGCCCTAAATTGCTCAGCTGACTCTTGACATACAAGTACTACAACAAAAGCAGTCATGAGACAGCGCACTCCACTTTTCTCAGTGCAGGATATCTACGATATCTACTTGCATGCCAGTAAATATTTCAAATCAAGGAATTTCAGATTTTATTGTCGAAATACATTTATAAAATTTTCCCCATTACACTCAAATGCAATTTAACCCTAAGGTCATTATGGAATATATACTGGAAACGGAATTTAGTCACAATGTCAAAATCGAGAGTGTTGCAAAAATGTTTGCATACATGTGATATCTCCCGATCTCGGCGTATTCTCCCCATATTTCACCCTTCCTCCCGCTCTCCCGATCGGGAGACCATTTCTCCCGATTTGAAGAAATGTGAACATAAAAAAAATTTAGGGTCAAAAATGCGAAAACGCCGGTACGGAGGATGGAATCGTGAGTGTAAAATCGAAATCGGGAAACGTCTTTCAAATTTATCAAATAAAGGGTTTAAAGGTATCAGTTTAAAACAAATGTCGCATGCAATGTCACCATGACAACAAGTCTAGTACTTCAATTTGCATTACATAATCTTACGAGTCACCGACGCCTAATGGCTGCCGACCGTCGTAAGTTTTTCTTAGTCGGATTCATATTACGTGAGTGTATTTTGATTACGCGGTTATTTTGATTTTGAAGGTAATTCATGCGAAACTGATCGGTGGAATTAGAAAAAAAATGCTACGGAAAAAAAGCGATAGTCATCTCGTACATCGGCCTTCCTCGTTTTTATTGGCATCTTGGAAGAAAGTGGGGAAATCCCAATGATGTCATCGAAAGAATTTGTCAGCTTCAAACATGCCCGATTGGAGATGCAAATGGCGGACTTTTCAAGTGTCTTCAATAATATTTCCATGTAAGATTTGATAAACTTCAGATGTGAGAATCAGTCAATTTCCACACAAGGCCCCTTTATCCTTTTTAGAACAGAAAAGACAAAGCTAATTTATTTTCGTCACATCGCCAATTGACAAGACATCGTAACTACAATTTCAATACAGCAAAGAACTTTCTCTAGCGTAATTAATCCGACCCGATAAATTTTATGAGAAACTCTGTGTAAGCCGAAAAGAGTCGGTCCATATTTTTCTTTCTAAAATCTTCAATATTTGTGATGATAAACAAATTTGACCATTCCATTTCTTAGAATGACGAAGGAAAAATGAACAGCGCGTCATCTCTCAAACGCTTCAGTGAGCGTCCGGTAAAATTGTAGTGGTATCTAAAAATGACAGTCTGACAAATTTCTGATTCATTCGAGACAATTTTGAATATTTTTTGTGAATGTTATGTTGAAGACGTGCGATTATCCCCGTCTTATACTTTTAATATTTCGACCATACGACAAGGCTGAAATAAAAAAAAATTATATTTGATTTCAAATAAATGGTCGCAACTTTTTTTACTCATTCACGTGTTAACACACGAGGGTTTTCTTTGTGATTCCGCGGGACGTTCCCAGGACGGTCGTCTGACCTTTCTTTCTCGACATGAAATCAAATTTATACATGAAACAAGGAATAATTTAAGCGACTTTTTTTTTCAAATGGGATTAAATAAATAAAAGGGGTAAATTTAAAATGTCCAAGGAACTAATAATTTCACAAAATCATTTATTGAAATAACGTTATAACAGCCTGATCTATCTAAGGTCCAGTGCTCTATCACCTTTTAAACAGAAAAATAAAGATAATTAGCGCCTAATTTTTGTCATTTTGCCGATCGTAACTAAAGTTTGAATTCAGTGCTGTATTTATTTGGACGTCCGCAACTGCTGCCGATCTTTCTGAGGTCCGATTCTATGCAGGAATTCAACATTTTTTCATAGAGTTTTCATAATTTATTTCCTTTATTGGAATTACGAAAATCCCTAATTTTGACATTATTGAGAACGCTTGTTTTTTCTGTCAAATCCATTGGTTTATAGGGTAATTTAGCTGCAGGTACGATGTTTGGTCTGTTGGTATTTCAACCAAACTTCACAGAAATGAGCCTTTTATGCTCAAAAAGTATGAGGATTGGAAGGTCTCGGTTTGCAATGGCAACAGAGTGAAAAAAGGGTTAAGAATAAGGAAATGGGGCTTTCATATTTACCATGGTACATAACCTAATTCTTAACTACCAAATACTTCAAAGAAGTTGAAATGATTTCTTTTTAATAAAAAGCCATATGTTTTGGAATACCTGATTTTACAAGGAAATATATTTAAAAAAAAAATGACACAACATTGTTGCATACTTACAAAAGTTATTTATATCATTACTCTTAGTTCAAAATTAGGCTTATGATGTGGGATCTTGCCAGGACCTTAGATTAAGATAGAAATTTCCTCTACTTTTAGATAATACTCCTAGAGCTGTTAACCCTTCTGCACTGATGCACCTTCAGCTGATAAGCCTCTATCCCACTATCCAATACCTAGGTTTACATTCACCTGTCCTCATGCAATTTTACCCAATATCTATCTGCTGCATATTTTTATAGGGTATGTTAACTTAAATGCAAATATCTCTGGAATCTATGCATAGATTTTGATAATATTTTTTTTTATTTTGAAGGTAAATGGTTTCTGCTATTTATGATAAAAAACAAAATTCAAGATAATTAAGCTGTAGTTAATTTACATCTCATTAAAGTTAGCCAATAGTGAAAAAAATATTAATTTTTTTTGCTTTATCATAATGTATTACCTTATAAAGATGATTTTCTTGAGAAAATACATCCAAAATATATACTCTTTCATTTAGATTTTATCATTTTCTAAAAAATGCTTGAAGAAAATTAGATTTTATTTTTTACAAAGAGGAAATAGAAAAAAAGAGCTACCCCGATTGGTAAAAGAAATTGTCTTGCATAGAATACATGTAGTATAATTCTACTGCTATCTTTTTTATCTAGTAATGAATTATTTTATATGGATTTCTAAATGTTCTTTTTTCTGTTGCAGGTGGGCGAATAAAGTGAAGAAAGTACATCATAGTTGAACAGAATAATAAAGCTGCCCAAGCAGTCAATAAACTTCATAGTAATATTAATTTTGATCTTTTTCTATTAAAAATCCCCATAAACACAAATTATGGTTTACATTGTAAAATGATTTTTGCAGAATGAATGAGTTAGACTAATCACACAGAAATTTCAAAAGTATAAATCCATCTTAGTCTAAGACTTAAAAGACTTAGCTATCTGACAAGATTTGAAATTTAATCATGTTGAATTTCACATCTTGTTTACCTCTAATGAATCTGATCTTTTTCAACTATTTAATTTACAATGACTTTATCTGAAAAAAACTTTATATTTGAAACTGCACCTTCAATGTGTTAGTAAAAACAAATGAACAGTTATTGTTAGTTTATGAAATAAATACTTGCATATTTTGTTGTACACAGCGTAACATCCAGTGATCTTGCTGTATTATCACACATTTTTTTGTTCCTAAGCACTTTTTTTATCAAATAGACTTATTAGAAACATTACAGGACATTTCTTTACTTATTTATGAAATAAAATAAATAAATAAATAAACCCAGACTGTAAAATCATATGTATTAAAAGTCAAAGTGAGTGACAAAACTCCATAAATTCAGCATGTTTTAGCTAAAAATACAAGGTTTGGACTGGTTAAAACCTTTTAACTGCAGTTTGTTTTAGCTGTAGTCACATCATTTCTCCTATTGATTATACGATGCCTTGTATTCAAGATTTCTTACTATTTTTGTTAAAATTCAGGAAGTAAAATTTATGATGTAATAGATCTAGATCTAAAAAAAACCTAGAAGCTAAGGAAAATGTCAGCTAAAACGAGTATAAAGTGAGATAAATGAATGTAACTAAAAACTTTTAGATTAAAAAAAAAAAAAGAAAAAAAATGCACAGAAAAAAATGCACAATCAAAATAAAATGAGGGGTTAATGCAAAACTACTGTAAGTGCCTGTGTTTATATATGCACTTACAATTGTTTCGCGCCGACCCCTCAAAATAACTGTGTGAAACATTTCTAGATTATGAAATTTAATTTTCTATCGCCAGTGAAAGAAGCTTTCAGAAAAAGAATTTTACATGACGCTAAAAAGAGCGGAAAAATATGAGTCAGCGTATAGTTCACCGAGAAAGATAGATCACGTGATCGCGTGGTATATCGGACGGTCGTAATCCATATGCGATATTACGTAATAGCGTACACAAACAGCATCTGGCAACGCGTTGGAAACAAAAGATATCGATTTTTAAAAGGATTAGAAACGCTTCCGAAAAAATATCAAAAATTAATTGGGCATTAAAAATTAATCAAGTCTAGATGGCACGAGCCGATGTCCCGCGATGTTATTTAGTTTTGGTAAGATCACAGGGCTCGCGAATTTACAAATATCTAGTTACCCCTTGATTTATTGCAACACTTCAAAAGATACTGTCCTTATATTTGCCATTTAATCCATTCCCAGACAGTGATGCTTTTTTAACGCCCCTCATTATGAAGCTCTAGAAAACTTTGTGGAAAATGAAGAAATTACTTGTGACAAGCAATATCTCCATTATCCACAATCTTTTCTTTCCAAAAACTCCAGGATTTAAGATTTCACCAAAAAGTCATACAAATGTATCGTTTGCATCCCGAAATAACTATAAATGAGTTGACTATAGTCTATAGGATGAATTAAATAAGTGGTTCCATAATTTTTATTTTTGGTCGGGCTAAATTTTAATGAATCTTTTTCCCTTATTCCCTGTTTCTTCCATATTTCTGTGAAGTGATGATGATGTGGATTCTTCTTCCTATTCCCTTCTCATGAATATTTCCATATTGTCAATCTCCGGTTATCCAAAATATCATAGCTACAGGATGCTGTAATTACAATGTTTTGGTCACCGAACGACGATATATCTCCCATCACTACCTTCATGTTGACGGCGTGTTATTTTGGTTACTGTTATTTGTAAAAAAAACACCCAAAGACGTAAAGAAACAAAACAGAATGTGTTCGCGTCAGGAAAGTTATACAGAATATCACCAAATCCCCCATATGGCCCCATATACGAAATGTTACATGATAAGGAAAATTCTGAATAAGTCAGTATATGGTAGACGGACAGACAGACGGATATTGTGCTAACAAAACTTTTTAAAAGACAGCTCGTTCACCGTTGACGGCGGCACACATCCTATCCGAGGTTTTCTCCGATCTCACAAGTGGTTGGGTAACAAACCTATGTGGGATAGCAGCGGAAGGCTAGGAAAGGATGAATAGTAAAACATTCTAAAACTACCTATTTTTTGTAAGCAATTAAAACTGTTTTTCACTAAGCAATGAACCTGTTAAACTGGATACATGTCTGTCCGAGTAAAATAGGAAAGGAGGTTGAATCTCCGTCGACGTCACGACTTTCCATTTATTGTAACGACAGTGCGGAACCCTGATGTATGGGCTTCTTCTATCTAAAATCGTACGACATCTTTTGAACCGGGAATCGTGGTAAGACCATTGTTCATAAGAGCTTTCTCCGAAGACGTTAAGAAACACACACCTACACACAAACGCATATATTTAACTGGATCAAACAAATATCGGAAGTTCATAAGCAAAATCAAGTAAAATTAGCTGATTTTATCTGTAGTTACAGTATTATGGCGGCCTGTTGATGGAATCCGCAATAGTAAAATTTTCGTCAGCTGACTTTCGAAGTGCTAAAGCTACAGCTTGAATGTATAAATACCTAGTCCCGATCAAGATTTAGAGAGAGAAAGAAAGAAAGAAAGAGAGAGAGAGAGTGAGAGAGAGAGAGAGAGAGAGAGAGAGAGAGAGAGAGAGAGAGAGAGAGAGAGAGAGAGAGAGAGAGAGAGAAAGAGGGATAATCTCTTACAAATGATAGTTTATCAATTGCTGTGTCCGGCGTACCTTAGACTCGGCGAAATGCAGGTTTACAAAAAAAAAAGTGTCACAATAGTTCGAAGAGTCAGCAAAAAACTATTGTAATGCCTATACAAATATTGGCACTTACAATAGTTCTGCACTGATCCCTCGAGATGTTCATAGACGACTATTTCAGTGATATGCGGGGATATTCGGCGATTCTCGGGTGATCTCCGAAGTCTCCGATCTAGTTGATAAAGTAACCAGAATCAGCCGAGTTGAGACGAGTGATGCCAAAAATAGTGTATCTTTTACGGTTCAGCGAAAATTACGATGGAAATATGACGACGATTCAAAACAAAATCGGGAAAAAAAGGTCTGTGTTTCTAGAGCAAAATATACGAGATTATTACTAAAAAATATATATTTTTTTACTGTACTGTGAGGAAAACAGGTAAGGGCGGTTACGGCCGGTCTGAGGATATACAATCAAGGCGGTTGCGGGCGGTATGAGTGCAAAAGGGTTAAGTTATGCATGACCACCCTATAGCTAGATACCCAGACTTCACGAAATACTGCCGGTCCCACTGACATTTCTGGTAAAAATCATGCTGGTCCGATAAGTTGCACATGAATACAGGACCGAAAGACCGATAAAATCTAGCCACATCCACAATGTATTGTATTGTTCAGTCTGGTGAAATTTAGTTCGGTCTGGTAAAAACTTTAAGTTTACCGGACCCACTGTCCGGTACAAAATATGGATATTTCGTGAAGCCTGGATACCAACCTTAACAGATCATATAATAACATACTTAAATATTGCATATAGCCCTATGTTATGGGTAACACAATTCATCTTTTACATAATCTTTCCAAAATCTTTAGCTATCAAACTCAAGTGAGTGGTATAGGACCATCTTGATCCTCCGATTTTTTTTTTTGTCCCATTTCATTTTGAGAGTGATAAAAGACAAAAATAAAGGTTAATTTTTAGTAATGTATTCTTTTTTTTTTTGGGGGGGGGGGGGGATCAGGACACAGGGCATCCCTTTGTTCACCCTAAACACAGGTTACCCGAAAATCTCCCTATTTGAGACCCAATCTCCCTATGAAAATGTTAAAATCTCCCTATGAGTGCCCGGAGAGATATCACATGTATGTGTTTGGTTGATTTTTTTTTTGGATGAACAGTATTTCTGATCCAATAAACATTTAATATTCCTGTCTAGAAATCCTAAACACAAACCCTTATTGGAAATACCTGTCTTGATCTTCTTTAATGATATTGGAAAACATATAGCCAGAATCACTGTCTATCCGGATCTTAATTTCATGACAGTTGCAAAAGGAAATCACATCTTCAAATGCTTGATTACTGTAAATCCTGAATCCGAAAAATTCTTTGTGTGTACAATTCATTCTAAATAATTTTGACATGAAGGAAACACACTTAATATCATTAAAAAGAATGTGTCCCATAACCAATTTCAAATAAAACACACGTGGTTCTCCAGTAATGTAAAGTTCCAAATAGGGCACAAAATTGTCGCCTTGTATAATTTTCCTCATTGTAAATCATGAGACCAAATCTCGAAAAAACGTGTCCATCTTCGATAAACAAAAAAAATAGTTGCCAATATCCCTAACAAAATGACAACAATTAATATCAAAACAATCAAAAGCACAGTCGGTGTCATTTTCAACGTAAATCCTTTGTTTTCCTTTCTCCAAGTGCTGCGCGCAAAAAAATAAAATACCCGGATGTTAATTTATTATAACACCACAAAGTGTTCATAATAATGTAACCCTACAAGGTCAAAATCGACCAAAATCGGTCATTTACCTGTCTGTATCCATTTTACTTCCTTCGATATCCGCCATCTTTAACCACGAGTATGGAGCGTAGCTGCGCATGTGCAAACCAGCTCGGTTATCGTCGGTCATTTCCGCTAACCAGTCAAATCGGGCGTCATGGCCGCGCGATTGAAACAGATGTTTTGATTGGATATTAGCCATTCGGGGAAAGCTACGAGTCTGTAGGAGTTGCGCCCCTTCCAAAATAAGTCAATTTTACGGTCGTGTCCAAGAAAATGTCCATATACACAATTAAGGACAAACTTGTGGGGTTTTTTCTAAAAGATGAAGCATAACCTCAGAAAGGCATAATAAACAGAAAATCTCAAGTCGCCTGTGGGGTTAACCCCACAGGCGACTTTTAACCTCGCAAGCATGAAATGGACAGAAAAATAACCTCACAATCCTCGTTCCTAAGAGCGGACGGACGGACATATTGACGGACGGATTGACAAACGGATTGACGGACGGATGGACAGACAGACAGACATGGTGAAACCAATATACCCCCCTCTACTTCTAGGCGGGGTATCATAAGTGTTTGTTTATACACCCATTGTCGGCAGATATGTGGATTGCTCAGTGCAAAACTTAAGTATATAGGGAATTACAACTGTTTTGCCCTGAGTCATCATCTAAGACAGTAACAGTCTGTAGGCATATTTGCCCCAAGTGCGGAATCTAACCATCTGACCATATTTATTGTGTCTTAAAAATGTCTAAAAACATACCATGTACCACTAAATGAGTTTTCAATGTGATGCCAACACTAATTGCGATGTTAACCATGTAAGTAATCAAAAGGATATTTTTGAGTGCAGGGAAATTCTGCATCAGAAAACAAACTTGTCAAATCACACACCAGGTCATACACAAATATAACCTTGATTATTGATAGTAATTCTGACTTGCCCTTGTTTATCTATCACTTGCAGAGTTATCTTCCTTGTATATCTATCACTTGCAGAGCTATCTCCCTTGTCCTAATATACAATAACCAAAACTGCAAATAGCTTTTAACCCTTGTCATTCTGAACACGGAATATTCCTCCTTTGGCAGGAGGCACATACATTAATCAGCCTGCACATAATGTGCAGTCTGATCTTTGTATATACCAACTGTTTAGCCATATTAAGTCACAATAGTTTAAAATGTATATTTATTGAAAGAAATAAGACTCACAATAAGTGCATCCAGTTTTTAATAAATCTGCCTTTCAGCACTTTGATTTGAATGCAATTTTGGCATGACAAGGTTTAAGTTTCGATTACCTTAGTGAAAACAAAGAAAGACAAAAACATTTGTTTTCTGCTTCAGAACACAAACGCTCTAAGTCATCAGTTTGTAAGGTTATAAATTTCAATATAACTCTGACTTTCTTTTGCGGTCTCCATCATGCGCAGAAATATAGGGGAATACTTCAATACACAATCATAGATTCTCATTAATTGAAGGAACTGGGAATTTAAGTGTATAGAAGAAGGATAAACACTTCAAACAAGAGTGCCATTCACAATAAAAGCTGTAAAATAATGGAAATTCCATGAAAATTAAGAAATGTAAGGAAACATACGATCATTAATTCTCATTAATTGAGGGAACTGTGAAATGCATCAAATTTAAGTGTAGACAAGAAGGATAACACAATTCAAACTAGAGTGCCATTCACAAAATTTGCTGCAAAATATTGGAACATTATCTGAAATTTCTGAAATGTAGGGAAAATTAAATACATTCAACATACAATTACCCATTTTCTTAAATTGAATATGTGCAGGCTGATTTTTGTCTACAGCTCAGGTCAAGGAAGGAATATTCCGGGTTCAGCATGACAAGGGTTAACAATTGTATAACTGATAGAAGGTAAAAGAAAACAAAATCTTTTTTCTAAATCAATTTCTATGTTATGGTCAATGCAGGCTTTGTACAAGACCAGTTATTAAAATATTTGAAATTCAAATCCAGGAAAATATGTCTATGTACCTCTGAGATTCTAGATATGTTTGAGGACAATTAGCAGATCTGTGGCCACACCCTCTAACCTCCACCATGGCAAACCCTCTAAGATAGATAAACATCATGTATCCACAAAATATATGGTCTTAGACAGGAAACAATTCTAAATTTTGGTTGGTGCAGCCTTTAACAAAAGTATTTCAAACACTAGAAAGCCATAAATGGCTTGAGTCGCTCCACAGGCTTGAAATTCTTGTAAAAGCAAATAAATAATTTGACTATAGATATTTAGATATTAGGTCTTCTACTAATGTTGAAAATGATATTCAAAGTTTTAACTATAAAACAGATAGAGAAATGACCTTCGCTCTTAAAAGACATATTTTTCATCCAATCAAAATAATTTTTGGCTGCATGATAATGGGTCACCAAAAGATCATACCAAAAATGTTTGATTGATATCCATTACATTCTGAGAAAATGATTTTCACAGTTTCACCCACAAAATGCATATTTTTCATCCAATCAAAATAATTTTTGGTACACTGATAAAGGGTCACTCAAGGATCATTCCAGTCAAATTTTGTTGATATCCATCCGTTACATTCTGAGAAAATGAATTTCAAAGTTTCCACTATATAACATGGAGAAATGACCGCTGCCCATAAAATGCATGTTTTCCATCTGATCACAATGATTTTTGTAGACTGATAAAGGGTCACTCAAGGATCATTCCAGTCAAATTTTGTTGATATCCATCCGTTACATTCTGAGAAAATGAATTTCAAAGTTTCCACTATATAACATGGAGAAATGACCGCTGCCCATAAAATGCATGTTTTCCATCTGATCACAATGATTTTTGTAGACTGATAAAGGGTCACTCAAGGATCAATCCAGTGAAATTTAATTGATATCCATCAGTTACATTCTGAGAAAATGAATTTCAAAGCTTCAACTATATAAGATATAGAGAAATGACCTCCGCCCATAAAATGCATACACGTATTTTCCATCTAATCACAATGATTTTTTGTAGACTGATAAAAGGTCACCCAAGGATCATTCATGTAAAATTTAATTGGTATCCATTGATTAGAATCTGAGAAAAACTCAGTTTTTACCATATTTGGAAATTAGCCACGCCCATTAAAACCATGTTTTTCATTGGATCAAAATTTCTTGAACAACTTTGAAAGAGGGTCACCCAAGGATTATTCTTTGAAGTTTGGTTGAAATCCATCCAGTAGTTTCTGAGGAGAAATTTTTAAAGAAAAGTTTACGCAAGGACGGACACACGACGGACACAACGCCATGACAATAGCCCCAATGGCTTTCAGCCAAAGGAGCTAAAAAAGCAGAAAATGGTTGCAGTCATTCATCATTGACAAGTGTTTTGATTAATCAATCAATTTCTTTGATTGACAGTAGCAATGTTTTGGTTTAACCCCCAAAACATGTGAGCTTCACCTGAGCTTAACCTAGATAAAACAAAATAAAACAGATGAAGAGAGAATTTGTTGATTTTATGGAACATAAACACACTGTATGAATAACACAAAGCTGATTCATACATCTGTGATTTTAGGTTTTTAGTTTCATTCTGTCATGAAATAAGCATAAAATTTTTTTTATAACTTATAATTTAATATTATAGAGAAAAAATATACTGATTAATCAATCATGAAACACATTTCTTAGTGGACTACTTTTTGCAGAAGCATACATAAAAGCTGTGTTCTGAAAATTGTTTCATCATGCAATAAAACCAATTTTTCAGAAAATCAGAATGCAGGAATCTTGGTGAACACACAGAGAATTATAAATTGTAGATAACAATATACAAATAAGATTAATTCATTTTATATACACATTACAATATATAAGTAGAATTAATTCATTGTATATTACAATATACAAGTATAATTAATTCATTGTATATAATGATTTTTAAGTAGAATTAATTCATTGCATATAACAATACACAAGTGGAATTAATTCATTTTAAATTACAATTTACAAGTAGAATTAATTCATTTTATAATATGACCTACGTCATGGGAGTGAAATAAACCTGTGAATAAATTTGATATTGCACGAATGTTATTACACTAGTGGAATAACTATGCAAATGAGCTCAGAGCTAATAGCAATGCTATTTTGTTACTGCGAAAATGACGTCATAATGTATAAATACTGACGTTAGTTTAAAATGGTATAATATGTTTTTCCCAGATAATTGAAATGTTGAATTTCATTAATTTTGACGGATTTTTCGCAAAAATTCAGGTCATATTATAAATAGAATATCAAATTAATGCTCATGAAATACCAATTTTATTAAACTTGTCATCTAAAACAGATAAAAACTTGACATTGCCTCGTTTTTATCTGTTTATAGATGACTCGTTTAATAAATTCACTATTTGATGACCAATCATTCAATAATCCCTAATTATATAATTAATGGATAACTGACTTCATCTCTACTTGTATCATGGCGGATTAAATCAGTTATTCATGTTAACTGGCATCAAAACTAAAATGAGAAAGGTTAAACTCTGCATCAGAATCAAATCCAATCAAGTCATTAGCTGAGTAAGGCTGTTCAAAGGACGACCCTACCCTAATTACGACTTTCTATTTTTGAATCCATCATCTGCAGATACCACCAGTTTTTTTTTTGTGTGTGTAACGAACCTAGGGCATATATATGATATCCATCTCTGTCTATATAGACTATAACTTGATGGCTCAGCGTAATACAGTTGTAACTGCCTATAAACATATAGGCAGTTACAATTGTTTCCAGATGAGCCATCGAATTAGCCATTTAACTAAGGGCAGGTTTCTCTCATTTGCATATCCAATGTAACTTTCCTCTTTTTAAACTGTTACATCACTCTCCCCTCCAAGAGGACTTGTCCCAAGTTTTGGCCTAGGAGACCCATGGGTAAGGCAAACTCCAGTCTGGCAGTTCTCAATGGGGTACGGACAAAACCCCACCAGGACAAAACCCCACCAGACAAAACCCCACCAGGACAAAACCCCACCACTATATTTGGCAAGTAGGACAAAACCCCACCACTTTTTAATATCAATTTATTATTAATATCTATATTGATTTAATTATTTTTATCATGCAATGAAAGAAAAAAAGAAATTATAAGTTGTTAATAGTTTCATAAAAATATATTGAGTATTATTTTTACCTCTGATTTTTACTTGCCCTATTTCTTTACTTTGTTGAAATATTGCGAAAAAAATTGATTACAAATGTATAGTAATTCTCTTTGCCTTTAAACTATAGAGGAGTAAAAATAATGTTTTACAGTTATTTTTCTCTCTGTCCAAGAAAATCATTGTTAATCTCAAGCTACCGGGTTCAATCCCCAATGGCATCAATAATAATTAATGACAATAAGTCTGCCACCCATGGGTTGATAATCTTAGTCCCTTGTGGGATAGCAACTGGAGGCTAGAAAAGAATGAAATTGTAGTACTGGTGTGAGGAATACCAGGAAACCATTGTTAGGTGCTCTGGCTGAATCACTGATATGGCTGAAAGATTACTTAAGTCAGGGTACAATTTAATTCAACAAATAAGAAGAAGAAAAAACAGATAAAGTCCAGGTTGTTTTTCATTTTATTTCAAACCGTATATATGTATTAAAATGGTATTGTGTGCAAAAAAAACCCCTAACAGTATTAAAGGAATACATAAATTTATACCTTTTTATTACACACTATCAACACTTACTCTATAATATATATTGGTGGGGTTTTGTCCTGGTGGGGTTTTGTCCTGGTGGGGGTTTTTGTCCGGTGGGGTTTTGTCCCGGTGGGCTTTTGTCCTGGTGGGGTTTTGTCCTACACCCGTTCTCAATATCCCACCGCACCTCTGCAGCCAATTGTAACGAACCAAGCCCATAGACAGACATGATCTATTTGGTGAAAGGGATCCTCAACCCTTAATTGGTTGACTCTGTCTATAATGGACTATAATTAGCCATTTAGCTAGGGGCAGGTTTCTCTCACTTGCATATCCAGTGCAACTTACCTCCCTTTAAATTGTTACATGTGTTTTTTTTATTTGTATGAGGTTTGAGCACCAAACAATGAAGTCCTGCTATTTTCATACCCATTACTACTGTAATAATCCCTAGCCTCCAGCTTCTGTCTCACTAAGCTTCACTATTTACCATCAATTGGTGAGAGATAAATGTCAACAAGAGCTTCACAGAGTGGCATATATATGCCCGATGGGGCTTGTCAGTAACCGTGGCTTATCAGTAACGTGAGCTTGAATGACAGCTAAAAAATTGCCAACAGACAGACAAATGACTGGGGCCATAACATAGTATGACCCTTTGACTGTAAATTAAAATGGTTTTATGCACAACTATACACCAAACCATCATTTTGCAAGTTTCAGTTCATTCCAATTCAAAGTGGCAGACAAGTTGTTCACAAAAAAAGTGAATTTCAATTAATTCAAGGGTAGATAATACAAGAAAAACCAAAGCTTTTTGAATTTCTGAAGTCTTATGCTCAACTAAATATCAGGGATACATTGTGGCAAGATTCAGTTCAATCCAATTAAATTTGTAGCAGTTGAGCACACACACACACACAAAAAATCTGAAATTTATAATTATTTTGTGATGTAAAGGGCAGATAAATCAGGAACTACTTAACATATGAAACATTCTTTAGTCCTGAGCAACCAATAGACAACCTACTGAGTCATTGTGACAAGTTTCAGTTCATTCCAATCCAAAATGTAGGAGAAAGTGAGCTCACAAGAAATTTTGTTTTTCATTCAATTCAAGGGCAGATAATGCAAGATAACTCAAGAATGACAGGAGCATTTTGAATTTCAAAAGTCTTATGCACAACTTGACATCAGAGGGAGTAATTGTTCCTAGTTTCAGCTCATTCAATAAATTGTGAAGGAGGAGTTGCACACACAAAAAAAGTGATTTTTGTTCAATTCAATTACAATTTCTCAGTAATAACTGGAGCTATTTGAATTTCAAAAGTCTTATTCACAACAAGACATCATAAGAATAAATTGTGATTAGTTTCAGCTCATTTCAATTGATAGATTAGGAGGAGTTGCGCACACAAAAAACAGTGAATTTCATTTAATTCAAGGGCAGATAATTCAAGATGTCTCAGGAATGACTGGAGTGATTTGAATTTCAAAGGTCTCATGCACAAGTAGACATGATAGAGAGTAATTGTGCCAAGTGTCAGCTCATTCCCATATATAGTTTAGGAGGAGTTGCGCACACAAAAACAGTGAATTTCGTTTCATTCATGGGCAGATAATTCAAGATTTCGCAGGAATGACTGGAGAGATTTGAATGTGCAAGAAAATTGCTAACCGACGGACAGATTGACAGACGGACAGATTTATCGACGACTGCGGCCATAACATAATATGACCCTTTGGGCATATAGTAAAAAGGATTTGTGCTGCCACTAGTGATGGGCAGATTAATTGATTATAATGTATAAGCAGTTGGTTTAGGCTCTTGATTGTGATAATCTGAGAAATTTCATAATTAATCAGTTCCTAACACTTAAAGCCATTATACATTGTTTTTGAAACCGTCATCAGCCTATATGGTTATAGGCAGTTACAACTCTTTCATGCTAAGCCATCAAGTTAGTAGAAAAATCTACAGTAAGAGTCTTTAGGTCATTAGTTTTAACTAAACTTTCACATTTTATTCTCTAAAGGATGAGACTGGGAGTGCTGTATTATAACATCTAAGAAAACGATTGTACATTCCATCCTTAGTTGATTAACTCTTCCAACTTAAAACTAATTATTGATTGTGATTTGAAACCAATTGCCCAAAACTAGCCGCCACCCAAGATTTGAATGTAGGGCTGATTTTCCTCAGAGGGGAGGTCTAGCAGAAAATGTTTTTTGTTTTAACCAGTGAGTGTTGATATTCACTAGAGGGTAAGCAAACAGTTGTATCTACAGTTTTCTACATACTCCATAAATATTTCATTTTCATAATAATTATTTAAACTTGAATGTGGTAAAAAGAAATGAACAGAAATCAGAATGTCACTGGTTCGGGGCAAACTTAATTTCGGGTTTAACGTCGCTTTCAACAATCTTTCAGTTATATCGCAGAGACTATAGCGCCTAACAGGGGATTCCTGGTATTTCTCACACCAGTTATCACCATTACAATCCTTTCCTAGCCTCCAGCTGCTATTCCAATCAAAGGCCTGAAAGGCCTGAATGCAGTCAGGACGGAACAATATTTGAGTATTAAAATATTTCAATTATAACAAATTCTCTGAAATTTAAGGCTAAAATCTACACTTCAGATCTTTGGCCTTCTATTCTGACATTTCATTCCAAAATCTTGCCTTATTCATGCTTAAAGCCCTTGCTTTTGATGAAAAGAGCACTGCTTGGAGGGCCAATGCTTTACTACAAGGTCAGAAAATAATATAAAAATAATAAGGGCTTAATTCTTATATCTTCCATCGTCATCCACCTTGATAATAGGGATAGCTCCTGTGATGGCTAATACTCATGCCGAGTTAACAGCAAATAACTACAGATATAAAACCACCCCAATTGCACTGGAGTCAACAAATCAACGTGATATTGTTAACTATCTAACTCTGCTATTCTCTTCTTTCTATTCACAATGAACATGTCAAAACGTTGGGTTTCTAACCATACTTAAGCCAGTAATATCTGTCAAGCAAGTAGGTGAGAAAACCCCGCTTTTCTTTGGTTTTTAGATCGGCAAAAGTCACTTGCTCGTCTTCTAAAATTTCAGAGGGACATATTTCCGGTGATTGTGTAATATGAACGTGGACCCTGTGAAATCGGCCCGGGTTCATTAGAATCTATTTCTATATTTACTTTTGCCTTCTTTTCGGGAGACCCGGCGAAAAAGTTATAAATTGTCTTTGATCGCCCTAAATTTTGATCTATTTCGTAAAGAAAAATGTAAACATAGAATGGTTCCCGATTTATTGGATTTCCGATAATACAGCGCCGATTATCATAACGCTGTGCGGGGTACAATAAAGATTTTTATTTTGGAATAGGCCAAAACGGCAGGTCGTCGCGGAAGTCCGATTTTCGTCGATGTCGTATTTCAAGATTCGGCGCGACGTAGGGCCCATCCTTTTCTTTTTTATTCGCAGTCTACAACTTTTTAGTTCTAATCGCGCGGCCTTGGCAGAACCCTTACACCGGATTTCAAAATAAACGATAAACCTGTCTGAATAAGGGAAGTAACTCCAAAAGACGATTGTCCTAATTGCATTCCCTTTAAAAAACGGTCGCTGACTACTTTCGATTTCGTGTTCATACTTTTCGACGCCGTTCAAATTCATTTTTTCCCCGCAATTTTGATGTCCAAATTCGTAATATGATAATATGACTTTGAAATCGGAATTGTTCACAAAAATCTAGGTAGCTGGCATTCAGTCTGATATTATTTTCGCGGGCTAAAAAATCATGAATGGGTTTACTTTTTCACGCTCATGGATTTATTCGAATTCGGTGTTATGAGAATCCGCCGGATTGCCGGCGACCACTATATGCAAGTCAGACTTTCAGTCTGACTGCATAAAAAGGTCTACAATTATCAACCCATTGGTGGAAGACAAATAGTCAGAAAGGAAGAGTACCACTGTCAGGGATTGAACCCAGGACCTCTAGATTGACAGTCTGATGCACTACCAACTGCACAGTTACAACTGTTTTGCACTGAACCAATGCTTAAAGAAAATTTCTGCATCAGAACACAATCGCCTTTAGTCAACAGACACAGGGTTATATAATTATATAACCAATTTCATCTGAATCTGACTTTCTAACACAATATCCATCATTTGCAGAAATAGAGGAAAAACTTTTTATGACTGTATACCCTGAATCCAAAGCTTTGGTCAAATATATCAAGCATTTTCTGCTTTCCAAATGGACAGGCATTCAGTCCCAGAGCCTAGATACCAAAGTACATAACCACAAACCTATATTGGGTTAATATTCTTTTTTCTGAAACTTGGGCTTTTGGATATTGTATTAATCATTGCTATATTCATATTGAGAGGACTTCGAATTTTTGGAATGGGTGTAATTTGAATAGAAATCTTTACTATAGGTTAGAAAATATTGTAGGAAACAGAGAGGATTTCTCGTTTTAGGTATTAAAATCCTTGGACAGATTTGTACATGTTCTAGTATTGTAAAAGTTAATAAAAACTTAAATTCAACAAATGTTATTTCCAATGAATCAACATCAGAATTCTAGTTTATCAAGACATTATGACATAAAGAAATTCTGGCTTTCCTTTTTCGAATCCATTATATGCTATTATAATGACCTACATTGCATGAGTGAAATAATACTGTTGTATGCTTTTGATATCACATAATGTTATTACACCAGTGGAATAATTTTGCAAATGAGCTAAGAACATTTAGCATTATTCTATCATATTGCATTTGCAGATGTCATTTTGCAAATGGCGCTTAATGTTTTTCAGAAATAACTCGACTTGATAAATTTCTTGAATGATTTCGAATTCTTGGGAAAAATTGCGTCTTTTCATAGATAGTAAATCAAATTTGAGCTCATAAAATACCAAATTTATCAAACTGGTTTTTGATGACTCATTTAATAAATTCGGTCTTCAATGACCAATCATGCAATATCCTCTATATACATTGTATTGAATCCTTCTCCTGCTGTTGATGCCAATTTTCTGAAGTACATCAAGCTTTTCATTTGATTGATTGAATGGAGTTTAACGCCACTTTCAACATTTTTTTCAGTTATATCACGGTGGATCAAGCTTTTGAAGCCAGTTTTGACTTAAATCAGCCTGAACAGATGCACAGTCTACACATGGTTGGAGAAAAATGTTGGAAAAGGTATGTGTCACAGGGTTCAGATTGAAGACTTAAAGTTAGATGTGCTATCAATCCTGCTATGACGGCAGCAATATTGGCCCCTAAAAAATTCATATTTCATGGAAACAAGAGCCGTCAGAGACGGATTATGCTCCCCGAATAAGGCATTGTCACAAAAACAAGAGCCATGTTGGACATGGACATCCCCCGCCAAGAAAGCCTATGCTCCAGACAAAATCTAAGTATCAAAAATAACAAAGGGCAATAACTCCAAAATTATGCAAGCAAGAGTTGCAGTTCTTGTACACTGCACTTCTCCTCTATGAGATCTATCCACCCATTAAGTTTCAAGTTGATAGCTATTATACTTTAGGAGATATGCTCCAGACATAATCTAAGTATAAAAAATAACAAAGGGCAATAACTCCAAAATTATGCAAGCAAGAGTTGTAGTTCTTGTGCACTGCACTTCTCCTCCATAAGATCTATCCACCCATAAGGTTTCAAGTTGATAGCTATTATACTTTAGGAGATATGCTCTGTGGTCAGATTGCAAGGACTCAAATAAGATGTTATCTTATACAGCAAACATAAAGGTAACAAACATTAAACTCCCTTTTTGCATGACATATTTTTAGACACAAATATCAAATACCTTATGGTAAAGGGCATCTGATTTGCTACTGAAATGCGAAATTTCATCAAATTCTGAGCATGAGACTAGGAGAAATGAAAGAATAACTGTATTTTACACACTAGCGTAAAGGTAACAAACATTTAGCCCCCTTTTTCCATGATTTTTTTTTTTATTTCAAATTGTTTATAGTAAAGAGCATCTGATTTGCTACTCAAATATGAAATTTCACTAAATTCTGACTGTTAGACTAGGAGAAATTTGGGAAAAACTGTTTTTTTACCCTAAGTCCCCTTTTCCCGTGACGAGGCCTCAAATCCAAAAATCGTCACAGATGCATCATCACTATATCATAGGGAGTTCACATGATAAGTTTCATTTGATTTGGCCCAAGGGTTATGGAGAAATAGGTGGGGACGGACGGACGGAATTACTATTTTACATGCTAACGTAAGGTAACAAACATTTAGCCCCCTTTTTCCATGATATTTTTTTTTTTTGCGTTTATTTCAAATTGTTTATAGTAAAGGGCATCTGATTTGCTACTCAAATATGAAATTTCACTAAATTCTGACTGTTGGACTAGGAGAAATTTGGGAAAAACTGTTTTTAACCCTAAGTCCCCTTTTCCCGTGACGAGGCCTCAAATCCAAAAACCATCACAGATGCATCATCACTATATCATAGGGAGTTCACATGGTAAGTTTCATTTGATTTGGCCCAAGGGTTATAGAGAAATAGGTGGAAATGGACGGACGGACGGACGGACGGACGGACAGACGAAGCGGCGGCTATATGCTCTCCCTTCGGGGAGCATAAAAATATTTTACAAATAGGTTTTGTATGCTTACATACAAAATACACACAGTCCTGATTTAGATGGTTGGCACAGGAGAATTAGTGTCAAGCCCACAATTTTTTACCTTTGACCTTGAGATGAGACCTTGACCTTGAGGCTTTCTAAAAATTTCTTGCAAAAAGCCTATGTACTCATGAAAGAGAGCAATCGTGCGAAGTTATTTCAACGTCCATAGATAAATAAAGGAGAAATTGTCTCGACAATATCAACTTCAGAGACATCAAACAAGTCTCAATCCTTGTCATGCTGAACCCAGAATATTCCTGCTTTAGCAGGAGGTATAGACTAAGATCAGCCTGCACATATGTGAAGCCTGATCTTAGTCTACACCACCTGTTTGTCTTAAGCCACAATCTGTGTAAAGATGTAATAATTTTCAAGAGAAGCATTGGCATACATTGTCATCTTTCAGAGCCTTCAGTACTTTAAATTGCTTGTAATATTCAAAAGATTTTTGTTCAGCATGACAAGGATTAACATTATATAACTTGGCTGTGTAAAATACAACCTTACAAAATGTTCTGACTCTCCTGTTAATCCATCATATGCTGAGAGAACATTTTGTACCCAAGAGGACCAAATGAGAAAAGATTTACTATTATATGTGACCCATCACATAAAAAGGGACCATCTGGAAATTGTGAGAAGTGTTGACCCTAGTCAGACTGTGCAATCTGCGCAGACTGACCCGAGTAAAAACTTCTTGCAAAACCCCCCAAATTTTCTGAATGTAGAATAATTTTTTCTATCTTTAGATATCATTATTTCCTTATAATGTGCCTTCTGAATGTCCAATGCTTGAGCCAATCCTTTTTCCTAATATTTATTTATCGAAGTTCTGAGATCGTCCCTTTTCATGTGAAGGGTCAAATATTCAAAATCCAGCTGATTCTTTTAGTTATACCTAAAATGCCACAAAATGTCAAAATTTATAGGTTTTTATATTTTTCAGAGAATACAAACTTTTAGTTCCTGCATCAGAAGGCTATTGCATCTAATCATTTTAATATGAGGTTATATAAAATTTAGAGCTCTAGCAATGACAACTGAAATATTGATTAGAAAAATCTAACAAAGTATTTCTAATAAAAACTAACAAACTAGGGTTTTAATGCTGGGATAATCCTCATCATGCTGAAAAAAAAAACCCTTGGCAAAATTGCATTAAATCTAAGAGCTTAAAGCATTAGATGCACTACTTGTGAATTAGCATTTTAAAATACCATGAAAATATTTTTTTTTAAAACTTTCCAGGTTTAAAAAGGAAAAATCAGGTAGAATAGACTAAGATCAGACTGCACATATGTGCAGAATGATCTTTGTCTATCCGACCTGCAAACGGGGTAATATTACAAGTAGCAATTATATTATGGGTTGAAAGTGACTAATTTTTACAATTTGAAATCAAAATCACTTCTGTCTCCTAAAGCTCTGTAAAATAATATATCCTTGCATAAAATCTGACTTTTTCTATTGCACTCATCACATGCAGAAATGGTAAGGGGATCTTACATTTCCCAGATCTTTTATTTCCTAGATCTAACATTTCCAAGATCGTACATTTCCCAAATCTTACATTTCATAGATCTTACATTTCCCAGATCCTACATTTCCCAAATCTTACATTTCCTAGATCTTACATTTTGCAGATTCTACATTTCCTAGATCTTACATTTTTGACTTCGGCTAAACAAAATAAAGTACCGTATTTCTCCTATTAAACGCGCCCGGGCGCGATGCAAAACGTCGTGGGGGCGCTATTAGTTCAGACCCTTTTACTCAATTAAAAAAAAATACGTATGTTGGTACCCAAGAGAAGCAAACTGTTAACATGTTCGTAATTATCGATTGAAATACGAGCGCTACCCAATATCCTATTTATCTATCTAGTCTATAAATTTAAAAAATCAAAATAAAATATTAGCTAATGAATTGTAATTTTGTCATTTAAAGTCATCTATCGAAATATGGTTACCTTCGACCATTAATTGCAGCTTTCAAAAGCAAGTGATTGTGTTAGCAGAAGCCGAGATTATTTCTATTGTTATTATTTGTACAAGATAGGAAGTTCCAGACGATGCAATTTTCAATGTTCCGCTACCGATGGACAAAGCGTCTAATAAATCATTACCTATTCACATATGAAATAAATAATCCTGTATTTAATCCTAAAATTTTTTTGATGTGTAAATGCACCGGATACATGAAATGAATGTGTTTCGTATTGAAAACACAACACGTCTTGAGCTAGCTGGGTCACCGCGTGTCGGCACCCTTTGAAGTCCACAGATTCTTGCAAGCGGCGACATCGCTTTTGAAATAAGTCACACACCAGATTTTACGGGGGGTTTCCTATTTTAACAGTATGAATTGTGACTAGGATTTTATCATTTGACTCGGATGATTTGTATATTTGCAGAAGGTAAAATGATATCAGAAATATTTTCGTAACAACGTGAAGAAAGGGGATTTTGTTCGCATGTGACTTATGAAGAATGACGAGAAATAGTTTTAATTTTGTGTTAGATTTTAACCTTTCGCGCTCCCGGAAAACTGCGCGATTTAGGAAGCAGTTGTTTTTCAGATGTTGAACGATCATTTAATGACGCAACCAGCCTTTTCCTGATAGGAATTTAAGATAGTTAACCCATAATCTATTGAGCATTACGTCGTGGAGTAGCAGCTAATGAAATTAAATTCGAGACCGAATTTTTCACCACAGACCGTTGACGGTTGGGTGTTGTTATTTCAAATTGTTAATAGTAAAGGGCATCTGATTTGCTACTCAAATATGAAATTTCACTAAATTCTGACTGTTAGACTAGGAGAAATTTGGGAAAAACTGTTTTTTACCCTAAGTCCCCTTTTCCCGTGACAAGACCTCAAATCCAAAAACTGTCACAGATGCATCATCACTATATCATAGGGAGTTCACAATCATGGTAAGTTTCATTCGATTTGGCCCAGAGGTTATGGAAAAATAGGTGGGGACGGACGGACGGATGGACGGACGGAATTACGCACAGATGGACGGATGGACAGACGAAGCGGCGGCTATATGCTCTGCCTTCGGGGAGCATAATAACTGTAGCTCATGCTAAGGTCAATTAAATATTTTCTTTAATGATTTTTTGTGAATAAAGAAACAAGAGCACTGCCTACGGGTGCCTATGCTCGGCTGTTAAGTGCTGGATGGTGAAGCTGAAAAAGGGGTATTATTAGCACAAAATGCTTCTAGAGACCAATTTTCCAGTTAAAGCAAATTGGGAAGTTTTTATGTTATAAATGAGTGACTTTCACCAAATGACCTTGATCAATGACATTGACATTGTTATGCATGTGACGGTTTTGTCACAAGGAATGCAGCACTTGTGAAATTTCAAGGCTCTATGACTTACCAATCCAAAGTTACGGCTAAAATTAGTTTTAACTACAAAAATTTGACCTTGAAAAATTACCTTGACCTTAACCGATAACCTTCGTACCAACAGAGAGGTCTTATCTCAAGCAAAGCCCTTATGAAATATGATTGATTGATTGAGTTTTATGCTGCTTTCTCTGTTATATCGCAGCGGCTGGAGCACCTAATAATTGATTCCTAGTATTTCTTACACCAGTACAACCATCACATCCTTTCCTAGCTTCCAGCTGCTAACTCACTTAGGTCTACAATTATCAACCCATTTGAGAGAGACAAATAGTCGGAAAGAATGAGTGTCGCCATCGGGAATCGAACCCGTGACCTCAAGACTGATGCGAAATATGAAGACCCTAACTCATTCCAGTTAAAAGTTATGATCAACTTTGAGTTTTTATAATGAAAAGTATTGACCTTGACAATTTGACCTTGACTTTGGGCAAGATCTTTGCCTTAGCTTTCTAATGTAAAGTCTTGTCACGAGTAATAAACATTAGAAATATGAAGGCTATACAACATGCCATTGCAAAATTATGGCCAATCTTAAAGTTTTAATTTTCTAAATTCTTACCTTGACACAGGACATTGAATGATGACCTTGAACTTAGTAAGGTTTGTCACTGGCAATGCACATGTGAAATATGAAAACTTTATCTGTAACCAATCAAAAGTCATGGCCAATGTAAGTTTTTCCATGACAAAAAGAACCATTACGTAAAACTAACTGGATAGTACTTCAGACTGTACTTTGTTAAAATATGAGGCAATTTCATACAACAGTCATGCAGTTGCTTGTTCTGTACAAAATTGCCCTTTTCTACAATGTTTTGGCTATACTGCTATAGCTTTAACAGTCTTATGTTTTTCAACTGCTTGTGCTCATAAATAGCTTCATTTTGATATATAATATACCTGGACATACTGCTTTTTCTTGGCTAATGAAGTGCCCTAAATATTGGGTCTCAAACACTTTACATGAACCTAAAGGCCCCTTTTTCCAGGACACAGCCTTGAATTAAGAAAATTCAATAAAAAGTGTCTTGGAAATTTTGAGGGAAGATTATATATGAAGTTTCAACCAATTAGGCCCAGGGGTTCCTAAGAATATGACATCGAATGGACGGACACATGCACAAGCGAGCTTCTATATGCTCCCTCAAAAAAGATGGTCTCTTTTCATGTGACTTATTAACAATAAGAATATCAAAGTAAGGTAAAAAATTTTAAATTTAACATAATTTATTTATTAAACATTAATTTCAACTAAAAAGCAATTCTTAAGAAGTTTGACCTTAATCATTGACTCTTTTAATCTGAGCACCTTAAAATATGGCTTGAAAAGGGAGACAAAAATCAGAAAGAATATTAACCACAATCTGACACAAAAGTCAATCAGTGCCAAAATTACCCTAATTACCAGGTAGTGTACCTTTTACAACTGAATACAAAAAAGTTCACTTTAGAGATTTCTGCATCAGAACGACGTCCATATAAATCATTACTCTTTAAATTATGACAATTATTTGTGCGCTATATTTGGCAAGTGGCTACCAAAACTCAACATTCTGGTATGTCTAAGAAGCCTACCTGCATGTACATCTTACTTTCTTGCATGCATCATCATCTGCAGAAATCTATTTCTTTCCAGACTAACTTATCATAATTCAAATTTGAATGATTCAATCAATTTTTGTGGATTCTGATTGGTTGAAAATTGGAATCATTTCTCAATGAAGACGATTTTGAGTACACGGCTATTTTTAAGCTTGCGTGCAAAGTAGTCCTGTACGAAATCTGTCTTATTATGGATAAATTCTTCCCTTTTGGTTTGATGAAATTAAATCATAAGATATAAGGAATATATTTTTTGAATTTCATAGAGGTATGAAACTAAAAACTTACTACACTTGTGTATGAATCCGCTTTGCATTTTCACAGTGTGATTAGAATTTTTAGTTTCATCTCTTTATGGCATAGTTAAGACCTGTTCATTTTACGTGGATTTGGGAGAAAGTTATACCAACTTATGTTAATCCCCCTTGTTTCTACATTTTGCTGAATGTGTGAGCCTATAGAAGAACCAAGATTGAAAGTACAACCAGGAAACAACCACTGCACTTTTTAAGGTAGCGGACCATATAAGATAATAGTTCCGCAACATTTTGGAACTCATGATCTTTCACAATGTTGACCATGGTTCCTTATGAAAATCATTTTAACTACAGCAAATCATGCTAGAGCAAACATGTGTATTAAGTAACCTTTTTTATTAAGCGACGGTTTTCAAAATCTCCTTCTTTATACAAAAATATATTAAAAATTTTGTCAAAAAATTGATGGAAATGAATTCTATGTTGTAAAAACTCACCAGAATTGTCTCAATGAAATGATTCTATTGAGTTTGAAAAATATAGAATTATTTAGAATTTCGAAATAATATGCATATTCAATCAAAAAGTGTGTTTCTAATTTGTAAACAAAACATGTATTAAACAGACCTTTTCTTAATTGACCGCTTTTGGTGGTCCCATTAGTGGTCACTTAATACATGTTTTACTGTACAGTCTAAGTTTCATTTAATTTGTTTATTTGAATGGGGTTTTATGCCACTTTCAACAATCTTTTAGTTATATTGTGGCGACTGGAGCACCTAACAATGGATCCCTATTATTTCCCACACCAGTACTACCATTACATCCTTGCCTAACCTCCAGCTGCTATTCCGGACAGGTTTACAATTATCAACCCAATGTTGGGATACAATAAGTTGGAAAGGTCGATTCCCACTGTTGAGGAAAGTTTCATTTAGAAATGAAACATTTAATTTCTGCATCAGAACAACATCCATATATACAATCATAATTCCATCGAATATGACAATATAACCGTATGTTGACAAGAGGCTACCAGACACAACATTCTGGTTGGTCTAAGAAGCCTACAAGCCTAAAAGTTCTTACTTCCTTTCGTTCATCATCATTTGCATGCAAAGTGGGGTATAATTTGCAAACTGTTTGTTTGGTTTTGTCATTCTCAAAGCAGGGCAAGATTTGATACAATCTTGTATGAGTCACATTATAGGCACTTACAAATAGCTGTGTATAATTATCGAGTATACTGAGTTACTGATAATTAGTCTCAATTGATAATATTTTATTCTGGACTCAGTTAAGGTCAGTTTGCGCAAGAGTGATCTCATGACAGAAGTATAGATAAGAGGGGGTAAAGCCAGTCAAAAACACGTATTGCTCAATTAAACCCTATGTTGTTTGTACCCAATTGAATAATCTTGACGATACGATTCCAATGAGTACCAACAACATAGGACTTGTGCTAAAATTTTTAAAGTACTTTGAGCCGCCTTCATAGCGCAGTTGGTAGCTCATCGGACTATCAATCTTGAGGTCCCGGGTTCGATCCCCGACGGCGGCACTCATTCTTTCCGACTTTTTGTCTCTCACCAATGGGTTGATGATCCTAGACCTATGTGAGATAGCAGCTGGAGGCTAGGAAAGAATGTGATGGTTGTACTGGTGAGAGAAATACCAGGAATCCATTGTTAAGTGCTCCAGCCGCCATGATATAACTGAAATAATGTTGAAAGCGGCGTTAAACTCCATTCAATCAATCAATTAAAGTACTTAGATACAAAATAAATACCCACTCTATCAGTAGCTCTGGATAGCTCCTGTAGCTCCTTATTACTGAGTACTCTGAGTCTCTGATATTAACCCTTGTCATGGTGAACCCTGAATATTCCTGCTTTGACAGGAGGTATAGAAACAGATCAGCCTGCAAATATGTGCAGCCTGATCTTTGTTCATATCACTTGAATTTCATTTTTAAACAAGGAAGGTGTAAAACAATTCATTTCCAAAACCAATACTCACTCACATTAAATTTTGGTAACTTCCAGTGCTTTAAGCACTTTGATTTTACATTTATTTTGCAAAGTTTTTTATTCATGACAAGGCTTTAGTCTCAATTTATAAGTTTTCTATTCTGGACTCAGTTTGGAACAGTCCAAGAGCTTGCCCACAACAAATCTATATGCAAGGGCGTTACTATCATTCCACACATTACCCAAGTGTGTAAACCAAAACAAATCCTCTGTCAAAATTTTTGTAGATGAATGATCATAACATTGTAACTACAGCTTTCCCAAGCTGTAGTTATGATGCATTGATCATTCTTCAATATTGAAATCAGTAAAATTATCCCTAATATCACTTGGGAACCTTGCTCTGCCCCCAATTTCTGGCCAAAAGGAGCACATAGCTGTCAGTTTGATTAAATGTTTCCCTAATGCCTATATATTTTCCAGTGGTCGCCAATTTTGAGCGTATGAATGTTAAAATCCTAGTTACATCCATGATATTTAACCCTTGTCATGCTGATCTTGGAATATTCCTACTTAGCAGGAGGTTTGGACAAACATCAGCCTGCACATATTATATGCAGTCTGATTTTAGTCCATACCATTTGATTTTTCCTTTTCAAACCAGAAATGTTATAGAAATCATATTTTTCAAAAACAAATGCTGACTCACAATTAGGAAATACAGAGCTGTCAGTACTTTGATTTATATATAATTTTGCCAAGGTTTTTTATTCAGCATGACAAGGGTTAAGAGTTCTCTGCATCAGAGTCAGACGGTATCAAATCATCAACCATTAGCCCAATTGTATCAATCTGACTTTCAATGTCTTCACATCATGTGCAGGAATTGATAAAAGCTTCCGTAATGCCCCCAATCCTTGTACAAAATTTATATTGATATCTTATAAATAGCTCTCTACTTTATTATCAGATGGCATCAAATCATCAATCATGAGCTAAGTTGTATCAATCTTGAATTTCATTATCTTCACATCATAATTATGCAGGAATGTAAATAAACTTTTGGAACACCCCTAACTAAATCTACATTTGATATTTAATAAACAGTTCGCTACATCAGTGACAAATTGTATCAAATCATCAACCATAAAATAAGTTAAATCAATCTGATTTTTTTTCCAGCTCATTTGCTGGAATGTCCATAAACTTTTGGAACACCCCTCAGTCTTGTATACAATTTAGATTGATATCCAATAATTAGTTTGCTATGTCAGAATCAGACTGTATCAAATCATAAGATGTCCCTCTTGACTTTCGTTCTATTCATATCACAATTATGCAGGAGAGTGAACAAATTTCTGGAACGCTCCTCATACTTATAAAATCAATATTTATGATATCCAATAAATAGTTCCCTACATCAGTGACAAGCTGTATCAAATCATCAACCATAAACCAAGTTGTATCAATCTGACTTTCATGGTCTTCACATCATCTGCAGGAATGTACATAAATTTTTGGAACACCCCTCATACTTGAATAAAATTCATATTGATATCCAATAAAAAGTTTGCTTCATCAGTGACAAATGGTATCAAATTACTTAATTTGTTTATCAAATTAGAATTTTACGAATGGATTTATACTCACCTGATGGGAAACATACTTAAGGATTATATTCCGTATATAGTCCACAAAATCCGCAGAATAAACATAATAAAGCGTCTACATGTAAATCACGTGATCAACTCTAGACGCTTGGTGGAGAACCCGCACACCTCAGTTTATAATCGTGTAAAACTGTGAACATCCTCTCCTGTAAAAAACCATGGGGAGGCGGGAGGAACCTCCCATCAGGTGAGTATAAATCCATTCGTAAAATTCTAATTTGATAAACAAATTAAGTAATTTCATCTCATGATTTATACTCACCTGATGGGAAACATACTTAAGGATAGATTTCAAAGCAATCTCACCTTGGATGTGGATGGTTTCTAACAAATTAACTGTTCCACCAAATAGTTGTATATCCCAATAAGGAAACTTCTTTCTTTCCAGGATCACTATATATCATAGTTTGTCTGTATATACATACATGAAGCACTGTACAACATTACACAATCTGTGTCAAATACATGTCTAAAACAATATTCCATACCAAATCCGTTGGAAATAAACTTCTTTGTTTAACTTAAATGTATAACAATCACTGTAACACATGTGGAGGGAGATACCTTTCTCCTATAAAACTTAATAAAAGTCGACTCTCTCGACCAATCTGCAGCTTCCAAAACCGACCTGATCGATGCCCCTTTGTAAAGGGCCCAAGATGGACCTAAAGCTCTAGTAGAATGAGCTGTAACCTTCAACGTTTTGTCCTCATAAGCCTCTCGCAGGCTGTCTACCAGGTTTTCTAAAAAATATAGGAGTTTTAATAGGAATATTTTTTTAAAAAAATAGGAGTTTTTAGCTCATTTAGAGTAAAAATATAGGAGTTTTTCCAGTGAAAATTGTTTATCCTATGCTCTTATACTAACAATCCTTACCTCCACTCTTGCTTTTTCTATGTTAATTAATGTCTAGATAAAGTAACCTTTCAGTTCCATAGCATCACAGTCCAGACAGGAGGCTGCTGTAGAGCATCATCATGATCATCATCACCTGAATTGGCACCCTAAAGGCTGGTTTCCTATTCAACTGCCTTGTAGGTGACCAAACAGGTGACGAGGAACAGATGAAGTGCACCAAAGCATTATACAGGATGGTGATGATATGGAAGACATAGTGGAAGACATAGAGATTCTCTTACCTGAATAATAAAGAAGCAAAGAGCAGTATCAAAGCAATATTTGCTATCTGATCATATATCAGCAATACATTTTCCTAACAAGAGGACCTTTGGCCCTGGTCCGCTCACCTGAGTCAAAGTACCTAAGGGTTACTTGCATTTCTTTTGAAAAATTGAACTGTAACAAATTTATGTGTCAAAGGAAAATAATCTTATGGTCAGACCAGTAAGATTCCACAGTCTCAGTTTTACTATTGCTGTTTGAAAATACAAGATCCAAAATGGAACTGTTATCAGTCTGGGTTTTTTTGCATGATTATTTTACAAGAGAGTATCTGGGATAACTTTAGTAATGCGCACCTGGTGGCCCAACAGTTATAATTTTAGCTCTCATAATTAAGGTCTATGAATTGATCATCCAAGGCAAATTCCAAAGCTGTAGGGCTTCTCGTTCATCAGAAGAAGAATTGATAAGATTCTCTTAAATTTCAACTTTGGTTGCCATAGCAACCAAAGTTTTTCATAGATTTCAATTCTTTAGGCTATCTTGGAGGGGACCACCTATGAAACATTTCTGTAAAATTTGGAGTAAATTGGCCGAGTAGTTTAGGACAAGATGTCATTTAAAGAAATTGTTGATGGACGGAGACGACAACCAAAGGACAGAAGCTGGACTTTGTGCTCAGGTGAGCTTAAAAAAAAGTTCAAATGTTAAATTGACCTGAAGTACTACCCTCTCCCCCCTGTTGCTCCGCACCTTGTGGCCCAACAATCATAATAGCTTTTTAAATTAAGTTCTATGAGCTGATTATTCTATATCAAATGAAAAAGCTGTAGGAATTCTGGTTCAGTAGAATTTCTAACAATTGTTAAATTTACCAGAAAGCACTAGCCCTCCTCTTGGGTCTCTGCCCCTGGTGACAAAACAATCATGTCTATATCTTTTTTGATTAAAGTATATGAGCTGATGACTCATGCCAAATTTAGAGCCTGTAAGATTCCTACTTCATCATGAAAAGAAGGTTTAAAATTTCAAAATTGACCCCAAATACTACCCTCTCCCCCAATGCTCTTTGCATGGTAGCCAAACATTCATGGTTATAGCTATGTAAAATAGGGTCTATGAGCTGATCATCTGTGTCAAATATAAAGGTTGTAGGGATTCTGGTTCAGAAGAAGAAGAAGGTTATGGATTTATTTTTTTTTTACAAAGAACTACCCCCCCTCCACCTCCCCCTCCCCGGTGGCTCCACACCTGGTGGCCCAACAGTAATGATTTAAGCTATTCTAACTATGGTCCATATGCTGATCATCCTTGCCATTTTTCAAGTCTGTAGGGCACATGGTTTATCAGAAGAAGAAGGTTAAATATTTAAGAATTGCTCTGAAAAGCTACCCTCCCGCCCCCTGGTGCTCTGCGACCGGTGGCCAAACATTCATGATTTTAGCTTTTTCAGATAAGGTCTATGAGCTGATCATTCATGTCAAAAATATAGGCTTTAGGGATTCTGGTACATCAGAAGAAGACAGTCAAAGATTTCAAAATTTTCAACAAAGCACTACCCCCTCCCCCCAGATGATCTGCACCTGGTGATCCAACAGTCATGATTTAAGCTATTTTGATTAAGGTTTACAAGCTGATCATCCATGCCAATTTTCAAGTCTGTAGGGCTCCTGGTTCCGAAATAGAAGAAGGTTAAAGATTACAAAATTTACCCAAAGTACTACCCCCCTCCCCCTGGTGCTCCGCACCTGATGGCCAAACAGATATGATTTTAGCTATTTTCATTCAGGTCTATGAACTGATCATCCATGCCTATTTTCAAGTCTGTTAGGCTCCTGGTTCCGAAGAAGAAGTAGGTTAAAGAATATAAAATTTACCCCTAAGTACCACCACCTCCCCCCTGGTGCTCCGCACCTGGTGGCCCAACAGATATGATTTTAGCTATTTTAATTCAGGTCTATGAACTGATCATCCATGCCAATCGTCAAGTCTGTAGGGCTCCTAGTTCCGAAGAAGAAGAAGGTTTAAGATTACAAAATTTACCAAAAGTATTAGCCCCTCCCCCCTGATGCTCTGCACCTGGTGGCCCAACAGATATGATTTTAGCTATTTTAATTCAGGTCTATAAACTGATCATCCATGCCAATTTTCAAGTCTGTAGGGATCCAGGTTCCAAAGAAGAAGAAGGTTGAAGATTACAAAATTTACCCAAAGTTCTACCCCCTCCCCCCTGGTGCTCCGCCCCTGGTGGCCCAACAGATATGATTTTAGCTATTCTAATTCAGGTCTATGAACTGATCATCCATACCAAATTTTAAATCTCTAGGACTCCTGGTTGAGGAGAAGAAGAATTTTTAAGATTTTCTTAAAATTTCACCTTTGGTTGCTATAGCAACCAGGGTTTTTCATGGATTTCAATTCTTTTAGCTATTTTTGAAGGGGAACACCTAAGCAACATTTCTGTAAAATTTAGTGTAAAATTGGCCCAGTAGTTTAGGAGGAGATGTCGTTTTAGGAAATTGTTGACATACGCCAGACGACGGACAACGCCCGCCGACTGAACGCCGGACGAAAGGTGATCACAATAGCTAACATGAGCACTTCGTGCTCAGGTGAGCTAAAAATATAGGAAATATTTTCAAAATATAGGAGTTTTATAGGAATATAGGAGGTGCTTAAAAATATAGGATTTGGATCCAAAATATAGGAGTTTAATAGGAATATAGGAATCGGTAGACAGCCTGCTCTCGGATAGTCCCAATAATATATGAACTTAATCTCTGAGCCGACGCTTTCTTGTGAGGTTCGTTAATAGTAAGGAACAAACTTGTTTCCTCTTTACCGTTCTTGTGTCTAAAGGGCTCCGTTTTCTTCAAGTAAATAGCAATAGCCCGTTTAGGATCTAGTAACTTATTGGAATTAAATTTTGGCACAAAAATCTTAGAGTCGCAATGACCTGGTCTGTCTTGCTTAGCCAAACCTTGTCGAACAAAGGAGATTCCATCTGGAAGGATTGAAACTGCATCTTCACCCAATCTTAACGCTTGAAGATCGCTGACTCTCCGAAACGTCGTGATTGCTGTAAGAAAAACAGTTTTGTAAGTGATGTATTTTAATGACGTCTTCATTAAAGGTTCAAAAGGATACTTTTGTATAGCCTTCAGTACTCTAGGTAGATCCCACTCTGGAATAAGTCTACTAACTGGTGGTCGTAAATTAAACACTCCCTTCAAGAGTCTAATAATATACGGATGCTGACCAATTGGAAATTTATCAATAGGCTCTAGAACAGAAGATAACATAGACCTATATCCAGCTATGGTTTTGTACTGAAGGCCATCTTTATACAAAGAAGCTAGAAATTCTGCACATTCATTTAAAGATGCTGAATATGGATCAATTTGTTTTGTATTACACCAACTACAGTATTTTTTGAATTTTGAAGCATAATCCTTCTGTGTGCCAGATCTCCAACTGGCTGTGAGAAGTTTTCTAACTTTTTTAGAAAATCCTTTCTTTCTGAATTGTTTGTTGATAGCAGCCATGCAGTCAACTTGAACACCTCCGGATTGGGATGATAAATTCTGGTTCTGGGCTGAGCCAATAGGTCCTTCCGTAGCGGAAGAATTATTGGTTGAGCTACCGTCAGTTCCAACAGAGTGGTGTACCAGTGTCGTCTTGGCCACAATGGAGCTATTAGAATTATTTTGCACTGAAATTGCTTCATGTGATTCAATACTCTGGGAATTAAACAAAGTGGAGGAAACACATACGCATACATTCCTTCCCACGAAATTGTCAACGCATCTGTTGCTAATGCAGTTTGGTGGGGAACCCATGAGCAAAAAACTTGAACTTTCCGATTGTGAACTGAAGCAAACAGATCTATGTTGGGAAATCCCCACTGACTGAACACTTGATGTGTTACTGCAGGATGTAAGCTCCACTCTGTTGGTTGTATTTTGTGTCTGCTCAAAAAATCTGGGCGAATGTTCAATTTCCCTGCAATATGAGCTGCTTTCAATTGAACTTTGTTTTGAATTGCAAACTGCCACAATTTCCATGTTATTATGCACAGAGACGGAGATTTTGTGCCCCCTTGTTTGTTGATGTACTGGACAACTGTTGTGTTGTCTGATCGAATAAGTACATTTTGACCCCTGAGTAAATGAATGAAATTCTGTAGAGCTAGAAACACTGCTTCCAATTCCAGACAATTTATGTGAGACTTCTTCTGTTGGTGAGACCAAGTCCCTTGGGCAAACAATGAACCCAGACACGCACCCCAACCCTGATTGGATGCATCTGTCTCTAACGTGTGGTTTGCTGACCATGGTAGAAAAGATTTGCCCTTTAGCACATTGACTGAATCTAACCACCATTTCAAATGACCTACTACATGTTGTGTAACTGGTATTTGATATGACAAATCCCTTGAACTGGGTTTCCAAAATGCTAGTAGATGTAACTGAATTGGTCGCATATAAAGGCGAGCATTTGCTACGGTTTCTATACAAGAGGACATTAACCCCAAGAGATGCAGAAACTCCTTTGCGCTCACTGACCTTGAATTTGCTAAAGTCATGATTGCAAAGACTATTTTTTGATGTCTGTCTGAAGTTGGACGCACTGTACCTAGACTCAGATAGAATATGTTTCCTAGATAAGTGATCACTTGAGTTGGTTGTAATACTGATTTCTTTGCATTGATCATAAAGCCTAACTGCAGAAGAAGATCTTGCATTTTCAATTGATCTCTGCCCAAATTCTGGCAAGTTCTGTTCAGCCCTAACCAATCGTCTAGATAGACTGCTAGACGTAGACTCTGTTGTCTTAAATAGGCTGCTACCACAGAAACTATTTTGGTAAAGACACGGGGACTTGATGTAGGTCCAAATGGAAGACATTTCCACTGGTAAACTTTCTGCTGAATTGCAAACCTTAAGAATTTCCTGTGCTTTTGAAAAATCGGAATGTGCATGTAAGCATCTTTGAGATCCATTGAGAAAGCAAAATCTCCTTTTTGTACCAAATTGAGAACTGACTTTAATGAGTCCATTTTGAAGTGTTGCTTCCTGAGATACCTGTTGAGGGGTTTCAGATTGATAACCGGTCTTAAATCTCCCGTCTTTTTGGGTACTAGGAAAAGCGTACTGTAAAAACCGCTTTGCCTCTCTGCAAGAGGTACTTCCTCTATTGCATGTTTTTGTAATAACTCTTCTACCTCCAGCAGAATAAAATGTAATTGTTCTTTTGGAACTCTTGTCTGTTGTATCCCATTGAAAGCTGGGATTTGATTGAATTCTAGCTTGTAGCCATTTAAAATTGTGTCCAATACCCATTGATCGTCTGTGATCTGGGTCCATTTTTGGTAAAAATGAGAAAGGCGACCCCCAACCGGTATCTCTGGATGCACACATATCACGTCATTGTTGTTTGCTTTTGGGACGAAAAGTACTCACCCCTGATGTCTTGGAATTACTGCGATCATGTCCTTTCAGAAAACCATACTGTCCTCTACCAGCAGCAACACTAGGACGTTTCTGAGACCTGGAACGACTAGAGTCATCATACCTTGGTTTTTTCCACTGATAATGAGAAGAGACAGTTTGTTTCCTTTTCCTATCATTATCTGGCAATAAATCACATAATTGATTTTGTAACTCTTTTCTATCTTTAAGTTTTTTCTCTAATCCTATACCAAAAACCCCTTCATGTGATACTGGTAAACGGTACAAATGATCTTTCATATCTGAAATGTCATAAAGTCCTGAATCAGACATAGCAGCTCTACGTCTAATAAGATGGTGAAAAGCACCAGCTCTGGCCACTTGATCCAAAGCCTTAGTACTCATAGCAAACGTGTCGCGAACACACTGAATGGCACTGTCCACATTGACATTCTTATCTTTCAAAACTGTTAGCAAGTTACCAAGGGCTTGCTGTAAATAAGAATTTATGATTAATCCCATACGAGCTGCATGCTGACCCTGGTATGCTAATTTCTCAAGTGACCTCAGGGGTTGAGAACAGAAAGACTGTGACTTAGAAGCTTAACTTCCATATTTTCTAACTAATATAGTCTCTAACATGTTATCCAAAGAGGGAACACTCAACAAAGATTCTGACTGTTCACTAACTGGAAACACTGAACGATAACTGTCTTTATATGCAGTCAACTTAGAAGGATCAATACACCTCCAAGAAGTCTCAATAACATTAATCTGGGCCTCATCCAATGTGATACCAGATTTTTGCACTGAAGATGTTGTCACAGCATCTTCACCAAACATCTCTTTTAAAAGTGCAGCTGTTTTACTATTGTACTTGGAGAAACGATCAGGCATACTAGAATCTTCCTCTACTAGAACCACATCACTTCCAGATCTACTAGAGCATCTTTCAGAAGTAGCCCAATCTACCTCTTGTCACTCTTTTTGTCCAGGCTGCAGAGACAAGACATCATCTTCTCTACATGGGTCTGACACTCCAAAATCAGCATTGAGTGAATTGCCCAGGGATAAAGTCGGTCTACGCTCCCCTAAAGGGACATTATCCGAAGGACGACAAGGTCTACGCACCTCACAAGGGTCGTTTTCCTTGTCCTTATCATTCTGAGAAATACGTTTCGACGTCAAGAACTCGTTTAAGAGAGCCAATTTAGAATCTATGGAATCGACTTTACCTTGAAATGTCGAAAATTCCGACCGTAAATTCTCCAATTCCTTATTGCTGGCACGCGGAGTCCGTTTGGATTTCTTACCCGACTTGCTCGGTGTTTCGGAAACCGAAGTTCTCGACGATAAATCGTCGTCTTTGTCAATATCTGACATAATGAAACAAAGAGTCCAATAACAACTCCAAAACTCCGATAATATCAGTCTAAATACGAAGAAAAATAATAGTTTCGAAAACGAAACTACCTGCGGATGTGAATGTTTTGCACGCTGGAAATAAACTGAGGTGTGCGGGTTCTCCACCAAGCGTCTAGAGTTGATCACGTGATTTACATGTAGACGCTTTATTATGTTTATTCTGCGGATTTTGTGGTCTATATACGGAATATAATCCTTAAGTATGTTTCCCTTCAGGTGAGTATAAATCATGAGATGAAATCATCAACCATAAACTAAGTTGTATCAATCTGACTTTCATTTTCATCATATCATCTGCAGGAATGTTCATAAATTTTTGGAAGACCCCTCATACTTGAATAAAAGTTATATTGATGTCCAATAAATAGTTTGCTACATCAGTGACAAACGGTATCAAATCATAAACCATAAGCCAATCAATCCGACTTTCATTTTCTTCACATCATTTGCAGGAATGTACATAAACTTTGGAACATCATAATACTTTTACAAAACTTATAATGATATCTTATAAATAGTTTGCTGCAACAGAGTGACAAACAGTATCTAATCATCAACCATACACCTAGTTAAATCAATCTGAATTTGGTTTTGTTCATATCATTTGAAGGAAAATACATAAACTTTTAGAACACCCCTCATACTTATACATAATTTATATTGATTTCTAATAATAAGTTCTCATCATAAGAGTCAGGGGGATCAAATCATCATTGACTATCAGCCTGGCTAAATCACCTAGACTGTGGCATCAAAGGGACATAACTATGTCAAAAGTCAATGGACTGTAACCAAAATATCACTTGCACATCTCTGCCAGATGCTGATCACATGATCCGTAAAGTTTCAATGTTTCTGAGTTGCTTAGTTGCTCAGAAATTTAGCAGACAAGAAAAAGCTACAGATGGACAGACTGACTGACCGACAAACAAGCTGACTCCTATATACTCCCTATACATAGTTTTTGGGGGTATAATGATTCTTTTTATTCTCTTGACATCACTATACAGAAATGAATTTAGAATGAACACTTAATCTAATTCATTAAACTGAAATCTTGGACCAAAATGGGCATTGGCCTTAAAAGTGTCTTGCAAACAAGGGACTGTACAGGAAAAGAAATGAGGAGGAGTTATATGCAAAAGGTAAAATCCAAGGGCGCAGTCTGAGGGTTATGCTTTGTATATAACTCCTCCTAAATCAGACTTTATTCATGGACACATCAACGCAAAAATGAAATTATTTCCATTCTAGCATGATCATAATTCTGAAATTAATTCTATTACCATTTTCTTGGTGTAAAATAGTAAAATTACATTTTTGCTGGATGTAAAATTAATAAATCAGTAATGATAATAGCGATGGGAGAATTTCACAGAAAAATAAGAGCCTCATTTAGCATGTGGTTCATATGACGTTGACATCATAAATGGGTTGAGCTATCTAGTAGCACAACACACAACATAAGAATATTATTGCGAATAAAGCTCCACATGATTCTTATTTCATATATGCATTCTATGCCATCATGTTATAATCATAATTTATACCAATGTGAGGACAATACATCCGTTCTTATTCTAAACCAGCCAAGACAAAAACCTAAGTGTTTAAATCCAGCATAAATAAAATAGGGTTCTAAGGGTCACAAACATTGGTACCATAGGGGCCCTTGCCTGAGGTAAAAAGAGTCCTATAGTGTAGACTCTTTTGTGATAACAACTAGTTTTTAAATAATTGCATAAAATATTTAACTTTCTTCAGTTAAAGGTGAACAAAATATTTGACTTATATTATTACCCTAATGGACTCAATTTTAGGAAAGAATTGAAGACTGCTAAAACAGACTTCAATTCTTTCTGAAATTGAGCCCAAGGTGGTCCATGGGACTGGCATCAAATAGTTCGGGGAGTCGAGGCTACTCATAAGTGAGTCTTAGATCCATAACAAAGCATATGTCCCTTAAAACCCTGAGACCTGTTTTCAGCCAATGTGGTAGACTTACTAGTTTAGCCAATGCTTTAGAGCCTGAATATATTGATCCCACAAAGAACATCATTCCTGGTAACCAGTGGGCAATGTCAGACCTGAAAGGGAGTAAAATAAAATTAAGATGAAAATATTTCAACGACATTTTGATCACCTTGTGTTAAGGATACTTATCAGAATTTATGTCATTGACACATTTCAAACAAGAACTTGACTTAATACCCCCACAAGTGCTTTCAGAGAATGAGATACTTTGACAAGAGAGGCAAAAATGCTTCAAATATAATGATATCTCTTGAATCTGAGGCATTTGAGACCACTAAATTGTGTCTTGCAAAACTGCAACATGTGATAAATGTTTTCAAGCTATTGAAGGAAAACTGAAGGAGGAGTTTGTGACACAAATTTACTTGTATATATGTGAATGAAAAAGAAAACAAGAGGACCATGATGGTCCTAGATCGCTCACCTGAGTCTCTTTTACCCCTGTGATATCACATCATTTATAACGATCGCAGATCGTGTCTTGCGAAGCAAGACACGATCAAAGATCGTTCCGCGGTAGTACCGTTTTTTTTTTGTTTTTTTTTTAAGGACGATTTCGCCAGTGAGTGATTTAGACCCGACCTATCATTTTTACTATGAAGAAAAAAAAAGTGATCCTTTTTCGGACCTGGGCGCCGCCATCTTGGATTTCAGTAAAACATTTTATCAAAAATACAAGAATCATGAACGCTCTCAGGTTCTCTAATTACAAAAAATGATCTTTTAAACTGCTCAAGTAATACGAGAAATTCTAACATACCCGAAAAGATTTTAAATTGTGCGAGAAATGAAAGCGAAAGTTGTTTCGGTTTACATGGTGACGTCGAATATTCGCATTGGTACCCGATTCCGCTTACCGATTCCTTAGGTTGACGTTTTTGATGCCGGAGTCCAGAACCTATTCGTTTGACAACGATAAAGGTAAGTGACTACTTGAAAATCTCAAAGAAATATGATCCCTTTCGATTTTAAACCTTTCTATCTTAAGTCTGCCGGTTTTATTTCAAAACCCCACCTACTTGAGCTGCATGATTACTTGGCCCATTAACAACTCGCCCCTCAAAGACCCGTAAAGGTCTGTCTGGTCCTTCAGGGTGTTAATGTATATATTTATTTAGTAATGTTTTTATTTGAAATTGAGCTTTTTCTAAATGTGTTACTTAAGTGAAGTTAACATGATGCTCATATGTGGCGGTATCAAATCATGTTTTTAAATGTTAAATATAGACAAGATTTCTTTCATCTGGCTCATGTGTCGAGTGTTTAGCACGCTTGACTCATAACCTGGTGGTTGGGGGTTCAAGCCTCTGGGGATGCAGGTAGTGTATTTGGGCATGGCACTTTACAGACAGGGCCCCACCCAGCTGTAAAAGTGTCTACATGCAGGGGTGTGGAATTCCCATGCCCGACTTGTCCGACTCGGGCTTTTGTACTTGCAGACAAGTAAATTTTTCTAAGCCACTTGTCTAAGGACAAGTAAATACCAGGGCTAATCTTGGAATGTTACTTAAAAGAATTAAGAGAGAAATCATCCTAATGTTCATATCATAGGGTAGAAAACATTGTTTTTAATGAAGAAAATGCTGCATACCAGCATTTTGTTCATCAAAAGGCAATGTTTTTTTCAAATTTTTCTATTTACTCTTTAGCGGACAAGTTCATTTTGATTCTGGACAAGTAGAAAATCCGCTTTTACTTGTCCAGGGACAAGTGGAGAAAACTCGTATTTCCACACCCCTGCTACATGTATATGTCCTCTTAGTCCAAATATTTAGACGTTTACACATGCATCATTCTAAAATCTTTAAATTTTTCATGCAACTATTCTGTATATCTGTATTTTCTCTGTTTCCACTAAAGTGTTTGCTTGGAAACTTTGAACATGCCTCTGTGACCATCATATCAGCTGTTAGACAATTCATTACTCTGTTCATGTTAAATTTATAGGTTTTCCAATGTCGACATTGGTCTGCTTTTACTATCCAGCTCTAGATAGGTGGAGTTTCTATGTCCTCAGACAGCTCTTGTTGGTAAATGAAGCAGTCTTTTTGCAGGGGTGTGGAATTCCTTGGGACTGAATTCCTATGCCCAACTTGCCAAACATTATCTGTCTTGACAGAATAAAAAACCAGGGCAAATCTGGGTTTACAACAAAAAAAGACAATCAGGCGCGTAGCTGCCTTTATGCGAGTACGCAACTGAATCCACATTATTTTTAAATTCAGCCGCGTTCGCCAAATCTGTTATTTACCACACTTAATAATTTATAAAGCATATAGCCAAAATCGGCTAGCAAAGGCCGCAAGTAAGACCTGCTGTGAAATGTAGACTAGTTGAAATAAACGAAAGGAAAGCTATTCATCTCCATATTTATGCTAAAATAAATGGATTTTCGTTGGTCAAGAAAGCTCTCTGTAGACCCCAAAACGCAACATGCACCATTTATTTCAAAATTTTCAGGGGGGGGGGGGGGAGAGCATGCCTCCTGAACCCCCTAGATTATTTTGAATCCACATCCTTAATAGGCTATCCATGCACCTGACAATTGGTTATCATGAAAAGGGTTCATTTATGCATGCATATCAATACCATGAAGATATTGTTTGAGAGCCTTGTTTTTATTCAATTTTTTTTCAATAATTTGAAACGTGAGTCTATTTTACTTTTAAATTTCTAAGAAATATCAATTTAAGACAGTGTGACGCTCATATGTATAAAGAGCATATGATTATTAGATTTATGTAATTCACAAACATTGTTATTTTGTATTTGGTTTTAAGTAACCCTTGTAGTTTAAGGTAAAATGCCTGGGTGCAAGGTACCCAGGAGTTCTGAGTTCAAATCTCAGCAGGGGTCAAATTGTAACCAATTAGATATCAATTTTGTGAAATATATGAATTTAATATAATCAATAGTATTAATATTTTCACCCTTTCCATACTGTTCACAGCAGTGTTGTGGAAAAGTGGATCTTCTCTACATGTCCCTGGACAAGTTAGAGATGATTTATAACTTGCCCAGGATCAAAAGGAACTTGTCCATAAAAAAGTGAGAAGATAGATATTTAAAAAACAATGCTTTACTGAAAAAATGCTGGAACATTGCTTAAACATTGAGTATTTTATCTGTTACATCTTTTTAGTACTATTCCAAGATTTGCTCTGATATTCACTTGTCCACTGACATGTCGAATGATTGTGGGAAGAACTGATACCAAACTGGTTGAAATGTCCCAAAAATTATTAGAATAATTCTGCATTATAGTGATTTTAGGTGGATGTGGACATCTATTTTGGACAGAGCTCTCATTTGCAAAATTAGGTACCCCCAAACCCTAGTCCAGTGACTACAAAATTTGAAAATACTGTCAAATTCACCACTTGTTTTTATGGAGAAATTCGAGATTCAATGCTTTGAAGAAAATAATTACTGGACACTCATTCTAGTGTTGAGAGGCCAGGGTTCAATTACCTGCAGAAAGGATGTTTGATTTGTTTGAGATATTTAACTTTCTGTAGCTGATTTTGTTGGTTAATTTGAACAGGGTTTTATGCTGCTTTCAACATTCTTTCAGATCCATTGCGGCGACTGAAGTACCTTAAAACGAATTCCCACAAGTACTTTCATTATATCTTTTCATAGCCTCCAGCTCCAAGGCCTTTTTTAAAAAGATTGTTGAAAGCTCCATAAACCCAATTCAAACAAAAAAACAAACAAACCTAGGCCTTTTTTGTTCATGAACTTAAAAAGTGAAATATCAATGTATATGAATTATTGTATTGTAAATAATGCAGTGATATGTTTCATCATCATGATAATTTTATTCATTTACTTTAAGGTTGTGGACCCGTAATAGTTACTCAACGTTTCGAGAGTAGTAAACTTTAACAATGTTAACTGAGGTTTCCTAATGGTTTTTACTATATCAATATATATGGTCAATATTGTGAATGATCATGAGTTCCGAAATGTTGCGGAATTATTATGGGTCCACTACTTTAAAGCAAATAAGTAAAATTATCTAAAACCTCTGATGAGCACAACATGCTCAAAGTGATCTGATAGGATCACCTTGAATCCGTCGTCACCTTTGCTGACCCCTTTAAAAGTGTTCTCAAAATTCTGATTGGCCATTGAATATGGGTGTGACATGTCTGTCCTATTAATGCCCCTCATGGAAAGATGGGCGGGCATATTGTTTTAGCGTTGTCCCTCTGTCTGTCCGACTGCAAAACTTAATAAAACACTAAATGTTTCCAATTACTTCAAGTGCAAACACATCTTGCTTCACTATGAAATCTTTGGGCAATATTACCTCCTTAACCTCTGGGCCAGTTTCAATGAATTTGGCCAGAACATATCTTGAGTGACATTTTTTTTTAAAAATGCTCTAGCCGCCTTGATATAAGTGAAAGATTGTTAAAAATATTATGTTGACCCTTGAAAGAAATTGCTTGTAAAATTTTGATTGGCCCACAAATATGGTTGTGGTATTTTTATTATGCTCAATATCAAAAGATCAATTTTCTTGTGGCATTTTTTTTAACTTTGTCTGTCTTTCAATCTGTCAGTCTGTCTTCAAAATTTAACCAAAAACCTTAGTATTGCCAATATCTTCAAGCCTATTTAAGCTACAAGTCTAATATCTGGCATGAGGATTTATCTAGATGAAACACATTTGCTGAGACCAAATCAAGGTCATGAGACAATGGCAAGGTCATCTGTCAAGGTCAAATTATTATTAAAAACTTGACCAAAAAACTCAAGATTGCCATTATTTCAAGCCTATTCAAGATACTAGCCTCATTTTTAGCATGATGATAGATCACAAAGATCTGCATCTGCTAATACTAATGCTAAGGTCATACCACATTTTCAAGGTCAACTATCAAGGTCAACCTTCTCAAAAACTAAACCAAAAAACTTTAATTACCAATATCTTCAAGCCTAATTAAGGTACAAACCTCATAAATGACATGATGTTGCATCTCAATAATGTGCATCTCTAGATACCAAGGTCAAGGTCATGTTTCAGGTCAATATCATCTATCAAAGGTGACATATTGAAAAAAAATATGGTTATGGGGGCATTTGTTTTTCACAAACACTTCTTGTTTCACTATAAAATATTTGACAGACATTGCCTCCTCAACCTTTTGGTCAATTTGAAGGAAATTTTACCAGAATATCCTTTGGATGATCCTTCTCAGATTTTTTTTTTGCAAAAACTTGATAAACCAAAAAATTCTGGGGTGGCAGGGTGGGGGCCTTTTTCAGTAAAGAAGTCTTAAAACACTATCTCCCTTTAAACCATTTGACTAATTTCAATGAAACTTTGCCCCAAGTTGTACTTAGATGACATCAACTGGACCAATGAAATACAGATGAGTTATTTAGGCCCATTCTGTACCTCATGTTTTGCAAATAAATTCCCTAATGTTCATAAGAGAAGATAAGAAATGAATGAGTTACTGGTATAGTTTCAAAACATTAGGATTGGAAATAAAGTTAAGCCTGAAGATGAAATTCCTTCTGCAAATAAATAAAGTACATAATTAAAAAAAAAAAAAATCATTCATTTAAAAGAGTGATAAGCCTTTCAAATTACATTGTCAAAAGACAACAATTGAAGACTGCGATCGTTTTGAGGCTTTGCCTTTTTCATATTATAGGTAGATGTCATTAAGGAGATAATTTTTTTACACCAAACCAAGTTTCAAGAAGTTCTGGCTGAAATTGAGGCCTCTTGCGTTATAACTAGAAAAATTATCATTAAGGCTCCTTTTCCTGTGATATTGCATGGATCCTTTCCATTTTCAATAGGCTTCATCCTTGTGACCTGACCAACATTCTGACCAAGTTTCATGAAGATTAGGCCATATTTGTGGCATCTAGAGCATAAAAAAGATAGTTGTCATTAAGGCCCCTTTTCCCATGATCTGGCATGGATTCTTCCAATTTTCAAGAGGCTTCATCGGCGAGACCCGACAAACCTTACGGCCAAGTTTCATAAAGATTGGGCCATATTTGTTGCATCTAGAGCTTAAACAAGAAAAATTATCGTTAAGGCTCCTTTTCCTGTGATGTGGCATAGATCCTTCCGATTTTCAATAGGGTTCATCCTTATGCCCTGCCCAATATTCTGGCCAAGTTTCATGGAGATTGGGCCATATTTGTGGCCTCTAGGGTGTAATCAAGAAAATTGTCATTAAGCCCCTTTTCCTGTGATTTGGCATGGATCTCTCCCATTTTCAATAGGGTTCATCCTTGTGACCTGGCATACATTCTCACCAAGTTTCATGAAGATTAGGCCATATTTGTGGCCTGTAGAGTATAAACAAGGAAATTGTCATTAAGGCCCCTTTTCCTGTGATATAGCATAGATCCTTCCCATTTTCAATAGGGTTCATCCTTGTAACTTGACCAACATTCTGACCAAGTTTCATGAAGATTGGGCCATATTTGTGTCCCTTAGGGTGTTAACAAGAAAATTTAAAAATTAGACAAGACTTACCTGTAAGTTGAAGTATAATTGTAATTCTATGAGTTCTGCAGGATGTAATGAGTACTAAAATGAGATAAACTCCCGCCCCGCGCATGCGCATCAGTCTTCAACATGGTTTTCGGTTTGCTACCTGCTGTGCCACATCATCTGGATAGTTTTTTTTTTTTTTTTTTTTTTTTTTTTTCGTGTGTGTGATAAAGTTCTGTAGGGAGGGTACTAAATGGGTGGGATTTTAGTACTCATTACATCCTACAGAACTCATAGAATTACAATTATACTTCAACTTACAGGTAAGTCTTGTCTAATTTTTAAATTCTATTTCGTTCAGTAGAATTTAATTTCGTCTAAAATGAGATTTCAACGTAGCAAACAGAAAAACATAAAAATTTCCACTGAACATGCAAAGAAAGTACATACCTAACTATGCAACTGAAAGAACTGCATCATTGAATGGCTGTACTTGTTCTACTGGCTTATTATAAAACTTCCCAAAAGTCCCAGTATTCGACCACCCAGCCGTTTTAAGATATCTTGCACTGGAACTCCGATTTGACCAGCCTTAGATGTAGATGCTGCCCTTATAGAGTGCGGCCCATACTTTGTTATGTCAATTCCTGATCTGGCCATTATCGTTTTAATCCACCGCGCAATGGTATCTTTGGTAACTGCATTGTGTGGCTTAGTGTAACTGATCAAGAGTTTTTTCTCTCTACCATCCCTCAAAGTTGCTGTTCTTTTAATATACTCTTTCATCACAGTAAAAATACATAATCGCCTGTCTGGCGGATAAGCGAATAACTTTAAAAAAGAAATATTACACCCTGGACGGCTCTGCTTGAGTAGTCCATCAAAATAATCAAAGGCCTAAAAGGCCTGAATGCAGTCAGGACAGAACAATATTTGAGTATTGAAATATTTCAATTATAACAAATTCTATAAAATCTAAGGCTAAAATCTACACTTCAGATCTTTGGCCTTCTATTCTGACCTTTCATTCCAAAATATTGCCTTATTCATGCTTAAAGCCCTTGCTTTTGATAAAAAGAGCACTGCTTGGAGGGCCAATGCTTTACTACAAGGCCAGAATAATAATATAAAAATAATAAGGGCTTAAATCTTATATCTTCCATCGTCATCCACCTTGATAATAGGGATAGCTCCTGTGATGGCTAATACTCATGCCGAGTTAACAGAGAGTAACTACAGACATAAAACCATCCCAAAAGTCAACAAATCAACATGATATTGTTAACAATAACTCTGCTATTCTCTTTTTTTTTATTCACAATGAACATGTCATAACGTTGGGTTTGTCACCATACTTAAGCCAGTAATATCTGTCAAGCAAGTAGGTGAGGAAACCCCGCTTTTCTTTGGTTTTTAGATCGGCAAAAGTCACTTGCACTTCTGCTAAAATTTCGGAGGGACAGATTTCCGGTGATTGTGTAATATGGAGGTGGACCCTGTGAAATCGACCCAGGTTCATTAGAATCTATTTCTATATGAATTTACTTTTGCCTTCTTTTCGAGAGATCCGGCGAAAAAGTTATAAATTGTCTTTGATCGCATTTAATCTTGATCCATTTCGTAAAGAAGCGTGTAAACATAGAATGGTTCCCGATTTATTGGATTTCGGATAATACAGCGCCGATTATCATAACGCTGTGCGGGGTACCATACAGATTTTTATTTTGGAATAGGCCAAAACGGCAGGTCGTCGCGGAAGTCCGATTTTCATCGATGTCGTATTTTAAGATTCGGCACGACATAGCACGGCCTTGGCAGAACCCTAACACCGGATTAAAAAAAAAAAAAAAAAAACGATAAACCTGTCTGACTAAGGGAAGTAACTACAAAAGACGATTGTCCTAATTGCATTCCCTTTAAAAAAGGGTCGCTGACTACTTTCGATTTCGTGTTTACTTTTCGGCGCCGTTTAAAATCGTTTTTTCCCCGGAATTTTGATGTCCAAACTCATAATACGGAAATATGGCTTTGAAATCGGAATTCTTCACAAAAATCTAGGTAGCTGGCACTCAGTCTGATATTATTTTCGCGGGCTAAAAATAATGAATAGGTTTACTTTTTCACGCTCATGGATTTATTCGAATTCGGTGTTGTGAGGATCCGATTGCCGGCGACCACTATATGCAAGTCAGACTTTCAGTCTGACTGCATAAAAAATATAATGATCTTTTAACTTCTTGTAATGAGATATACACAACAAATGAAGAGTTTGTACTCTAGTTGCATTCACAAGACCCATCAGCATAACAAGTTTAAAGGTAAGATCTTTCAGAGTCAAATGTTTAACAGGTGACATTTTCCTCAACTGTTTTAATACAACATCAACATTCCAAACTTCCGAATATCTCGGGATAGTTGGTCTTAAATTAAACACTCCCCTAAGGAATCGGCTAACTAACGGATGACTGCCAATTGAAATAGAGTCAATTTTGATACCCAAAGAAGAAAGGGCTGAACGTGCACAATTTATTGAGCTGTATCCAAGGCCTTTGTCAAAAAGTTCAGTTAAAAAGTCAATTACATCTGTTAAAGACGGATGTACTTCACTGATTTGCCGTTTATTACAGAAACATAACCACCTGTTAATGTGACATTTGTATTGGGATTTAGTCGACATCCTCCACGAGGCAAGGAAAATAGCGGTAGACTTTTTCGAAAATCCTTGGCGTCTGAATGATTTCGGGATACACGGCATGCTATCAGCCTTAGTCTCTTCCCCATTGGATGATTCTTTTCTGAATGTCCCAGCTGAAGAATTGTTTCGCTTTTCGGCAAAAGTCTTGGATAATCTATTATCACTCGAAGAAGTGCTGGGAACCAAAGTTGAGTTGTCCACATTGGTACAATTATGATTGCTTGGGCTTTGTCTGATACAATCTTCTGAATGCAACGACTGATAAGACTGAAAGGAGAAAATATATACAACAGCGTGAAATCAGCCCAGTTTAATGTGAAAGCATCAATATACTGTGCTTCTGGATCTGGTTTAAAGGCACAATAACTTGGCACTTTATGATTCAATCTTGAAGCAAACAAGTCAATTGTGGGTCTTGACCACAAACGACAAATTTTTTCGAAACAATCTTGCCTAAGTTCCCATTCAATATCGTCATTAAACTGCCGGGAAGGAGCATCGGCTTCGTTAATCTTTCCAGCCACATGAGCACAGGTTATCCATATATTATGTCTTATACATATATCCCAAATAGCCTTTGATATTTCATTACACTGTACCGATTTACAACCACCCATATTATTCACATAGCACACTGCTGTAGTGGAGTCAGACAAAATCTTAACATGTTTATTAGCCAATTTACCTAACAGTGACTTTATGGTGAAAAGAATTGCCTTTATTTCTAAAACATTGATATGTAATTGCCTTTCAATGCAATTCCAGCGACCGTTTGACCTAATACTATCAAACACAAACCCCCATCCTAAAGATGAGCTATCAGTCTGAATAACAACAGAAGGACAACCTCTGTCAATTTTCCTGATTTGGTGATGCACATTCTGAACCCACCAAAACAAATCAGATTTCATTTCTGTGGATATTTGCATTTTGGAATCAAAATTTCCATGGCTTTCTTTCAAGGCGCAAGATTTGGCATTTTCTAAGTATCTATAATGTAATTTTCCGTAGTGAACTGCGGGAAAAGCAGCAACCAATATACCAATGACTTGGGCAACTTTTCTAATAGTTGCCTCTGTTTTTGAGCACAATTCAGAGCAATGTTCAACTATCTTAGTTTTCTTTTCATCTGTCAACATAACTATCATAAGTATAGAATCTATAATAAATCCTAAATGAACTATCCTTGTGCAAGGAATCATGCTTGATTTTTCTTCATTTATCATAAAACCTAATGAAGTCATCAGACTGACAGTATCTTTGACATTTATTTCACATTCATGAAAGGTCTGACCCCCTAAAAAAGAGTCATCAATGAACCCACTACTTATATGTCCATTATTTCTTAAAGTGGCATAAACCGGCTTCAACAATTTTGTGAAAATAAGCGGCCCATGAGCAAATCCATTGGGCATGGCTAAATACTGGTAAGTTTTGTTTCTCCAACGAAAGCATACGAATTTTCTATATTCTTCAGCTATAGAGACCGAATAGTAGGCGTGTCTTATATCTATTGAACACATATACATGCCCGTTGTGACAAGTCTAAGTGTACTTTCAAAAGTCTCCATTTTGAAATGATGGTATAGAATAAATGCATTGAGTTTTTTCAAATTCAAAATGAGACGATATTCTCCATTCTTTTTTGGCCTTAGAAAAATCGGTGAAATAAATTTGTTATCGAATGACCGCACTTCTTTAATCACTTCCATTTTTAGGTGTTTTTGGATCTCTAAGTCAATAAAACTACTTTCAACTTGGTTAAAGTTGTTTTGAAGTGCAATTTTGTTTGAGCATGGCAAAACACCATCTCTGAATTCTAAGGTACAACCTTTAACTATACCAAGTATATTTGGGTCGCTTGTAATTTTTTCCCATTGAGAAACAAAATTTACCAGTCTTCCAGCCATAAAAACATAAGAACTGCTTACCGTAAATGGCTTTATTTCCTGGCTCCTCCCCGGCGAGCCTCGTTTTTTGGCTGCCTATGATAGGAAGACTGTCCATAAGAATAACCCCGACCATAAGAAGGCCGTCTTGGTCCAAAAAACCTGCCTCTATATTGTCCACGACCACGAGCCCTCTGACTTTGGGAAAACTGTAATCTATTCCCCATTTTATTGCAATCCTCTATTTCCTTAGCCGCTTTGGAAACGTCGTCCCCAAATAACTCTGATGTGAAGGGATAAGAATGGTTGCACAAATGTGCATACTCAGATTTTAGTTCAGGGCGAAGAAAATCTCTTCGTGTCATATTAATATCAAAATTGGCTTGTCCCAAAAGGGCTATGGCATCCTCACAATTGCTCATCACAGTACTTAAGTCAATATTATCACCTGTGCACCCCTTTTCAATTTTAGATACAGACACCATGGTCTTAGTGAGGTGTATCCCTGCCTTGACAATATATTTTTCAATGTTCTGCAACTTCTTGTCATTGTTGCGAGCTCTTGCAGAAACAACATCCCATATAAGTTTATTCAATTTTACTGGCCTTAGACCATCACAATTTTTGGGCCTAGGACATTTCTCGTCATCAGTCAGATTATCACAGACTGCCTCGGGTAGACTTTTAGTAAACATATCATTCACAGTTTTAGCCAAAAGATCATCAACCTCATCACTGACAACCTCCTCTGTTTTATATTTATTTGCTAGTCTTTGAAAGCTGCTAGCACTAGTGATCGTAGACATATCATCATGAGAGGCATAATTATCATCCTCGTGAGACTGTCGAGGGCGTTTACAAGGAGGTTCAAAGTCCTCTTCATCATAATAGTGTTCACTTTCAGCAAAATAAGAATCGTATTCGGCGAACTTTGACTCCATATTAGAAACTCTCTCCAGCATTGCCGACTGGTCCGATTGGATCGATTTCAGCATCGAAATTACAGCCGAGTCCGAAGAACTGGCTTGTTTCTGACTAGACACATTTTCCGGTTTAGAAATAGATGCCTGTTTACCGTCCTTCGGTGCCGATTTCTTCGGTTTTTTATCATTATCCTTTTGATCAGCCATATTTACCCCACCACCCTACGGGCAGTGTAGAAACCGAAAGTAGATTATAAACGCCGAAACACAACAAATGGAGTAAAATTTTTGTCACGCTACGCGCAACAAGCTTATGAAGTTATATCTGACACGCTACGCGCATCCAAAACTCCCATCAATTCGCCGAAAATAGAAAAAATAGCATCAGTCGCGCTACGCACGACCACGTTTTTACAGAAACGGAAGCTAACTGATGCGCATGCGCGGGCGGGAGTTTATCTCATTTTAGACGAAATTAAATTCTACTGAACGAAATAGAATTGTCATTAAGCCCCCCTTTACCTGTGATTTGGCATGGATCCCTCCCATTTTCAATAGGGTTCATCCTTGTGACCTGGCCAACATTCTGACCAAGTTTCATGAAGATTGGGCCATATTTGTGGCCTCTAGAGTGTAAACACTAAGATTATTGACACAGGACAACAGACGGCACACGACCCACAACGGACGACAGACATTCAATGATCACAAAAGCTCACCTTGAGCACGATGTGAGCTAAAAATTATATTAAGTGTAAGGGCAGATAATTCTTGAAGCAGGGGGGGGGGGTCTCAAAATTGCGCCTTGCAAAACTTCAACATGTGATAAGTGTTTAAATAAAATTTCAATGCTTTTGAAGGAAATCTGAAGGAGGAGTTTGCGACACAAAATTGGTAGTATTATGTCAACAGACTGATGGACAGATGGACAGACAGACAGGCTGATTCCAGTATACACACTGACAGACAGACAGACAGGCTGATTCCAGTATACACACCGACAGACAGACAGACAGGCTGATTCCAGTACACCCCCAAAAAACATTTGTTTTGTGGGGATATACTGTATGCTCGCAATATAGGGTTTTGATGAGAAACAATAAGTTTATGATTTGCCTTACTCTCTCATCATCCTTCTATAAATAATCCCCTGGTCTTATTATCATTAATTTGCCAGGGTTTAAAGGAATGCAGATTTCACCACAGGACTGGTGCATTTGTTAGAGTCTTATTCTTAAAATTCTAATCAAGATTTGAAAGAAAAGGTGTTCCTTAGACTAAAATTTTTAAGCTGCTAAGTAGAAATCTTAAGATTTCTACTTCTTAAGATTTCTAAAGAAGAAAGAAAGTTGGCTCAGCATTTGCTTAAACAAATAGAAGTGACGATGTCGAATGTTTTCACTCAAATCATGGAAAATCGTTCATAATGACGTCTTACAAATCTTATTAAGTGGGATTTATCATCTTGCTCTAACATAGCACCTGAGTCTGAGACTCTCAAATGTGTTGCCTGGACTCTTGAAACTATCTGATATTAATCCCTAGGAGCGCAATCAGAAAATAATAGAAGACTATTTCGAACGAAAAGAATTTGAACTGCTAAAGAAATTTGTCTACATGTTAAGCAGGGATTCCCAAACTTTAAGTAAGGACCCCTATTTCACCCTATTTGATGTTATATAAGCAGAGAAAATTTTAACAAATAACGTCATGATATTGCTTAGCAATTTTTCATTTCATCTCATTTAAGCATCAAAGAAATAGAATAATTGCTTGTTTTTGATATATGATCCATAATCTTTCAATTTGTTAACAAAAGAAGCGAAGCTTTTGATTTTCACAATGAAGGATAAATCTACCTTACACTGTAACAATTATTCTCTTTTAATTCATGTCAGAGGTTTAACATACAAGACACAGTACCTGTTAACATTTTCCATCAAAGGAGGTAAATGCTTGGATGTTATTAACAGGCTGAGCATCAGAAATCCAACCAAGGTTTGCCATCTAAAATGATAGAGAATAACAGTTTTTATCATTAGAATCAAAGTTCATTATAACATTGTATCGATTTTCTACCAAAACCTGGTAACTACAGCTTTAAACAAGCTGTAGTTATGAGATTTTAGCAGAACACCGACAATTTGTTACATTTAGAGTAGTACCAAGAAATGAAGTTTATTTGATGAAAACAAGATCATTCCATAATAAATTTTGATAAGTCACTGGTAAGCAATTGTAACTCCCAATATGTTTATAGGGAGTTACAACTGTTTTGCACTGAGCAATCAAAATGCTAACATTTTTCATGAGTGGAGGTAATGCTTGGATGTTATCAACAGGCTGAGCATCAGAAACCCAACCAAGGTTTGCCATCAAAAATGATATAAAATAACAATTCTTATCTTTATAGTCAAAGTATGCGATAACATTTGTAACATGTAGAGGTGTTTTATGAGATTAATAAATTTATTTTGGTGTAAATAAGTTCATCCTATTCCGATTTTCGATTAATTGATTGATTGAATGGAGTTTTATGCTGCTTTCAACATTTTTTCAGTTATATCGCGGCTTGAGCACCTAACAATGGATCTCTGGTATTTATCCCACCAGTACAACCATCACATCCTTTCCTAGCCTCCAGGTGCTATCCCACATAGGTCTACGATTATCAACCCATTGGTGATAACCAAATAGTCGGAAAGAATGAGTACCGCTTTTGGGGATCGAACCCAGGACCTCGAATGACAGTCAGACGCCCTACCAACTGGGCTATGACAAGGGCCTTCAATTTTTGATGACTAAATGCAAAACAATAGAAACTTGCTAATATGCTTATGAGGAGTTCCAACTGTTTTGAGCTGAGCAGTCAAAATGCTAACATTTTTCATGAGTGGAGGTAAATGGATGTTATCAACAGGCTGAACATCAAATATCCACAATGACAGAGAATTTTTTTTTTTTGTAAAAGTCAAAGTTTGAGCATGTTTGTGTTTGTTTAAATGGGGTTTTACACTGCTTTCAACAATCTTTCAGTATATCGTGGTGGCTGGAGCACCAATTATTGAATTCCTGGTTTTCTCATACCAGTTCTCCATTACATCATTTCCTAGCTTCCAGCAGCTATCCAACATAAATCTATGATTATCAACCCATTGGTGGGAGACAATTAGTCGGAAAGGCTAAGTGCCACCATATGGGATCGAATAGCGTGTATGTAAAATTTCTAATTATTTTTCATACGTGAAAAGTTTAGACTGGGACAAGTCTGTCACCCCCACAGCGTGATCAGAATCTTGACTTTGTACCAATAGATGGCTATGGACCTTAAAGTCTCAGTTCAAAAAGCAAGAATAAGTGAACTGTCAGACAAGAAGGGACCATCTGTGTCATGAGTAAAGTGTCCATCAAAGTCAGACTTGACTGAAGTTCTAAATCTTTAATGATTATTCTACCTTCATGTGTGGAATAAATATTGTGGAATATGACCTCCAGTTAATTTCTTCTGAAGCATATCGTCTTTTCAAAAATTCATTTTACAAAGTTCCCCAATGGGTCTATTTTGTGTAATAGGTCAAATATGAAAAATGCCCTGTGTGATTGTCCAGACTATTATCAAGTGAGAAGTTACTTACAGCAATAAAAGAAGTTTACTTAATACTACCAAAACTCAAAAGCTGCTAATTCCAAATAAGATTAGGTACCAATTATAGGAGAGAGACGGACAATGTCGAAAAGGAATCTTTCGAGGGGTCAATGCAACACTATTGTAAGTGCCTATATATTTATAGGCACTAATGATAGTGTTGCACTAACCGCTCAAATTCCCATAGCCAGTGTTTAATCTAGAATTACAAAATTGTGGGGGATTTCAGCACAAAAATCAATGCTTTTTAATAAATGTGGTAATTCATGCTCTTCGGGTATAGTAAATAAATCCCCTACAAATCCAGAAAATATGCGGAATCTTTGAAAAAAAGTGGCCGAATCCCACCTCCCCCCAATCCCTCTGCCTAGAATAAACACTGCGTAGCTGGGTATTTATGGAATGAATGTTGACTGTCATAGGAGCTATCTACATGATCCAGAGCAATAACTACATAAATGCCCCCATTTTTTAAAATCAAATCCAGCACTCAATAGCCAAGTGCAGCACTCCTTAGGCATGCTCTTGTTATATTTCTATTATCACAGGCAAAAGGTCATATAAAGGAAAACACTCTGTGCTTCTTTTTGTCAAGGAAAATAGATTAATATGTTGAATGGGGTTTAACACCGCTTTCAACAATCTTTCAGTCATGCTGGAGCACCTAACAATGGATTCCTAGAATTTCTCCAACCAGTACTACCATTATATCCTTTTCTAGCCTCCAGCTGCTATCCCATATAGGTCTTAGATTACTGACCAATTTGAGGAAGACAAAGAGTCAGAAAGACTGAGTTGTGTCTTTGGGAATGGAACCTGTTGCCTCATGATTGGGAGGCCGAGGCGGTACCAACAGTGCTATGATAAGATGATGCAAAGACACATTCAACAACAGCCATGTATAAATAGTATTAAGTTTTAACTCACCCTTGGAATACAGTTGGAAATTGAAACTTCAAAACCGACAGTACAAACTGAAATGCAAGATTATAAATCTCAGAATCTATTGTACATTCTCAGTGATCTACAACACATTGGGCTTATCCGGTGTTACTGTCCTCAACCAAAGCATACCTGAAAACTATCCGACGTGAGCCAGTGTCGAACCCGCGCGGACAACAATATTCAATAAATGGTGATCTTCTTTGGCTCAGTGGTTAGCTCATTTCTATTGGTAATCTCAAATTTTTACCAGAAAAATTGATCTTAATTTAGTCTGCATTACTCTTCAATTTTTAATTTCAAACATATTCAAAATTCAATTTGCCCTATCAAAGCTTTCCTTTCATAAAATATAGGCATGACAACTTCCTCACAGCTTAAGTCATTGGATACATAATTTTGCTTTTGATAAGCAATTTCGTCTTTTTTTTTAACAATGTTTTCCATTTAGAATGCAAATTTCAACATTGGAAAGGCAACTTTTTTTCAAAACTAGACAGATTGGAAATACTAAGTACTGCCATTATCTTCAGGCCTGAAGGACCTGCAACATGTTATCATCTACCGGTCCTCACTAAAAGCCACATGTCTCGGGCCCGAGCACTGGTGTAAGTGTCGATCCCTGCATGTACATACCTTGTTTGTGAAGTGTGTGGCTAGGAACAATCCACAGTGGATGACGGCCTCCTTGTGAAGTGGCTTCATATTTGACTTCACAGTCTCAGGTCATTGTGTGTGATCCATCATCTCTTTAGTTCAATAAGCAATACATTCAGAGCAGAAACTCCAGGGGCCCGTTTTACTAAAATTCTTACGAAAATAGTAATTATAAGTCGAAATCACAAATCTTACCTAGTGTTTTCATTCATTATTAGATTCTGCCTTGCAATATCTCACTGGAACCGTCTTTTGAAGACGATTCTAATGAGATGATGCATGGCAGAATTCCATATTTAGTTAACTACTGTAGAACCAACTTTTATTTTTCACTTACACAAAAAATGATCGTAAGATGTTTAGTAAACCAGGCCCCAGATAATCTCTTGTCTCTTGTAACATTTAGTAAATTTGTCATGTTTATGGGAATGGTTGCTTACTACAACATTTCATGATAAAATATGACAGATCATTTTTATGATAGCTATACTTCTTGATTACTTTGTATATCTGTTTATAATAATGAATGATTTCACTGGCTATGCTATATAGATCTAAATAATTAAAGCCTTTTATCATTTTGAATCAGGGCCTGAGGTTATAAAACTTTTCTCATCCTCAATTCAAAATTTTCTCAAATTTCAATTCCAGATTAAAATGTGAAATGTGGAAATATGCCATGTAGAAATATGCCAATGTGCAAAACAAAATAAAAGGCCCTTACAGAAAAGGGGGTATAACTCCCTGATTGTGATCAAATTTAAGGCTTTCAGCATTCTTAAGGTGCATCAACAACCTGTTTAATTTCTTGAAGGTGTGTCGGGGCCAATACGCCATAAGGGCCTGGGGAGAACACTGCTAGGTAAAGCATTCAGGAAAATATAAACAAAGTTAAAGTTTTTAGGTTTAAGTTTTTCGGTTTAAATTTTTGATTAAAGTTCTTTTAAAAGGGTCAAGAACTGTCACAAGGTCATTTTGATATGGGTGTTTGTCTTAAATGAAAGCCTATACCCTAATGAGTGTTTATGTAAAATTTAAAGCCTCTGGGATTAATATTGCTAGAAATAAAACACTTTAACCTAATGTGGAAGCCGACACCAACACTGGCGCCGACATCCGAGGGTATGACAACAGCTTTTTCTAGACTTTCGTCCCTGGCGAGCTCAAAAATAAGACTTTTTAGAGTGTGTCAGCCTACTAATTACTTATTTTTTCTTTTTCAAAAAAAATGTTGGCTACTAAATACACTTTGTTTCAACTAATTTACACTGTCATGAGTGATTTTCCAACTCTGCCCATTGACTTAAATGCTATAAGGTATTTTCCAACCCTTTTTTTTTTAAGAAGTTTGTCAGGATAGTAATTACAATTTGTTTCTACTAATAATCTCTGTCCATTAATGTAAATGTCATAAGTTGTTTTCTAACCTTGATTTTTCATAAGTATATCAGTCTAGTAACAACAATATGTTGCTACTGATATTTACTGTACATGAAATTGTTTGAACATATTTTCTAAGCTTGTTATTTTGGAAGTTTGTCAGACTAGTAATTACAATTTGTTGCTAGTAATATTCTGTGTTCATTGATTTAAATGCCACTTAATAAAAGAATAAAATAAAATTATTAAATACATTTTCTTTACTATTTGTTTTCATCGGATGAAAAAAATTCATACCTGGAGCAATAATTGCAGATAACATATATTCCCCATTGGGCCTCAATAAATACAACTGTTGGCGGGAATTTTCTGCAGAGCTGGTTGACCTCAAATTAATCAAATTTGACATGTAGTTTTAATTTTCAAAGAAGGGAATATAAAAAGAATTTCTAGCCCAGAGGGAAAAGGGGAATAGTGAAAAACTTCAGTTCAGGGATAGTTGTTTAAATTCATGGTATTACCCTTCACTTATTGCATATTTTTCGTTCAAAAAAGACCAATTCAGATGGAATAAATGCAATTGACAAATTCAAGTTGCTATCTTGGCTAGTGAGGTCAAAAGTACACAAAAATCTCCCATGAAAATAAACTATTGAGAACATGGGTATGTCGAGAACTCAATATGCGACGACACAAATATATGTTAATTGAAATTACAAAATTAAATATTCAAATGCAATATTCTTTTATTATTCTTTTTAGAGAAAATGCTGTAATCAGTAAAGTGATATTAAATACTAGGCACGTGGCGCGAGATAGACTGGTAAACCTGTCCCAATCTACGCTACCCTCTGATACTGGGACAGGAAAAACCTAATTTTTACCATGCAGGTTTCTGCATGGTAACAATTGCGCATGCGCAAGGATGGGCGGAGTTTATCGGAAGGAAATATCTTGTCGAACCGAGGGTTACGAATGCTTCACTATTGATTCGATATCCCTTGACTCGTGAAGATGGGAAAGGAAATGACTTTATGATATAATACTCTACCGCTTTTTGTTCACTTATAGACCTTTTTATTTATTTGATCAATCTCATTCATCATTGACGAGAAAAGAAATTTAAATATGATAAAGTTGATGTTTAGAAAAACTTCTGTTTACACAATTTCTTTATAATGTGACATTAGCATTCGTTTGCAACGGAAAACGTTTAGACCACTGATTGAATAATTTTTGTTTCCCACATTCGGTTACCTGAAAGAGTTTTTTGTTCTTTTTCCGATTGTTATGTTTGTGGTTAATAAGCACAGAAAGATGAGAAATCCATTTTGCATGGAAAGCATAAAATTTTCATAAATACAAAACTTTATCACGCTTCGCCATTAAACATTTTTACAAAAAAAAAGCAAAGTCTTTTTCTTGTATTTTCTTCCGACAAACACTTATCTACTTTTTATCTACTTTTATACGGCATGACAATGTTTTCTTTCTCTACATGTATGTATTGTTTATTTATTTTTCTATTAATATTTATCAATCTTTCGCGATTATTTTGGCAGTTTGAATTGCGAAATCAGTGGCTTTCACAGAAACTAGAAAGCCATGAATGGCTTGTGTCGCTCCACAGGCTTGAATTTCTTGTAGTAGCAAATCTAAGTTTTGACTAAATTTTTAGATATTTGGGTTATACTGATGTTGAAATGATTTTCAAAGTTTTCACTATTATAACATATAGAGAAATGACCTCCGTCCATAAAATACATATTTTTCATCCAATCACAACAATTGTTGGTAGACTGTTAAAGGGTCACCCGAGAATCATTCATGTAAAATTTGGTTGATATCTATCAGTTAGATTCAGAGAAAATAATTTTCAAAGTTTCCACTATATAACATTTAGAGAAATGACCTCCGTCCATAAAATACATATTTTTCATCCGATTACAATAATTGTTAGTAGACTGTTAAAGGGTCACCAAAGGATCATTCATATAAAATTTGGTTGATATCTATCAGTTAGATTCTGAGAAAATGATTATCAAAGTTTCCACTATATAATATATAGAGAAATGACCTTCGCCCATAAAATACATATTTTTCATCCGATCACAATAATTGTTGGTAGACTTATAAAGGGTCACCCAAGGATCATTCATGTAAAATTTGGTTGATATCTATCAATTAGATTCTGAGAAAATGGTTATCAAAGTTTCCACTATATAACATATAGTGAAATGACCTCCGCCCATAAAATACATATTTTCCATCCGATCACAATGATTTTTTGTAGACTGGTAAAGGGTCACCCAAGGATCATTCATGTAAAATTTAATTGGTATCCATTGATTAGAATCTGAGAAAACTCACTTTTTACCATATTTGGAAATTAGCCACGCCCATTAAATCCATGTTTTTCATTGGATCAAAATTTCTTGAACAACTTTGAAAGAGGGTCACACAAGGATCATTTCTGTGAAGTTTGGTTGAAATCCATCCAGTAGTTTCTGAGGAGAAGATTTTTAAAGAAAAAGTTTACGACCGGACGGACGCACGCACGGACGGACGGACGGACAGACGCACGACGGACACAACGCCATGACAATAGCCCCAGTGGCTTTCAGCCAGTGGAGCTAAAAACAATCATAGAAATTCTATAATTTCAAAAAATTAAGAGTTAATTTTTGTAAATTAAATCTTTAAATAACAACATATTTCAGACGCATCGTGACATCAAAGAGTTTTTCACTGACTGTCGAAAAATGAGAGTAGTATGAACCGGAAAATAAATGGACAATGAGGAATTTTCGAGAATATTCTAAAAAATTCCTGTTTTTCGTGTTGCGATATAGGGAAATTCATAATCACTTATCAGACAGCGCGAGACGCAAATGACTAAGTGAAACGAGTCAAAACTTTTTATTTACAGAAAAAACAATCTTAATGTCACGTTCGTTTAAACGTGCAATTAAAGTATGTTTTCTGTCGTAAGGTTCATGTTCCATTTTTTTGTAATTCAAAAACGTTAAAATTGAAATGTAAGATAATTAAGATAGTGAAAATTTCTCTTGTGCAATTACCGGTTAGTTTTCATAAGAAAAGAATTTGGATAATTAATCGTCGAAGTGCTACCAAAGCCGCGCAACTATAGTTTTATTCTAACTATACTTGTGTGATTTTAGTGGCCAATCGAAAATATAATAAACTTTAAAAAATCTGGGTAATCACTAACAAAATAGAGTTAAGAGAAAGAGAGAATTTGAATATTTATCTTATACATGCCTCAGAAAGAAGGGAACCCAGATGTTTCAACGCTGAATATACATGACACGCGATTCCAAGATGGCGGTCTCTTTCATCTATATATTGAAATCGGGAATTTAACTGTAATTAACCCTTAATTCTGTCTGCGTTATTATATCATTTTGTACACGGCTTTTGTCAACAAGCCACGCCCATATACAAAACGGCCAATCAGAATCATCAATGCATTCTGGCCAATGAAACAAAAGGATACAACGGACCAATGATATCCATGCTAACATTAGGTTTTACCTGTCTCAATATCGACAGATTGAGACAGGCTCGCCAGTCAAGGCGCGAGATTACTATAATTATCAGCATTGGGTACGAAAAAAACTTGGTACGAATAAGCATTGGCAAAACTTACGCACTAAAGCTTGTTTAAATTGCTCAAGTGTAATCGAACATATAACATGAAAAATAAAATCAACTCTGTTTGCATTATTTTCCGATTAAAATGTTTTTCTAACAAAATTTCTTTTTTCCTCCAATTGGATCCGCTCCGGTCCCAATTTACTTCCTAGGTCGTTGTACCCTCAAATAGTCCGGTTAGAAGAAATGATATGCTCCTTTTGCCACACTGTTTTAATGTTTAAATAACAGTAAATGGCTTGAAATGAGGTTCAGCTAAGTGCCAGACCTCTGCTACATTTCATGCATAGGATTAAATGAATTTAGTTGCGAACTACTTTTTCTTGGAGCCTGACCTTTGATGGAGGTACCAGAGTTGACATACACTTTCGTACCAAGAGAATTTTGAGGGTAGTTGTGCGCAATGAAAAATTGTGAAAAAAGTTATCCTGCAAGGTACTGTTTTCTTGGGCTGATATGCAAGAACATATATTGCTCTTTAAGCCACACTAAGTTATTTAGCCCAAATTAGTTTTTTAAAAAGAGCTACAGACTGTCAAAATGTGCCAATTTACTATATAATTTAACACGGCCAAAACAGACAGGAGTGTAACCTATATCAAGATGGGGGGGTCACACAAAAATAATGCTTGTAATGTTCTTTTCATAGATTTTGGGCTCAAAATGTCACTGTGCACTAGTAAATATGTTGAAGAATTGGATTTTAATAATATTCTTCCAATTTAATTGAAATTTGAATTTGATTTTTTTAAAAAAAATATTAAAATGTCAATTTTATCCCTTTTAAGTACTTTGATTCCAATTGGAATGCTTTGGCCTTTTTCACATGATGTCATAACAAGCTGTCTGCACCATTGATCACCCGAACCAGACTTTTTAACTGTAAACAACTTGAATTTACATCAAAATAAGATTTGGATTAACCCCTAAACCTTGGGACATGAGCCCCTTAAACGCCCCTTTTGTATGAATTTGCTCTGTTTCGGCTAGCTTCAAGCCTCATCAGTGGTGTTGCTCTACACCAGACAGAGATTGTCTCATCCTGTCTCATCTCATCTTATTTGTGATTTGGTCCCGTAAATCTCTGTCTCATCTATTTCACTATTAGTGGACAGTCTGCGCATAATTATGTATGTCATCATTGGCCACGCCTTTAATGTAGTCCTGTATTTCGTTTACATTTCGTTTTTTTTTTAACCTCGCGGTGTTGAAATTCCATAAGAGCTCTTCTTCTAAGGCGGTTCCTTTTAAAAGTGTCGGTTTTTCTGTACAATTTGTCCTTAATTCTTTTTAAAGAAATTTGCTGGAGTCGCTTTTTGGCCCAAACTCCAAGCCCGGTCCCCGATATTTTCCAAAGTTTCTTTCTGACTGCTATGTCCAGAGTATTGTTAGAACGCAATATTTGGGCTGAAAGTCTTCCAGTGAAAGTCCTGCTGTAGTTTATATTTTTGCTTAAGGTTGCAGATGCTGCCCTATTAAATGCTTCACACTTCTGTGTGGATGTCCTTGAACTCACACTGTAGATTGCACCTTCACTAAGTCTCATCTGCAAAATAACTTCCAACAGCAACCTGTCGTTCTCAGTCATACGCAGATATGTTATGTTCGCAGGGCCTAGTACTTTAGAATTGTGCCACCAAGTTGAAACGCCATCACATACAAGTGAATGGTTGGCACAGTTACTACAATTTCCAGCATAACAGTCAACAGTAGATGATCTTATTGAGGGTAAGTCTTTCAACATTTTGGTTATGTCCCCCTGTCCCCTTCTTGCCATTTCTTCAATTATAGCATTACACCGCATTCTTATGTCATTTCCCAGCTTCCCTTGTGCGGTCTGTCTGTCACGCTTCGTATTGAACGGGAACATTTTTTCACTAAAGTTAACGTTACGTACTTTCCTCTCTTGGCAAACGGATAAATGATTCGGGTCAGCCTGCCTTGTCACATTCCACACGTCATCGAGAGTTCTGTAAAAGTCCTGCATGCCGAGCTGAGACTTTGTGTCGCCATCCGTGGTTAGCGTTCGAACCAAGAACCCGTCTTTGTATAAGTCTTCAGCCACATTGTAAGCCATTTTTCTTTCTGAGTGTGGTGTGAAGTATTCTAAGTCTGCAGAGCAACCTGCATGACCACCAGGGCAGAATACATCCAGTCCTTTGTATCTGAGGGAGGCCCCTGTCATACAGAGCTTGTTTTCAACCGACATCGCGACAATGAACTTGTATTCTGTATGATTCTCGGTCGCTATAGTATATGCCTGAGATGAGCTTTGCCCTGGTTTGTAGGAGGAAATCATTCTCTGGCTATTATATCTAGCATCAATTGAAAGGTCTAGCTGCTTTGGATCCTTTGAGCCAATAGAAATGTTGTGTTTTGTCACAATTTCACGTTTCTCTGCCATATCATCACTGTTTATCTTTACAATCTTCTTGCTGACCTGCTTGCAGAGTTCATGCATATGGCTTGCTGCTGGAAAAGGCAGGTCAAGTTGTGTGAATAAGTCCTCAGCTCTGGATACACCCATGGGGCTATCCATCAGTGCCACAGCAAGATTCGTATTGAGTACCGCCGCGCCTCTGGTATCCTTAATTTCCTCATACATTTTGAAAAAATCTGACAGATAGCCACATGAGTTGCATTTAAATTGTAGTTTTATTCCAAGTCCTGCTTTCACCTCATTTGCAAAGGTGATCTGCGGAGCCCTGCATCTTGTCCTGTTGTGGCTTTTCACCAGTTGATTTATAGAAAATACTAACTTGCTCATGCTCACAATACGGTTTCCCTTGAAGGCATCTTGATCTGTGTCACGTTGTCGCAGGTTATAGGTGCGATCCCCAGAAAGGGTGTTGTCGGTAGTTGAAATAGAACCATTTTCTTCACCGGTTTGACTGGGGAGGGTCCTGGTTGGTTACTTCTCAATAAATGATATGTATTCCCTTTTTGAAAATAGTTTGATCTGCTGCGTTTAACCATGTCGAAAAAATATTTTATTTATTTTAAGATATCTCTATAATGAATGAGTAGCTGGTTATGGTATTGAAAGGCTTTTGCATCTTCTTTTATACCTACCCAGCAATGTCAGTGTCATATGACGGCACTAATTGGATTGGTTGGCATTCAAAGTGACCACTTGATATGAAGATAATCAGCTTCCAAACCCTAGCCCCTGTATGGATATATCCTGTTAGAGCCCATTCTCTTTGTTTCACCAATATCCTTGTATTTTGATACAGCAGCCTCTTTGATCAAAATGGTAAAAGTAAAAAAAAATAGAACTTAAGATTTAACATAATAGACAAAAGATAAACACCACCACTATTTTGCTCTAAAGACCTAATGCCCATTTACAGTTCACCTTACCCTTTTCAACACTGTCAAATTAAGTGTATTTTCCTTTTTCCTAGGTGTTTTTTTACTCTAACTTAGTGTAAACATATTATATTTTTTAGAATCACCCATTCATGAGGTTTTGTGTTCATTGTATTGAAATTTCTATACAATAATTGAACTTTTTTTAAAATTTAAATTCACTTTTTTTATAAATGCTATTTTTTAAAGCATTTCATTTTAGCATAGACATCTGGGAAAGGGTTCAAAGTGAAGAAGAGTAATTTTTCTGCAAGGGACTTTTTATTTTATGAAAATTGATGACTTTTTACAAAAGTTATGGCAATTTCTAACCATCAGGTGAGGGAAACTGAAACTACTCCTTTTTGGCCCTAATTTCAGAAATATAGGCCTTGTACTAATTCTGCTGCCATTTTTCTTCTAAGTGATATTTTTGGAAAATTTAAAAACGGGGAATGTTGTAATACATATGCGCTTCAAATGGGGGCATTTTTGTCAAAATTGAAAAAAAAAAAGTTTGATATTTAGGATCCGCTCCGGTCCCAATTTACTTCCTAGGTCGTTGTACCCTCAAATAGTCCGGTTAGAAGAAATGATATGCTCCTTTTGCCACACTGTTTTAATGTTTAAATAACAGTAAATGGCTTGAAATGAGGTTCAGCTAAGTGCCAGACCTCTGCTACATTTCATGCATAGGATTAAATGAATTTAGTTGCGAACTACTTTTTCTTGGAGCCTGACCTTTGATGGAGGTACCAGAGTTGACATACACTTTCGTACCAAGAGAATTTTGAGGGTAGTTGTGCGCAATGAAAAATTGTGAAAAAAGTTATCCTGCAAGGTACTGTTTTCTTGGGCTGATATGCAAGAACATATATTGCTCTTTAAGCCACACTAAGTTATTTAGCCCAAATTAGTTTTTTAAAAAGAGCTACAGACTGTCAAAATGTGCCAATTTACTATATAATTTAACACGGCCAAAACAGACAGGAGTGTAACCTATATCAAGATGGGGGGGTCACACAAAAATAATGCTTGTAATGTTCTTTTCATAGATTTTGGGCTCAAAATGTCACTGTGCACTAGTAAATATGTTGAAGAATTGGATTTTAATAATATTCTTCCAATTTAATTGAAATTTGAATTTGATTTTTTTAAAAAAAATATTAAAATGTCAATTTTATCCCTTTTAAGTACTTTGATTCCAATTGGAATGCTTTGGCCTTTTTCACATGATGTCATAACAAGCTGTCTGCACCATTGATCACCCGAACCAGACTTTTTAACTGTAAACAACTTGAATTTACATCAAAATAAGATTTGGATTAACCCCTAAACCTTGGGACATGAGCCCCTTAAACGCCCCTTTTGTATGAATTTGCTCTGTTTCGGCTAGCTTCAAGCCTCATCAGTGGTGTTGCTCTACACCAGACAGAGATTGTCTCATCCTGTCTCATCTCATCTTATTTGTGATTTGGTCCCGTAAATCTCTGTCTCATCTATTTCACTATTAGTGGACAGTCTGCGCATAATTATGTATGTCATCATTGGCCACGCCTTTAATGTAGTCCTGTATTTCGTTTACATTTCGTTTTTTTTTTAACCTCGCGGTGTTGAAATTCCATAAGAGCTCTTCTTCTAAGGCGGTTCCTTTTAAAAGTGTCGGTTTTTCTGTACAATTTGTCCTTAATTCTTTTTAAAGAAATTTGCTGGAGTCGCTTTTTGGCCCAAACTCCAAGCCCGGTCCCCGATATTTTCCAAAGTTTCTTTCTGACTGCTATGTCCAGAGTATTGTTAGAACGCAATATTTGGGCTGAAAGTCTTCCAGTGAAAGTCCTGCTGTAGTTTATATTTTTGCTTAAGGTTGCAGATGCTGCCCTATTAAATGCTTCACACTTCTGTGTGGATGTCCTTGAACTCACACTGTAGATTGCACCTTCACTAAGTCTCATCTGCAAAATAACTTCCAACAGCAACCTGTCGTTCTCAGTCATACGCAGATATGTTATGTTCGCAGGGCCTAGTACTTTAGAATTGTGCCACCAAGTTGAAACGCCATCACATACAAGTGAATGGTTGGCACAGTTACTACAATTTCCAGCATAACAGTCAACAGTAGATGATCTTATTGAGGGTAAGTCTTTCAACATTTTGGTTATGTCCCCCTGTCCCCTTCTTGCCATTTCTTCAATTATAGCATTACACCGCATTCTTATGTCATTTCCCAGCTTCCCTTGTGCGGTCTGTCTGTCACGCTTCGTATTGAACGGGAACATTTTTTCACTAAAGTTAACGTTACGTACTTTCCTCTCTTGGCAAACGGATAAATGATTCGGGTCAGCCTGCCTTGTCACATTCCACACGTCATCGAGAGTTCTGTAAAAGTCCTGCATGCCGAGCTGAGACTTTGTGTCGCCATCCGTGGTTAGCGTTCGAACCAAGAACCCGTCTTTGTATAAGTCTTCAGCCACATTGTAAGCCATTTTTCTTTCTGAGTGTGGTGTGAAGTATTCTAAGTCTGCAGAGCAACCTGCATGACCACCAGGGCAGAATACATCCAGTCCTTTGTATCTGAGGGAGGCCCCTGTCATACAGAGCTTGTTTTCAACCGACATCGCGACAATGAACTTGTATTCTGTATGATTCTCGGTCGCTATAGTATATGCCTGAGATGAGCTTTGCCCTGGTTTGTAGGAGGAAATCATTCTCTGGCTATTATATCTAGCATCAATTGAAAGGTCTAGCTGCTTTGGATCCTTTGAGCCAATAGAAATGTTGTGTTTTGTCACAATTTCACGTTTCTCTGCCATATCATCACTGTTTATCTTTACAATCTTCTTGCTGACCTGCTTGCAGAGTTCATGCATATGGCTTGCTGCTGGAAAAGGCAGGTCAAGTTGTGTGAATAAGTCCTCAGCTCTGGATACACCCATGGGGCTATCCATCAGTGCCACAGCAAGATTCGTATTGAGTACCGCCGCGCCTCTGGTATCCTTAATTTCCTCATACATTTTGAAAAAATCTGACAGATAGCCACATGAGTTGCATTTAAATTGTAGTTTTATTCCAAGTCCTGCTTTCACCTCATTTGCAAAGGTGATCTGCGGAGCCCTGCATCTTGTCCTGTTGTGGCTTTTCACCAGTTGATTTATAGAAAATACTAACTTGCTCATGCTCACAATACGGTTTCCCTTGAAGGCATCTTGATCTGTGTCACGTTGTCGCAGGTTATAGGTGCGATCCCCAGAAAGGGTGTTGTCGGTAGTTGAAATAGAACCATTTTCTTCACCGGTTTGACTGGGGAGGGTCCTGGTTGGTTACTTCTCAATAAATGATATGTATTCCCTTTTTGAAAATAGTTTGATCTGCTGCGTTTAACCATGTCGAAAAAATATTTTATTTATTTTAAGATATCTCTATAATGAATGAGTAGCTGGTTATGGTATTGAAAGGCTTTTGCATCTTCTTTTATACCTACCCAGCAATGTCAGTGTCATATGACGGCACTAATTGGATTGGTTGGCATTCAAAGTGACCACTTGATATGAAGATAATCAGCTTCCAAACCCTAGCCCCTGTATGGATATATCCTGTTAGAGCCCATTCTCTTTGTTTCACCAATATCCTTGTATTTTGATACAGCAGCCTCTTTGATCAAAATGGTAAAAGTAAAAAAAAATAGAACTTAAGATTTAACATAATAGACAAAAGATAAACACCACCACTATTTTGCTCTAAAGACCTAATGCCCATTTACAGTTCACCTTACCCTTTTCAACACTGTCAAATTAAGTGTATTTTCCTTTTTCCTAGGTGTTTTTTTACTCTAACTTAGTGTAAACATATTATATTTTTTAGAATCACCCATTCATGAGGTTTTGTGTTCATTGTATTGAAATTTCTATACAATAATTGAACTTTTTTTAAAATTTAAATTCACTTTTTTTATAAATGCTATTTTTTAAAGCATTTCATTTTAGCATAGACATCTGGGAAAGGGTTCAAAGTGAAGAAGAGTAATTTTTCTGCAAGGGACTTTTTATTTTATGAAAATTGATGACTTTTTACAAAAGTTATGGCAATTTCTAACCATCAGGTGAGGGAAACTGAAACTACTCCTTTTTGGCCCTAATTTCAGAAATATAGGCCTTGTACTAATTCTGCTGCCATTTTTCTTCTAAGTGATATTTTTGGAAAATTTAAAAACGGGGAATGTTGTAATACATATGCGCTTCAAATGGGGGCATTTTTGTCAAAATTGAAAAAAAAAAAGTTTGATATTTAGGATCCGCTCCGGTCCCAATTTACTTCCTAGGTCGTTGTACCCTCAAATAGTCCGGTTAGAAGAAATGATATGCTCCTTTTGCCACACTGTTTTAATGTTTAAATAACAGTAAATGGCTTGAAATGAGGTTCAGCTAAGTGCCAGACCTCTGCTACATTTCATGCATAGGATTAAATGAATTTAGTTGCGAACTACTTTTTCTTGGAGCCTGACCTTTGATGGAGGTACCAGAGTTGACATACACTTTCGTACCAAGAGAATTTTGAGGGTAGTTGTGCGCAATGAAAAATTGTGAAAAAAGTTATCCTGCAAGGTACTGTTTTCTTGGGCTGATATGCAAGAACATATATTGCTCTTTAAGCCACACTAAGTTATTTAGCCCAAATTAGTTTTTTAAAAAGAGCTACAGACTGTCAAAATGTGCCAATTTACTATATAATTTAACACGGCCAAAACAGACAGGAGTGTAACCTATATCAAGATGGGGGGGTCACACAAAAATAATGCTTGTAATGTTCTTTTCATAGATTTTGGGCTCAAAATGTCACTGTGCACTAGTAAATATGTTGAAGAATTGGATTTTAATAATATTCTTCCAATTTAATTGAAATTTGAATTTGATTTTTTTAAAAAAAATATTAAAATGTCAATTTTATCCCTTTTAAGTACTTTGATTCCAATTGGAATGCTTTGGCCTTTTTCACATGATGTCATAACAAGCTGTCTGCACCATTGATCACCCGAACCAGACTTTTTAACTGTAAACAACTTGAATTTACATCAAAATAAGATTTGGATTAACCCCTAAACCTTGGGACATGAGCCCCTTAAACGCCCCTTTTGTATGAATTTGCTCTGTTTCGGCTAGCTTCAAGCCTCATCAGTGGTGTTGCTCTACACCAGACAGAGATTGTCTCATCCTGTCTCATCTCATCTTATTTGTGATTTGGTCCCGTAAATCTCTGTCTCATCTATTTCACTATTAGTGGACAGTCTGCGCATAATTATGTATGTCATCATTGGCCACGCCTTTAATGTAGTCCTGTATTTCGTTTACATTTCGTTTTTTTTTTAACCTCGCGGTGTTGAAATTCCATAAGAGCTCTTCTTCTAAGGCGGTTCCTTTTAAAAGTGTCGGTTTTTCTGTACAATTTGTCCTTAATTCTTTTTAAAGAAATTTGCTGGAGTCGCTTTTTGGCCCAAACTCCAAGCCCGGTCCCCGATATTTTCCAAAGTTTCTTTCTGACTGCTATGTCCAGAGTATTGTTAGAACGCAATATTTGGGCTGAAAGTCTTCCAGTGAAAGTCCTGCTGTAGTTTATATTTTTGCTTAAGGTTGCAGATGCTGCCCTATTAAATGCTTCACACTTCTGTGTGGATGTCCTTGAACTCACACTGTAGATTGCACCTTCACTAAGTCTCATCTGCAAAATAACTTCCAACAGCAACCTGTCGTTCTCAGTCATACGCAGATATGTTATGTTCGCAGGGCCTAGTACTTTAGAATTGTGCCACCAAGTTGAAACGCCATCACATACAAGTGAATGGTTGGCACAGTTACTACAATTTCCAGCATAACAGTCAACAGTAGATGATCTTATTGAGGGTAAGTCTTTCAACATTTTGGTTATGTCCCCCTGTCCCCTTCTTGCCATTTCTTCAATTATAGCATTACACCGCATTCTTATGTCATTTCCCAGCTTCCCTTGTGCGGTCTGTCTGTCACGCTTCGTATTGAACGGGAACATTTTTTCACTAAAGTTAACGTTACGTACTTTCCTCTCTTGGCAAACGGATAAATGATTCGGGTCAGCCTGCCTTGTCACATTCCACACGTCATCGAGAGTTCTGTAAAAGTCCTGCATGCCGAGCTGAGACTTTGTGTCGCCATCCGTGGTTAGCGTTCGAACCAAGAACCCGTCTTTGTATAAGTCTTCAGCCACATTGTAAGCCATTTTTCTTTCTGAGTGTGGTGTGAAGTATTCTAAGTCTGCAGAGCAACCTGCATGACCACCAGGGCAGAATACATCCAGTCCTTTGTATCTGAGGGAGGCCCCTGTCATACAGAGCTTGTTTTCAACCGACATCGCGACAATGAACTTGTATTCTGTATGATTCTCGGTCGCTATAGTATATGCCTGAGATGAGCTTTGCCCTGGTTTGTAGGAGGAAATCATTCTCTGGCTATTATATCTAGCATCAATTGAAAGGTCTAGCTGCTTTGGATCCTTTGAGCCAATAGAAATGTTGTGTTTTGTCACAATTTCACGTTTCTCTGCCATATCATCACTGTTTATCTTTACAATCTTCTTGCTGACCTGCTTGCAGAGTTCATGCATATGGCTTGCTGCTGGAAAAGGCAGGTCAAGTTGTGTGAATAAGTCCTCAGCTCTGGATACACCCATGGGGCTATCCATCAGTGCCACAGCAAGATTCGTATTGAGTACCGCCGCGCCTCTGGTATCCTTAATTTCCTCATACATTTTGAAAAAATCTGACAGATAGCCACATGAGTTGCATTTAAATTGTAGTTTTATTCCAAGTCCTGCTTTCACCTCATTTGCAAAGGTGATCTGCGGAGCCCTGCATCTTGTCCTGTTGTGGCTTTTCACCAGTTGATTTATAGAAAATACTAACTTGCTCATGCTCACAATACGGTTTCCCTTGAAGGCATCTTGATCTGTGTCACGTTGTCGCAGGTTATAGGTGCGATCCCCAGAAAGGGTGTTGTCGGTAGTTGAAATAGAACCATTTTCTTCACCGGTTTGACTGGGGAGGGTCCTGGTTGGTTACTTCTCAATAAATGATATGTATTCCCTTTTTGAAAATAGTTTGATCTGCTGCGTTTAACCATGTCGAAAAAATATTTTATTTATTTTAAGATATCTCTATAATGAATGAGTAGCTGGTTATGGTATTGAAAGGCTTTTGCATCTTCTTTTATACCTACCCAGCAATGTCAGTGTCATATGACGGCACTAATTGGATTGGTTGGCATTCAAAGTGACCACTTGATATGAAGATAATCAGCTTCCAAACCCTAGCCCCTGTATGGATATATCCTGTTAGAGCCCATTCTCTTTGTTTCACCAATATCCTTGTATTTTGATACAGCAGCCTCTTTGATCAAAATGGTAAAAGTAAAAAAAAATAGAACTTAAGATTTAACATAATAGACAAAAGATAAACACCACCACTATTTTGCTCTAAAGACCTAATGCCCATTTACAGTTCACCTTACCCTTTTCAACACTGTCAAATTAAGTGTATTTTCCTTTTTCCTAGGTGTTTTTTTACTCTAACTTAGTGTAAACATATTATATTTTTTAGAATCACCCATTCATGAGGTTTTGTGTTCATTGTATTGAAATTTCTATACAATAATTGAACTTTTTTTAAAATTTAAATTCACTTTTTTTATAAATGCTATTTTTTAAAGCATTTCATTTTAGCATAGACATCTGGGAAAGGGTTCAAAGTGAAGAAGAGTAATTTTTCTGCAAGGGACTTTTTATTTTATGAAAATTGATGACTTTTTACAAAAGTTATGGCAATTTCTAACCATCAGGTGAGGGAAACTGAAACTACTCCTTTTTGGCCCTAATTTCAGAAATATAGGCCTTGTACTAATTCTGCTGCCATTTTTCTTCTAAGTGATATTTTTGGAAAATTTAAAAACGGGGAATGTTGTAATACATATGCGCTTCAAATGGGGGCATTTTTGTCAAAATTGAAAAAAAAAAAGTTTGATATTTAGGATCCGCTCCGGTCCCAATTTACTTCCTAGGTCGTTGTACCCTCAAATAGTCCGGTTAGAAGAAATGATATGCTCCTTTTGCCACACTGTTTTAATGTTTAAATAACAGTAAATGGCTTGAAATGAGGTTCAGCTAAGTGCCAGACCTCTGCTACATTTCATGCATAGGATTAAATGAATTTAGTTGCGAACTACTTTTTCTTGGAGCCTGACCTTTGATGGAGGTACCAGAGTTGACATACACTTTCGTACCAAGAGAATTTTGAGGGTAGTTGTGCGCAATGAAAAATTGTGAAAAAAGTTATCCTGCAAGGTACTGTTTTCTTGGGCTGATATGCAAGAACATATATTGCTCTTTAAGCCACACTAAGTTATTTAGCCCAAATTAGTTTTTTAAAAAGAGCTACAGACTGTCAAAATGTGCCAATTTACTATATAATTTAACACGGCCAAAACAGACAGGAGTGTAACCTATATCAAGATGGGGGGGTCACACAAAAATAATGCTTGTAATGTTCTTTTCATAGATTTTGGGCTCAAAATGTCACTGTGCACTAGTAAATATGTTGAAGAATTGGATTTTAATAATATTCTTCCAATTTAATTGAAATTTGAATTTGATTTTTTTAAAAAAAATATTAAAATGTCAATTTTATCCCTTTTAAGTACTTTGATTCCAATTGGAATGCTTTGGCCTTTTTCACATGATGTCATAACAAGCTGTCTGCACCATTGATCACCCGAACCAGACTTTTTAACTGTAAACAACTTGAATTTACATCAAAATAAGATTTGGATTAACCCCTAAACCTTGGGACATGAGCCCCTTAAACGCCCCTTTTGTATGAATTTGCTCTGTTTCGGCTAGCTTCAAGCCTCATCAGTGGTGTTGCTCTACACCAGACAGAGATTGTCTCATCCTGTCTCATCTCATCTTATTTGTGATTTGGTCCCGTAAATCTCTGTCTCATCTATTTCACTATTAGTGGACAGTCTGCGCATAATTATGTATGTCATCATTGGCCACGCCTTTAATGTAGTCCTGTATTTCGTTTACATTTCGTTTTTTTTTTAACCTCGCGGTGTTGAAATTCCATAAGAGCTCTTCTTCTAAGGCGGTTCCTTTTAAAAGTGTCGGTTTTTCTGTACAATTTGTCCTTAATTCTTTTTAAAGAAATTTGCTGGAGTCGCTTTTTGGCCCAAACTCCAAGCCCGGTCCCCGATATTTTCCAAAGTTTCTTTCTGACTGCTATGTCCAGAGTATTGTTAGAACGCAATATTTGGGCTGAAAGTCTTCCAGTGAAAGTCCTGCTGTAGTTTATATTTTTGCTTAAGGTTGCAGATGCTGCCCTATTAAATGCTTCACACTTCTGTGTGGATGTCCTTGAACTCACACTGTAGATTGCACCTTCACTAAGTCTCATCTGCAAAATAACTTCCAACAGCAACCTGTCGTTCTCAGTCATACGCAGATATGTTATGTTCGCAGGGCCTAGTACTTTAGAATTGTGCCACCAAGTTGAAACGCCATCACATACAAGTGAATGGTTGGCACAGTTACTACAATTTCCAGCATAACAGTCAACAGTAGATGATCTTATTGAGGGTAAGTCTTTCAACATTTTGGTTATGTCCCCCTGTCCCCTTCTTGCCATTTCTTCAATTATAGCATTACACCGCATTCTTATGTCATTTCCCAGCTTCCCTTGTGCGGTCTGTCTGTCACGCTTCGTATTGAACGGGAACATTTTTTCACTAAAGTTAACGTTACGTACTTTCCTCTCTTGGCAAACGGATAAATGATTCGGGTCAGCCTGCCTTGTCACATTCCACACGTCATCGAGAGTTCTGTAAAAGTCCTGCATGCCGAGCTGAGACTTTGTGTCGCCATCCGTGGTTAGCGTTCGAACCAAGAACCCGTCTTTGTATAAGTCTTCAGCCACATTGTAAGCCATTTTTCTTTCTGAGTGTGGTGTGAAGTATTCTAAGTCTGCAGAGCAACCTGCATGACCACCAGGGCAGAATACATCCAGTCCTTTGTATCTGAGGGAGGCCCCTGTCATACAGAGCTTGTTTTCAACCGACATCGCGACAATGAACTTGTATTCTGTATGATTCTCGGTCGCTATAGTATATGCCTGAGATGAGCTTTGCCCTGGTTTGTAGGAGGAAATCATTCTCTGGCTATTATATCTAGCATCAATTGAAAGGTCTAGCTGCTTTGGATCCTTTGAGCCAATAGAAATGTTGTGTTTTGTCACAATTTCACGTTTCTCTGCCATATCATCACTGTTTATCTTTACAATCTTCTTGCTGACCTGCTTGCAGAGTTCATGCATATGGCTTGCTGCTGGAAAAGGCAGGTCAAGTTGTGTGAATAAGTCCTCAGCTCTGGATACACCCATGGGGCTATCCATCAGTGCCACAGCAAGATTCGTATTGAGTACCGCCGCGCCTCTGGTATCCTTAATTTCCTCATACATTTTGAAAAAATCTGACAGATAGCCACATGAGTTGCATTTAAATTGTAGTTTTATTCCAAGTCCTGCTTTCACCTCATTTGCAAAGGTGATCTGCGGAGCCCTGCATCTTGTCCTGTTGTGGCTTTTCACCAGTTGATTTATAGAAAATACTAACTTGCTCATGCTCACAATACGGTTTCCCTTGAAGGCATCTTGATCTGTGTCACGTTGTCGCAGGTTATAGGTGCGATCCCCAGAAAGGGTGTTGTCGGTAGTTGAAATAGAACCATTTTCTTCACCGGTTTGACTGGGGAGGGTCCTGGTTGGTTACTTCTCAATAAATGATATGTATTCCCTTTTTGAAAATAGTTTGATCTGCTGCGTTTAACCATGTTGAAAAAATATTTTATTTATTTTAAGATATCTCTATAATGAATGAGTAGCTGGTTATGGTATTGAAAGGCTTTTGCATCTTCTTTTATACCTACCCAGCAATGTCAGTGTCATATGACGGCACTAATTGGATTGGTTGGCATTCAAAGTGACCACTTGATATGAAGATAATCAGCTTCCAAACCCTAGCCCCTGTATGGATATATCCTGTTAGAGCCCATTCTCTTTGTTTCACCAATATCCTTGTATTTTGATACAGCAGCCTCTTTGATCAAAATGGTAAAAGTAAAAAAAAATAGAACTTAAGATTTAACATAATAGACAAAAGATAAACACCACCACTATTTTGCTCTAAAGACCTAATGCCCATTTACAGTTCACCTTACCCTTTTCAACACTGTCAAATTAAGTGTATTTTCCTTTTTCCTAGGTGTTTTTTTACTCTAACTTAGTGTAAACATATTATATTTTTTAGAATCACCCATTCATGAGGTTTTGTGTTCATTGTATTGAAATTTCTATACAATAATTGAACTTTTTTTAAAATTTAAATTCACTTTTTTTATAAATGCTATTTTTTAAAGCATTTCATTTTAGCATAGACATCTGGGAAAGGGTTCAAAGTGAAGAAGAGTAATTTTTCTGCAAGGGACTTTTTATTTTATGAAAATTGATGACTTTTTACAAAAGTTATGGCAATTTCTAACCATCAGGTGAGGGAAACTGAAACTACTCCTTTTTGGCCCTAATTTCAGAAATATAGGCCTTGTACTAATTCTGCTGCCATTTTTCTTCTAAGTGATATTTTTGGAAAATTTAAAAACGGGGAATGTTGTAATACATATGCGCTTCAAATGGGGGCATTTTTGTCAAAATTGAAAAAAAAAAAGTTTGATATTTAGGATCCGCTCCGGTCCCAATTTACTTCCTAGGTCGTTGTACCCTCAAATAGTCCGGTTAGAAGAAATGATATGCTCCTTTTGCCACACTGTTTTAATGTTTAAATAACAGTAAATGGCTTGAAATGAGGTTCAGCTAAGTGCCAGACCTCTGCTACATTTCATGCATAGGATTAAATGAATTTAGTTGCGAACTACTTTTTCTTGGAGCCTGACCTTTGATGGAGGTACCAGAGTTGACATACACTTTCGTACCAAGAGAATTTTGAGGGTAGTTGTGCGCAATGAAAAATTGTGAAAAAAGTTATCCTGCAAGGTACTGTTTTCTTGGGCTGATATGCAAGAACATATATTGCTCTTTAAGCCACACTAAGTTATTTAGCCCAAATTAGTTTTTTAAAAAGAGCTACAGACTGTCAAAATGTGCCAATTTACTATATAATTTAACACGGCCAAAACAGACAGGAGTGTAACCTATATCAAGATGGGGGGGTCACACAAAAATAATGCTTGTAATGTTCTTTTCATAGATTTTGGGCTCAAAATGTCACTGTGCACTAGTAAATATGTTGAAGAATTGGATTTTAATAATATTCTTCCAATTTAATTGAAATTTGAATTTGATTTTTTTAAAAAAAATATTAAAATGTCAATTTTATCCCTTTTAAGTACTTTGATTCCAATTGGAATGCTTTGGCCTTTTTCACATGATGTCATAACAAGCTGTCTGCACCATTGATCACCCGAACCAGACTTTTTAACTGTAAACAACTTGAATTTACATCAAAATAAGATTTGGATTAACCCCTAAACCTTGGGACATGAGCCCCTTAAACGCCCCTTTTGTATGAATTTGCTCTGTTTCGGCTAGCTTCAAGCCTCATCAGTGGTGTTGCTCTACACCAGACAGAGATTGTCTCATCCTGTCTCATCTCATCTTATTTGTGATTTGGTCCCGTAAATCTCTGTCTCATCTATTTCACTATTAGTGGACAGTCTGCGCATAATTATGTATGTCATCATTGGCCACGCCTTTAATGTAGTCCTGTATTTCGTTTACATTTCGTTTTTTTTTTAACCTCGCGGTGTTGAAATTCCATAAGAGCTCTTCTTCTAAGGCGGTTCCTTTTAAAAGTGTCGGTTTTTCTGTACAATTTGTCCTTAATTCTTTTTAAAGAAATTTGCTGGAGTCGCTTTTTGGCCCAAACTCCAAGCCCGGTCCCCGATATTTTCCAAAGTTTCTTTCTGACTGCTATGTCCAGAGTATTGTTAGAACGCAATATTTGGGCTGAAAGTCTTCCAGTGAAAGTCCTGCTGTAGTTTATATTTTTGCTTAAGGTTGCAGATGCTGCCCTATTAAATGCTTCACACTTCTGTGTGGATGTCCTTGAACTCACACTGTAGATTGCACCTTCACTAAGTCTCATCTGCAAAATAACTTCCAACAGCAACCTGTCGTTCTCAGTCATACGCAGATATGTTATGTTCGCAGGGCCTAGTACTTTAGAATTGTGCCACCAAGTTGAAACGCCATCACATACAAGTGAATGGTTGGCACAGTTACTACAATTTCCAGCATAACAGTCAACAGTAGATGATCTTATTGAGGGTAAGTCTTTCAACATTTTGGTTATGTCCCCCTGTCCCCTTCTTGCCATTTCTTCAATTATAGCATTACACCGCATTCTTATGTCATTTCCCAGCTTCCCTTGTGCGGTCTGTCTGTCACGCTTCGTATTGAACGGGAACATTTTTTCACTAAAGTTAACGTTACGTACTTTCCTCTCTTGGCAAACGGATAAATGATTCGGGTCAGCCTGCCTTGTCACATTCCACACGTCATCGAGAGTTCTGTAAAAGTCCTGCATGCCGAGCTGAGACTTTGTGTCGCCATCCGTGGTTAGCGTTCGAACCAAGAACCCGTCTTTGTATAAGTCTTCAGCCACATTGTAAGCCATTTTTCTTTCTGAGTGTGGTGTGAAGTATTCTAAGTCTGCAGAGCAACCTGCATGACCACCAGGGCAGAATACATCCAGTCCTTTGTATCTGAGGGAGGCCCCTGTCATACAGAGCTTGTTTTCAACCGACATCGCGACAATGAACTTGTATTCTGTATGATTCTCGGTCGCTATAGTATATGCCTGAGATGAGCTTTGCCCTGGTTTGTAGGAGGAAATCATTCTCTGGCTATTATATCTAGCATCAATTGAAAGGTCTAGCTGCTTTGGATCCTTTGAGCCAATAGAAATGTTGTGTTTTGTCACAATTTCACGTTTCTCTGCCATATCATCACTGTTTATCTTTACAATCTTCTTGCTGACCTGCTTGCAGAGTTCATGCATATGGCTTGCTGCTGGAAAAGGCAGGTCAAGTTGTGTGAATAAGTCCTCAGCTCTGGATACACCCATGGGGCTATCCATCAGTGCCACAGCAAGATTCGTATTGAGTACCGCCGCGCCTCTGGTATCCTTAATTTCCTCATACATTTTGAAAAAATCTGACAGATAGCCACATGAGTTGCATTTAAATTGTAGTTTTATTCCAAGTCCTGCTTTCACCTCATTTGCAAAGGTGATCTGCGGAGCCCTGCATCTTGTCCTGTTGTGGCTTTTCACCAGTTGATTTATAGAAAATACTAACTTGCTCATGCTCACAATACGGTTTCCCTTGAAGGCATCTTGATCTGTGTCACGTTGTCGCAGGTTATAGGTGCGATCCCCAGAAAGGGTGTTGTCGGTAGTTGAAATAGAACCATTTTCTTCACCGGTTTGACTGGGGAGGGTCCTGGTTGGTTACTTCTCAATAAATGATATGTATTCCCTTTTTGAAAATAGTTTGATCTGCTGCGTTTAACCATGTCGAAAAAATATTTTATTTATTTTAAGATATCTCTATAATGAATGAGTAGCTGGTTATGGTATTGAAAGGCTTTTGCATCTTCTTTTATACCTACCCAGCAATGTCAGTGTCATATGACGGCACTAATTGGATTGGTTGGCATTCAAAGTGACCACTTGATATGAAGATAATCAGCTTCCAAACCCTAGCCCCTGTATGGATATATCCTGTTAGAGCCCATTCTCTTTGTTTCACCAATATCCTTGTATTTTGATACAGCAGCCTCTTTGATCAAAATGGTAAAAGTAAAAAAAAATAGAACTTAAGATTTAACATAATAGACAAAAGATAAACACCACCACTATTTTGCTCTAAAGACCTAATGCCCATTTACAGTTCACCTTACCCTTTTCAACACTGTCAAATTAAGTGTATTTTCCTTTTTCCTAGGTGTTTTTTTACTCTAACTTAGTGTAAACATATTATATTTTTTAGAATCACCCATTCATGAGGTTTTGTGTTCATTGTATTGAAATTTCTATACAATAATTGAACTTTTTTTAAAATTTAAATTCACTTTTTTTATAAATGCTATTTTTTAAAGCATTTCATTTTAGCATAGACATCTGGGAAAGGGTTCAAAGTGAAGAAGAGTAATTTTTCTGCAAGGGACTTTTTATTTTATGAAAATTGATGACTTTTTACAAAAGTTATGGCAATTTCTAACCATCAGGTGAGGGAAACTGAAACTACTCCTTTTTGGCCCTAATTTCAGAAATATAGGCCTTGTACTAATTCTGCTGCCATTTTTCTTCTAAGTGATATTTTTGGAAAATTTAAAAACGGGGAATGTTGTAATACATATGCGCTTCAAATGGGGGCATTTTTGTCAAAATTGAAAAAAAAAAAGTTTGATATTTAGGATCCGCTCCGGTCCCAATTTACTTCCTAGGTCGTTGTACCCTCAAATAGTCCGGTTAGAAGAAATGATATGCTCCTTTTGCCACACTGTTTTAATGTTTAAATAACAGTAAATGGCTTGAAATGAGGTTCAGCTAAGTGCCAGACCTCTGCTACATTTCATGCATAGGATTAAATGAATTTAGTTGCGAACTACTTTTTCTTGGAGCCTGACCTTTGATGGAGGTACCAGAGTTGACATACACTTTCGTACCAAGAGAATTTTGAGGGTAGTTGTGCGCAATGAAAAATTGTGAAAAAAGTTATCCTGCAAGGTACTGTTTTCTTGGGCTGATATGCAAGAACATATATTGCTCTTTAAGCCACACTAAGTTATTTAGCCCAAATTAGTTTTTTAAAAAGAGCTACAGACTGTCAAAATGTGCCAATTTACTATATAATTTAACACGGCCAAAACAGACAGGAGTGTAACCTATATCAAGATGGGGGGGTCACACAAAAATAATGCTTGTAATGTTCTTTTCATAGATTTTGGGCTCAAAATGTCACTGTGCACTAGTAAATATGTTGAAGAATTGGATTTTAATAATATTCTTCCAATTTAATTGAAATTTGAATTTGATTTTTTTAAAAAAAATATTAAAATGTCAATTTTATCCCTTTTAAGTACTTTGATTCCAATTGGAATGCTTTGGCCTTTTTCACATGATGTCATAACAAGCTGTCTGCACCATTGATCACCCGAACCAGACTTTTTAACTGTAAACAACTTGAATTTACATCAAAATAAGATTTGGATTAACCCCTAAACCTTGGGACATGAGCCCCTTAAACGCCCCTTTTGTATGAATTTGCTCTGTTTCGGCTAGCTTCAAGCCTCATCAGTGGTGTTGCTCTACACCAGACAGAGATTGTCTCATCCTGTCTCATCTCATCTTATTTGTGATTTGGTCCCGTAAATCTCTGTCTCATCTATTTCACTATTAGTGGACAGTCTGCGCATAATTATGTATGTCATCATTGGCCACGCCTTTAATGTAGTCCTGTATTTCGTTTACATTTCGTTTTTTTTTTAACCTCGCGGTGTTGAAATTCCATAAGAGCTCTTCTTCTAAGGCGGTTCCTTTTAAAAGTGTCGGTTTTTCTGTACAATTTGTCCTTAATTCTTTTTAAAGAAATTTGCTGGAGTCGCTTTTTGGCCCAAACTCCAAGCCCGGTCCCCGATATTTTCCAAAGTTTCTTTCTGACTGCTATGTCCAGAGTATTGTTAGAACGCAATATTTGGGCTGAAAGTCTTCCAGTGAAAGTCCTGCTGTAGTTTATATTTTTGCTTAAGGTTGCAGATGCTGCCCTATTAAATGCTTCACACTTCTGTGTGGATGTCCTTGAACTCACACTGTAGATTGCACCTTCACTAAGTCTCATCTGCAAAATAACTTCCAACAGCAACCTGTCGTTCTCAGTCATACGCAGATATGTTATGTTCGCAGGGCCTAGTACTTTAGAATTGTGCCACCAAGTTGAAACGCCATCACATACAAGTGAATGGTTGGCACAGTTACTACAATTTCCAGCATAACAGTCAACAGTAGATGATCTTATTGAGGGTAAGTCTTTCAACATTTTGGTTATGTCCCCCTGTCCCCTTCTTGCCATTTCTTCAATTATAGCATTACACCGCATTCTTATGTCATTTCCCAGCTTCCCTTGTGCGGTCTGTCTGTCACGCTTCGTATTGAACGGGAACATTTTTTCACTAAAGTTAACGTTACGTACTTTCCTCTCTTGGCAAACGGATAAATGATTCGGGTCAGCCTGCCTTGTCACATTCCACACGTCATCGAGAGTTCTGTAAAAGTCCTGCATGCCGAGCTGAGACTTTGTGTCGCCATCCGTGGTTAGCGTTCGAACCAAGAACCCGTCTTTGTATAAGTCTTCAGCCACATTGTAAGCCATTTTTCTTTCTGAGTGTGGTGTGAAGTATTCTAAGTCTGCAGAGCAACCTGCATGACCACCAGGGCAGAATACATCCAGTCCTTTGTATCTGAGGGAGGCCCCTGTCATACAGAGCTTGTTTTCAACCGACATCGCGACAATGAACTTGTATTCTGTATGATTCTCGGTCGCTATAGTATATGCCTGAGATGAGCTTTGCCCTGGTTTGTAGGAGGAAATCATTCTCTGGCTATTATATCTAGCATCAATTGAAAGGTCTAGCTGCTTTGGATCCTTTGAGCCAATAGAAATGTTGTGTTTTGTCACAATTTCACGTTTCTCTGCCATATCATCACTGTTTATCTTTACAATCTTCTTGCTGACCTGCTTGCAGAGTTCATGCATATGGCTTGCTGCTGGAAAAGGCAGGTCAAGTTGTGTGAATAAGTCCTCAGCTCTGGATACACCCATGGGGCTATCCATCAGTGCCACAGCAAGATTCGTATTGAGTACCGCCGCGCCTCTGGTATCCTTAATTTCCTCATACATTTTGAAAAAATCTGACAGATAGCCACATGAGTTGCATTTAAATTGTAGTTTTATTCCAAGTCCTGCTTTCACCTCATTTGCAAAGGTGATCTGCGGAGCCCTGCATCTTGTCCTGTTGTGGCTTTTCACCAGTTGATTTATAGAAAATACTAACTTGCTCATGCTCACAATACGGTTTCCCTTGAAGGCATCTTGATCTGTGTCACGTTGTCGCAGGTTATAGGTGCGATCCCCAGAAAGGGTGTTGTCGGTAGTTGAAATAGAACCATTTTCTTCACCGGTTTGACTGGGGAGGGTCCTGGTTGGTTACTTCTCAATAAATGATATGTATTCCCTTTTTGAAAATAGTTTGATCTGCTGCGTTTAACCATGTCGAAAAAATATTTTATTTATTTTAAGATATCTCTATAATGAATGAGTAGCTGGTTATGGTATTGAAAGGCTTTTGCATCTTCTTTTATACCTACCCAGCAATGTCAGTGTCATATGACGGCACTAATTGGATTGGTTGGCATTCAAAGTGACCACTTGATATGAAGATAATCAGCTTCCAAACCCTAGCCCCTGTATGGATATATCCTGTTAGAGCCCATTCTCTTTGTTTCACCAATATCCTTGTATTTTGATACAGCAGCCTCTTTGATCAAAATGGTAAAAGTAAAAAAAAATAGAACTTAAGATTTAACATAATAGACAAAAGATAAACACCACCACTATTTTGCTCTAAAGACCTAATGCCCATTTACAGTTCACCTTACCCTTTTCAACACTGTCAAATTAAGTGTATTTTCCTTTTTCCTAGGTGTTTTTTTACTCTAACTTAGTGTAAACATATTATATTTTTTAGAATCACCCATTCATGAGGTTTTGTGTTCATTGTATTGAAATTTCTATACAATAATTGAACTTTTTTTAAAATTTAAATTCACTTTTTTTATAAATGCTATTTTTTAAAGCATTTCATTTTAGCATAGACATCTGGGAAAGGGTTCAAAGTGAAGAAGAGTAATTTTTCTGCAAGGGACTTTTTATTTTATGAAAATTGATGACTTTTTACAAAAGTTATGGCAATTTCTAACCATCAGGTGAGGGAAACTGAAACTACTCCTTTTTGGCCCTAATTTCAGAAATATAGGCCTTGTACTAATTCTGCTGCCATTTTTCTTCTAAGTGATATTTTTGGAAAATTTAAAAACGGGGAATGTTGTAATACATATGCGCTTCAAATGGGGGCATTTTTGTCAAAATTGAAAAAAAAAAAGTTTGATATTTAGGATCCGCTCCGGTCCCAATTTACTTCCTAGGTCGTTGTACCCTCAAATAGTCCGGTTAGAAGAAATGATATGCTCCTTTTGCCACACTGTTTTAATGTTTAAATAACAGTAAATGGCTTGAAATGAGGTTCAGCTAAGTGCCAGACCTCTGCTACATTTCATGCATAGGATTAAATGAATTTAGTTGCGAACTACTTTTTCTTGGAGCCTGACCTTTGATGGAGGTACCAGAGTTGACATACACTTTCGTACCAAGAGAATTTTGAGGGTAGTTGTGCGCAATGAAAAATTGTGAAAAAAGTTATCCTGCAAGGTACTGTTTTCTTGGGCTGATATGCAAGAACATATATTGCTCTTTAAGCCACACTAAGTTATTTAGCCCAAATTAGTTTTTTAAAAAGAGCTACAGACTGTCAAAATGTGCCAATTTACTATATAATTTAACACGGCCAAAACAGACAGGAGTGTAACCTATATCAAGATGGGGGGGTCACACAAAAATAATGCTTGTAATGTTCTTTTCATAGATTTTGGGCTCAAAATGTCACTGTGCACTAGTAAATATGTTGAAGAATTGGATTTTAATAATATTCTTCCAATTTAATTGAAATTTGAATTTGATTTTTTTAAAAAAAATATTAAAATGTCAATTTTATCCCTTTTAAGTACTTTGATTCCAATTGGAATGCTTTGGCCTTTTTCACATGATGTCATAACAAGCTGTCTGCACCATTGATCACCCGAACCAGACTTTTTAACTGTAAACAACTTGAATTTACATCAAAATAAGATTTGGATTAACCCCTAAACCTTGGGACATGAGCCCCTTAAACGCCCCTTTTGTATGAATTTGCTCTGTTTCGGCTAGCTTCAAGCCTCATCAGTGGTGTTGCTCTACACCAGACAGAGATTGTCTCATCCTGTCTCATCTCATCTTATTTGTGATTTGGTCCCGTAAATCTCTGTCTCATCTATTTCACTATTAGTGGACAGTCTGCGCATAATTATGTATGTCATCATTGGCCACGCCTTTAATGTAGTCCTGTATTTCGTTTACATTTCGTTTTTTTTTTAACCTCGCGGTGTTGAAATTCCATAAGAGCTCTTCTTCTAAGGCGGTTCCTTTTAAAAGTGTCGGTTTTTCTGTACAATTTGTCCTTAATTCTTTTTAAAGAAATTTGCTGGAGTCGCTTTTTGGCCCAAACTCCAAGCCCGGTCCCCGATATTTTCCAAAGTTTCTTTCTGACTGCTATGTCCAGAGTATTGTTAGAACGCAATATTTGGGCTGAAAGTCTTCCAGTGAAAGTCCTGCTGTAGTTTATATTTTTGCTTAAGGTTGCAGATGCTGCCCTATTAAATGCTTCACACTTCTGTGTGGATGTCCTTGAACTCACACTGTAGATTGCACCTTCACTAAGTCTCATCTGCAAAATAACTTCCAACAGCAACCTGTCGTTCTCAGTCATACGCAGATATGTTATGTTCGCAGGGCCTAGTACTTTAGAATTGTGCCACCAAGTTGAAACGCCATCACATACAAGTGAATGGTTGGCACAGTTACTACAATTTCCAGCATAACAGTCAACAGTAGATGATCTTATTGAGGGTAAGTCTTTCAACATTTTGGTTATGTCCCCCTGTCCCCTTCTTGCCATTTCTTCAATTATAGCATTACACCGCATTCTTATGTCATTTCCCAGCTTCCCTTGTGCGGTCTGTCTGTCACGCTTCGTATTGAACGGGAACATTTTTTCACTAAAGTTAACGTTACGTACTTTCCTCTCTTGGCAAACGGATAAATGATTCGGGTCAGCCTGCCTTGTCACATTCCACACGTCATCGAGAGTTCTGTAAAAGTCCTGCATGCCGAGCTGAGACTTTGTGTCGCCATCCGTGGTTAGCGTTCGAACCAAGAACCCGTCTTTGTATAAGTCTTCAGCCACATTGTAAGCCATTTTTCTTTCTGAGTGTGGTGTGAAGTATTCTAAGTCTGCAGAGCAACCTGCATGACCACCAGGGCAGAATACATCCAGTCCTTTGTATCTGAGGGAGGCCCCTGTCATACAGAGCTTGTTTTCAACCGACATCGCGACAATGAACTTGTATTCTGTATGATTCTCGGTCGCTATAGTATATGCCTGAGATGAGCTTTGCCCTGGTTTGTAGGAGGAAATCATTCTCTGGCTATTATATCTAGCATCAATTGAAAGGTCTAGCTGCTTTGGATCCTTTGAGCCAATAGAAATGTTGTGTTTTGTCACAATTTCACGTTTCTCTGCCATATCATCACTGTTTATCTTTACAATCTTCTTGCTGACCTGCTTGCAGAGTTCATGCATATGGCTTGCTGCTGGAAAAGGCAGGTCAAGTTGTGTGAATAAGTCCTCAGCTCTGGATACACCCATGGGGCTATCCATCAGTGCCACAGCAAGATTCGTATTGAGTACCGCCGCGCCTCTGGTATCCTTAATTTCCTCATACATTTTGAAAAAATCTGACAGATAGCCACATGAGTTGCATTTAAATTGTAGTTTTATTCCAAGTCCTGCTTTCACCTCATTTGCAAAGGTGATCTGCGGAGCCCTGCATCTTGTCCTGTTGTGGCTTTTCACCAGTTGATTTATAGAAAATACTAACTTGCTCATGCTCACAATACGGTTTCCCTTGAAGGCATCTTGATCTGTGTCACGTTGTCGCAGGTTATAGGTGCGATCCCCAGAAAGGGTGTTGTCGGTAGTTGAAATAGAACCATTTTCTTCACCGGTTTGACTGGGGAGGGTCCTGGTTGGTTACTTCTCAATAAATGATATGTATTCCCTTTTTGAAAATAGTTTGATCTGCTGCGTTTAACCATGTCGAAAAAATATTTTATTTATTTTAAGATTTCTCTATAATGAATGAGTAGCTGGTTATGGTATTGAAAGGCTTTTGCATCTTCTTTTATACCTACCCAGCAATGTCAGTGTCATATGACGGCACTAATTGGATTGGTTGGCATTCAAAGTGACCACTTGATATGAAGATAATCAGCTTCCAAACCCTAGCCCCTGTATGGATATATCCTGTTAGAGCCCATTCTCTTTGTTTCACCAATATCCTTGTATTTTGATACAGCAGCCTCTTTGATCAAAATGGTAAAAGTAAAAAAAAATAGAACTTAAGATTTAACATAATAGACAAAAGATAAACACCACCACTATTTTGCTCTAAAGACCTAATGCCCATTTACAGTTCACCTTACCCTTTTCAACACTGTCAAATTAAGTGTATTTTCCTTTTTCCTAGGTGTTTTTTTACTCTAACTTAGTGTAAACATATTATATTTTTTAGAATCACCCATTCATGAGGTTTTGTGTTCATTGTATTGAAATTTCTATACAATAATTGAACTTTTTTTAAAATTTAAATTCACTTTTTTTTATAAATGCTATTTTTTAAAGCATTTCATTTTAGCATAGACATCTGGGAAAGGGTTCAAAGTGAAGAAGAGTAATTTTTCTGCAAGGGACTTTTTATTTTATGAAAATTGATGACTTTTTACAAAAGTTATGGCAATTTCTAACCATCAGGTGAGGGAAACTGAAACTACTCCTTTTTGGCCCTAATTTCAGAAATATAGGCCTTGTACTAATTCTGCTGCCATTTTTCTTCTAAGTGATATTTTTGGAAAATTTAAAAACGGGGAATGTTGTAATACATATGCGCTTCAAATGGGGGCATTTTTGTCAAAATTGAAAAAAAAAAAGTTTGATATTTAGGATCCGCTCCGGTCCCAATTTACTTCCTAGGTCGTTGTACCCTCAAATAGTCCGGTTAGAAGAAATGATATGCTCCTTTTGCCACACTGTTTTAATGTTTAAATAACAGTAAATGGCTTGAAATGAGGTTCAGCTAAGTGCCAGACCTCTGCTACATTTCATGCATAGGATTAAATGAATTTAGTTGCGAACTACTTTTTCTTGGAGCCTGACCTTTGATGGAGGTACCAGAGTTGACATACACTTTCGTACCAAGAGAATTTTGAGGGTAGTTGTGCGCAATGAAAAATTGTGAAAAAAGTTATCCTGCAAGGTACTGTTTTCTTGGGCTGATATGCAAGAACATATATTGCTCTTTAAGCCACACTAAGTTATTTAGCCCAAATTAGTTTTTTAAAAAGAGCTACAGACTGTCAAAATGTGCCAATTTACTATATAATTTAACACGGCCAAAACAGACAGGAGTGTAACCTATATCAAGATGGGGGGGTCACACAAAAATAATGCTTGTAATGTTCTTTTCATAGATTTTGGGCTCAAAATGTCACTGTGCACTAGTAAATATGTTGAAGAATTGGATTTTAATAATATTCTTCCAATTTAATTGAAATTTGAATTTGATTTTTTTAAAAAAAATATTAAAATGTCAATTTTATCCCTTTTAAGTACTTTGATTCCAATTGGAATGCTTTGGCCTTTTTCACATGATGTCATAACAAGCTGTCTGCACCATTGATCACCCGAACCAGACTTTTTAACTGTAAACAACTTGAATTTACATCAAAATAAGATTTGGATTAACCCCTAAACCTTGGGACATGAGCCCCTTAAACGCCCCTTTTGTATGAATTTGCTCTGTTTCGGCTAGCTTCAAGCCTCATCAGTGGTGTTGCTCTACACCAGACAGAGATTGTCTCATCCTGTCTCATCTCATCTTATTTGTGATTTGGTCCCGTAAATCTCTGTCTCATCTATTTCACTATTAGTGGACAGTCTGCGCATAATTATGTATGTCATCATTGGCCACGCCTTTAATGTAGTCCTGTATTTCGTTTACATTTCGTTTTTTTTTTAACCTCGCGGTGTTGAAATTCCATAAGAGCTCTTCTTCTAAGGCGGTTCCTTTTAAAAGTGTCGGTTTTTCTGTACAATTTGTCCTTAATTCTTTTTAAAGAAATTTGCTGGAGTCGCTTTTTGGCCCAAACTCCAAGCCCGGTCCCCGATATTTTCCAAAGTTTCTTTCTGACTGCTATGTCCAGAGTATTGTTAGAACGCAATATTTGGGCTGAAAGTCTTCCAGTGAAAGTCCTGCTGTAGTTTATATTTTTGCTTAAGGTTGCAGATGCTGCCCTATTAAATGCTTCACACTTCTGTGTGGATGTCCTTGAACTCACACTGTAGATTGCACCTTCACTAAGTCTCATCTGCAAAATAACTTCCAACAGCAACCTGTCGTTCTCAGTCATACGCAGATATGTTATGTTCGCAGGGCCTAGTACTTTAGAATTGTGCCACCAAGTTGAAACGCCATCACATACAAGTGAATGGTTGGCACAGTTACTACAATTTCCAGCATAACAGTCAACAGTAGATGATCTTATTGAGGGTAAGTCTTTCAACATTTTGGTTATGTCCCCCTGTCCCCTTCTTGCCATTTCTTCAATTATAGCATTACACCGCATTCTTATGTCATTTCCCAGCTTCCCTTGTGCGGTCTGTCTGTCACGCTTCGTATTGAACGGGAACATTTTTTCACTAAAGTTAACGTTACGTACTTTCCTCTCTTGGCAAACGGATAAATGATTCGGGTCAGCCTGCCTTGTCACATTCCACACGTCATCGAGAGTTCTGTAAAAGTCCTGCATGCCGAGCTGAGACTTTGTGTCGCCATCCGTGGTTAGCGTTCGAACCAAGAACCCGTCTTTGTATAAGTCTTCAGCCACATTGTAAGCCATTTTTCTTTCTGAGTGTGGTGTGAAGTATTCTAAGTCTGCAGAGCAACCTGCATGACCACCAGGGCAGAATACATCCAGTCCTTTGTATCTGAGGGAGGCCCCTGTCATACAGAGCTTGTTTTCAACCGACATCGCGACAATGAACTTGTATTCTGTATGATTCTCGGTCGCTATAGTATATGCCTGAGATGAGCTTTGCCCTGGTTTGTAGGAGGAAATCATTCTCTGGCTATTATATCTAGCATCAATTGAAAGGTCTAGCTGCTTTGGATCCTTTGAGCCAATAGAAATGTTGTGTTTTGTCACAATTTCACGTTTCTCTGCCATATCATCACTGTTTATCTTTACAATCTTCTTGCTGACCTGCTTGCAGAGTTCATGCATATGGCTTGCTGCTGGAAAAGGCAGGTCAAGTTGTGTGAATAAGTCCTCAGCTCTGGATACACCCATGGGGCTATCCATCAGTGCCACAGCAAGATTCGTATTGAGTACCGCCGCGCCTCTGGTATCCTTAATTTCCTCATACATTTTGAAAAAATCTGACAGATAGCCACATGAGTTGCATTTAAATTGTAGTTTTATTCCAAGTCCTGCTTTCACCTCATTTGCAAAGGTGATCTGCGGAGCCCTGCATCTTGTCCTGTTGTGGCTTTTCACCAGTTGATTTATAGAAAATACTAACTTGCTCATGCTCACAATACGGTTTCCCTTGAAGGCATCTTGATCTGTGTCACGTTGTCGCAGGTTATAGGTGCGATCCCCAGAAAGGGTGTTGTCGGTAGTTGAAATAGAACCATTTTCTTCACCGGTTTGACTGGGGAGGGTCCTGGTTGGTTACTTCTCAATAAATGATATGTATTCCCTTTTTGAAAATAGTTTGATCTGCTGCGTTTAACCATGTCGAAAAAATATTTTATTTATTTTAAGATTTCTCTATAATGAATGAGTAGCTGGTTATGGTATTGAAAGGCTTTTGCATCTTCTTTTATACCTACCCAGCAATGTCAGTGTCATATGACGGCACTAATTGGATTGGTTGGCATTCAAAGTGACCACTTGATATGAAGATAATCAGCTTCCAAACCCTAGCCCCTGTATGGATATATCCTGTTAGAGCCCATTCTCTTTGTTTCACCAATATCCTTGTATTTTGATACAGCAGCCTCTTTGATCAAAATGGTAAAAGTAAAAAAAAATAGAACTTAAGATTTAACATAATAGACAAAAGATAAACACCACCACTATTTTGCTCTAAAGACCTAATGCCCATTTACAGTTCACCTTACCCTTTTCAACACTGTCAAATTAAGTGTATTTTCCTTTTTCCTAGGTGTTTTTTTACTCTAACTTAGTGTAAACATATTATATTTTTTAGAATCACCCATTCATGAGGTTTTGTGTTCATTGTATTGAAATTTCTATACAATAATTGAACTTTTTTTAAAATTTAAATTCACTTTTTTTTATAAATGCTATTTTTTAAAGCATTTCATTTTAGCATAGACATCTGGGAAAGGGTTCAAAGTGAAGAAGAGTAATTTTTCTGCAAGGGACTTTTTATTTTATGAAAATTGATGACTTTTTACAAAAGTTATGGCAATTTCTAACCATCAGGTGAGGGAAACTGAAACTACTCCTTTTTGGCCCTAATTTCAGAAATATAGGCCTTGTACTAATTCTGCTGCCATTTTTCTTCTAAGTGATATTTTTGGAAAATTTAAAAACGGGGAATGTTGTAATACATATGCGCTTCAAATGGGGGCATTTTTGTCAAAATTGAAAAAAAAAAAGTTTGATATTTAGGATCCGCTCCGGTCCCAATTTACTTCCTAGGTCGTTGTACCCTCAAATAGTCCGGTTAGAAGAAATGATATGCTCCTTTTGCCACACTGTTTTAATGTTTAAATAACAGTAAATGGCTTGAAATGAGGTTCAGCTAAGTGCCAGACCTCTGCTACATTTCATGCATAGGATTAAATGAATTTAGTTGCGAACTACTTTTTCTTGGAGCCTGACCTTTGATGGAGGTACCAGAGTTGACATACACTTTCGTACCAAGAGAATTTTGAGGGTAGTTGTGCGCAATGAAAAATTGTGAAAAAAGTTATCCTGCAAGGTACTGTTTTCTTGGGCTGATATGCAAGAACATATATTGCTCTTTAAGCCACACTAAGTTATTTAGCCCAAATTAGTTTTTTAAAAAGAGCTACAGACTGTCAAAATGTGCCAATTTACTATATAATTTAACACGGCCAAAACAGACAGGAGTGTAACCTATATCAAGATGGGGGGGTCACACAAAAATAATGCTTGTAATGTTCTTTTCATAGATTTTGGGCTCAAAATGTCACTGTGCACTAGTAAATATGTTGAAGAATTGGATTTTAATAATATTCTTCCAATTTAATTGAAATTTGAATTTGATTTTTTTAAAAAAAATATTAAAATGTCAATTTTATCCCTTTTAAGTACTTTGATTCCAATTGGAATGCTTTGGCCTTTTTCACATGATGTCATAACAAGCTGTCTGCACCATTGATCACCCGAACCAGACTTTTTAACTGTAAACAACTTGAATTTACATCAAAATAAGATTTGGATTAACCCCTAAACCTTGGGACATGAGCCCCTTAAACGCCCCTTTTGTATGAATTTGCTCTGTTTCGGCTAGCTTCAAGCCTCATCAGTGGTGTTGCTCTACACCAGACAGAGATTGTCTCATCCTGTCTCATCTCATCTTATTTGTGATTTGGTCCCGTAAATCTCTGTCTCATCTATTTCACTATTAGTGGACAGTCTGCGCATAATTATGTATGTCATCATTGGCCACGCCTTTAATGTAGTCCTGTATTTCGTTTACATTTCGTTTTTTTTTTAACCTCGCGGTGTTGAAATTCCATAAGAGCTCTTCTTCTAAGGCGGTTCCTTTTAAAAGTGTCGGTTTTTCTGTACAATTTGTCCTTAATTCTTTTTAAAGAAATTTGCTGGAGTCGCTTTTTGGCCCAAACTCCAAGCCCGGTCCCCGATATTTTCCAAAGTTTCTTTCTGACTGCTATGTCCAGAGTATTGTTAGAACGCAATATTTGGGCTGAAAGTCTTCCAGTGAAAGTCCTGCTGTAGTTTATATTTTTGCTTAAGGTTGCAGATGCTGCCCTATTAAATGCTTCACACTTCTGTGTGGATGTCCTTGAACTCACACTGTAGATTGCACCTTCACTAAGTCTCATCTGCAAAATAACTTCCAACAGCAACCTGTCGTTCTCAGTCATACGCAGATATGTTATGTTCGCAGGGCCTAGTACTTTAGAATTGTGCCACCAAGTTGAAACGCCATCACATACAAGTGAATGGTTGGCACAGTTACTACAATTTCCAGCATAACAGTCAACAGTAGATGATCTTATTGAGGGTAAGTCTTTCAACATTTTGGTTATGTCCCCCTGTCCCCTTCTTGCCATTTCTTCAATTATAGCATTACACCGCATTCTTATGTCATTTCCCAGCTTCCCTTGTGCGGTCTGTCTGTCACGCTTCGTATTGAACGGGAACATTTTTTCACTAAAGTTAACGTTACGTACTTTCCTCTCTTGGCAAACGGATAAATGATTCGGGTCAGCCTGCCTTGTCACATTCCACACGTCATCGAGAGTTCTGTAAAAGTCCTGCATGCCGAGCTGAGACTTTGTGTCGCCATCCGTGGTTAGCGTTCGAACCAAGAACCCGTCTTTGTATAAGTCTTCAGCCACATTGTAAGCCATTTTTCTTTCTGAGTGTGGTGTGAAGTATTCTAAGTCTGCAGAGCAACCTGCATGACCACCAGGGCAGAATACATCCAGTCCTTTGTATCTGAGGGAGGCCCCTGTCATACAGAGCTTGTTTTCAACCGACATCGCGACAATGAACTTGTATTCTGTATGATTCTCGGTCGCTATAGTATATGCCTGAGATGAGCTTTGCCCTGGTTTGTAGGAGGAAATCATTCTCTGGCTATTATATCTAGCATCAATTGAAAGGTCTAGCTGCTTTGGATCCTTTGAGCCAATAGAAATGTTGTGTTTTGTCACAATTTCACGTTTCTCTGCCATATCATCACTGTTTATCTTTACAATCTTCTTGCTGACCTGCTTGCAGAGTTCATGCATATGGCTTGCTGCTGGAAAAGGCAGGTCAAGTTGTGTGAATAAGTCCTCAGCTCTGGATACACCCATGGGGCTATCCATCAGTGCCACAGCAAGATTCGTATTGAGTACCGCCGCGCCTCTGGTATCCTTAATTTCCTCATACATTTTGAAAAAATCTGACAGATAGCCACATGAGTTGCATTTAAATTGTAGTTTTATTCCAAGTCCTGCTTTCACCTCATTTGCAAAGGTGATCTGCGGAGCCCTGCATCTTGTCCTGTTGTGGCTTTTCACCAGTTGATTTATAGAAAATACTAACTTGCTCATGCTCACAATACGGTTTCCCTTGAAGGCATCTTGATCTGTGTCACGTTGTCGCAGGTTATAGGTGCGATCCCCAGAAAGGGTGTTGTCGGTAGTTGAAATAGAACCATTTTCTTCACCGGTTTGACTGGGGAGGGTCCTGGTTGGTTACTTCTCAATAAATGATATGTATTCCCTTTTTGAAAATAGTTTGATCTGCTGTGTTTAACCATGTCGAAAAAATATTTTATTTATTTTAAGATTTCTCTATAATGAATGAGTAGCTGGTTATGGTATTGAAAGGCTTTTGCATCTTCTTTTATACCTACCCAGCAATGTCAGTGTCATATGACGGCACTAATTGGATTGGTTGGCATTCAAAGTGACCACTTGATATGAAGATAATCAGCTTCCAAACCCTAGCCCCTGTATGGATATATCCTGTTAGAGCCCATTCTCTTTGTTTCACCAATATCCTTGTATTTTGATACAGCAGCCTCTTTGATCAAAATGGTAAAAGTAAAAAAAAATAGAACTTAAGATTTAACATAATAGACAAAAGATAAACACCACCACTATTTTGCTCTAAAGACCTAATGCCCATTTACAGTTCACCTTACCCTTTTCAACACTGTCAAATTAAGTGTATTTTCCTTTTTCCTAGGTGTTTTTTTACTCTAACTTAGTGTAAACATATTATATTTTTTAGAATCACCCATTCATGAGGTTTTGTGTTCATTGTATTGAAATTTCTATACAATAATTGAACTTTTTTTAAAATTTAAATTCACTTTTTTTTATAAATGCTATTTTTTAAAGCATTTCATTTTAGCATAGACATCTGGGAAAGGGTTCAAAGTGAAGAAGAGTAATTTTTCTGCAAGGGACTTTTTATTTTATGAAAATTGATGACTTTTTACAAAAGTTATGGCAATTTCTAACCATCAGGTGAGGGAAACTGAAACTACTCCTTTTTGGCCCTAATTTCAGAAATATAGGCCTTGTACTAATTCTGCTGCCATTTTTCTTCTAAGTGATATTTTTGGAAAATTTAAAAACGGGGAATGTTGTAATACATATGCGCTTCAAATGGGGGCATTTTTGTCAAAATTGAAAAAAAAAAAGTTTGATATTTAGGATCCGCTCCGGTCCCAATTTACTTCCTAGGTCGTTGTACCCTCAAATAGTCCGGTTAGAAGAAATGATATGCTCCTTTTGCCACACTGTTTTAATGTTTAAATAACAGTAAATGGCTTGAAATGAGGTTCAGCTAAGTGCCAGACCTCTGCTACATTTCATGCATAGGATTAAATGAATTTAGTTGCGAACTACTTTTTCTTGGAGCCTGACCTTTGATGGAGGTACCAGAGTTGACATACACTTTCGTACCAAGAGAATTTTGAGGGTAGTTGTGCGCAATGAAAAATTGTGAAAAAAGTTATCCTGCAAGGTACTGTTTTCTTGGGCTGATATGCAAGAACATATATTGCTCTTTAAGCCACACTAAGTTATTTAGCCCAAATTAGTTTTTTAAAAAGAGCTACAGACTGTCAAAATGTGCCAATTTACTATATAATTTAACACGGCCAAAACAGACAGGAGTGTAACCTATATCAAGATGGGGGGGTCACACAAAAATAATGCTTGTAATGTTCTTTTCATAGATTTTGGGCTCAAAATGTCACTGTGCACTAGTAAATATGTTGAAGAATTGGATTTTAATAATATTCTTCCAATTTAATTGAAATTTGAATTTGATTTTTTTAAAAAAAATATTAAAATGTCAATTTTATCCCTTTTAAGTACTTTGATTCCAATTGGAATGCTTTGGCCTTTTTCACATGATGTCATAACAAGCTGTCTGCACCATTGATCACCCGAACCAGACTTTTTAACTGTAAACAACTTGAATTTACATCAAAATAAGATTTGGATTAACCCCTAAACCTTGGGACATGAGCCCCTTAAACGCCCCTTTTGTATGAATTTGCTCTGTTTCGGCTAGCTTCAAGCCTCATCAGTGGTGTTGCTCTACACCAGACAGAGATTGTCTCATCCTGTCTCATCTCATCTTATTTGTGATTTGGTCCCGTAAATCTCTGTCTCATCTATTTCACTATTAGTGGACAGTCTGCGCATAATTATGTATGTCATCATTGGCCACGCCTTTAATGTAGTCCTGTATTTCGTTTACATTTCGTTTTTTTTTTAACCTCGCGGTGTTGAAATTCCATAAGAGCTCTTCTTCTAAGGCGGTTCCTTTTAAAAGTGTCGGTTTTTCTGTACAATTTGTCCTTAATTCTTTTTAAAGAAATTTGCTGGAGTCGCTTTTTGGCCCAAACTCCAAGCCCGGTCCCCGATATTTTCCAAAGTTTCTTTCTGACTGCTATGTCCAGAGTATTGTTAGAACGCAATATTTGGGCTGAAAGTCTTCCAGTGAAAGTCCTGCTGTAGTTTATATTTTTGCTTAAGGTTGCAGATGCTGCCCTATTAAATGCTTCACACTTCTGTGTGGATGTCCTTGAACTCACACTGTAGATTGCACCTTCACTAAGTCTCATCTGCAAAATAACTTCCAACAGCAACCTGTCGTTCTCAGTCATACGCAGATATGTTATGTTCGCAGGGCCTAGTACTTTAGAATTGTGCCACCAAGTTGAAACGCCATCACATACAAGTGAATGGTTGGCACAGTTACTACAATTTCCAGCATAACAGTCAACAGTAGATGATCTTATTGAGGGTAAGTCTTTCAACATTTTGGTTATGTCCCCCTGTCCCCTTCTTGCCATTTCTTCAATTATAGCATTACACCGCATTCTTATGTCATTTCCCAGCTTCCCTTGTGCGGTCTGTCTGTCACGCTTCGTATTGAACGGGAACATTTTTTCACTAAAGTTAACGTTACGTACTTTCCTCTCTTGGCAAACGGATAAATGATTCGGGTCAGCCTGCCTTGTCACATTCCACACGTCATCGAGAGTTCTGTAAAAGTCCTGCATGCCGAGCTGAGACTTTGTGTCGCCATCCGTGGTTAGCGTTCGAACCAAGAACCCGTCTTTGTATAAGTCTTCAGCCACATTGTAAGCCATTTTTCTTTCTGAGTGTGGTGTGAAGTATTCTAAGTCTGCAGAGCAACCTGCATGACCACCAGGGCAGAATACATCCAGTCCTTTGTATCTGAGGGAGGCCCCTGTCATACAGAGCTTGTTTTCAACCGACATCGCGACAATGAACTTGTATTCTGTATGATTCTCGGTCGCTATAGTATATGCCTGAGATGAGCTTTGCCCTGGTTTGTAGGAGGAAATCATTCTCTGGCTATTATATCTAGCATCAATTGAAAGGTCTAGCTGCTTTGGATCCTTTGAGCCAATAGAAATGTTGTGTTTTGTCACAATTTCACGTTTCTCTGCCATATCATCACTGTTTATCTTTACAATCTTCTTGCTGACCTGCTTGCAGAGTTCATGCATATGGCTTGCTGCTGGAAAAGGCAGGTCAAGTTGTGTGAATAAGTCCTCAGCTCTGGATACACCCATGGGGCTATCCATCAGTGCCACAGCAAGATTCGTATTGAGTACCGCCGCGCCTCTGGTATCCTTAATTTCCTCATACATTTTGAAAAAATCTGACAGATAGCCACATGAGTTGCATTTAAATTGTAGTTTTATTCCAAGTCCTGCTTTCACCTCATTTGCAAAGGTGATCTGCGGAGCCCTGCATCTTGTCCTGTTGTGGCTTTTCACCAGTTGATTTATAGAAAATACTAACTTGCTCATGCTCACAATACGGTTTCCCTTGAAGGCATCTTGATCTGTGTCACGTTGTCGCAGGTTATAGGTGCGATCCCCAGAAAGGGTGTTGTAAGGGTGAAATAGAACCATTTTCTTCACCGGTTTGACTGGGGAGGGTCCTGGTTGGTTACTTCTCAATAAATGATATGTATTCCCTTTTTGAAAATAGTTTGATCTGCTGCGTTTAACCATGTCGAAAAAATATTTTATTTATTTTAAGATTTCTCTATAATGAATGAGTAGCTGGTTATGGTATTGAAAGGCTTTTGCATCTTCTTTTATACCTACCCAGCAATGTCAGTGTCATATGACGGCACTAATTGGATTGGTTGGCATTCAAAGTGACCACTTGATATGAAGATAATCAGCTTCCAAACCCTAGCCCCTGTATGGATATATCCTGTTAGAGCCCATTCTCTTTGTTTCACCAATATCCTTGTATTTTGATACAGCAGCCTCTTTGATCAAAATGGTAAAAGTAAAAAAAAATAGAACTTAAGATTTAACATAATAGACAAAAGATAAACACCACCACTATTTTGCTCTAAAGACCTAATGCCCATTTACAGTTCACCTTACCCTTTTCAACACTGTCAAATTAAGTGTATTTTCCTTTTTCCTAGGTGTTTTTTTACTCTAACTTAGTGTAAACATATTATATTTTTTAGAATCACCCATTCATGAGGTTTTGTGTTCATTGTATTGAAATTTCTATACAATAATTGAACTTTTTTTAAAATTTAAATTCACTTTTTTTTATAAATGCTATTTTTTAAAGCATTTCATTTTAGCATAGACATCTGGGAAAGGGTTCAAAGTGAAGAAGAGTAATTTTTCTGCAAGGGACTTTTTATTTTATGAAAATTGATGACTTTTTACAAAAGTTATGGCAATTTCTAACCATCAGGTGAGGGAAACTGAAACTACTCCTTTTTGGCCCTAATTTCAGAAATATAGGCCTTGTACTAATTCTGCTGCCATTTTTCTTCTAAGTGATATTTTTGGAAAATTTAAAAACGGGGAATGTTGTAATACATATGCGCTTCAAATGGGGGCATTTTTGTCAAAATTGAAAAAAAAAAAGTTTGATATTTAGGATCCGCTCCGGTCCCAATTTACTTCCTAGGTCGTTGTACCCTCAAATAGTCCGGTTAGAAGAAATGATATGCTCCTTTTGCCACACTGTTTTAATGTTTAAATAACAGTAAATGGCTTGAAATGAGGTTCAGCTAAGTGCCAGACCTCTGCTACATTTCATGCATAGGATTAAATGAATTTAGTTGCGAACTACTTTTTCTTGGAGCCTGACCTTTGATGGAGGTACCAGAGTTGACATACACTTTCGTACCAAGAGAATTTTGAGGGTAGTTGTGCGCAATGAAAAATTGTGAAAAAAGTTATCCTGCAAGGTACTGTTTTCTTGGGCTGATATGCAAGAACATATATTGCTCTTTAAGCCACACTAAGTTATTTAGCCCAAATTAGTTTTTTAAAAAGAGCTACAGACTGTCAAAATGTGCCAATTTACTATATAATTTAACACGGCCAAAACAGACAGGAGTGTAACCTATATCAAGATGGGGGGGTCACACAAAAATAATGCTTGTAATGTTCTTTTCATAGATTTTGGGCTCAAAATGTCACTGTGCACTAGTAAATATGTTGAAGAATTGGATTTTAATAATATTCTTCCAATTTAATTGAAATTTGAATTTGATTTTTTTAAAAAAAATATTAAAATGTCAATTTTATCCCTTTTAAGTACTTTGATTCCAATTGGAATGCTTTGGCCTTTTTCACATGATGTCATAACAAGCTGTCTGCACCATTGATCACCCGAACCAGACTTTTTAACTGTAAACAACTTGAATTTACATCAAAATAAGATTTGGATTAACCCCTAAACCTTGGGACATGAGCCCCTTAAACGCCCCTTTTGTATGAATTTGCTCTGTTTCGGCTAGCTTCAAGCCTCATCAGTGGTGTTGCTCTACACCAGACAGAGATTGTCTCATCCTGTCTCATCTCATCTTATTTGTGATTTGGTCCCGTAAATCTCTGTCTCATCTATTTCACTATTAGTGGACAGTCTGCGCATAATTATGTATGTCATCATTGGCCACGCCTTTAATGTAGTCCTGTATTTCGTTTACATTTCGTTTTTTTTTTAACCTCGCGGTGTTGAAATTCCATAAGAGCTCTTCTTCTAAGGCGGTTCCTTTTAAAAGTGTCGGTTTTTCTGTACAATTTGTCCTTAATTCTTTTTAAAGAAATTTGCTGGAGTCGCTTTTTGGCCCAAACTCCAAGCCCGGTCCCCGATATTTTCCAAAGTTTCTTTCTGACTGCTATGTCCAGAGTATTGTTAGAACGCAATATTTGGGCTGAAAGTCTTCCAGTGAAAGTCCTGCTGTAGTTTATATTTTTGCTTAAGGTTGCAGATGCTGCCCTATTAAATGCTTCACACTTCTGTGTGGATGTCCTTGAACTCACACTGTAGATTGCACCTTCACTAAGTCTCATCTGCAAAATAACTTCCAACAGCAACCTGTCGTTCTCAGTCATACGCAGATATGTTATGTTCGCAGGGCCTAGTACTTTAGAATTGTGCCACCAAGTTGAAACGCCATCACATACAAGTGAATGGTTGGCACAGTTACTACAATTTCCAGCATAACAGTCAACAGTAGATGATCTTATTGAGGGTAAGTCTTTCAACATTTTGGTTATGTCCCCCTGTCCCCTTCTTGCCATTTCTTCAATTATAGCATTACACCGCATTCTTATGTCATTTCCCAGCTTCCCTTGTGCGGTCTGTCTGTCACGCTTCGTATTGAACGGGAACATTTTTTCACTAAAGTTAACGTTACGTACTTTCCTCTCTTGGCAAACGGATAAATGATTCGGGTCAGCCTGCCTTGTCACATTCCACACGTCATCGAGAGTTCTGTAAAAGTCCTGCATGCCGAGCTGAGACTTTGTGTCGCCATCCGTGGTTAGCGTTCGAACCAAGAACCCGTCTTTGTATAAGTCTTCAGCCACATTGTAAGCCATTTTTCTTTCTGAGTGTGGTGTGAAGTATTCTAAGTCTGCAGAGCAACCTGCATGACCACCAGGGCAGAATACATCCAGTCCTTTGTATCTGAGGGAGGCCCCTGTCATACAGAGCTTGTTTTCAACCGACATCGCGACAATGAACTTGTATTCTGTATGATTCTCGGTCGCTATAGTATATGCCTGAGATGAGCTTTGCCCTGGTTTGTAGGAGGAAATCATTCTCTGGCTATTATATCTAGCATCAATTGAAAGGTCTAGCTGCTTTGGATCCTTTGAGCCAATAGAAATGTTGTGTTTTGTCACAATTTCACGTTTCTCTGCCATATCATCACTGTTTATCTTTACAATCTTCTTGCTGACCTGCTTGCAGAGTTCATGCATATGGCTTGCTGCTGGAAAAGGCAGGTCAAGTTGTGTGAATAAGTCCTCAGCTCTGGATACACCCATGGGGCTATCCATCAGTGCCACAGCAAGATTCGTATTGAGTACCGCCGCGCCTCTGGTATCCTTAATTTCCTCATACATTTTGAAAAAATCTGACAGATAGCCACATGAGTTGCATTTAAATTGTAGTTTTATTCCAAGTCCTGCTTTCACCTCATTTGCAAAGGTGATCTGCGGAGCCCTGCATCTTGTCCTGTTGTGGCTTTTCACCAGTTGATTTATAGAAAATACTAACTTGCTCATGCTCACAATACGGTTTCCCTTGAAGGCATCTTGATCTGTGTCACGTTGTCGCAGGTTATAGGTGCGATCCCCAGAAAGGGTGTTGTCGGTAGTTGAAATAGAACCATTTTCTTCACCGGTTTGACTGGGGAGGGTCCTGGTTGGTTACTTCTCAATAAATGATATGTATTCCCTTTTTGAAAATAGTTTGATCTGCTGCGTTTAACCATGTCGAAAAAATATTTTATTTATTTTAAGATTTCTCTATAATGAATGAGTAGCTGGTTATGGTATTGAAAGGCTTTTGCATCTTCTTTTATACCTACCCAGCAATGTCAGTGTCATATGACGGCACTAATTGGATTGGTTGGCATTCAAAGTGACCACTTGATATGAAGATAATCAGCTTCCAAACCCTAGCCCCTGTATGGATATATCCTGTTAGAGCCCATTCTCTTTGTTTCACCAATATCCTTGTATTTTGATACAGCAGCCTCTTTGATCAAAATGGTAAAAGTAAAAAAAAATAGAACTTAAGATTTAACATAATAGACAAAAGATAAACACCACCACTATTTTGCTCTAAAGACCTAATGCCCATTTACAGTTCACCTTACCCTTTTCAACACTGTCAAATTAAGTGTATTTTCCTTTTTCCTAGGTGTTTTTTTACTCTAACTTAGTGTAAACATATTATATTTTTTAGAATCACCCATTCATGAGGTTTTGTGTTCATTGTATTGAAATTTCTATACAATAATTGAACTTTTTTTAAAATTTAAATTCACTTTTTTTTATAAATGCTATTTTTTAAAGCATTTCATTTTAGCATAGACATCTGGGAAAGGGTTCAAAGTGAAGAAGAGTAATTTTTCTGCAAGGGACTTTTTATTTTATGAAAATTGATGACTTTTTACAAAAGTTATGGCAATTTCTAACCATCAGGTGAGGGAAACTGAAACTACTCCTTTTTGGCCCTAATTTCAGAAATATAGGCCTTGTACTAATTCTGCTGCCATTTTTCTTCTAAGTGATATTTTTGGAAAATTTAAAAACGGGGAATGTTGTAATACATATGCGCTTCAAATGGGGGCATTTTTGTCAAAATTGAAAAAAAAAAAGTTTGATATTTAGGATCCGCTCCGGTCCCAATTTACTTCCTAGGTCGTTGTACCCTCAAATAGTCCGGTTAGAAGAAATGATATGCTCCTTTTGCCACACTGTTTTAATGTTTAAATAACAGTAAATGGCTTGAAATGAGGTTCAGCTAAGTGCCAGACCTCTGCTACATTTCATGCATAGGATTAAATGAATTTAGTTGCGAACTACTTTTTCTTGGAGCCTGACCTTTGATGGAGGTACCAGAGTTGACATACACTTTCGTACCAAGAGAATTTTGAGGGTAGTTGTGCGCAATGAAAAATTGTGAAAAAAGTTATCCTGCAAGGTACTGTTTTCTTGGGCTGATATGCAAGAACATATATTGCTCTTTAAGCCACACTAAGTTATTTAGCCCAAATTAGTTTTTTAAAAAGAGCTACAGACTGTCAAAATGTGCCAATTTACTATATAATTTAACACGGCCAAAACAGACAGGAGTGTAACCTATATCAAGATGGGGGGGTCACACAAAAATAATGCTTGTAATGTTCTTTTCATAGATTTTGGGCTCAAAATGTCACTGTGCACTAGTAAATATGTTGAAGAATTGGATTTTAATAATATTCTTCCAATTTAATTGAAATTTGAATTTGATTTTTTTAAAAAAAATATTAAAATGTCAATTTTATCCCTTTTAAGTACTTTGATTCCAATTGGAATGCTTTGGCCTTTTTCACATGATGTCATAACAAGCTGTCTGCACCATTGATCACCCGAACCAGACTTTTTAACTGTAAACAACTTGAATTTACATCAAAATAAGATTTGGATTAACCCCTAAACCTTGGGACATGAGCCCCTTAAACGCCCCTTTTGTATGAATTTGCTCTGTTTCGGCTAGCTTCAAGCCTCATCAGTGGTGTTGCTCTACACCAGACAGAGATTGTCTCATCCTGTCTCATCTCATCTTATTTGTGATTTGGTCCCGTAAATCTCTGTCTCATCTATTTCACTATTAGTGGACAGTCTGCGCATAATTATGTATGTCATCATTGGCCACGCCTTTAATGTAGTCCTGTATTTCGTTTACATTTCGTTTTTTTTTTAACCTCGCGGTGTTGAAATTCCATAAGAGCTCTTCTTCTAAGGCGGTTCCTTTTAAAAGTGTCGGTTTTTCTGTACAATTTGTCCTTAATTCTTTTTAAAGAAATTTGCTGGAGTCGCTTTTTGGCCCAAACTCCAAGCCCGGTCCCCGATATTTTCCAAAGTTTCTTTCTGACTGCTATGTCCAGAGTATTGTTAGAACGCAATATTTGGGCTGAAAGTCTTCCAGTGAAAGTCCTGCTGTAGTTTATATTTTTGCTTAAGGTTGCAGATGCTGCCCTATTAAATGCTTCACACTTCTGTGTGGATGTCCTTGAACTCACACTGTAGATTGCACCTTCACTAAGTCTCATCTGCAAAATAACTTCCAACAGCAACCTGTCGTTCTCAGTCATACGCAGATATGTTATGTTCGCAGGGCCTAGTACTTTAGAATTGTGCCACCAAGTTGAAACGCCATCACATACAAGTGAATGGTTGGCACAGTTACTACAATTTCCAGCATAACAGTCAACAGTAGATGATCTTATTGAGGGTAAGTCTTTCAACATTTTGGTTATGTCCCCCTGTCCCCTTCTTGCCATTTCTTCAATTATAGCATTACACCGCATTCTTATGTCATTTCCCAGCTTCCCTTGTGCGGTCTGTCTGTCACGCTTTGTATTGAACGGGAACATTTTTTCACTAAAGTTAACGTTACGTACTTTCCTCTCTTGGCAAACGGATAAATGATTCGGGTCAGCCTGCCTTGTCACATTCCACACGTCATCGAGAGTTCTGTAAAAGTCCTGCATGCCGAGCTGAGACTTTGTGTCGCCATCCGTGGTTAGCGTTCGAACCAAGAACCCGTCTTTGTATAAGTCTTCAGCCACATTGTAAGCCATTTTTCTTTCTGAGTGTGGTGTGAAGTATTCTAAGTCTGCAGAGCAACCTGCATGACCACCAGGGCAGAATACATCCAGTCCTTTGTATCTGAGGGAGGCCCCTGTCATACAGAGCTTGTTTTCAACCGACATCGCGACAATGAACTTGTATTCTGTATGATTCTCGGTCGCTATAGTATATGCCTGAGATGAGCTTTGCCCTGGTTTGTAGGAGGAAATCATTCTCTGGCTATTATATCTAGCATCAATTGAAAGGTCTAGCTGCTTTGGATCCTTTGAGCCAATAGAAATGTTGTGTTTTGTCACAATTTCACGTTTCTCTGCCATATCATCACTGTTTATCTTTACAATCTTCTTGCTGACCTGCTTGCAGAGTTCATGCATATGGCTTGCTGCTGGAAAAGGCAGGTCAAGTTGTGTGAATAAGTCCTCAGCTCTGGATACACCCATGGGGCTATCCATCAGTGCCACAGCAAGATTCGTATTGAGTACCGCCGCGCCTCTGGTATCCTTAATTTCCTCATACATTTTGAAAAAATCTGACAGATAGCCACATGAGTTGCATTTAAATTGTAGTTTTATTCCAAGTCCTGCTTTCACCTCATTTGCAAAGGTGATCTGCGGAGCCCTGCATCTTGTCCTGTTGTGGCTTTTCACCAGTTGATTTATAGAAAATACTAACTTGCTCATGCTCACAATACGGTTTCCCTTGAAGGCATCTTGATCTGTGTCACGTTGTCGCAGGTTATAGGTGCGATCCCCAGAAAGGGTGTTGTCGGTAGTTGAAATAGAACCATTTTCTTCACCGGTTTGACTGGGGAGGGTCCTGGTTGGTTACTTCTCAATAAATGATATGTATTCCCTTTTTGAAAATAGTTTGATCTGCTGCGTTTAACCATGTCGAAAAAATATTTTATTTATTTTAAGATTTCTCTATAATGAATGAGTAGCTGGTTATGGTATTGAAAGGCTTTTGCATCTTCTTTTATACCTACCCAGCAATGTCAGTGTCATATGACGGCACTAATTGGATTGGTTGGCATTCAAAGTGACCACTTGATATGAAGATAATCAGCTTCCAAACCCTAGCCCCTGTATGGATATATCCTGTTAGAGCCCATTCTCTTTGTTTCACCAATATCCTTGTATTTTGATACAGCAGCCTCTTTGATCAAAATGGTAAAAGTAAAAAAAAATAGAACTTAAGATTTAACATAATAGACAAAAGATAAACACCACCACTATTTTGCTCTAAAGACCTAATGCCCATTTACAGTTCACCTTACCCTTTTCAACACTGTCAAATTAAGTGTATTTTCCTTTTTCCTAGGTGTTTTTTTACTCTAACTTAGTGTAAACATATTATATTTTTTAGAATCACCCATTCATGAGGTTTTGTGTTCATTGTATTGAAATTTCTATACAATAATTGAACTTTTTTTAAAATTTAAATTCACTTTTTTTTATAAATGCTATTTTTTAAAGCATTTCATTTTAGCATAGACATCTGGGAAAGGGTTCAAAGTGAAGAAGAGTAATTTTTCTGCAAGGGACTTTTTATTTTATGAAAATTGATGACTTTTTACAAAAGTTATGGCAATTTCTAACCATCAGGTGAGGGAAACTGAAACTACTCCTTTTTGGCCCTAATTTCAGAAATATAGGCCTTGTACTAATTCTGCTGCCATTTTTCTTCTAAGTGATATTTTTGGAAAATTTAAAAACGGGGAATGTTGTAATACATATGCGCTTCAAATGGGGGCATTTTTGTCAAAATTGAAAAAAAAAAAGTTTGATATTTAGGATCCGCTCCGGTCCCAATTTACTTCCTAGGTCGTTGTACCCTCAAATAGTCCGGTTAGAAGAAATGATATGCTCCTTTTGCCACACTGTTTTAATGTTTAAATAACAGTAAATGGCTTGAAATGAGGTTCAGCTAAGTGCCAGACCTCTGCTACATTTCATGCATAGGATTAAATGAATTTAGTTGCGAACTACTTTTTCTTGGAGCCTGACCTTTGATGGAGGTACCAGAGTTGACATACACTTTCGTACCAAGAGAATTTTGAGGGTAGTTGTGCGCAATGAAAAATTGTGAAAAAAGTTATCCTGCAAGGTACTGTTTTCTTGGGCTGATATGCAAGAACATATATTGCTCTTTAAGCCACACTAAGTTATTTAGCCCAAATTAGTTTTTTAAAAAGAGCTACAGACTGTCAAAATGTGCCAATTTACTATATAATTTAACACGGCCAAAACAGACAGGAGTGTAACCTATATCAAGATGGGGGGGTCACACAAAAATAATGCTTGTAATGTTCTTTTCATAGATTTTGGGCTCAAAATGTCACTGTGCACTAGTAAATATGTTGAAGAATTGGATTTTAATAATATTCTTCCAATTTAATTGAAATTTGAATTTGATTTTTTTAAAAAAAATATTAAAATGTCAATTTTATCCCTTTTAAGTACTTTGATTCCAATTGGAATGCTTTGGCCTTTTTCACATGATGTCATAACAAGCTGTCTGCACCATTGATCACCCGAACCAGACTTTTTAACTGTAAACAACTTGAATTTACATCAAAATAAGATTTGGATTAACCCCTAAACCTTGGGACATGAGCCCCTTAAACGCCCCTTTTGTATGAATTTGCTCTGTTTCGGCTAGCTTCAAGCCTCATCAGTGGTGTTGCTCTACACCAGACAGAGATTGTCTCATCCTGTCTCATCTCATCTTATTTGTGATTTGGTCCCGTAAATCTCTGTCTCATCTATTTCACTATTAGTGGACAGTCTGCGCATAATTATGTATGTCATCATTGGCCACGCCTTTAATGTAGTCCTGTATTTCGTTTACATTTCGTTTTTTTTTTAACCTCGCGGTGTTGAAATTCCATAAGAGCTCTTCTTCTAAGGCGGTTCCTTTTAAAAGTGTCGGTTTTTCTGTACAATTTGTCCTTAATTCTTTTTAAAGAAATTTGCTGGAGTCGCTTTTTGGCCCAAACTCCAAGCCCGGTCCCCGATATTTTCCAAAGTTTCTTTCTGACTGCTATGTCCAGAGTATTGTTAGAACGCAATATTTGGGCTGAAAGTCTTCCAGTGAAAGTCCTGCTGTAGTTTATATTTTTGCTTAAGGTTGCAGATGCTGCCCTATTAAATGCTTCACACTTCTGTGTGGATGTCCTTGAACTCACACTGTAGATTGCACCTTCACTAAGTCTCATCTGCAAAATAACTTCCAACAGCAACCTGTCGTTCTCAGTCATACGCAGATATGTTATGTTCGCAGGGCCTAGTACTTTAGAATTGTGCCACCAAGTTGAAACGCCATCACATACAAGTGAATGGTTGGCACAGTTACTACAATTTCCAGCATAACAGTCAACAGTAGATGATCTTATTGAGGGTAAGTCTTTCAACATTTTGGTTATGTCCCCCTGTCCCCTTCTTGCCATTTCTTCAATTATAGCATTACACCGCATTCTTATGTCATTTCCCAGCTTCCCTTGTGCGGTCTGTCTGTCACGCTTCGTATTGAACGGGAACATTTTTTCACTAAAGTTAACGTTACGTACTTTCCTCTCTTGGCAAACGGATAAATGATTCGGGTCAGCCTGCCTTGTCACATTCCACACGTCATCGAGAGTTCTGTAAAAGTCCTGCATGCCGAGCTGAGACTTTGTGTCGCCATCCGTGGTTAGCGTTCGAACCAAGAACCCGTCTTTGTATAAGTCTTCAGCCACATTGTAAGCCATTTTTCTTTCTGAGTGTGGTGTGAAGTATTCTAAGTCTGCAGAGCAACCTGCATGACCACCAGGGCAGAATACATCCAGTCCTTTGTATCTGAGGGAGGCCCCTGTCATACAGAGCTTGTTTTCAACCGACATCGCGACAATGAACTTGTATTCTGTATGATTCTCGGTCGCTATAGTATATGCCTGAGATGAGCTTTGCCCTGGTTTGTAGGAGGAAATCATTCTCTGGCTATTATATCTAGCATCAATTGAAAGGTCTAGCTGCTTTGGATCCTTTGAGCCAATAGAAATGTTGTGTTTTGTCACAATTTCACGTTTCTCTGCCATATCATCACTGTTTATCTTTACAATCTTCTTGCTGACCTGCTTGCAGAGTTCATGCATATGGCTTGCTGCTGGAAAAGGCAGGTCAAGTTGTGTGAATAAGTCCTCAGCTCTGGATACACCCATGGGGCTATCCATCAGTGCCACAGCAAGATTCGTATTGAGTACCGCCGCGCCTCTGGTATCCTTAATTTCCTCATACATTTTGAAAAAATCTGACAGATAGCCACATGAGTTGCATTTAAATTGTAGTTTTATTCCAAGTCCTGCTTTCACCTCATTTGCAAAGGTGATCTGCGGAGCCCTGCATCTTGTCCTGTTGTGGCTTTTCACCAGTTGATTTATAGAAAATACTAACTTGCTCATGCTCACAATACGGTTTCCCTTGAAGGCATCTTGATCTGTGTCACGTTGTCGCAGGTTATAGGTGCGATCCCCAGAAAGGGTGTTGTCGGTAGTTGAAATAGAACCATTTTCTTCACCGGTTTGACTGGGGAGGGTCCTGGTTGGTTACTTCTCAATAAATGATATGTATTCCCTTTTTGAAAATAGTTTGATCTGCTGCGTTTAACCATGTCGAAAAAATATTTTATTTATTTTAAGATTTCTCTATAATGAATGAGTAGCTGGTTATGGTATTGAAAGGCTTTTGCATCTTCTTTTATACCTACCCAGCAATGTCAGTGTCATATGACGGCACTAATTGGATTGGTTGGCATTCAAAGTGACCACTTGATATGAAGATAATCAGCTTCCAAACCCTAGCCCCTGTATGGATATATCCTGTTAGAGCCCATTCTCTTTGTTTCACCAATATCCTTGTATTTTGATACAGCAGCCTCTTTGATCAAAATGGTAAAAGTAAAAAAAAATAGAACTTAAGATTTAACATAATAGACAAAAGATAAACACCACCACTATTTTGCTCTAAAGACCTAATGCCCATTTACAGTTCACCTTGCCCTTTTCAACACTGTCAAATTAAGTGTATTTTCCTTTTTCCTAGGTGTTTTTTTACTCTAACTTAGTGTAAACATATTATATTTTTTAGAATCACCCATTCATGAGGTTTTGTGTTCATTGTATTGAAATTTCTATACAATAATTGAACTTTTTTTAAAATTTAAATTCACTTTTTTTTATAAATGCTATTTTTTAAAGCATTTCATTTTAGCATAGACATCTGGGAAAGGGTTCAAAGTGAAGAAGAGTAATTTTTCTGCAAGGGACTTTTTATTTTATGAAAATTGATGACTTTTTACAAAAGTTATGGCAATTTCTAACCATCAGGTGAGGGAAACTGAAACTACTCCTTTTTGGCCCTAATTTCAGAAATATAGGCCTTGTACTAATTCTGCTGCCATTTTTCTTCTAAGTGATATTTTTGGAAAATTTAAAAACGGGGAATGTTGTAATACATATGCGCTTCAAATGGGGGCATTTTTGTCAAAATTGAAAAAAAAAAAGTTTGATATTTAGGATCCGCTCCGGTCCCAATTTACTTCCTAGGTCGTTGTACCCTCAAATAGTCCGGTTAGAAGAAATGATATGCTCCTTTTGCCACACTGTTTTAATGTTTAAATAACAGTAAATGGCTTGAAATGAGGTTCAGCTAAGTGCCAGACCTCTGCTACATTTCATGCATAGGATTAAATGAATTTAGTTGCGAACTACTTTTTCTTGGAGCCTGACCTTTGATGGAGGTACCAGAGTTGACATACACTTTCGTACCAAGAGAATTTTGAGGGTAGTTGTGCGCAATGAAAAATTGTGAAAAAAGTTATCCTGCAAGGTACTGTTTTCTTGGGCTGATATGCAAGAACATATATTGCTCTTTAAGCCACACTAAGTTATTTAGCCCAAATTAGTTTTTTAAAAAGAGCTACAGACTGTCAAAATGTGCCAATTTACTATATAATTTAACACGGCCAAAACAGACAGGAGTGTAACCTATATCAAGATGGGGGGGTCACACAAAAATAATGCTTGTAATGTTCTTTTCATAGATTTTGGGCTCAAAATGTCACTGTGCACTAGTAAATATGTTGAAGAATTGGATTTTAATAATATTCTTCCAATTTAATTGAAATTTGAATTTGATTTTTTTAAAAAAAATATTAAAATGTCAATTTTATCCCTTTTAAGTACTTTGATTCCAATTGGAATGCTTTGGCCTTTTTCACATGATGTCATAACAAGCTGTCTGCACCATTGATCACCCGAACCAGACTTTTTAACTGTAAACAACTTGAATTTACATCAAAATAAGATTTGGATTAACCCCTAAACCTTGGGACATGAGCCCCTTAAACGCCCCTTTTGTATGAATTTGCTCTGTTTCGGCTAGCTTCAAGCCTCATCAGTGGTGTTGCTCTACACCAGACAGAGATTGTCTCATCCTGTCTCATCTCATCTTATTTGTGATTTGGTCCCGTAAATCTCTGTCTCATCTATTTCACTATTAGTGGACAGTCTGCGCATAATTATGTATGTCATCATTGGCCACGCCTTTAATGTAGTCCTGTATTTCGTTTACATTTCGTTTTTTTTTTAACCTCGCGGTGTTGAAATTCCATAAGAGCTCTTCTTCTAAGGCGGTTCCTTTTAAAAGTGTCGGTTTTTCTGTACAATTTGTCCTTAATTCTTTTTAAAGAAATTTGCTGGAGTCGCTTTTTGGCCCAAACTCCAAGCCCGGTCCCCGATATTTTCCAAAGTTTCTTTCTGACTGCTATGTCCAGAGTATTGTTAGAACGCAATATTTGGGCTGAAAGTCTTCCAGTGAAAGTCCTGCTGTAGTTTATATTTTTGCTTAAGGTTGCAGATGCTGCCCTATTAAATGCTTCACACTTCTGTGTGGATGTCCTTGAACTCACACTGTAGATTGCACCTTCACTAAGTCTCATCTGCAAAATAACTTCCAACAGCAACCTGTCGTTCTCAGTCATACGCAGATATGTTATGTTCGCAGGGCCTAGTACTTTAGAATTGTGCCACCAAGTTGAAACGCCATCACATACAAGTGAATGGTTGGCACAGTTACTACAATTTCCAGCATAACAGTCAACAGTAGATGATCTTATTGAGGGTAAGTCTTTCAACATTTTGGTTATGTCCCCCTGTCCCCTTCTTGCCATTTCTTCAATTATAGCATTACACCGCATTCTTATGTCATTTCCCAGCTTCCCTTGTGCGGTCTGTCTGTCACGCTTCGTATTGAACGGGAACATTTTTTCACTAAAGTTAACGTTACGTACTTTCCTCTCTTGGCAAACGGATAAATGATTCGGGTCAGCCTGCCTTGTCACATTCCACACGTCATCGAGAGTTCTGTAAAAGTCCTGCATGCCGAGCTGAGACTTTGTGTCGCCATCCGTGGTTAGCGTTCGAACCAAGAACCCGTCTTTGTATAAGTCTTCAGCCACATTGTAAGCCATTTTTCTTTCTGAGTGTGGTGTGAAGTATTCTAAGTCTGCAGAGCAACCTGCATGACCACCAGGGCAGAATACATCCAGTCCTTTGTATCTGAGGGAGGCCCCTGTCATACAGAGCTTGTTTTCAACCGACATCGCGACAATGAACTTGTATTCTGTATGATTCTCGGTCGCTATAGTATATGCCTGAGATGAGCTTTGCCCTGGTTTGTAGGAGGAAATCATTCTCTGGCTATTATATCTAGCATCAATTGAAAGGTCTAGCTGCTTTGGATCCTTTGAGCCAATAGAAATGTTGTGTTTTGTCACAATTTCACGTTTCTCTGCCATATCATCACTGTTTATCTTTACAATCTTCTTGCTGACCTGCTTGCAGAGTTCATGCATATGGCTTGCTGCTGGAAAAGGCAGGTCAAGTTGTGTGAATAAGTCCTCAGCTCTGGATACACCCATGGGGCTATCCATCAGTGCCACAGCAAGATTCGTATTGAGTACCGCCGCGCCTCTGGTATCCTTAATTTCCTCATACATTTTGAAAAAATCTGACAGATAGCCACATGAGTTGCATTTAAATTGTAGTTTTATTCCAAGTCCTGCTTTCACCTCATTTGCAAAGGTGATCTGCGGAGCCCTGCATCTTGTCCTGTTGTGGCTTTTCACCAGTTGATTTATAGAAAATACTAACTTGCTCATGCTCACAATACGGTTTCCCTTGAAGGCATCTTGATCTGTGTCACGTTGTCGCAGGTTATAGGTGCGATCCCCAGAAAGGGTGTTGTCGGTAGTTGAAATAGAACCATTTTCTTCACCGGTTTGACTGGGGAGGGTCCTGGTTGGTTACTTCTCAATAAATGATATGTATTCCCTTTTTGAAAATAGTTTGATCTGCTGCGTTTAACCATGTCGAAAAAATATTTTATTTATTTTAAGATTTCTCTATAATGAATGAGTAGCTGGTTATGGTATTGAAAGGCTTTTGCATCTTCTTTTATACCTACCCAGCAATGTCAGTGTCATATGACGGCACTAATTGGATTGGTTGGCATTCAAAGTGACCACTTGATATGAAGATAATCAGCTTCCAAACCCTAGCCCCTGTATGGATATATCCTGTTAGAGCCCATTCTCTTTGTTTCACCAATATCCTTGTATTTTGATACAGCAGCCTCTTTGATCAAAATGGTAAAAGTAAAAAAAAATAGAACTTAAGATTTAACATAATAGACAAAAGATAAACACCACCACTATTTTGCTCTAAAGACCTAATGCCCATTTACAGTTCACCTTACCCTTTTCAACACTGTCAAATTAAGTGTATTTTCCTTTTTCCTAGGTGTTTTTTTACTCTAACTTAGTGTAAACATATTATATTTTTTAGAATCACCCATTCATGAGGTTTTGTGTTCATTGTATTGAAATTTCTATACAATAATTGAACTTTTTTTAAAATTTAAATTCACTTTTTTTTATAAATGCTATTTTTTAAAGCATTTCATTTTAGCATAGACATCTGGGAAAGGGTTCAAAGTGAAGAAGAGTAATTTTTCTGCAAGGGACTTTTTATTTTATGAAAATTGATGACTTTTTACAAAAGTTATGGCAATTTCTAACCATCAGGTGAGGGAAACTGAAACTACTCCTTTTTGGCCCTAATTTCAGAAATATAGGCCTTGTACTAATTCTGCTGCCATTTTTCTTCTAAGTGATATTTTTGGAAAATTTAAAAACGGGGAATGTTGTAATACATATGCGCTTCAAATGGGGGCATTTTTGTCAAAATTGAAAAAAAAAAAGTTTGATATTTAGGATCCGCTCCGGTCCCAATTTACTTCCTAGGTCGTTGTACCCTCAAATAGTCCGGTTAGAAGAAATGATATGCTCCTTTTGCCACACTGTTTTAATGTTTAAATAACAGTAAATGGCTTGAAATGAGGTTCAGCTAAGTGCCAGACCTCTGCTACATTTCATGCATAGGATTAAATGAATTTAGTTGCGAACTACTTTTTCTTGGAGCCTGACCTTTGATGGAGGTACCAGAGTTGACATACACTTTCGTACCAAGAGAATTTTGAGGGTAGTTGTGCGCAATGAAAAATTGTGAAAAAAGTTATCCTGCAAGGTACTGTTTTCTTGGGCTGATATGCAAGAACATATATTGCTCTTTAAGCCACACTAAGTTATTTAGCCCAAATTAGTTTTTTAAAAAGAGCTACAGACTGTCAAAATGTGCCAATTTACTATATAATTTAACACGGCCAAAACAGACAGGAGTGTAACCTATATCAAGATGGGGGGGTCACACAAAAATAATGCTTGTAATGTTCTTTTCATAGATTTTGGGCTCAAAATGTCACTGTGCACTAGTAAATATGTTGAAGAATTGGATTTTAATAATATTCTTCCAATTTAATTGAAATTTGAATTTGATTTTTTTAAAAAAAATATTAAAATGTCAATTTTATCCCTTTTAAGTACTTTGATTCCAATTGGAATGCTTTGGCCTTTTTCACATGATGTCATAACAAGCTGTCTGCACCATTGATCACCCGAACCAGACTTTTTAACTGTAAACAACTTGAATTTACATCAAAATAAGATTTGGATTAACCCCTAAACCTTGGGACATGAGCCCCTTAAACGCCCCTTTTGTATGAATTTGCTCTGTTTCGGCTAGCTTCAAGCCTCATCAGTGGTGTTGCTCTACACCAGACAGAGATTGTCTCATCCTGTCTCATCTCATCTTATTTGTGATTTGGTCCCGTAAATCTCTGTCTCATCTATTTCACTATTAGTGGACAGTCTGCGCATAATTATGTATGTCATCATTGGCCACGCCTTTAATGTAGTCCTGTATTTCGTTTACATTTCGTTTTTTTTTTAACCTCGCGGTGTTGAAATTCCATAAGAGCTCTTCTTCTAAGGCGGTTCCTTTTAAAAGTGTCGGTTTTTCTGTACAATTTGTCCTTAATTCTTTTTAAAGAAATTTGCTGGAGTCGCTTTTTGGCCCAAACTCCAAGCCCGGTCCCCGATATTTTCCAAAGTTTCTTTCTGACTGCTATGTCCAGAGTATTGTTAGAACGCAATATTTGGGCTGAAAGTCTTCCAGTGAAAGTCCTGCTGTAGTTTATATTTTTGCTTAAGGTTGCAGATGCTGCCCTATTAAATGCTTCACACTTCTGTGTGGATGTCCTTGAACTCACACTGTAGATTGCACCTTCACTAAGTCTCATCTGCAAAATAACTTCCAACAGCAACCTGTCGTTCTCAGTCATACGCAGATATGTTATGTTCGCAGGGCCTAGTACTTTAGAATTGTGCCACCAAGTTGAAACGCCATCACATACAAGTGAATGGTTGGCACAGTTACTACAATTTCCAGCATAACAGTCAACAGTAGATGATCTTATTGAGGGTAAGTCTTTCAACATTTTGGTTATGTCCCCCTGTCCCCTTCTTGCCATTTCTTCAATTATAGCATTACACCGCATTCTTATGTCATTTCCCAGCTTCCCTTGTGCGGTCTGTCTGTCACGCTTCGTATTGAACGGGAACATTTTTTCACTAAAGTTAACGTTACGTACTTTCCTCTCTTGGCAAACGGATAAATGATTCGGGTCAGCCTGCCTTGTCACATTCCACACGTCATCGAGAGTTCTGTAAAAGTCCTGCATGCCGAGCTGAGACTTTGTGTCGCCATCCGTGGTTAGCGTTCGAACCAAGAACCCGTCTTTGTATAAGTCTTCAGCCACATTGTAAGCCATTTTTCTTTCTGAGTGTGGTGTGAAGTATTCTAAGTCTGCAGAGCAACCTGCATGACCACCAGGGCAGAATACATCCAGTCCTTTGTATCTGAGGGAGGCCCCTGTCATACAGAGCTTGTTTTCAACCGACATCGCGACAATGAACTTGTATTCTGTATGATTCTCGGTCGCTATAGTATATGCCTGAGATGAGCTTTGCCCTGGTTTGTAGGAGGAAATCATTCTCTGGCTATTATATCTAGCATCAATTGAAAGGTCTAGCTGCTTTGGATCCTTTGAGCCAATAGAAATGTTGTGTTTTGTCACAATTTCACGTTTCTCTGCCATATCATCACTGTTTATCTTTACAATCTTCTTGCTGACCTGCTTGCAGAGTTCATGCATATGGCTTGCTGCTGGAAAAGGCAGGTCAAGTTGTGTGAATAAGTCCTCAGCTCTGGATACACCCATGGGGCTATCCATCAGTGCCACAGCAAGATTCGTATTGAGTACCGCCGCGCCTCTGGTATCCTTAATTTCCTCATACATTTTGAAAAAATCTGACAGATAGCCACATGAGTTGCATTTAAATTGTAGTTTTATTCCAAGTCCTGCTTTCACCTCATTTGCAAAGGTGATCTGCGGAGCCCTGCATCTTGTCCTGTTGTGGCTTTTCACCAGTTGATTTATAGAAAATACTAACTTGCTCATGCTCACAATACGGTTTCCCTTGAAGGCATCTTGATCTGTGTCACGTTGTCGCAGGTTATAGGTGCGATCCCCAGAAAGGGTGTTGTCGGTAGTTGAAATAGAACCATTTTCTTCACCGGTTTGACTGGGGAGGGTCCTGGTTGGTTACTTCTCAATAAATGATATGTATTCCCTTTTTGAAAATAGTTTGATCTGCTGCGTTTAACCATGTCGAAAAAATATTTTATTTATTTTAAGATTTCTCTATAATGAATGAGTAGCTGGTTATGGTATTGAAAGGCTTTTGCATCTTCTTTTATACCTACCCAGCAATGTCAGTGTCATATGACGGCACTAATTGGATTGGTTGGCATTCAAAGTGACCACTTGATATGAAGATAATCAGCTTCCAAACCCTAGCCCCTGTATGGATATATCCTGTTAGAGCCCATTCTCTTTGTTTCACCAATATCCTTGTATTTTGATACAGCAGCCTCTTTGATCAAAATGGTAAAAGTAAAAAAAAATAGAACTTAAGATTTAACATAATAGACAAAAGATAAACACCACCACTATTTTGCTCTAAAGACCTAATGCCCATTTACAGTTCACCTTACCCTTTTCAACACTGTCAAATTAAGTGTATTTTCCTTTTTCCTAGGTGTTTTTTTACTCTAACTTAGTGTAAACATATTATATTTTTTAGAATCACCCATTCATGAGGTTTTGTGTTCATTGTATTGAAATTTCTATACAATAATTGAACTTTTTTTAAAATTTAAATTCACTTTTTTTTATAAATGCTATTTTTTAAAGCATTTCATTTTAGCATAGACATCTGGGAAAGGGTTCAAAGTGAAGAAGAGTAATTTTTCTGCAAGGGACTTTTTATTTTATGAAAATTGATGACTTTTTACAAAAGTTATGGCAATTTCTAACCATCAGGTGAGGGAAACTGAAACTACTCCTTTTTGGCCCTAATTTCAGAAATATAGGCCTTGTACTAATTCTGCTGCCATTTTTCTTCTAAGTGATATTTTTGGAAAATTTAAAAACGGGGAATGTTGTAATACATATGCGCTTCAAATGGGGGCATTTTTGTCAAAATTGAAAAAAAAAAAGTTTGATATTTAGGATCCGCTCCGGTCCCAATTTACTTCCTAGGTCGTTGTACCCTCAAATAGTCCGGTTAGAAGAAATGATATGCTCCTTTTGCCACACTGTTTTAATGTTTAAATAACAGTAAATGGCTTGAAATGAGGTTCAGCTAAGTGCCAGACCTCTGCTACATTTCATGCATAGGATTAAATGAATTTAGTTGCGAACTACTTTTTCTTGGAGCCTGACCTTTGATGGAGGTACCAGAGTTGACATACACTTTCGTACCAAGAGAATTTTGAGGGTAGTTGTGCGCAATGAAAAATTGTGAAAAAAGTTATCCTGCAAGGTACTGTTTTCTTGGGCTGATATGCAAGAACATATATTGCTCTTTAAGCCACACTAAGTTATTTAGCCCAAATTAGTTTTTTAAAAAGAGCTACAGACTGTCAAAATGTGCCAATTTACTATATAATTTAACACGGCCAAAACAGACAGGAGTGTAACCTATATCAAGATGGGGGGGTCACACAAAAATAATGCTTGTAATGTTCTTTTCATAGATTTTGGGCTCAAAATGTCACTGTGCACTAGTAAATATGTTGAAGAATTGGATTTTAATAATATTCTTCCAATTTAATTGAAATTTGAATTTGATTTTTTTAAAAAAAATATTAAAATGTCAATTTTATCCCTTTTAAGTACTTTGATTCCAATTGGAATGCTTTGGCCTTTTTCACATGATGTCATAACAAGCTGTCTGCACCATTGATCACCCGAACCAGACTTTTTAACTGTAAACAACTTGAATTTACATCAAAATAAGATTTGGATTAACCCCTAAACCTTGGGACATGAGCCCCTTAAACGCCCCTTTTGTATGAATTTGCTCTGTTTCGGCTAGCTTCAAGCCTCATCAGTGGTGTTGCTCTACACCAGACAGAGATTGTCTCATCCTGTCTCATCTCATCTTATTTGTGATTTGGTCCCGTAAATCTCTGTCTCATCTATTTCACTATTAGTGGACAGTCTGCGCATAATTATGTATGTCATCATTGGCCACGCCTTTAATGTAGTCCTGTATTTCGTTTACATTTCGTTTTTTTTTTAACCTCGCGGTGTTGAAATTCCATAAGAGCTCTTCTTCTAAGGCGGTTCCTTTTAAAAGTGTCGGTTTTTCTGTACAATTTGTCCTTAATTCTTTTTAAAGAAATTTGCTGGAGTCGCTTTTTGGCCCAAACTCCAAGCCCGGTCCCCGATATTTTCCAAAGTTTCTTTCTGACTGCTATGTCCAGAGTATTGTTAGAACGCAATATTTGGGCTGAAAGTCTTCCAGTGAAAGTCCTGCTGTAGTTTATATTTTTGCTTAAGGTTGCAGATGCTGCCCTATTAAATGCTTCACACTTCTGTGTGGATGTCCTTGAACTCACACTGTAGATTGCACCTTCACTAAGTCTCATCTGCAAAATAACTTCCAACAGCAACCTGTCGTTCTCAGTCATACGCAGATATGTTATGTTCGCAGGGCCTAGTACTTTAGAATTGTGCCACCAAGTTGAAACGCCATCACATACAAGTGAATGGTTGGCACAGTTACTACAATTTCCAGCATAACAGTCAACAGTAGATGATCTTATTGAGGGTAAGTCTTTCAACATTTTGGTTATGTCCCCCTGTCCCCTTCTTGCCATTTCTTCAATTATAGCATTACACCGCATTCTTATGTCATTTCCCAGCTTCCCTTGTGCGGTCTGTCTGTCACGCTTCGTATTGAACGGGAACATTTTTTCACTAAAGTTAACGTTACGTACTTTCCTCTCTTGGCAAACGGATAAATGATTCGGGTCAGCCTGCCTTGTCACATTCCACACGTCATCGAGAGTTCTGTAAAAGTCCTGCATGCCGAGCTGAGACTTTGTGTCGCCATCCGTGGTTAGCGTTCGAACCAAGAACCCGTCTTTGTATAAGTCTTCAGCCACATTGTAAGCCATTTTTCTTTCTGAGTGTGGTGTGAAGTATTCTAAGTCTGCAGAGCAACCTGCATGACCACCAGGGCAGAATACATCCAGTCCTTTGTATCTGAGGGAGGCCCCTGTCATACAGAGCTTGTTTTCAACCGACATCGCGACAATGAACTTGTATTCTGTATGATTCTCGGTCGCTATAGTATATGCCTGAGATGAGCTTTGCCCTGGTTTGTAGGAGGAAATCATTCTCTGGCTATTATATCTAGCATCAATTGAAAGGTCTAGCTGCTTTGGATCCTTTGAGCCAATAGAAATGTTGTGTTTTGTCACAATTTCACGTTTCTCTGCCATATCATCACTGTTTATCTTTACAATCTTCTTGCTGACCTGCTTGCAGAGTTCATGCATATGGCTTGCTGCTGGAAAAGGCAGGTCAAGTTGTGTGAATAAGTCCTCAGCTCTGGATACACCCATGGGGCTATCCATCAGTGCCACAGCAAGATTCGTATTGAGTACCGCCGCGCCTCTGGTATCCTTAATTTCCTCATACATTTTGAAAAAATCTGACAGATAGCCACATGAGTTGCATTTAAATTGTAGTTTTATTCCAAGTCCTGCTTTCACCTCATTTGCAAAGGTGATCTGCGGAGCCCTGCATCTTGTCCTGTTGTGGCTTTTCACCAGTTGATTTATAGAAAATACTAACTTGCTCATGCTCACAATACGGTTTCCCTTGAAGGCATCTTGATCTGTGTCACGTTGTCGCAGGTTATAGGTGCGATCCCCAGAAAGGGTGTTGTCGGTAGTTGAAATAGAACCATTTTCTTCACCGGTTTGACTGGGGAGGGTCCTGGTTGGTTACTTCTCAATAAATGATATGTATTCCCTTTTTGAAAATAGTTTGATCTGCTGCGTTTAACCATGTCGAAAAAATATTTTATTTATTTTAAGATTTCTCTATAATGAATGAGTAGCTGGTTATGGTATTGAAAGGCTTTTGCATCTTCTTTTATACCTACCCAGCAATGTCAGTGTCATATGACGGCACTAATTGGATTGGTTGGCATTCAAAGTGACCACTTGATATGAAGATAATCAGCTTCCAAACCCTAGCCCCTGTATGGATATATCCTGTTAGAGCCCATTCTCTTTGTTTCACCAATATCCTTGTATTTTGATACAGCAGCCTCTTTGATCAAAATGGTAAAAGTAAAAAAAAATAGAACTTAAGATTTAACATAATAGACAAAAGATAAACACCACCACTATTTTGCTCTAAAGACCTAATGCCCATTTACAGTTCACCTTACCCTTTTCAACACTGTCAAATTAAGTGTATTTTCCTTTTTCCTAGGTGTTTTTTTACTCTAACTTAGTGTAAACATATTATATTTTTTAGAATCACCCATTCATGAGGTTTTGTGTTCATTGTATTGAAATTTCTATACAATAATTGAACTTTTTTTAAAATTTAAATTCACTTTTTTTTATAAATGCTATTTTTTAAAGCATTTCATTTTAGCATAGACATCTGGGAAAGGGTTCAAAGTGAAGAAGAGTAATTTTTCTGCAAGGGACTTTTTATTTTATGAAAATTGATGACTTTTTACAAAAGTTATGGCAATTTCTAACCATCAGGTGAGGGAAACTGAAACTACTCCTTTTTGGCCCTAATTTCAGAAATATAGGCCTTGTACTAATTCTGCTGCCATTTTTCTTCTAAGTGATATTTTTGGAAAATTTAAAAACGGGGAATGTTGTAATACATATGCGCTTCAAATGGGGGCATTTTTGTCAAAATTGAAAAAAAAAAAGTTTGATATTTAGGATCCGCTCCGGTCCCAATTTACTTCCTAGGTCGTTGTACCCTCAAATAGTCCGGTTAGAAGAAATGATATGCTCCTTTTGCCACACTGTTTTAATGTTTAAATAACAGTAAATGGCTTGAAATGAGGTTCAGCTAAGTGCCAGACCTCTGCTACATTTCATGCATAGGATTAAATGAATTTAGTTGCGAACTACTTTTTCTTGGAGCCTGACCTTTGATGGAGGTACCAGAGTTGACATACACTTTCGTACCAAGAGAATTTTGAGGGTAGTTGTGCGCAATGAAAAATTGTGAAAAAAGTTATCCTGCAAGGTACTGTTTTCTTGGGCTGATATGCAAGAACATATATTGCTCTTTAAGCCACACTAAGTTATTTAGCCCAAATTAGTTTTTTAAAAAGAGCTACAGACTGTCAAAATGTGCCAATTTACTATATAATTTAACACGGCCAAAACAGACAGGAGTGTAACCAATTCAGACCGTTAGGAAGATGTTCGAGGTGTCCAAATAATAAAATGGCTGCGCCCATGAAAACGTGAATATTTTCTTATCTTGAGAAGATTGAAATGCCGGGTGATTCAAGGAGAATCGCGGGTCCTGATTCGAGTTTTAGCCCTTTTTCTATTGCAGTAACACCATCAAAATTACCTTTGGTATGTATATGTGTCGGTTAATTCAAATGGTGTCCATATGCGCAAGTAGCATAACTTTCGGATACAACAAAAAACCGACTATTTTATCTTCCTCTGATGAACCAGGGCTCTCACTAGGATTTTGAATGTAGGATTCCAGGAATCCAACCTCAGAAAAAGCTGGATTCCATCATGAGGGTGGATTTTGCACCGTCCAAAACTATGATATTGAAACAACTATTTATTAACCCTTTACTACACAATCCAATGTTTTAGTCACCAGAATAGTTATCTTAAGGAAATCATTGATTGAAAAGAGGGAATTGCTTGTAAAAAACATTTTCTTCTTTTATCCAAATGCTTTTCACATTTTTTTCTTCAATTTTGGAGATGGGCTCAGTAGATGACAAAACTTTTCCCCGGTTCAGTTTCAAACCATTGACAAGTACAGAAGCAAGGCTTTGAAACAGTCATATCTTCTTTTTACCAGAAGTAAAAAAGGAGTCAAAAATGTTATTATATTTATTTAGACATTAAGAAATATCAACATATAAGTCTATGCCATGATTCTCTTTGCAGATGTTGTCAATTGAGAGAAAAAGTTCAGAATTGATATTCATTACAAAAGATTATATTTTGAACCAGTGCTCTCAATAAGCGGACTTCGACGTAATATACGTCCAGAATTTCAGAAATTACGTCCGGAAAATCATACCCGGACGTAAAAAACGTCTGAGATTCGAGGAAAACGTCCTGTAATTTGACCCCGGACGTTTTACGAATTTACCTAAAAAAGGATTTAACGTAAGTCTACACATGCAAAAAAATCGATAATCAACTTGAACATACACATTATAGCTGACCAAAACAAGCCATGTGTAACGCGCGGGGTATTAAACTGTCGCTATAACAACCAGTCTCTGATTACGCAATCTTGTCGGGTTAGCGACGCGTCATTACCGCTTCTGTCATTATCTTTCTTAGTCGGATACAGATCGCGAGGGTCCTTTGATAGGATTATTGAAACAAACAAAATTCAAATCAGGGGAAAATTCGTTATATCAAACGTAGTTTATGCAGCTCAGACTGATAAAATTTCGAAATATTACTTCCTGAAACTCTTAGAATAGATCTACAGGTAATTTATCCGAAGTGAAAAAGACGCTACCGGAAAACACTTTCGAAAGGTCATTCGACTGTCCTCATTTACATACATGTAGAATCGGCATCTTCGGAGAACGTGGGGAAATCCCAATTACGTCATTTAAGTTGTCTGCAACATGTCTGACGAGAGTTTTGAAATGACGAATTTTTTTGACTTCTGCTATTTGGATAATGCTGAGTAAGATTAAATCGAGGGGTGAACGGAAAACTGTCGTAACTGCATTTTTTCAAAAAATAATTTTTTTGTTTAATTGACATTCATTTACTATTATACACTTTTTGAAAAAATCATAATTTTGAATTCCTTCATTAAATGACTTAAATTTTGTTTGTGCAAAAGTGTCGTAAGTGAAGTCTTATCTTTTTACAAACGGAAAACTGTCGTAACTTGAGTTACATACACTTTTCCAGTAACACAATTTACTATAATGACTAAAAATATTAACGGAAAAATGTAGTTAATAGGATAACTGTGAGGTATTTTCTAAGTTACATTGATGTCATTTCAAATGAAATGATGACATCAAAATATTCTAAACCAGTGAAATAGAAAATTCCTAGCTATTAAGGTAGTGGAACCGTAATAATTCCTAAACATTTTAGAACATGTTATCTTTCACAATGTTAACCAATGAAATCATTAGAAAACCTTCTTTAACACTGTTAAAATTCATAACTTATGAAATGTTGCAGAACTATTACAGGTCCACTACCTTAATGAATACTGAAGATGCATGTGCAAATACATGGATGTGGACCTGAAGTCCTCACCCCTTTATTTGTGTAAATTGAAATTTAAGGAGTACCTTCACAAATCTTTGGTTTATCCTATCTGACAACATTCAGAGAAATGCTTGGTTGTAAAAAAAACACAAAAACATTCTTTTCTGTGACAAGGAAATTTTAATATATCCTCAAGCTTTCACTTTCCTGAGAGGGAGGTAAAGACTTTAAAACCCCATTGCTACCCAATTCTACAGCTAGGTTGACGGGGGATGGCTATGAAGTGTTTTGCCCATAAACATACCCCACCCCAGGGTGGCGCTGGAGTCATGGATCTTCAGTCAATGAGTCTAGTTTCTTTACATCTCAGTCACCAAGGAAGCTTGAGCACCTAACCATAGATTCCTGTTATTTTAACCAGTAATCTTATCTTTAACCCTGATTATAGCATTTCACTGCTCACGTGCAACTGACTTTGTGAACAAACAAAAGATTTTAAGAACAAATAGCTATTTTTGATGGCAACTTCTGTTTACTGGTACCAAATCTGTTGATAAATTTGAGTTGCTATTTATTGGATTTTACTGTAAAATCTAACTTTGTCATACAAAAGCAAGGGACACAAGCACTGCATTCAGCATGTCATCCCCCAATTCCTCTTCAAATTCACTTTTCAAATAGCTGCTCATGCAAACTAGGATATTATTTCTCAATTAGTTGGAAATGTTTTGTAATACAGAAGGCAGAGTGAGATAGTAAGCTCCCAAATGACAGCCAAACCAAACATTAATATTATGTACACTATAGGGCTGTATTATCATAGTCCAATATGGCTTATCTGACTGTAACTTCCTTAGACTTTTGAGACTTAAAAAATTCCATTGAAGAAATAAGATTTCTTTCTGGGATTTAACAAAAAATGTTTTATTTTTGCAATTGAAAGTTACCGGTATATTAGTTTGAAAAACTCAAAATTTGAAACCTCAATGCTTGAATCCAGTTTGGTATAAGGAGAAGTGTATTGCTTTTCAAGAACATTAGATCTAACAATATTAGGCTGTATTTGAACTTAATGTCAATTTTCAAAGTACTGTGGTATAGGGCCTTTGTGCCATGCAACAAATGCAAAATTGGTAATTTGTGAACCTAACAGTTTGGTAAAGAAGAGTTTATTAAAGATTCCCTCTTACTTATCTGTATGAAAAATCTGGAATCCTACTGAATTTGAAAAAACAACTCAATTAGGGCAACACTTCATGCAAATTAAAGCTCTATGTATAATTTTGTTTATGCAGCCAGAAAATATCTTTAAAGTATTTCCATCATAGGCTAAATTATTATTATAAATTCATGGATACCATCGCAAAAGGATGACTTTAAAAGTACAGCATGTTTTTTTTAATATTTGGCCTATAGTTATTTGGTACTAATGCATGCAAAAATCAAGTAAGGAAACATTAAATTTCTGAAATATTTTGTGAACATTTAACTTCGGCTGCTCTCCACACTACGAAACATTTTTTAGAAGATGTTGATTCCATAGAGTATTTTATTGGAAATGAGGTCATCAAGAGGGCCGTGAACCTCAAAGACATTTACCGGTATTAATATTGTTACCTGTTCAAAAAAAAATTTAAAAAATGGTGGATATGTTGCTTTAACTATCATTCCATCACTGATAGTAGACTGTAGATACATTTATTCCAAATTAGAATTCTGATCAATCATCATGCTTTATATTATTGGATGTAGACTTGAACAAGCAACACAATATTGCCATTATAGACTAAAGGAGTTTTTTTTTATTATTGCAGAAAAAATTCCCAGATTTCTTACTCTATCCCTGTTTTACATCTGCAGACTTGTACAGATTTCCTTCTCATCCCAACAAGAACAAGAGGAGATTAATGGTCCTAAATTGCTCTTTGCAACTCAAGCAATCTTCTGTAGAGATCTCTTAAATCTGTATTTTGAGAAAGTCTATTACATTAAAAAGATTTTATCCTAGATTTGTTTCATTAACCTTCCTTTTGGGGGTGCATATTCTTCATTTATCATAAATAGTAATACTCTGACCCAGAATTTCTCCCAAATCAAAAGGGATCTTTCTCATGATATGACTAACATTTTCAGCATGTTTGAAAAAGATTAAACATAAATTACAACTAGCTTGGTAATAAATATAACCATTAAGACCCCCTTTTCCTCTGACACAAGAGAGAATACCACCAAAATCAATAGGAATCTTTATGACCAGACAAACAGATTGAGCAAAAATTGTGACCTCTGGAATTGCAACTTAAAAATTATGATTAAAGCCCCTTTTCCCATGACATAGGTCAGAATGTCACCAAAATCAATAGGGATCTTCCTTTTGACCAGACAAACATCCTCAGCAAGAGTGGTAGACCTTTCTTCCAAAATGGTGAAAAGAATGTTGTCATTTAGGCCCCATTTCCTGTGTCATTAGTTGGAATTCCTACAAATTCAATACAGATCTTCTCTATAAACAGACAAACATTTTCAGTAAGTTTGAAAAAGATTGTGTTGAAATTGTGACTATTAGAGTGGTTACAAGGAAATTATCAATATGACCCCTTTCCCGTGATATAAGTGAGAATGCCACCAAAATCAAAAGGGGTCTTCCTTTTAACCCGACAAACATATTCAGCAAGTTTGAGAGAGATTGAGTTAAAATTGTGACCTCTAGAGTGGTAGCAAAGAAATTGTTGACGTCAGACAATGAATGACACACTCTGGAGGCAGACATGAAGTGTTACCTTGAGCATGATAATGCTCAGGTGAGCTAAAAAGGGACTTTATTCTTAGAATAATTAGACTATCACAAAGCGGACTAATATCCCCCTTCAAGTGCTTGTCAATAATTAAAAGTCATTTTCCATCAAAGGGCCATAACTCTGTCAAATCATTACCAAAAAATGACTTGCACATCTCTAATTGATACTAATCACATGTCGATGGCTCAGTGTGAAACAGTTGTAACTTCCATCGATGTGCAAGGTTTGAATGAAAACTCCTCATTGTTTGCTGAGAAATTGATCGAGGACAAAAAAATCTACAGACAGACTGACCCATTGATGGACCAACGGACAAATTGACAAGCTGGCTCCTATTTACCCCAAAAGCTTAGTTTAGAGGGTATAAATATACAAGTTTTAAAATTAAACTCAAGTTTCAAACAAATATCTATAATTATGACTGACATAATTATGGCCAACTTAGGGGTTGAAGTTGTCAAATTGCTAAACCCTACACTTACAGAAACTAAAATTTTTGTACCAAAACAATCAAAATTAAAACAGGATTATCTAGCTTATTCCTTTTCTGCATTTAGATTGATCTTAAATATGACTCTTAAAAGGATTTGCCATAAGGAGCTATATTTGACGTCTAACTTCCAATTTTTTCATAAAAAATCCCTTGATTCCCAGGTGAGCAACATAAAACCCTCACAGTCCTTTTATTTAAATGTAAAGAGAATACATTTTTCACTTCAATTAAATCTTATTATATTAATTCAAGAAATGAATTATCAAATGTTGTTAAATTCAACAATATGTTTATGGAAAAGTGTAGTTAACTGCTTGTACGACAGTTTTCCATATTTTTTTTCATCAGGTTTTCATGATTTTCAGTTGTAAAACTGTCGTAAGTTAATGAACATTAAATATCAAACAAACTAATCTTTTTTTCATAAAATACATTATTGCAATTGAAAATTGTATAAATTCTCAATACTTTTCTGCTTAAAAACTTTTGTGAAAGTGAACAATAACAAAATTGAACAGTTTTTCCTTTCTCCTGTAAAATTTTGTGAAAGTCACTTACGACAGTTTTCCGTTCAACCCTCGAAATAGGCTTAAGTTTTATTGGCACACTACCTAGAACGTTCGCCATCTTTGGAACGACAGGCCGAGGAAATTAAAGTAGCATTAATTTCCGTGATATCGCCGGATACCAAAACATCGTAACTAAAGTTTGAGTAAGCCGCATTTCCTGAAATCCCAACATGGAATTACAAAAATTCCTGATTTTGGCCCTTATTGAGAGCACTGTTTTGAACTGCATTGGTTATCCCTTTTTCTTATTTTCTTTTTTTTTTTTTTTTTTTTTAAGATTGAAATGATTTAACTTTCCGAACCACCTGTCTCTTGATTTGTTTTCACGATTTTTCACTTCAACACGTCTGATCAGTAGGCTGATCCGGAGTTTTCCATTTTCGAAATACGTTATCCGACAGAATAAAGCACATGCACGACGTTTCAGAGATTCACTGGTAGTGATAATTCATTTTGTGTTTTTTTTTCGGCACATTTCTGTAATTAAATACTCGTTTTTACTCAAAATACCGATTTTACTAAAGGCAAAAGAGATTCGGGACAGTTCGAAGGACACAGATTAATCATTTACTTGTTAATAAATTGGGTCGAATATGTTGTCTTACGATTGTCTTCCTCTCATTGGGGCCCTACTCGAATTCAATTACTGGTATATCATTTGTGAATCACTTGCTTCAATCAATATATTAATGGTTCACATGTTTCGTTTATGCATAACAATCGCCAAAACACATCGCCAGGCAGAGTCTAGATTGATAGTCAGACTCCGCCTACAAGGTCTAAGAATAACTGATAATGATTGGCTGTTGGCGTCAATTAACGCCACGCCTACCGCACCCGTCTATCGGACGGCAGATATGGCTATTATCGATTTTTCGCACGACAGATAACTTACGTAATCAATCAAATACATGTAATATACTACAGAGAGGTTGTAAGTCGGGACGTATGCCTTAGAAAAACTTGTTGTCTGGTGGAATCCTTTGATAGGATTTTTTGTCGTCCGCTAAGAAAAGTTGTCGTCTCAGACAACACTATTGTCGTTTCCGAGAGCCCTGTGAACATCAATGTATTTCATTTCCTAAAGTACAAATAGATTTGTCGTGGCAGGTGCGTCAGACTGAGAAATGTTTGTTATTAAACTTTGGCTGAAATTTAAAAATCCTAAGAATTACAATGTCTGAAAATAGTACTTTTTCCTTCAAAGTCAGCCATTTTGGGTTGTTGTTATTGAAATTCTTGTGAAATCTTGAAATTCCCACCAAAATTCAACCAATGAAAAAGCAGGTCTCCATATTTGGGAACTGTAGTATTTTTTGAAAACAAACTCGCTTTGATCATAATAAAAGATGAAAATTGAATGAAAAAATTGTAAAGTCACTAGAATTGGTAAGGTAGTAGAGAAATACAGGCTACTAGATACAAATTGGCAAAGGTTTTGAAAGGTAGGTAAAAATTGCTACTAAGCATTTTACTCAGTACCTGTTTTGACAGCATGGAATTAGTTAACAAAGTGACGTGACAATAAATCATGTGATCAACATAAATGTCATGGCCTCTTTTTAAAGAACAACAAGTTCTCAAGTGATATATTACAAACAAGGTTTTTAATGAAAAAAAAATCAAAACTCAAGGTATAATGATCACCATGGTGGTGTTAGACTAGGTGTTGGCGTTAATGTTGGTGTAGGCATGACAAACTTTAACCTTGCTCATATCTTTTGTAATGGGAGATATCTTCATGAAACTTGGCATATGTGTACACCATCACTAAAGCTATGTAGACTATAGAGGGGGGAATATTTTTGGGGCATTTTTGTAAGAGTCATGCCCCTTTTTTGACTAAGATTTATTACATTAAACAGCACCTGCAGCTGAGCGTTGCACCTGTAGGCGGTGCTCTTGTTTCCAAAATTTCTTAATGAAATTCTGATTGGCGGAATACATAAGTGCTGTTGAGTCAGCAAATGGTCAAAAATGGTAAGATATTAAATAAATATTTTCTTCTCTGAAATGGATTTTAGGATACAAAGGATTCTTGTTGGGATTATGCTTCTGATATACCTTCCTCAAATTTCTATCTACGTAATTAAAAGCTAGCCTTTGTGATGCAACATTTATTTTTATACCCCCGCAAAACGAATGTTTTCGGGGGTATACTGGAATCAGCCTGTCTGTCCGTGCGTCTGTCCGTCTGTCCGTCTGTCCGTCCGTCCGTCCGTCTGTGGACACATATAGTAGTAAATTTGTGTCGCAAACTCCTCCTTCAGTATTGCTTCAAAAGCTTTGAAACTTTATAGAAACATTCATCACATGTTAAAGTTTTGCAAGACGCAATTTTTAGGTCCCAACTTCCCCTAGTTCATGAATTATCTCCCCTTGAAATTAGACATTTTTTCCTATTTGTTACCATTTACTTATAATTTTGTGTCGCATACTCCTCCTTCAATTTTCATTCAATTGTAATGAAACATTATGCAAATATTGATCACAAGTTGAAGTTTTGCAAGACGCAAATTTCAAGTGTCAACTCTCCCAGGTTCATGAATTATCTCCCCTTGAACTTAAGACATTTTTTCCTATTTGTTACCATGTACGTATAATTTTGTGTCGCAAACTCCTCCTTCAATTTTTATTCAATAGTTATGAAACATTATACAAACATTCATCACATGTTGAAGTTTTGCAAGACGCAAATTTCAAGTCTCAAATCCCCCTGGTTCATGTGTTATCTCCCCTTTGAACTCAGACAATTTTTCCTATTTGTAACCATGTACTTATCATTTTGTGTCGCAAACTCCTCTTTCAATATTCATTTAATTGTAATGAAACATTATACAAACATTTATCACATGTTGAAGTTTTGCAAGACGCAAATTTCAAGTGTCAACTCCCCCAGGTTCATGTGTTATCTCCCCTTGAACTTTGACATTTTTTCCTATTTGTTACCATGTACTTATAATTTTGTGTCGCAAACTCCTCCTTCAATTTTCATTCAATAGTTTTGAAACATTATACAAACATTTATCACATGTTGAAGTTTTGCAAGACAAAAATTTCAAGTGTCAACTCCCCCAGGTTCATGTGTTATCTCCCCTTGAACTTTGACATTTTTTCCTATTTGTTACCATGTACTTATAATTTTGTATCGCAAACTGCTCCTTCAATGTTCATTCAAAAGTAATGAAACAGTATACAAGCATTTATCACATGTTGAAGTTTTGCAAGACTCAATTTTCAAGTGCCAACTCCCACAGGTTTTTGAATTATCTCCCCTTGAACTTAAGACAATTTTTCTTTGTGAACACATATATTTGTAATTTTGTTTCCCAAATTCCTCCTTCAGTTTTCCTTTAATCAGTTTTCACGTAATATCTTTGAAATTTTATACAAACATTTACCACATGAAGTTTTGCAAGACACAATGATGAGGTCCCAACTCGTCCTGGGTTAAGAAATATCTGCCCTTACACTTACTACATTTTTTTCATTTTCGTTCACATATACTAGTAATTTTGTGTTACAAACTCCTCCTTCAGTTTTCCTTCAATAGCATGAAAACATTTATCACATGTTTAAGTTTCGCAAGACACAATTTAGAGGTCTCAAATCCAAGAGTTAACTTTATATTTGAAGCATTTTTTGCTGCTTCTGTCTATGTACCTCATTCTCTGAAAGCACTTGCGGGGGTATTAAGTCACATTCAGTGACAAGCTCTAGTTAACACAACTCATATATTGATTTTAAGATTTCAGGTAACTTTAATGAAATGTTACATATCACATGACTATGCATACATTAAAGATGCATGGAAACATTTTTCTGCATTAATATAAAAGGGACTTTCATATAAAATTGTTTGTTAACTCAAGATTTGTTTTCTTTTCATGCATTAACCTACCTTGGCCTTTAATGATTTTTGCTTACAAATAGATTGTCTTAGCTAAATATTTTCAATGCAATTTAATGAATATATTGATATTTATATAAATCTGACAGGCCTACTGGCTCTGTTGGGCATCTTGTTTTTTTTTAACAGACATATTGACAGAAATAGGGACATTTGCAAAATACAAATGGTAAAAATAGAAGGTTTTCAGGCAAATGCTAATGTTGTAATTGTAAGAATATTCAAAAATGAATTTTCTCTGGTCCTGCAACAATACTAGGGTTTCTTCTTTAAGAAGTCCTTTTTACTTGTTTTTTTTTTAATTATCTAATTTCAAAAATGTATTTGTGAATTCCGTGAATCAAATGATGTTATCAATATTCCCACCAAACTGATGTTCACAACAGAATTTTTTTGATTATAATTAAAGAAATCCTAAATTTTCAAATATTTGCAGCAGTTTCCTTTTTTCTATGGTTCTCTTCAATTGAATAAAATTTTTAATTTAAATCTGGATTCTTGAAAATCCTGCTATTACCATTGTTTTTCAGTATTTGATTATACTGGGAATCACTTGAAAGGTTTACGTTACATTTCAAAGGATTTTACAGTTGCAATCAAGCTTACAACTGTGCTACCATCATAAGCTTTTGACAGACTTGACATTAGAAACATTCTTGGTATCAACCCTTGTCATGCTGAATAAAAATCCTTGGCAAAAATGCATCAAAATCAAAGTGCTGAAATTACTGGTTTTGCTGATTGTGACTCAGTTTTTAATATGAAAATATAATTTTTCAAACTTACCTGATTTATAAAGGAAAGTCAGGTGGTATAGACAGATATCAGATTGCACATGTGTGCAGGCTGATCTTTGGCTATGCCTCCTGCCAAAGCAGGAATATTCCGGGATCAGCATGACAAGGGTTAAAAAGGCACAAGTTATTCGCACTGACAAGAGATCACAGTTTAGTTGTGCAGTCTGATCTTAGCATACACTGCCTGTCCTCTTTTTGCTTCATGTGGAAGAAATCTTGAAACAGACATGTTGATATATGTCAAAAATAGGAAATTCGTTAAAACAAAATTTAAATCAAGCAGAATAAGGCTTAAAATTGTGTAATACTAGGAGAGACAACCCCCTTTTTTGTATGCTAGAATCCCCTATTGGGAAATCTTTAATCTGCAGCTTCATTTTTATTGATTTTGAAATGAATATGAGCCTGTGCGCAACATTTTCAACAATTTGAAAGCATTCAATTGTGCGCAAAGCAAAGACTCTGGCCAGCCTGTGCAGTTGCACAGTCTTACCAGAGTCTTCACTTAGCTAATGGTAGATATATAAGGTCTTAATACATATTCTAGGCTAGCTGTCAGCATACATGTATATTTACGTTGCACTATGTCTCTGTCAATGCTGCTGAAAGTTTGTACCTTGGGCAGGTGTTAAATTGTTTGAAATGTCATGCACAGGCTCATATCATATTTAGTAATCAATTAATGCTTAAATGGACTTTTCATTGAGATTGTATACAATATTTTAGGTGAAGGATGATGGGAAGAGACAAGACGGTAGAACAGCAGATAAATCAAGGCCTATCTGTAAGAATTTGTCAAAGGGGTACAGGTAATAGGGGGTAATGGCAGTCTAAAATATTTATTTCCAATTGATACCCTCTGTACAGGGTACTCATTGGAATTGTCTTTTCAAGACAATTCTAATGAGTACCCACAGCACAGGATTTATGTAAGAATAGTTGAAATAATCTAATTTGAAATCCAAAATACCCCCTCTATCTGCAGCTCAAACTAGATCATTGTGTTGGGCAATGGGTTTCAAATCACAATCGATAATTGGCTTTTGGTTGAAAGAGTAAATCAACTATTTATTGACTGACTGTACAGTCGTTTTCAAAGAAATTAATACTGCACTCCTAGTATCATCCATTGAAAAATAGAAAGTGAACATTTATATAAAACTCATGACCTAAAGACTCTTTCTGCAGATTTTTCTACCAATTCCATGGCTTAGCTTGAAACAGTTGTAATTGCCTATAAACATACAGGCAGTTACAACTGTTTCATGCTGAGCCATCAAACTGTTGTCATTTTCGAAAACTGCAAATAATGACCTTCATTCATATGTTAGGAACTGATTAATTGATTATGAAATTTCTTATTCAATTATCACAACAGGAAGCCCAAACCAACTGATTATAGATTATAATCCATTAATCTGCCCATCACTAATTGATCATGAAAATATTTGATCACCACTATAAGAAAACAAATTATAGGCTTGCAAAAACATAGAGGTGGACCAGCTTTGCATCTGATCATCATCTTGAATTTAAGCGCCACTGGACAAAGTCCAGCAGGGATATTGTCAAGGCCTGATGTCCATTGTGAGTGTGTGTGTGTGTGTCCATCTGTCTGTCTGTCCATCAACTTTTTCTTTAAACATCTTTTTCTCTGAAACCACTGATCAGAATTTAACCAAACTTCACAAGAATAATCATTCGGACATGCTCTATCAGATTTGTTTGTAGAATTCTGATTGAGTTTAGGACATGGACTCCATGGGCTGTCGTGTTAGTGAAAAAAGGTCCCATAAGATGAAATATAAAAAAATCGTCTTCTCTGAATCTACTTTTCAGAACCCTTCCAAATTTCACTTGAATGATGCTTAGGACATGGTCTTTTAGATTTTTCATTAAATTTTGATTGGTGTGATGAAATAGGATCTACAATCAGTTGTGTCACTGAAAATGATCCAAATTTAACCCTTTCCTGTTTTACAAAATTTTGGACCTGTCCAAATTCAAAGGTTTGCAGACGAAAATTTAAAGTGGATTTAATTTGAAAAATAACCATTCAGTAGGGTAATAAATAGTGTGGAAAAAAGAAGAAATTGCTTGTCAGAAGCAATTTCTTCTTTTTTCACAATGTTTTCTCAATCATAAAATCACAGGCATGTGAAAAGCAGGGATTAAACAGCAAAGGGTTAAAAAAAATCTTTCTTTCTGAAACAACTGTTCACAATTATAACCAACTTCACAGGAGTGATGCCTTTTACATGTTCTTTAAGATTTCTTTGTTTAATTTTGACATACAACAAATAATCATTTAAACCCATGGGAATAACTGTAGTCTTAGATATAGTCTTTGTCTTGTGCTCAGGGTCATTTGAATTTTTAAGGTAGAAAATGCGTAGTCTACAATTTTGAATCTGTCAGATTTTGTAAATTTGTTACACTTTGGGATCGCATACATTGCCTTTTTAGGCATTTCTATGATGGATTTATTAGGTAAACGATTTCCACTTGCAATTCCAAAGTAGGCTGATTTCAAAATTGACTCTATGAGTTCACCTTTTCACATCTTGTCTGAATTAAAATCTACATTTTACTGTATTTCAGTTTTAAGGACAGGAGTTGTAAGTCAAGCACAAGGATCAGCATACATAGAACAGAATGGAACCAAAGTTATATGTTCTGTGTGAGTATTGATGTTTGCTTTCAGAGATATTTAACCCTTACTCTCCTGAATTTAAATTTTGTCTTGAACAAATTGACAATTTTTAGCATGGCTGTTTTCAGTCATCACCTTGGAAGCATTTGTGGTTGTTTTGGCAGGAGTTGAGCTTTTATTTACTTTGCATTTTCTGATTTAAAAAAATCATTGAAATTGATGTCTTTTAGGCCCTTTTACCTTTAATTTGAGGTGAATTTCTTCTAAACAATCATATTAAAGATTGTTTAGAAGAAATTCATCTCAAATTACAGAAGTCTCAAAAGTTCTTTAAAATTTAGGCACTTGAAGTGGGTTTTCTTAGTAAAAAAATGCAGGGGTGCTACTATTAGGGAGGGCGCTATTGATAGAGGAAATACGGTAGGTCACAAGTAAAAATCAAATATTTACTGGGTTATCTGTGTCTGTGATACTTTTCTAGTTTGATTTAGATATTTTGTATCATCCAGGATCTGCAGCAGAGCGCTGACACTGGCAGGCATGTGAAAACAATTACTTGGAATTACACTTAATATTTATATCATGGCGTGCCCTAGTTAGGGCCATGTCCTGCTTCTGTGTCCTACTTCTGTCATAGTTTTTTTTTATTCGTTAATCTCACAAGATTTGAATTCAGGATGCAATTAACCATGAGGATTTATTTACCATCATAATAGCAGTACACTCTGATCAAGAAACCTATATCAAATAACATTTAAGGGGGACAGAGAACATATTTTAATATGATGGTACATTTTAGCTGTTTTTCTTATTCCCAACATTTCTGAAGTAATAAATCATTGATTTTTACAAACAAAACACAAGAAAAAAATGAAAATCGTTTATTAAATCGTACTGCGAAGCAGTAGATTTATATCTACCGTTTTCCAGAAAACCAGGCTGTTTGACCCACTACATTTTTACCATTATCTTCTGAGCAATGTGTTCAAACCAAATTATGTGTTTTCAAACACCGAAGAAACGGCCTTTTCAGTCACAATCTACAAACTTTGTTTATACCTTATTTACTTTTCGACAAATAGAGAAGAGGCTAATACAAAATTTGATGTAATTTTCGCTTTTAGTAATTACCAGTTAGTATTTTCAGTGTTTATAACAAGATTTTCGGTTGAGTAAAGGAGTTGAAACGTACAATAGGTTAACTGTATAATTAATTTGTAGCACTTACAATATTACTGCTCTGAACTTTCTCGAACGGTCTTTTACCAGTTGTAGGGCTGACAACCAATCAAATTCTGTTATGATTATCACTCGGTTAAAACCCACGCGTAAATTCAGACCACGTGGTATAGATGCAAATGGACATCGTCTGCTCGAAATGTGTCAATTAACTTGTTTATCATTAGTCAATAGTCGTCTGCACTCAAACAGGGAGCGTGGGAAGTTTACTTTTTTTTCGCATGTGTTAACAAATAGAAATAATTTTGTAATAATTTTGAAATATTTGATTTCAATGAGCACTCTGATCACACTCCAATCCTATTTTCATTAAATTCAAATTTGAGTATGAAGTAAAATTATTCAACAACAAATAAACCGACAAAAACATACGATAAACTGATATAGGGGTAAGTTCATATCGGACTCGGTTTCGACCCGAGTTAACCGGGTTTCCATCAGAACGGCCTCGGTTTCGACACTAGCGATGTCATTGTAACCTTTCAACCTCGACGCTTCTGATCCTGGGTCAGGCCGGTATTATTTGGGTTCCAAAATGGCGTCGAGAATAGTGCACAACAATTCGATTACAAAAAAATAAATATTCTCTATTACTTTAAATAACAAATACTTTTTTTCTTATTAGTCCCCCACCGGTTACCGGTTGGGGGACTATAGGTTTGCTCGATTCCGTCTGTCCGTACGTCTGTCTGTCCGTCCATCTGTCCGTCCGTCCGTCACACTTTTGTCCGGGCTATATCTTCTAAACCATATGTGCTAGCAACTTCAAACTTGGTACACTTATAGATCTCATTGAGGAGAAGTGTCATGTTTAAGAACCGTTACTCTGCCATGCCCACTTTCTGAGTTATTGCCCTTTGTTGTTTTTACCCTTACATTCTTGTCCGGATCATATCTCCTAAACCATGTGTGATAGCAACTTCAAACTTTGTACACTTATAGATCTCATTGAGGAAAAGTGTCATGTACAAGAACCGTTACTCTGCCACACCCACTTTTTGAGTTATTGCCCTTTGATGTTTTTACCCTTACATTCTTGTCCAGATCATATCTCCTAAACTATGTGTGCTAGCAACTTCAAACTTTGTACACTTATAGTTCTCATTGAGGACAAGTGTCGTGTTCAAGAACCATAACTCTGCCATGCCCAATTTTTGAGTTATTGCCCTTTGTTGTTTTTACCCTTACATTTTTGTCCGGATCATATCTTCTAAACTATGTGTGCTAGCAACTTCAAACTTGCTACACTTATAGATCTCATTGAGGAAAAGTGTCATGTACAAGAACTGTTACTCTGCCATGTCCACTTTTTGAGTTATTGCCCTTTGTTGTTTTTAGTCTTACAGTCTTGTCCTGATCATATCTCCTAAACTATAAGTACTAGCAACTTTAAACTTTGTACACGTATAGATCTCATTGAGGACAAGTGTCATGTACAAGAACTGTTACTCTGCAACACCCAATTTTTGAGTTATTGCCCTTTGTTGTTTTTACCTTTACATTTTTGTCCGGACCATATTTTCTAAACCATCAGTGCTAGAAACTTCAAACTTGCTACACTTATAGATATCATTGAGGACAAGTGTCATGTACAAGAACTGTCACTCTGCAGTGTCCACTTTTTGAGTTATTGCCCTTTATTGTTTTTAGTTTTACATTTCTGTCCGGACCATATCTTCTAAACCATCAGTGCTAGAAACTTCAAACTTGCAACACTTATAGATATCATTGAGGACAAGTGTCATGTACAAGAACTGTCACTCTGCAGTGTCCACTTTTTGAGTTATAGCCCTTTGTTGTTTTTATTTTTACATTTCTGTCTGGACCATATCTTCTAAACCATCAGTGCTAGAAACTTCAAACTTGCTACACTTATAGATATCATTGAGGACAAGTGTCATGTACAAGATCTGTCACTCTGCCATGTCCTTTTTTTGAGTTATTGCCCTTTGTTGTTTCTATCCTTACATTATCATTCTTCTCCGCCCACTTTTGGAGTTTTTGTCATTGGTTGTTTTTGCTCTTTTATTTTTGTTTGGGACATTTTGTTCAAAACCTAATGTGCTAGCAACTTCAAATTCTATATACAGTTATAGATCTAGTAAGTAGGAAGTATACTATAAGAAAGGATTTTTTGTTATCCGGTGGGGGACTCCTGTATTGCATCGCAATACGACATGCACTTGTTTTATATAGTATTTTGCACGAGTTTATCACATTTCTTAATGGGATAACGATATTTAATGGTAAATTAATTATTGTAGCAGTAAATGAGAAGTTTGTTTACTACCACCAGTGGGTAACTCCGTTCACATGAATGTCTTTTCTGCGCATGCATATTACGGTCAATTTTAGATGATTACATCATCTCACGCGTCTCTCGGGCTGCCATTTGAATTTCCCCTAGGATAGCAGCAAGAGCGATCTATTTTTAGAACAACTCATGAATAATCATAGAGTGCTGCTAGATTTAATCGATTTGTCAGAAACCAAAGATATAAATAGCATAGTTGGCGATTTCACGTGTTTCTTGAGGGAAAATGCATTTACAGTATTTGGGAAAACCCAATGCTTGAAATACAAACATGTTGGTAATCAAAATTGTAAATAGTTTAATGAAAAATGTTTGTTGCTAAACAGGCTTTTAAACTCTATAGAGAGAGGAATAATATTAATAGACAAGCTTTCAGCTTGGCGCGTGCTCATTATAACAATGTAAAAATCTGCTAAGAAATAATTTAGACTAGCAGAGGGCTATCGAATCAGCAAACTTTCAAAATCGGACCCCCGAGGTTGGATGAGCTGGCGATGTCCTCGAAAAGATGGAGTGTTAAGACAAAAAACTCACAAATTTAAAGATTTTACCAACTTTTATTGTCCAAATTTGAGCCCTTTTGATTGGCGAACTATTGCACTATCCCAGCCTCTCAATGATGTACGATTTACAGTGCTGACAGCACTTTGATATGTATCTGTTAAGCCAATGCTATTCATGAATAACCTTAAAATTTTGCTGCGACAAGGATGAAATTTAACACCACCTGGTAGTCGGAGATATAATTACATGTATGCAGATATTGAACAGATCAATCAGAGGTCAACAAATGTGAAAGTTTAGTCAGTAACACACTGGGTTCTCAATCCTGGATGGTGAGTTAGATCCCTGCCATTCTTCAGTTAAATGCTCTTCTAAATATATAGGTACCTACAAAAAATTTTAAATAATCCCTAGTGATGGGCACATTGTATTAAGAAATCTCATAATTGATTAATCGGTTATTAATGTGTAAATTGTAGCCATTTAATGTTTTGAAATATTAATGTCTCTTGTTTAGTCTTGGTTACTTCTTATTTTCCTGATAACATCCTTTTACTTGAGGAAAAACATTATATTCTGAACAAACACTGAGAATTGACCTACAAATAACCATCGGTGGGCACTGACCAAGGATGGTTAATTGTAGGTCCATTTCAAATATGCTAAGGGATACAACACATACCATTGTTTTTCATTATCTATATAAAAAACCAAAGATAAAAAGGTTTTAAACATGCCTTGATATACCAAAGTGTAAATTATTGAGAATTGAAATGATTTCTAAGAAATGATTGTAGTTTAGAATATTATAGTGATTATGCTCCTACTACTAAAAACTGATAATCGACTATGATTTGAAACCTATTGCCCAACACTACAATAATCCCTAACCTTGTCATGCTGAAAAAATTTGCCTGAAAATTTGCATCAAAATCAAAGGGCAAAAAGCACTGAAAGTACCACTGTAGGTGAATTTTTATTTGAAAAACAGTATCTAAAGACAATTCTGGATTGAAAGTGAGAAGCAGGTGGTGTAGACTAACATCAGACTGCACATATGTGCAGCCTGATGTTTGTCTATAGCTCCTGCCAAAGCAGGAATATTCCGGGTTCAGCATGACAAGAGTTAATATGGCTTAAAAAAAGTTAACGAGTTGTAATGTCTGAATAATTTTGTTATATAGGTATGGACCTCGTGCTGTGGTCAAGCGTGAAGAATTTAGTATGAAAGGTCAATTGACATGTGAGTTCAAGTTTACAACATTTTCCTGCCTATATCGACGACAACATCAACAAGATTCGGAAGAAAAAGACTTTTCTGTACAGCTACTAGAGGCCCTGGAACCGGCTGTTTTACTGGTAAATAAAAAATAGTGCATAAGGGGTCATTAAATACAGTCAAAACTGTATGAACGGTTACCTAAGAATAGGGGCCGAAATGCCGTTAGTGGCCAGCTCTTGTAATAGATTTCCCTTCTTTGGTTTTGAAAGTGTATTTTTCTTTATATATATATAATTCAAAACTCACTTCCAATTGAGCAATTAAATGACACAGAAGAAAGAAAAGATAATAAGAAAAAAATTAATTGCTGTATTTGTGTTAAAATATCGATTGATTCCGTGGAATAATCACTGATTATCAAAAATATCTGGGGAGCTACTAGAGGCTCTGAAACCCGCTGTTTTACTGGTACATTAGTTACATACTGAAATTGACATGCATCTCAATTGCAATGACAGACGCATGGATAGACGGAACCACGACAGACAGTCCGTCATGAAAATAGCTCGCTGACCTTCAGTCAGTGGAGCTGAAAATTACTGTGAATACTCGCATCGCCTTATATGGTGATCAAATCAAGGCATATATAGCTTTATTTGCGCTGTAGTTGCGAGGTATTTGTAATACATCACGTTGCCACATTATGATCTTGCTTACTAAAGTTACACCCTGAAATTGACATTCATCTCAATCACATTCATTCAAAATCGCTCACTCAGCTTTCCATGCATTCATTCCATACAACCAAATGACTAAAAGACAAGATCCATATTTAATGATTTTTGCTTGAAATAAATCTCCATTTCAAAATCATAATTGAAATTGTAAGGGTTGATTGATTTGATTGATTAATTGGTTCTTTGAGAAATAGGAAGCTATTTATAGACCTTATACGCATATTGTATTAATGGGAGGTAATGAATATCGCTAATTTTGTTTATCCTGAACAAAAAAAGCTATATTGGATTACCTCCCTTAAATTTCACTCTGAACACGCTCTTCTCACTCATTCAATATCATTCCAAAATCATTCTTAAATCATTCACCTAGTCAATTTCACAATATTATTAACTGTAAATAGGAAATATTTTATGAGCGTTCTTTAAATACTGAATTAAGCCATTTAACTTTTTTCAGATAAATTCCATGCCATGCAGAGTTTTAATCTGTTTAAGATGACAAGTTAAATGAAAGTGTTTTTTTATGAACACAAATTTGGTTCAATGAGATTAATAATTATTGTGATAAATCAACAAAATTTTTGAAAATTCTTATTTAAGACTTTTTCGGCATGACATACAAGTATTAAAATTACTAGATCACATGTATTATTTAAAACTTCTTTTTCGTAGAATCAAAATAATGTTACTAGGCTCTTTTAACGCATTTGCATAGTAATTGCACTAGTGTTTAAACATCTGTGTAATATGAAAAATAATCAATGGAATTATTTCCCTCCTGTGAAGTAGGTCATATTGTAAAAGTGTATTTTAAACTATTGAAACAATTAGTCAAGTTATCATAGGATATTTATTTACACCTGCACCAACAATGCTTTGTTGATTTAAGCAATAAATTTCAATTAAACAAATATAATATAGTTCATAATATCTTGAAATTGACTCTCATCTTGATCTAAACCATTCTAAATCAATTGGTCAGTGCTCCATTAATTCATTCCAAATACTCACTCCAAACAATTGATAATGCTTCGAAATAGCTAAATAATTTTTGATATCTTTCAAAAGGATCAATATTCAATCAAAATAATTAAACAGTTGCATGACTTTTGTTGAAAAACATTCAAAACTTGCTTCTCATGCTCATTCAATTTTATCCTGAAATCATTTCAAAACCATTCATTTTGTCAATTCGTTGTTAATTGTAACAATACTGAAAAGTCCTTTAAAAATCTTTTATACTAATTAAGCCTAAGAATCTGAGACAATTTCAGTATGTGTATAAATTTCAAAATCTTTGTTTTGCCTGTGAGCAATGTTTACTGGTAATTCAAAATAAACAAGGAATTACAAATATCATTACAGCACAAGTTTCCAAAAGCTCAAGTCAACATTTACATAATGGTTTTACAGAATGATGGAAGTGGTAAGAATTTTCAATTCCATTTAGCCTCTGTCATAACACAGTTTGTAGCCAGTCACACTGGGTTTGATCAATGTTTGTGGCAAAAGTCCATTCATACAATCCCTCCCCCCCCCCCCCCCAACATACACACACACCAATGGGTTGATAATAGGAAACCAAAGTGGGATAGCAGCTGAAGCCTCAGGAAGGATGTAGTGGTAGGACTTGTGTGAGAAATACCACTAATACATTAGTAGGTGCTCCAACTGCAGCTATATTAACTGAAACAATGATGAAATTGGTCTTAGGGTAGTTGACCCATAATAGATCAGCAATGTTTCGGAAGTGATGAATTTTAACAGTGTTAACCAAGGTTTCCTAATGATTTTCGTAAGGAAACCTTGGTCAACATTGTTAAAGTTCATGAATTCTGAAATGTTGTGTAACTTTTACAGGTCAACTACCTTAAACACCATTCAAATAAACCTTTGCCTTATGCCTATGATTCTCAATAGCTATATATCAAGCTCATAGTGAATACCTTGATCAGACTGTGCAACAGTACAGGCTGATCTGAGTCCTAATTTTTTAGCTCGGCTGTTTTCGAAGAAAACCCAAGGTATTATGATCACCTTGGCGTCATTGGTATTGGCCTGACAACCTTTAACCTTGCCCATTACTTTTGAATGGTAAGTGATATAGAGCCTTCATATTTCACATGATCATTGCATGGGACAAGACCTTTCTGTATATACCAAGTTAAAGGTCATCACTAAAGGTCAAGGTCATTTTTTAAGGTCAAATTTGTTAAAAAAAATTCATCTTGGTCATAACTTTTGAATGGTAGGTGATAGAGCCTTCATATTTCACATGATCATTGCTTGGGAAAAGACCTTTCTGTAGATACAAAGTTAAAGGTCATCAAATAAGGTCAAGGTAATTTTCAAGGTCAAACTATTAAAAAAAACCTTGGTCATAGCTTTTGAATAGTAATTCATAGAGCCTTCATATTTCACATGATCATTGCTTGGGACAAGACCTTTCTGTAGATACCAAGTTCAAATAATTGCATTTGCCCAAGAAATAATTAACAGCCGAGCGTTGGTACTCGCTTGTGGTGCTCTTGTCTATTGATTTGGTTTTGATGCTGCTTTGAACTTTATTGCATTTCTATTGTGGCAGCTGGTGCATCTACCCGTAGCTTCCTGTTGTTCCTTCACCAATACAACCACAACATTTCATCCAAGCCTCCAGCTTCTCATCCCACTTAAGCGTACTACTTTTTACTCACCCTGTGGGAAACAAATGCTTCGAGTCACAATGTATTGGCGTAAGTGGGATCTGAAATCAATTTGCACTCAGAAGGCGACCAACAAAGACGTCAAGCGGTGTCCATCGTCCGTCATGGGTCGTCCACAATTTCTTTAAACATCTTCTCCTCCTAAACCAGTGGGCTAATCTTGATGAAACTTGGCAGGGATGTTCCTTGGGTCCAGCTTTACCAAAGTTGTTCAAATAAATGAAATCCACCCTTTACTTTCCCTTTACCCTTAACAAAAAGGATGAAAATATGAAAATGTTCAAAAACCTTCTCCTCTGAAACCAGAAGGCAGACAGCTTTCATATTTGGTATGAAGTATCATCTAGAAGACCTCTACCAAGTTTGTTTATATCAAGACCCTGGGGTCATATTTGGGCTTTGCCCGGGCCCAACCCTTTTTACATAGAATCAAAGAGCGAAAATCTTAAAAAATCTTTTTTAAACCAGATGGCAGACAGCTTTTATATTTGGCATGTAAAATCACCTAATGGGCCTCTACCAAGTTTGTTCATATTAAGACCCTGGGGTTATATTTAGGCTCCACCTGGGTGCAACCTTTTTTTACATAGAATCAAAGAGCGAAAATCTTTAAAAATCTTCTTTTCCGAAACCGGAGGGCGTACAGCTTTCATATTTGGTATGTAGCATGATCTAGTGGGCCCCTACAGAGTTTGTTCATATTAAGACCCTGGGGTAATGTTTAGGCTCCAACCGGGCACATCCCTTTTAGCTCATTTGAGCAAGATTGGTGAAAATAGCAAAACCTTCAAAAATCTTTTTCTTTGAAACCAGAAGGCAGACAGCTTTCATATTTAGTTTGTAGCATCATCTAATGGACCTCTACCAAGTTTGTTCATATCAACCCCCTGGGATCACATTTAGGCTCCACCCAGGTGCATCCCGTTTTACATAAAATCAAAGAGCGAAAAGGCATATCTGTCTTGCTCTTGGCTTAAAACGTTCCATTGTATTGATCTTATGTAGAAATTGTCTGCTTGTTGACATCTGCCTATTTGATTAATGTGATGTTCCAGGGGTCAAAGAGATGCAGGTGAGCGGTCTACGATCGTCATGGTCCTCTTGTTTATATTCTTCAGCTTTGGCAGCAGCTATTACCTGTGCCTCAGTAGCCATGGCTGATGCTGGTGTGGAGATGTATGATCTGGTGATTGGATGCTCATGTGTAAGTCAGTAAATGGAAAAAATATAAAAATGGGTGACAACCTATAATAATTTAATTCTAGTTGATTCCATGCATTCCGATTGGCTGAAAATTTGTATTTATTTCTGAATGAAATTAATTTTGATTACAGAACTAATTTGTAAGCTTCTGCAGAAAGTAGTCCCAAAAGAAAACTACCCCCAATGTTGACAAATCTCATTTTTGCTTAATGATGTTAGACCAGGGATCATTTTGGAACGAGATATTTAGAAATTATCTCATGCCAGAAATCTCATTTAAACTGCCTTTATGAGAGAAAAATTTCAAAGCAAAATGAAATTTCATTAAGAATTTCATAACATTTCTATCTATAAAATCTTAATTTCTCATTAGATTTGGCTAAGTAAGATATTTTTGCACATGATATTCTGAGCCAGGCTTATCCCTGTTAGATCATAAGATATGTAGAGAATATTTGTTGTTTTAATCGAAATATAAACTAAAAATCTTATCACACTCTTGTATGAAATCCCTTTGTGTATTCAGTGTGATTAGGTTTTTAGTTTCATACCTCCATAAAATCAACAAACACTCTCTTCATCTCTTAATTAAATCAGGGTTCAACACTTAGCAGAGGCCAGGAGTCCGATAATCTATAATTTGTGAACAAGAATCTTTATATTGCAAGTTAGGAGCCTTATGGACTCCTTGGTCAAAGAATAATTCCACAAATGATCTGACAGTCTCAACCCTAAAATTATATCAGCCAAATTTTCTGATCTGTTTGGTACAAAAGTTGTCCCATATGAAATTGGGTTGTATTTACTTACTATTTTGCAAAAAATGTCTTTTAATTTATGCAGAATTATTGTGGAAAAAGAACAAATTGCTTGTCGAAAGCAATTTCTTCTCTTCCACAATTTTCTCCCCAAAATATGGAAATAAAGACTCCCTAATTTGATCTTGGACTCCTTTTATGTCTAGTTGTGCGTAAGACCTTTGAAATTCAAATCGCACCAGTCATTCTTTAGTACCCTTGAATTATCTGCCCTTGAATTGAAGAAAATCTTTGTTTAATGTGTACACAACTCTTCCTAAACTATCAATTGAAATGAGTTGAAAATTGGCACAATTACTCCCTGTGATGTCTAGTTGTGCAAAAGAACTTTGCAATTCAAATTGTTCCTGTCATTCTTGAGTTATCTTGAATTATCAGCCCATAAAGTGAACTAAAAACAAAATTTTTTGTGAGCTCACTTTCTCCTTCATTTTGAATGGGAATGAACAGAAACTTGCCACTATGATCCTGTAGGATGTCAAGTTGTGCTTAGGACTAATATTTATTTAATAATTCAAGTTGCTTTAGAATTATCTGTCCTTTACTTATTGAATCATCTGCCCTTGAATTGAACGAAAATCACTCTTTATTGTGTGGGCAACTCCTCCTTAACTATCAATGTGAATGAGCTGAAACTTGGCACAATTACCTCCTATGATGTCTAGTTGTGCTCAGGGCTAAAATTCTTTTGATATGTCTAGTTATATTTGAATTATCTACCCTTTACTTAACAGTATAGCCATTTAGTTGAGCAGAACACTTCAGAAATTTAAAAAGCTTGGGTCTTTCTTGTATTATCTACCCTTGAATTGATTGAAATTCACTATATTTCTTTTGTGAGTAACTCCTCTTACACTTTTAATTGGAATGAACTGAAACTTGCCAAAATGACTCTGGTTGGTTTATAGTTGTGCATAAAACCATTTTCAATATACACTCAAAGGGTCATACTATGTGATGGCCCTAGTCGTCTGTTTGCAATTTTTTTTAGCTATCATTCAAGCTCAAGTTACTGACAAGCCAAGATTACTGACAAACCCCTTTAGGTGTATATGCACACTATGTGAAGCTCTTGTGAAAGATTCCTTTTTCAAAAGAAAAATCCAAAACACACATATATTCTAGTGGGTCATACTTTGTTTCAGCCTTGGACATCCTTTAAAATTCAGATAATTTTAGTTGTTCATTAACTTTCTGCCCTTGGATTGAAAATTTTTCAATGTAAGCAACTCTTCCACTGGTCATTTTTGAGTGGTAAGTGACAGAGTCTTTATATTTCACATATCTATTACCTGTTGTGAGTCTTCTCTGTGGGAACTTTATGGGAACTTGATTCAAGGTCACTGATAAAGGTCGAGATCTTTTTTATATTACAAAAATGCCCGAGTTGGACAAATTGGGCATATGAATTCCAAACCCATGATTCTAGAATAACCCCAAATATTAGGGATGGGAACGAATATTCGTCTTTCGCAAGAATATTCAAATATGATTTATGAATACAAATATTTGTTTTTATGCTCCCCAAAGGGAGAGCATATAGCCGCCGCTTTGTCCGTCCGTCCATCCGTCCCCATCTATTTCTCCATATATATGTGAAAAGGCCGGTTCTACGATATATAATCCATTTTTCAAGCTCAAACGGTGTTTACACCGCAAAAAATGAATATCCTCCGACAATACTACAATAAAAGTATATCGCAGTATTCGGGGTTTGTTTAAGCACATATATAGAAGAAAATCTATTAGCCTACAATGGTTTAATTTGCTTGTTAACAGATATAATACATTTGTACATTACTGTTATCGGTTCACACACTCCACTTTTTGATAAAATACTACACCGCTGATAATTTTACTATGGAATGTTTACAAATAATCCATATCACTGTCAACGTGGGAAAATGACGATCGATGATCCTTGGCAATTTGCCAGCCACTGACAGGACTGTCCTTGCCTGGACGTTTGCCAAAGTGTTGTCTCATTATATGTGTGTACCTTGTCTGAAAAGATATAAAGTTAAATCCTGTTTAAAAAAAATGTTTACAAAACGTTTTTCTTTTTGTAAAATGGAATTTGTTGAATTTAAAAAAACAATGTTAAAAAAATGTTTACAAAACGTTTTTCTTTTTGTAAAATTGAATTTGTTGAATTTAAAATACAATGCTTTTTTCTGTAAATTGACTAAACAGATCTATACTTACAAGCATCCCAGAAGTTCAGTCTCCTCATTTGCCTTACGGGAAGCACCCACGGCACCATCAAACAACTTTTGTACCGTCGCATCATTTGGCAACCCTTGTTTGTCATGTTTGTCGTGTATTTCCCAGTCTGGATTTGTACTGAATTTTGCCATCATGACATCAATATCACAGCGTTCTATTGTTATCGTTTTATCTTTGGTGTGCAAAATAACAGTGAAAGACAGATGATGCCGGAGTTCTTGGCCGGATTCGGAATTTAACCCTATGCTGTTTAATCCCTGCTTTTTACGTGCCTGTGATTTTATGATTGAGAAAACATTGTGAAAAAAGAAGAAATTGCTACTGACAAGCAATTTCTTCTTTTTCCACACTATTTTCTACCCTACAGAAAGTTTATTTTTCAAATTAAATCCACTTTAAATTTTCGTCTGCAAAACTTTTGAATTTGGACAGGTCCAAAATTTTGTAAAACAGGAAAGGGTTAAGTATTTCAATAGTCTCTTTTGATGCAGCAGAATTTGTGTGAAGCTTAATTCACACATGATCAAACGTGGAAAGGTAATTAACATATTTGCAAGGGTGGCGTATCGCAGAAATGTTCTGTATGGAACCCCAAAGGTTTTATTTACAGCTGCTTCTAAATTGGAATCCATGGTCAACAGTGCCTCTTTAGCAAAAAGATAGCACTTCCCTCTGATGAATTGTATTATCAATGTTGCTGTTTTTAGAGAGGTCTCAAGCTGTACTATCTTGGCATGTTCTTCAACAAACTGCTCAATTTTCATATCTTCAAACGATGTTGAAATTCCGGAAAATTCTATCGCAATTTGTATACCTCCTGGCGTTAATTCCTTATTTTCCAGTGCTTTAATTTTCTGAACTATTTTTGGCAGAATTTCTTGTGTGAATATTTCTTCGTCTGATAGTGTATTTTTGGTTCTTGTTTCCTTCGGTTTTTTTCCTTTGTTCCCAACTTCGAAGTGAAATAATCCAGTCCTTTTTGAAAAATGTCTCTACTTTCTGGAGGCATTTCGTTGAAAATCATATCCAAAGCATCTTCAGAAAACTTCGCAATATTTTTAATATCTTTCGCCATATTTTGTTCTTATCAAAAAGGGGTGTTTTACACCTTGTACCGGAAAGCAAAGTCATAAACAATTTATAGATAACAAATAGATTAAATACCGTGTTTATTCTAATAAATCTTAAGTAGTTTAGAAGTGAAGCATTTTTTTATTGCATTATGTCATATTTATAATTCTTGTATCAATGTAGAATATTTTGGTGGTGGATCATTTATAAAAACAAATTTATTAAACAAAATTATGTGTTTTTTATCTTTTTTTGAATAGCACTTAATGCCTGTGCTTTTCCCTCTTCTATCAACTTTTTTCTTTCTACTTCACTCAGACTTGACTGTTTTGAGCGAGTCTTATCTTTGAGATTATTATATCTCTCAAGTTCATCAAGAACCGTTTTAAATTCTTGTTCTGATATTTGCCCATCACTCAGTGCCGTGGAAATCAAATCTTTCAAACTATTTAACTTAACTGCGGCTAATGTCTTTATCTCATAATGTTTTTGAGCCTTTGAATGCAATCGTCTTCGAATAAACTTGACACATACCCCTGCTACACCACAAACTATTGCGGCAATTTCTAATGGCAACATCAAAGGCATCGCAATTCCAATGCCACCCAAAATCACACTCCCAGAAATGAGAGTTGTATCAACTCCATCTGTGGCATTTATACTCCTTTTATATTTCTTATACAATGACTGCCTATTATCCCTTTCCTTAATTAATGTCTTCTCGATTTCTGATATTTTCTGTAATCTATAATTCTGCCCATCTTGCAACTCTGGATACAAACTCGGTGCCGTCGGTTGTTTCATATTTTATTATTACAGACAAAAAAAATTAAAACAATTCAATTAACAACGAAGCAACTGTATTCTCTGTTGTTGCGTTCCCCGTCTTACATACAAAATTAATTACACTTCCAGCATCAACAATAAAAGGTTTATCAAAATTGACATGCTTTCTTGATGTAGTGTTAAGTGTTATTTCACAACCTGACAATATTTTTTCATCTACAGAAATACACACCGACACATCACCACTCTGTCTTTTACTTGCAAGACCAATTCCTAAAATCTGACCACGACGCATCATCACATAACCAGCACCGTCTTCTCTACCACCATTCCCAAAAGATAACACTTCATCTTCCACAAGAGCACCTTTACTTTCTGCAAATATTGAAATTACCGCTTTCATATTGTCAACGCTATTTCGTAATAAACGGTTGTTTATTGTCAGTTCCCTAACTTTGTCCCGAAGTCCATTATGCCTTTCTACTTGTGTATTAATTTCCTGAAACAAAACGTTTCTATTTCGTGAACACTTTGTTGAAATTCTGAAATCCTCTGCTCTTAAACCTGTAATTGGTCTCACTCGCTTATGCAAATCACGGACATGTTGTGTTAAGACTTCAAAATCTTCGTTTCTTTTATGTTTTTTGATTCCAAAGATACTCATTTTATATATATATGCATAAAAAACTAAATTATTTCAAAAACAATACTCATAGGTAGGTCGTGATTATTAATTTTACTACCAATTTCATCTCTAACTGTTATTTCAAATTCTGTAATTGCTCCGTTTGACAAATATTTATATTCTGGATGCTCAAATCTTACAGACACAATATCACCATACGCTTTATTTTCAATTGGTACAACTGCTAATATTGTGCTTGGTGTCCCATTGAAATAGTTCTGTGATGTGTTTAATTGCTCTAGATGGATATATAGAGATTTTACTGTTGCAAAATCAAGACATTTATTACCAAAATGAGTAGTATTTGCTTTAAATATTTTTTTATCAAACCCTAGCATCAACTTGAGTCCTTTACTTATCTTGATTTCATTATCAGTAATTAATGATGCAATACCATTAGTTTCATTCACAGATAATGAAATGTTTAAACTGTGAAATAAATCCACAATTTGTTGAAAACTATAATAACCATCCTGAATGCGATGAGGTCTCTCTTTACCCTTTTGCACATATTCATTAACAACATTATACCAACCCAGCGTATATGTGAAACTTTTCAATCCAACCCTTTTGTTCCCATCTCTGTTATCAATATACTGTTGAAAATTAATAGTGTTATCAATGTTTGAAATTATGTGATACATTTTTTTTTATAAATCATAAAATAAAAAATGTCAGTACAAAAAGAATTCAAATATAGCGATGCAGCTCACTATCAACAGGCTGGTGTTTTTAACAACAAATCAATTAATATAATAAAACAAAAAATAATAATATCATCTGATGCAAAGAAAAGTTTTCAAGTAGATTTTCCAAACATATTTGAAAACTACCTACTACCACAAGTAGTAACAGAAGAAATAGTAGATAGATGGAATACAAAATGGTTATTATTCTGGCAAAATCAACTAAACTTTGCAATATGGTGTGCAACTACAGGTTGTGGTGTAGATTATAATAACCACATAAGAGCTGGTGGAATGACTGGCTCACTATTCCTATTTCACATCTACTACCAAACAAGAAGAATATTATTTGAACTAGGAATTGCACTACCACAAGATAAAAGTTGGAATGCATTTAACAATAGCTATGACCGTGGTGCTTATGAAAGAATATGTAAAGAATTTAACGTCGATCCAAATTCAGACTGGAGACAAAAATTATTCCCAAGTGGTGACAGTCTTGGAGTAATCCACACAACTAGCCACACTGCTTGGAAAAGAACAGATTTTAGACATGACAATTCATCCCAACACATCCAAAGCAGCACATCATCGAATTTAGACTTGACAAAAATGACATTTGGACCAGAAGTATCAGGAGGAAGAAAATGTGGAGTATCATCATGCGAATATCTTCCACCAAAAAAAATTCACATTGACTATTTACAACAAGTAGATGGTGTTAAAAATGTTTGGACCACATTTATACTAGATTCCTCATTAGGTTTCACAAGAGCTGGAGTTGAAAGAATAAACGAATCAATAAGAACATTTTGCTGGGCTATACTTGGCTCACAATCACAAACAAGAACAGATATTTTAGGTACTGGAACTGCATTTGATGCACAAAAACAATTTCTTGCAAATGTTGAAGATGCAATTAATGGTCCTATAGATTTACCAAGCCAAATTTCAAGATACCAAGAAACTTTAAAATATGCTCGTAGTAAAGTTGATTTTGTCTATGGAATAGGACTATATATGTCACCAAGTGATATGGAATTAAGAATTGGTACAATTCAAGATTATAATAATAAAATTGTAGTAGCAACAAAAGACCAAGAACTTGGTTTGAATAATAATGTAAATATAAAACCAATTCCACCAAAACAAAATACAGAATTAAAAGGAACTCCAACAAAGCAAACACAAACAGTACAAGTCAGTTCTGAGGATTATAAAAAAATTACAACCTATGCAAGAGAGCATTATTTACCAAAAGATTGGGTTACAAAAGCTGCCAATACACCAGGATTTTTTAATTCATACGTGAAACAACACGCATATCTACTTGATGCTGTTGCTATGCATCCTCATATTACCGTTAATACAAAACCATCTAGTATAATTATACACCATACTACCCCTCCGCCTAAAATTACCCCTGTTATGTTACCAGAAAAAAAAATAGCAATTCAACATGAAGATAACAAAACAGCATTAATAGTTGGTAGCATAGCAGTTGGTCTTATCACTTTATTTATTTATGAAAATACTCTTTAGCAGCAGCATATAACAATCCAACAACAAGAACAACCAATGCCCATAAATGTTCACCAAACCAGTTGACAACCTTTCCAGTTGTTGATAACAACCACGAGACAATAGAACCAATCACACCTGGTAAAGCGGTTGCAGTTTTTCCAGCAAGACTAGCCAATAGTTTTCCAAGATTGGAAAGTTGTTTTTTTATCCAGTCCTTTGCATTTGATGTTGGTTGTTTGCTTGGAGGAGTTGTTGCACCAGATGGAAGAACGGCTTCAACAATAACACCAATAATCATACCAATAGCAGTCAAAATACTGACAATCGTTATACCTTGTTCTCTGAATAATGTTCTCAACCTCTGACCAAGTGTTGTGTCTTCTTTCAAAATCTTATTTATGGTCTCCTTAATCCTATTAACCTGACTCCTCAGTTTTTCTTTATTAACATTTATCACTTCCAACCTTGCACTTCTTTCTGATTCTAAATCTGATATTCTTGATTGAATCTGTTTCTTTGTATTTTCATCCTCTGTATTAGCAAGTTTTTCCTTTTCCTTTGCTATTTCTTTATTTGTTTCATTAAGTTTCATTAACTCATTCGCTATTTCCTCTTTTACACTTGTCATTGCTTTCATAATGCCATCCATTTCTCGCTTTGTCATGTCTGTTTGGGTTTGTCCATCACTACGTTCCTCTACATCCCAGAACTCTGTTTCCATATTCTTAACTGCAGTTTCAACTTCATCAATTGTGTTTGTTAAATCTTGTATTTCTTGTGATGAATAAAGATCTTGCATAGGAATGTTCTCTGCTTCAATTTTGTTTCTTGTTTCAAGTAATTGTGCTAACTCCTTTCTACCTTGATTCACCCTAGTTGCAAGAGATTGATAATCAGTTATTCCTAAATTTTCTCTAACAAAATCAACACCATATTTTTTTTGAATAGTGTCAATTGAATAAAATTGTAATATAGCATCCAACTTGTTAGACTTGTAATACGAAAGAATGTAATCTTCATTCATGTCAAATACACTTTCCACACCAAACAAAGGTCTGCCTTGTTTATCTTTTTTTAAAATCCAAATAAAATCATTAACATCATCAGGTAATGTTTCTTGATTTCTATCATAAAATCTTTTTGTCATCTGTTTCAGTAAAGAATTTTCTGCATTTTTTCTGTCATCTCCTGTAAGAGTATCTAATGCTTTATATTTAGTATTCAATGTACTTTGAAACTGTTCTTCATCTGTAAAAGATGTTTCTGCTTCGTCTATATCGTCTCTGTCATATTCAGGGTTGTGAAATTCCATTCCACCTTCAGCCATTATTTATTTATTTATGAAAAAATATTTTTGTCTAAAAATAAAAACATGTTAACATACGGAGATAAACTCAACCCTTACAGAAAAGTAAGAGAACCACGAGGAGTAAAAGGAATTCGTCAGAGTGTAGTAATAACAAATAACCCCAGCACTATAGATCAGAACCAACAATTACTAGTCAGATTTCCCAATCTCAGTAATAATGATGTTATAGTACCAAGGTCTGCACGTCTTGCTTTTGAAATTGAATTGAAAAGCACAGATGATAATGCAACAGTATACCAAAATCTTGGAAGAGCCATCATTAAAAAGACAACAATACGAATATCAGGTAATGAAGTGATGTCAATCGATGATAGTGATATTTACCATTGCTATGTTGATTTGTGGAAGTCCCCTTCTGAACGTATTAATATGGCATATCAAGGTATTGGTAACGATAACATGTTAAAACACAGAGTTGGTGCTGGTAATGCTTCCTCAGACAAAGAAGACGAAGCCGTAGCAAATGCATACAAAAACAGATTTTGCATCCCACTTGATTTTGAACTATTAGAAACACATATGCCATTCTACCAAGCAGGTCTTGGTGATAGACTTGAATATGAACTTACTTTCAATGATTATGATAAAGTGATTAAATCAACAGACGCAACATCAACTTATAAAATTAAGAATATATGTCTGGAATTTGATATGGTGTCTGATACAGAACTTGTCAGACAAATAAGACAACATTATGATGTGAAAATGACTTTCTTGTACGACCGTATTCTACGACACAGAAAAATAGTAAAGAATAAATCTGATACACTGTGGAACATAAACTTGAATGTTCCTGCAAGAAGTATGAAAGGCATCCTCATGATATTTGAAGACCCAGAAAGAACAAGTACTGAAACATTTTATAATCCAAAGATAGAAAAGGTAGAAATGACAATAGAAGGTGTTCCAAATCAACTTTACAGTCAAGGAATGAAAGCATATCAACAATGGGATGAAATTAACAAATTCTTTGCTTTGACTTCAAAGAGAAACAAGGAAACAGATAAGATTGCAAAAGATTTATATTTCACTAATACAACCTTGGAAAAGTATCTAACTAACAACTACGCATTGTGGCTTGATTTACGAACGACAGACGATAATACACTACACGGTTCTGGAAGAAGAGTAGAGAATGCATCAGAGGGCATCACGATTCAAATAACCAAAGAACAAGGGTCAGATGAAACAATAAATGTGTATTTGTTTGTCATACAAGATGCACAGATTAATTTTGAAGATGGTAGATTTAAAGAAGTTTTGTATTAATTTTTTTTTTACTATTAATAAAAATGGAACTACCAAAATATCCTCACTGTGCAATCATTTGTGGGCAAACCGGTTGTGGTAAAACTGAATTTGTTTTGGATTTGCTTGAAGGTGAATACAGAGGTGTGTTTGAACATATTGTTATTCTTTGTCCAACTATACAATGGAATAGAGCATATAAAAATCGCGAGTGGATTGGTGATGTTAAGAAACCAAAGAACAAGAATGTTATAATTGTAAATCCGGTTATCAATGGTGAAGAGAAATTACAAGAACTATTAAGAATGTTTTTCAATAAATATGCTGGTTCTCCTACACTATACATCATTGATGATTGTAGTGCTACAAAAGAATTAACAAAGAAAAAAGACATGCTGTCAGAGTTGGCATTCTCTGGCAGACATGCGGAACAATCAGTGTGGGTTATTTCACAGAGATATAATTCAGTGTTGAAGGACTTGAGAGAGCAGACCAAGTGGTTGTGTATTTTCTACACTAAAGACAGAGATAGTTTTGAAAATTGTCTTCGAGAGAATGATGTCATTCCGACACTGGAAGAAAGACAGAGAATAAAAGATGAATTATCGAAGGTAAAGCATCGTAAGTTGATATTGAGAACAGACCAGCCTACTGGGTATTGGCTTGTTGATTAGTAATGCTTATTTATTTTAGAATTGTTAATAGAAATGGCAGCAATGCTTTGAGCAAATTAGCAATGCTGTTAGTAAAATCTGTGATAAATATCAAGAAAATTAGAAATGCTATTAGCAAAATTAGCAATGCTATTAGCAAAATTAGCAATGCTATTAGCAATACTTATAAAACTTTAATAATGCTTTTAGAAAAAATATGTTAGTTGAAATATTATTAATTATATCTACATGTATAAACATATCAGTTGGATGTTTGATATTATTTTATTATTTTAGATTAAAAAAAATATTCCATATTATAAAAATGAACGCTGAAGAATTATTGAACACTGAAGAATTAAATCATGTAGAACAAGACACTAAACGAGAAAGATTATCTGCCATTGTTGCTGGAGGTTGCAGCAAGCAATATTTAGGTCGTGAATTACAACTCTCAGATATAGATGATATGTCTGCTGAGCAAATCAATAAACTCTATTGTAGGTATGAAGCATGATTAGGTGCAAGTATGACAAAGACATTGGGAAATTCTTTCATCAGTTTGTATGTGATGGGTGTATCCAAGTACTTTAATGTAATTAACCCACCAAAGTTAATAGAAGATTTAGAGGAAGACCCTTTTATCAACCATGCTTTAACTAATGTTTGTTGTGAGATGTATTATAAATATGGTATGTATTTGGCTCCTTTTACTGCAATGCTGACAACAGCAAGACATATTGATTTTAATAAAAAAGAAAATTTTGACAATATTATAAAAGATGATGAGTGAAACTGTTAAATCAGAAGACATTCAATCTGAAACACCAATTAAAACAAAAAACCCAAAACGTGTTGAAGCAGGAAAAAAAGGTGCAGAAGCAAGAAGGTTGAAAAAAATGAAGCAACCTGTCATGGAAATAACAAAACCTGAAAGTACACAACCAGAAAAAATAGTAGAAAATACGTTCAAGATAGATGCTTATTTGCCGGCTTGCATAATTATATTAGGTATTGCAGTACTGTATATGTATAGAAAGAAACCTGTTCAACAAGTCAATGAACCGGTTGATGAACCTATAGAAACTGATACAAAACATTATGACCCTTTTGAATTTTAAAAAAAATATTTTTTTATAAATACATAATAAAAATGACATCAATAGACGGAAAACAAATTGCTAACATGCTATATCATGCTGGAGTGGAAACAGTTTTAACTGTTGGTTATTCAGAACTTGGTAGGAAGGTATTTAAAAGACCAGCACCTAAAGTTGATTTTAATATGGGGGATATTGGAATGTTGTCATTAGATATTTTACTTGCAATGGCAACACGAGATATGTTAATTAAGCAGGGTATTATTCCTGCAGATATTATGAAGTAATTATTTTTTTTCTTCTTATAAAAAATGGCAAGTGCAGTTGCAATGATGATAGGTGGTGCATTAGTAAATGCATTATCATTCTCGGGAAGCAATTATTTGTTTTCCAAGATGGGGAGTCATAGCGATGAAGAACGAGAAAGACATGATAAAGCAGTTGAACAGTTAGAAGCAGCACAAGTTGCATGGAATAAAAAAAGAACAGAGAGGTTGGATTTCATAAATGAACAGATGCAAAAGGAGCATCACGCAGAACAGACATTTGATGATGTTGACCAAGCAATGAAGCAGTATTATTATGTGACTGGAAAACAGTTAGACCGTTTACCACCTGAGCCAAAGTTAAGTGATTTTTATACACCCTCACCAGACCAACAGAATAGAGAGATTGTTTTTGTGGTGATGGGAATGACAATAACTGGATATGTGGCTTATAAGTTGATGTAGGCAAAAAAAAAATCAATATTTAGTTTGATGCTTTATTCTTTGGAAATACCAAATCATACGCATGATATTTATTTTTTTTGTTTTTCTTGCAAGGTTTAAGACCAAGAGGCCTAATGTAAAAAGGGGGTTCTTTACACTCAATCTTTTCAGCGAGATGAAGAGGACACCATACTTCACCATTGTCCTTTAATGTTAAAATAAAACTTTCACCATTGCTTGTGTCGACTTTTTTGTACTCAGTTATCGTATAAATTTTCTTGATTTCTAAATCTGTCCATTTCTTTGTATCATATTGACTCTGCGCTTCAAGCAGTTCATCGAATTCGGCTTCTGTGATTGTATCATATTTTGCTTGTTGTGACATTGTTGTTTTTTTTATTATATAAAATATTCTTAAATATAAACAATGGAGAAGATATACTACAGTCCAAAAGGTTTCTGGAGAGGACACTCGGCTGTTAATAAGTTGGCAAAGGAAGCAAAAGTTAGTAAGAAACAGGCATTAGATTTTTTAAAAAAACAAGCAGTGTGGCAAATTTACTTGCCTGCACCAAAGAAGATTATTAGACCGAGATTCGATGTCACTACAAAGAATGAAGTACATCAAGCAGATTTGCTGTTTCTACCACATGACAGAGTTGGAAACAAAACATATAAATATGCTCTGACTTTAGTTGATGTTGGGTCAAGATATAAAGAAGCAGAACCATTAACATCTAAAGATAGTAAAGAAGTAGCTAAAGCATTTGAGAAAATTTATAAGAGACATTTAAAATATCCAAAGCTATTGCAAGTTGACCCAGGTAGAGAATTCATGGGTGTAGTTACACAGCTGTTGGAGAAACATAAAGTGCGAATAAGGAGAGGTAGAAGGGATATACATAGAGACCAAGCTGTGGTTGAAAGGTTCAATAGAACTTTAGCAGAAAGGTTGTTTGGTTATCAGTATGCAAAAGAAATTGATACACAAAAAAGAAACAGAGAATGGGTGAAGAGGCTGCCAGATGTTGTCAAGGCGTTAAATAAGGAGACGAAAAATCCTCGTAATATTGAAACAAGAAAAGTTGATGCCCCAATTTGTCCTACAGCTAGTGTAAGGTATTTATATCAACCAGGTGAACAAGAAGGTGGTAGTAGAAGACGAGCTACAGACCCTATATGGAGTGTTGATATACACACGATTGATTACCATATAATTACACAAGGCATAAGAGTATATTATTTGAAACTACCTGCACCACAGAGAGGTTTTGTCAAGGAGGAATTACTTATTGTTCCTCCTGATACCCATACGCGTATGTCGTAATTCCATCTGGTTTTATATATCTTTTTGTGTCAAGTGGGGAGAGTGTTGTTTTGTTTATTTTTAATCCATATATGTTGTGTAGCATGGAACGTAGCATGTTCATTGAGTGTGTGTACTTTTTTTTGTTGAATAATGCATCTTTGTAATTTTCAAAGTTTATTTGCTTCTTGATTACATATTTTTTTACACCCTTTGCTTTCTTGATTACCTGTTCATCTGCTCTCATTATGGAGTATAATTTGGGACGCAATCCGATATATTCAGCTATTGCAACACCAGAACATTCATCTTTGAATTTTCCAATAACTTTCTTGTTTGTTTCATCATGTAGTTGGTGTTCTTTTGGATAATCAGAGAAGTCATATTCATCTTTCATCTCATACATATCTTTATAAGCATCTTTTGTTTTAATGTCTACCAGTAGACTGTCAGTATCAGTGTAAAGCAGGGTGCAGTTCTCACCGTACTTTTTTTTCAGAGTATTGTAATACCAATCATACATATGGTGCTTTGACAGTTCTAAAACAGAGAATCCTACATAGATTGGTTTGTTTAGTTTTATTTTTTTTTTATTCACTTGAATGGCAGATAACTCATCAGAGAACTTTACTCTTCTATTAAAGTTTGGTTTGGCTATTATTTTTCTTAGTTTTTCATTTTCACTACCATCTGTTTTTACTAATTTTATATCTACTCTTTTACGTATGTTTTCCATTGTCTTACCAAATACTGAGTTGTTCATAAGTTTAAAGAAATCTTTTTCAAATGTAGTCTTTGCTTTTTTACGTAATTCTGTATTCAGACGTATGTAAGGTTCCATCCAAGGTTTCTCATCAAATTCTAATATTCTATGTATTTTTTTTAACTTCATACCAAGTTTGAGATAGAGTGCAAGATTTTTATAATGTACTACATATTTTTTCTTATTCATTAGATTGGGTACAAGTTTATCTGTTTTTAACAATCCTTTGTTATCAAGTAGTTTATTTTGATAGTCAGACAACCATTCTTCTTTAACTTCAAGTTTCTCAGGTGCAAGTGGATAGTCATTATGTAGTTTATGTAAATGTTTGGGGTATTCTAAATCTACTTCATATATTCTTCCTTTACCTTTTTGTAAAAGTTTTCCAGTTATCCATTTAAATCCACCATAAGGAAGTGGTTGGCTCATTGAATGACCATATAAGTTATTTGCATCAAAATACATTATGTAATTGTCTTCTTCATCTGGATTATAATCTGCTACATATTTATTATTTGCTTTTGCGTGTCTTTTAGAAACCATACTTATTCCACCTCTCATTCCTTTTTCAATGAATAGATGCATGTCCAAATCTGATAGAAGTTGTAGTTCTATTTTTGTGTATTTTAGAAGGGCATCCCAAGACAATCCCGGTGCTGTGTAATAATGTAGAGGGTCAAGTTTATAGTTATTCATACAGGTTTCTCTGAATTTTTGAAAGACATCTGCAAGTAAGAGAACATCTGTTTTAAGGTATAGGTCGTGATAATCACCTAATGTTCTACATTTGAAGGTTTTCCACACAGTCTGTGCATGTTCATAATCTTTTTGTGTGATGTTTTCATCTGTTAAGCTACTATAAAATTTTTCTATAAGAGGTAATTGTTTCTCATCAAATCTTTCTTGGCTGTCGATATATTCATATGGATAAACTCCTTTGCGTTGGATGATATCAGTTTTTTCACCAAACACTTCTCTGGTTAGTTTGAAATCAGACTTGTCTGTTGCATCGACTAATTTTTCTAAAGATGAAGCCATGAACTGAAAACTGTCTAAGAATTTCAGTTGTCTAATGCTGAATGAGATGTATTTCTCAGAATTATTTGCAATACATGTAATGTTTCCAAATGTTTTGTGTATTTTCTGCATTATTATATGACTATCATAACCTTTTAAGTTGTGGATGACAACTGGAATTTTAGTTTTATATGGTTTAATTGCAAGTTTGAGATTGCAAGATTTGTGTGCTGCACCTCTGTATTCACCGGAGAAGTGGCAGTGGTCTCTTACTTTATCTTTTATTATTTCTTGTTCACATATCCAACAGTGGGTAGCATTTTCAAAATCTTGTATGTTCTGTTCTGTCATTATTAGTGGTTTAGGATGTTCTAAAATATTGTTAATATTTTTTACTTCACATTCTAGATGATTTAGAAAAATCTCTGCGGCATCTTCACCTCTGTATATTACTGGTTTGTCTGCTTTATTATCATATCTAACAACTTGATATCCAAATCCACAGGCTTCATGTTCACTTGTTATCTCTGTATTGTCTCCTTTTTGTTCTGTTTTAGGTTTTATTATGCTTTCAAAATCAGCATAGATTACAAATGGGACAGGCATTTGATTTTTATGGTTTTTAAACATAATATTTTCTTTTGATGGCATTTCTATTCGCATTGAAGATTTATTAATACCTTCACAGTCTTCTTTGTGTTTGATTAGGAGTTCTTCACGAGAGAAGCCATAAAGACATCGATCACAAAAGTGTGTTTTATGTTCATGTTTATTGTTCTGATTATAAAGTAATCTATTAAGGTTTTTAATCCAACAGTAGTGATATTGTGTTATTTCCTCTGGTTCTTCATCTGAATAATCATTACTAACTTTAATATCTTTTGTTATAAGGAGTAGATTTATTCTTTGGAGTTCTTTAGGTTGTTCTGATATGAAGTATGGAAAAACTGTAAGTTTCTCTAATTTCTTCGATAGTGTATACCCGTAAACGTTAATTGCAAGATTGTTTTGTCGTTCCACCTTTGACATTTGTGAGATGGGTGTTGGAAAATCGATTCCTGTCATGTTCAAATCAGGGTATTTGGTGTAACTGTATATGTTATTCATGTTGGTATTGGCTGGATATAAGGCTGATTTTAATGCCCATTCCAAGCATCTGTCATCTTTATTCTTCACGTTTATTATGGCTTTCTTCTTGGCAATAGCTTTAGGCAATGGTAAGTAAGATGAACCCTTTAGTGGTTCGTACTTTGCAATATTCAGATAAAGGTTGATGCAATAGTCAACCTCCAAACCAGTAACTGTATTGGTGAACTTCTCAATCCACGTTTGTAGATATGCTACTTGTTCATCATAAAATTCATTCACTTTAGCATCATCTAATACAGCACTCTGGTCTCCGTGTTTTTGACCTATAACTTCTTTTCGTTCACCATCAAGTTCATCGTGATAGAATTTTATAGACAAACCGACAGAGAACTTGATGCCATTATACTCTTTAACATCTTTTTGTATTTGATTTGTTATCATAGACTTTTTATCATTAAACAAGATGCTGGGGTCTTTGTATTTTCGTGCATCCACCTCATATGTTTTGAAGTAGTTGCATAATGGTTTATCAACAAGTTTTAATTCATTTGACTCAACTGTTGTATCAGTCAGTTGAGATCTCTTTTTACGTCTCCTCTTTTTACTTTCCTTGGCTTTAGACGACTCTGGTTCATTCAAAGCATTTAAAGCCTTGTTCAAAGCCGCATCATCAATTCTCCCTTCACTATGCAATTTTAATAGTTTCTCTACATTGGTACTCATTTTGTTTCTTTTTTATATACTATTTTATTTTTTTTAAAATAAAAAAATAAATAGTATATAAAAACAATAAAATGGAATGTTCTATGCTACCTAGAGGGTCAAACAAGCCATGTAAAAATAAGTCGGTGAAGAATTCTATTTACTGTAAAGTTCATAACTATATCATTAAACATAATAAAAGCAAAACAGTCCCATGTCTAAGATGTGGTAAAGGCACATCATCAAAACATCAAATCTGCATTCAATGTGGTGGGCAAGAAGTTAGATTAAAACATGATTATATAAACGTGATTAAACCGTGGAGGCAAGAGATTGCAAGATTGAATAAAATAATAATCGAATAGTTATTTTTTCTACGATATAAACAAACCCCGAATACTGCGATATACTTTTATTGTAGTATTGTCGGGGGATATTCATTTTTTGCGGTGTAAACACCGTTTGAGCTTGAAAAATAGATTATATATCGTAGAACCGGCCTTTTCACATATATATTCTCCATAACCCTTTTGGCCAAATCAAATGAAACTTACCGTGTGAACTCCCTATGATATAGTGTTGATGCATCTGTGACGGTTTTTGGATTTGAGGCCTTGTCACAGGAAAAGGGGACTTTGAGTAAAAAACAGTTTTTCCCAAATTTCTCCTAGTCTTATTGTCAGAATTTAGTAGATTTCATATTTGAGTAGCAAATGAGATGCCCTTTTTTATAAACAATTTGAAATTAACCTAAAAAAAAATATATATCATTGGAAAAGGGGGCTAAATGTTTGTTGCCTTTACATAAGCGTGTAAAATACAGTTACTCTTTCATTTTGATGAAATTTCATACTTGAGTAGCAAATCAGATACCCTTTACCATAAACTATTTGAAATTTGTGTCTAAAAATATGTCATGCAAAAAGGGGGTTTAATGTTTGTTACCTTAATGTAAGCTGTATAAGAAAACACCTTATTTGAGTCCTTGCAATCTGACCACAGAGCATATCCCCTAAAGTATAATAGCTATCAACTTGAAACTTTACGGATGGATAGATCTTATGGAGGACTAGTGCAGTGCACAAGAACTACAACTCTTGCTTGCATAATTTTGGAGAGATTGCCCTTTGTTATTTTTGATACTTAGATTTTGTCTTGAGCATATCTCCTAAAGTATAATAGCTATCAACATGAATATTTATTGGTTGATAGATCTCATTGAGGAGAAGTGCAATACACAAGAACTACAACTCTTGCATAATTTTGGAGTAATTGCCCTTTGTTATTTTTAATACTTAGATTTTATAGGAGGTAAATCTCTGACAGTACAAAAGAATCTTTAATCTATTAGGCTTCAGTTTACTATCAAGCTTTCATGGCGCGGGATGTCCATGTCCAACATGGCTCTTGTTTTTTTGACAATGCCTAATTTGGGGAGCATAATCCGTCTCTGACGGCTCTTGTTTTTAAAGACATCATTTGAGCTTTTTTCATGTTTTCTGAAAAGAGAAGTAAAAGAACTGAAAGTAACTTCTGTATCTTAGAAATGATTTTCTAAACATTTTCTTCAGTCATGTGTATAAGTGTCAAGACAACACTGACCAATTCATTGAATTATGACAGGTTGCAAATTTCCTTATCGTAGACTGACAATGAAACATCGAACAATTTAAATGTGTTAATCATTACACCTTTGGGTCTTTAAACCTATTTATTTAATGAAATATAATTGTAAATGATGTAAGTTATAAATATTTTTCTCTTACAAAGAAGTTTAGTAAAAAGGACCCCCAGGTCAAACTACTCCTCATGGAGAAGTCTTATCAGATTCTAGAATGTTTGCCTTTTACTAATCTGCTTGTTAATGAATGTTTCTGCTCCATTCTCTTGAAATTTAAGACCAAAAATTATCAGGGTGTGTGAAATCTTAGGCTAATTATGTTAATGTTTTACATCGTAGGGTTATTACGGTAATGTTATATATTACAGAGACTATATGATGACAGTATACTGATAGATCCTTGTTTATCTGAGGAATATAGACCAGAGGTACGTTTTTTATGCCCCCATATCAATAGATCGGGGGAATATTGTTTTTAGTTGACTATTTGTAGAAAAGGGGGGCTATTCCTGTCACCTGTGCGTTGGCATAATGCTTTGGTTAAGTTTTTAATGTGCAAATGTTGTATATCTCTGTTTCTACTAAAGCTATTTCTTTGAAACTTTGACATGCTTCTGTGACCGTAATGTCAGTCTCTAGACAAAGATTCATTTCTCTTGTATTGAATTGAGTGGAATTTTAATCCTTTTTAGACTTAAAAATCTTTGTTAAGTTTTATGTGCAAATGTTGATTATCTGTAATATATCTGTTTCTACAAAAGCTATTGCTCGGAAACTTTACATATGCTTCTGTGACCATTATATCAGCATATAGACATAGATTCATTACTCTGATATTGCATTTAGTGAAATTTTAAACCTTTTCGGACTTGAAAAATCTTGGTTAAGTTTTTACGTGTAACTGTTGTATATCTGTAATATATCTGTTTCTACAAAAGCTATTGCTCGGAAACTTTACATATGCTTCTGTGACCATTATATCAGCATATAGACATAGATTTATTACTCTGATATTGCATTTAGTGGAATTTTAAGCCTTTTCGGACTTGAAAAATCTTGGTTAAGTTTTTAAGTGCAAATGTTGTATATCTGTAATATCTCTATTTCTACCATAGCTATTGCTTGGAAACTTCACACATGCTTCTGTTACTATGATATCAGCTTCTTGACAAAGATTCATTACTCTGATTTGAATTTAGTGGAATTTTAACCCTTTTTGGACTTAGAAATTCCGGGTTTATTTTTTACGTGCAAATGTTGTATATAGTATACAGTTATTATTCTATTTCTACTTAAGCTTATGCTGGGAAACTTTACACATGCTTCTGTAACCATAATATTAGCCCACAGAAAAAGATCCATTACTCTGATATTGAATTTAGTGGAATTTTAACAGTTTTTCGGACTTAAAAATTTCTGGTTAAGTTTTTACGTGCAAATGTTGTATATCAGTTATATCTCTATTTTTAGCTCACCTGAGCACATCATGCTCAAGGTGAGCTTTTGTGATCATTGAATGTGCGTCGTCTGTCGTCTGTCGTCAACAATCTTAGTGTTTACACTCTAGAGGACACAAATAGGGCTCAATCTTCATGAAACTTGGTTAGAATGTTGGCCAGGTCACAAGGATGAACCCTATTGAAAATGGGAAGGATCTATGCCATATCACAAGAAAAGGGGCCTTAATGACAATTTTCTTGTTTACACTCTAGAGGCCATAAATATGGCCCAATCTTCATGTAACTTGGTCAGAATATTGACCAGGGCACAAGGATAAACCCTATTGAAAATGGGAAGGATCCATGCCATATCACAGGAAAAGGGGCCTTAATGACATTTATCTTGTTAACGCTCTAGAAGCCACAAATATGGCCCAATCTTCATGAAACTTGGTCAGAATGTTTGTCAGGTCACAAGAATTAACCCTTTTGAAAATGGAAAGGATCCATGCCATATCACAGGAAAAGGGGCCTAAATAACATTTATCTTGTTTACGCTCTAGAGGCCACAAATATGGCCCAATCTTAATGAAACTTGGTCAGAATGTTGGCCAGTGTACAAGGATGAACCCTATCGAAAATGGGAAGGAACCGTGCCATATCACAGGAAAAGGGGCCTCAATGACATTTATCTTGTTTACACTCTAGAGGCCACAAATATGGCCCAATCTTCATGAAACTTGGTCAGAATGTGGGCCAGTGTACAAGGATGAAGCCTATTGAAAATGGGAAGGATCCGTGCCATATCACAGGAAAAGGGGCCTTAATGACATTTATCTTGTTTACACTCTAGAGGCCACGAATATGGCCCAATCTTCATGAAACTTGGTCAGAATGTTGGCCAGGTCACAAGGATGAACAACCCTATCAAAAATGGGAAGGATCCATGCCATATCACAGGAAAAGGGGCCTAAATAACATTTATCTTGTTTACGCTCTAGAGGCCACAAATATGGCCCAATCTTAATGAAACTTGGTCAGAATGTTGGCCAGTGTACAAGGATGAACCCTATCGAAAATGGGAAGGATCCATGCCATATCACAGGAAAAGGGGCCTCAATGACATTTATGTTGTTTACACTCTAGAGGCCACAAATATGGCCCAGTCTTCATGAAACTTGGTCAGAATGTTGGCCAGGGCACAAGGAAGAACCCTATCGAAAATGGGAAGGATCCATGCCATATCACAGGAAAAGGGGCCTTAATGACATTTATCTATTTACGCTCTAGAGGCCACAAATATGGCTCAATCTTCATGAAACTTGGTCAGAATGTTGGCCAGGGCACAAGGATGAACAACCCTATCAAAAATGGGAAGGATCCGTTCCATATCCTAGGAAAAGGGGCCTTAATGACATTTATCTTGTTTACGCTCTAGAGGCCACAAATATGGCCCAATTCTCTTGAAACTTGGTCAGAATGTTTGTCAGGTCACAATGATTAACTCTATTGAAAATGGAATGGACCCATGCCATATCACAGGTAAAGGGGCCTTAATTACATTTATCTTGTTAATACTCTAGAGGCCACAAATATGGCTCAATGAAACTTGGTCAGTATGTTGGTAAAGTCACAAAGATTAACCCTTTGAAAATGGAAAGGATCCATGCCATATCACAGGAAAGGGAGTCGTAATGATAATTTTCTTGTTATTACTCAAGAGGCTACAATTTAGGCCGGAACTTCTTGACACTTGGTTTGGTGTAGAAATTATCTCCTTTATGATATCTGCCTATTTAAATGATGTGATGTCCCAGGGGTCAAAGAGACTCAGGTGAGCGATCTAGGACCATCATGGTCCTCTTGTTTCTTAAGCTATTGCTTGGAAACTTTGCTCATGCTCCTGTGACTATAAAGTCAGCCTCTAGACAAAAATTCTGTTCTCTGATATTGGTTTTAGTGGAATTTTAACCCTTTTTAGGCTTGGAAATCTTGGTTATGTTTTTACGTGCAACTGTCTCATATTAGTTGTATCTATTTCTAAGCTATTGCTTTGAAACTTTGCACATGCTTCTTTGACCATAATATCAGCCTCTAGACAAAGATTCTTTTCTCTTGACTTTCATTTAATTGAATTTCCAATGTGGATATTGATTTGCTGTTACTATCCAGCACTAGCAATAGTCGAGCTTCGCTGTCCTCCGACAGCTCTTGTTTACCTTCCTTTTTGTCTGTTTATTTGTTTGGCTGTAACCCTTTTTGTCTGAATTGAAACTTTAACATTGGCCATTACTTTTGAATGGTAAGTGATAGTGGCTTGATATTTCCCATGATGACTGCTTGAATCAAGACCTCTCCATTGATACAAAGCTCAAGGTCATATGTTTAGGTCAAGGTCATTTTTTCAAGGTCAAATTTGTGAAAAAATCAAAACTTTAACATTGGCCATTACTTCGGATTGGAAAAAGATAGGGCCTTCATATTTCACTAGTGTAATGCTTGTGAAAAGACCTTTTTCTGAATATTAAAGTTAAGGTTGTCAGTAAAGGTCAAGGTCATTTGTTCAAGGTCATTTTTTTCAACCTAAAAACTTTAACATAGGCCAAAACCTTTGATTGGTAAGTGATAGAGCCTTCATATTTCACATGATGATTGCAAAGGACAAAACCTTTCAGATGGCTCCATCTTCAAGGTCACACATAGCGGACAAGGCCATTTTCAAGGTAAAATTTTGTAAAATTAACACTAACTTTTGCCATAATTTTGGATTTGTAAGTCATAGAGCCATGATTTTCACATGTTTTGCTCACGACAAGACATGTACATGCATAATAAACTCAAGGTCATTGATCAAGGTCAAGGTCATTTAGTGAAAGTCACTCATTGATGACATAAAAACTTTACTGTAAGGTATAACTTTTGATTGGTAAAAGACTTAATCGTTAAAAAAAGATGTACGGAGCAGCAGTTTAAGACAATCAAAATACTTAAATTTAATGTTTCCATATTCAGGTATAGTCCGTTTGACTTCTATATGGACCAACCTTTTCATCAATTACATAAAATTGCGTTTGCATGAAGGATTTGTATGTGGTAAAATCTTAATTTCAGCTTAATACCATTCAAAAAAATATTTTTTGAAACTAAAATTTTTTCAAAATAATGATTTTGTCTATCTAGTTAATGTTAATATTTTCGCACTTTTCGCTCTTAAACACGAGGGGTGATGGAGGCTGTTATAAATAGTAACTAAATGTAAACATAATTATAGTGAAAACACGAGGCTTTATACTAAACAATGGGCAGAAAAAGTATCCATTATTCCTTATTTGGACATGCTCATTAGCATATCGACGGCCATGTGATCTTAAACTTAAATATCACGTGAATTGTACCGTTATTATTTGCCTTCTAATCAAGTTTTCCTCGTGAAATTCCCAACGACTTCCTCAAATAATGCTTTTTGATTGGTCTAAATATTTCAATATGGGGTTCATCTCAGAATAGATAAAAACAATTGTCAATTATCTAGTCAAACGGGTTTTTGAACAAAGAGAGAATGTGTTAGATTTGATATCCAGAGGAAGTAAAAATCTTCGACAAAATTAATTTTATAAAAATACTCGATTTTATACTAAAAAGACTCTCTCAAAATCTTATACTTTTGACTCAGCCCCTATGCAAATCAGAGCTATTTTTGGGTATACAATTCGCTGTTCCAGGTAATACGACCACAAGGAGGTATGAACGACTAAAATTTAACATGTACACGGACGGACAAAATCATTAATTTACATTAAAAAATTCTAAAAAACAAAATTCGTCATGGTATTAGAAGGAAAAAATGATATGACAAGAAAAAAATACGTTTCCTTAATTTAATTCTTAGATTTTCGGCGAAATGTTGTTCCATATAGAAGTCAAACGGACTATATCAAACCACTGTCCCAAAAATTGGCAGTTGCTGGGGCATTGGTGTTTAACAAACACATCTTGTTCAACCAAAATTTGTTTGAACCTTTCCAAACAGATTATACTTTATCCACCCTTTAAAGGAGAGTTGGTATTCTGGCTTGAGTATTTTGGATTATAATGAAAAATATTTCACTTATTATAGTACAAGCCCCATGTTGTTGGTACTCATCACTTGACAAGACGATTCAAGTAAATACCAACAACGTAGGGTTTCATTTAGAAATAAAGATTTTAGACGGGCTTTCTTACCTCTAATCTGTACCTCTGTTTAACCCTTGTCATGCTGAATAAATTTTGGCTAAAAATTTTCATCAAAATCAAAGGGCAAAAAGCACTGAAAGTACCAACTGTAAGTCAATTTTTATTTGAAAAACTAAATCTATTGACAATTCTGCTTTGAAAATGAGAAGCAGGTGGTGTAGACTAACATCAGACTGCACATATGTGCAGGCTGATGTTTGTTTATAGCTCCTGCCAAAGCAGGAATATTCCGGGTTCAGCATGACAAGGGTTAATTGCGTTAGGGGAGTGGAACAGTAATAGCTCAGCAATTTTCTGAAACTCATGACCTTTCACAATGTTGACCGAGGTTTCCTAATGAAATCATTAGGAAACCTTGGTTAACACTGTTAAAGTTCATTTCTTTCAAAACGTTGCAGAAATATTATGATTCCACTACCTTCAGTTAATAAATAAATGATTCTCTATCTCAGGAGGATACAGGAATCAACAATGGAAGTCTCACAGTTGGATTGATGCCTTCCCTGAATCATGTCTCCGCTATAACATCTAAAGGAGAGATACAATTTGATTCCATTAGAAAGGTGAGTAAAAACGTTTACTGAAATTCTTTATACACCAAAATAAAAGAAAAATTAAGATAATTTTAGTCCTACTTACCAAAGTGGTCGCTTAACACGTGTTTTATTGTATTTGAAATAGTATGGCCCAGGCTACAAGTGTATAAACCAGAGGTACAGATATGAAGGGGTAATGTCATTCTAAATTATTTTTCAACAAAACCCTATGTTGTGGGTACTCATTTGAATCATATTAACAAGACGATTCCAATGAGTATTCACAGTATGGAATTGTTACAATTAAGGTTGAGCAATAGGTTTCAAATCACAATGGCTAATTGGTTTTTTGTTGGAAGAGTGAATCAACTAATGATCGATTGTACAATTGTTTTCTAAGAAATTAATAATACAGCACCACCTAGTTTCATCCTTTGAAGAATGGAATGTTGAAGTTTAGTTAAAACAAATGTCCTAAAGACTCTTTCTGCAGATTTTTCTGCTTACTTCATGGCTCAGTGTGAAACAGTTGTAACTGCCTATAAACAAAAAAGGTAGTTACACTGTTTCACACTGAGCCATCAAGCTAATGTCGGATTCGAAAACAATATATAATGACTTTCATTTATGTCTTAGAAACTAATTAATCAATTATCAAATTTCTTAGTTGATTATCACAATCAAAAGCCCAAACTAACTGATTATCAATTATAATCGATTAATCTGCCCATCTCTAGTGACAATATTATTGAAGAATTCCAAAATATTAATTATGATTAATGCCCTGGCAGCGTGGAGCCTAAGTAACAGGTCGTTGCACTGAAGGTTAAGGAAGATCAGCTTTTATCTAAATAATCTACATCTAAAGAGAGTCAAAATAAAAAACTCGAGACCTTAAATCGTAGATTGGTATAACCAAATCCTCGAAACTTCAGCTTAATCAAGCTGAAGTTACGAGGCCTTGGTAACCAAACGATGAAATGTGTTCACTCTCTCAAAGCATGAGAATCCTTTAGGTTTTAGGATACAGTTATTTGCATACGTTAGCAATGATTACCGACTAAAATTTGAATGATACCAAACTATTGAAAAGTAAACTCGCCAGATTATGTCACGGTTAAGCCCCGCCCTGTCAGTTCATTAATTAGGCAGAATACCACTTTTATCTGTAGCTCCATGTATTATCTATTTTCCAGGCTATGACCGGCTGTGACAGTGTTTGTGTTAAACTGTTCCCTGTGTGTCAGAAGTGTGGCTTTACACAAGTTTTACTGTATTTGAAATAGTATGGCCCAGGCTTCAATTTTATCTTATTTCTACAGTAAAACTTGCTTTAAGTGACCACTTATGGGACCACCAGAAAGCGATCGTTAAAGCAAACTGCTACTCAATACACATTTTCTTTACAAATTAGAAAACAAACTTTTTGATTGAATATGCCTATTATTACGAAATTCTAAATAATTCTATGTTGTAAATACTCAAAAGAATCGTCTCATTGAGACGGTTCTGGTGAGTTTTAACAACATAGGATTCTTCAACAATTTTTACACCTACAATACCTACTTTTTAAGATGTTTTGATTTAAAGAAGGGATTTTTGAAAACAGTAACTTAATGAATAGAGGATAATCGTTTGTTTCAGTGTAAGATCGATTTATATTTCATTGAGTGAATAACAAAAGCTATATTTTCACGAGTGGCAGAGCCACAAGTGAAAATATAGCTTTTGTTTTCACGAAATGAAATATTAATCGATCTTACTTGAAAAACAAACGATTATTCTATTTCTTTAATGCAAAAATGAGACAAAATGTGAAATTTCTAGGACATATTTCCGTAAAGCGCGTCATTTTGCGCGTGATTGCTATGCAACGTTCATTGTGACGTCACTTATTTCGCCCCGCATAGATGACGTCAGATAGGATGAAATGCACAAAAGCAGGGTATAAGATTTTGATATTTTCACTGCTTTCTGGGTGAGTTTATCAAGTGATAATCTACCATTATTTCTCGATAAACCACCGAAAAGCATTAAAGAAAAATGGTCACTTAATAGACATTTTCTCTTGAACAAGATTGACCTTATTTTTTCAGGCTATGATCGGCTGTGTGGGTGTTTGTGTTAAACTGTTCCCTGTATGTCAGAAGTCATTAGTTAAAGCTGTAGAGACTAAATTACGATTGGAAGAGGATACTTGATGCGGATTTGAAATATATGTTGTCGACGAAGCAACTGCAAGCCGATTCTATTTTGATGAAGGAGTGCAAATTTTACCAATAGAATGATTGTAGCTGTCAGTTAACTAATCAATTACATGTAATAGATCACTGTCAATCAAATTATCAATTGACCAATTAAATTATTCATTAAGACTGGATTTAACTGTTGGTTTCCTTCATTTTGTTTGAAAACATTTATATGGATGGGCAGCCTAAATGTCCTTCTTCAAGCTATAGGAACATTAAATTTGTCTGCCTAAGATTTTTTTTGTTGTTCTTTATCAGTTATTCCATATTTCACAGTCAGTGATGTCTTAGTTTCCAAGACAGTCTGCCACATCTGGGCCCGAGGTAATAAAGATTTTCACATTCTCTATTCAAAATTTTCTCAAATTTCAATTTAAGATTAAAGCAGTGATTCTGTTTTCATAATCATTTTAATGTATTAACATAAAAGATAATATTAATAAGTTCTTATAAATAGAATTATCTTTTACTTTTATACATTTATTTAAAGGACGGGTCTCCATAAGGGCCTTTCGTGGCTAGAATAGATTTCTTTTAAACTTTTGCCATACATACTATGATATGATCTGCATGTACTGACAAAATATTGGCATCTCAAACTTATTGGTTCTAGCTGTGCGCTGTGTTAAAAGTGGGTGGGGTAATTTACTACGAACTTGAGTTTCATTTTAAAACTATTTTATCGCCCAAATTATTTACTTTTGAGTTTGAGGCTGCCACACAATTCTACAATGAACTGTTCCTTAGTTGATATACAGAATTTATTTTAAAATATCATATTTTTCATTACTACTATCTCCCCTTTTTTGTCTTAAGGGAATTTCTTTGTTTTATTTCCTACAGACTTTGCAGGTTTGCACAACACGTTTACAAATAGACTGAAATATCAAATTTCTTTTATTGATTGCAAAGAAAATACAAAACCATTGCCCCAAGTTTTTTTCTGCAGAAATCAATTCATTAATTTTGGAGTTATCTGCCCCTGAATATGAGAAATTAGCAAAATTTAGCTTTAAACTGGCATTATCAAGCCAAATTAAGATGGATTTCAATGATATTTGGTATACTTGTTCCGACACATGAACTCATTTGTGATTGAAACTAATATTTGTAAAAGATCAACTTTCAAGGTCACGCACAAAGGGTCAAAATTAGCTCAAATTCAGCTTGTCAAGTGCATAACTACTTTATTTACCATCAGATTTAAAAGATATTTAGCACAGCTGTTACCCTTGATAGCTAAATCATATTTTGAAATGGACTTTTTGATAATTTCGAGTTCAAGGTCAAATTTCAAGGTCAAATGTCAAAATAAGAGTAGTACATGCTAATAGGTATATATCTACCTTATGTTTTTGTAGATCCTCAAATTATTTGACAAAAGTGCCTCCTTACATCAGCAAATATGTAATACAAGAAAAAAACTATGTGATATGTCTAAGCTCAAGGTCAGACATAAAGGTAAAAATAAGCACAAATTCATCTTTACAAGTGCATTTTTCATTAATTTATTGACAGACTTTAACAATATTTGGCACAGATATTACTAATCACATGCACAAAAATTATTTGCAATACATTTTGTGATATGTTGAAGTTCAAGGTCACATATGAAGGTCAAATGTCAAGATGAGCACAAATTTGGCTTGAAAAATGCATTACTCATTCATTTATGCTGGAGGCTTGGAAAGGATGATGTAATACCAATGTGAAAAATACTAGAAATCAGTAGATAATGTGACTGAAATACAAATATATTGTTAACATTGTTCAGCCACATTGAATATGTTATTTTGTCACTTTTAAGGGTATTGAATTATTTGAGAATATTGTGTGCATATTATAACAACTGATTGTGTATGTCATTTGAATACTTAACAAAATGAATAAACTTGAGTCACTCCACAGGCTTGAAATTTTTGTAATAGCAAATCAAAGTTTTGACTAGATTTTTAGATATTTTGGGTTATACTGATGTTGAAAATGATTTTTAGTTTCCACTATATAACATTAAGAGATATGACCTCCACCCATAAAATAAATATTTTTCAACTGAATTTGGCTACGTGATAATGGTTCACTCAAGGATCATTCCAGTGAAATAAGGTTGATATCAATCTCTTACATTCTGAGAAAATGGTTTTGAAAGTTTCCACTTCATGACATATAGAGATATAACCTCCGCCCTTAAAATGCATATTTTTGATCCGATTATAATAATTTTTTGATAGACTGATAAAGGGTCACTCAAGGATCATTTCAGTGAAGTTCAATTGATATCCATCAATTGAATTCTGAGGAAATGATTTTCTAAGTTTCCACAATATAACATATAGAGAAATGACCCATAAAATACATATTTTTCATTCGATCACAATTATTTTTTGTAGACTGATAAAGGGTCACCCAAGGATCATTCCAGTGAAGTTCAATTGATATCCATCAATTGAATTCTGAGGAAATGATTTTGAAAGTTTCCACTATATAACATATAGAGAAATGACCGTAGCCCATAAAAAACATATTTTTCATTCGATCACAATTATTTTTTGTAGACTGATAAAGGGTCACCCAAGGATCATTCATGAAAATTTAATTTGTATCCATCCATTAGAATCTGAGAAAACTCACTTTTGACCTTATTTGGAAATTTGTCACTCCCATTAAATCCATGTTTTTCATTGGATCAAAATTTCTTGAACAACTTTGAAAGAGGGTCACTTAAGGATCATTTCTGTGAAGATTGGTTGAAATTCGTAAGGTAGTTTCTGAGGAGAAGATTTTTAAAGAAAAAGTTTATGACCAGACGGACTGACGGAAGAACAACAGACACGCCATGACAATAGCCCCAGTGGCCTTCAGCCAGTGGAGCTAAAAATCAATTATCTTGCAGACCTGGGGTCGATTACATGCAAATATAATCAATCACAATTACTTGCAGATTCTATGATTACTGATTACAATATGATTACAGAGTTATTCAATGTAATCATTTACAATTACAATTACTTTTACAATGTAATCATGATTACATATGATTACTTGTGATTACATTTCATTTCAAACTTACTTGGAAACATTTTTTTTGAGTTTTATCTTTAAGTTGGATTAATACACTTGAAGGTATAGCAAACTGGAAAAGGATAAATAATACATGATATATGCCTAAATCTTCTCTAAAGTCCGTTAATTTCTACCTATACGCTTTATGAATTGAGATATACCTGATGTTTTTATATCCACTAAGAATTGCCTTCTGTAAAAATCCACTAGTGTGGGATAAAAAGCCTTGGGTATTGTGTATAGTTATCAAAATTTCATAATTTGGGTAGTTATAGAACTTTATTGAGAGTGACAATTTTTATACGCCGCCGGAGGCAAACGTATATTGGCGTCATCTTCTCCGTCTGTCCGTCCGTCCATCCGTCCGTCCGTACGTCCGTCCACTTTTCTTGTCAACGCAACTCCTCCTAAACTACTGGCTGGATCTTCTTGAAACTTGGTCAATATTATCACCTCAATTGGTAGATGTGCATGAAGGAAGGATTTTACGGTTCGTTGATTTTTGCCTGAGTTATGCCCCTTGATAACTTAGTCTCTGGGTCCACTTTTCTTGTCAACGCAACTCCTCCTAAACTACTGGCTGGATCTTCTTGAAACTTGGCCAATATTATCACCTCAATTGGTAGATGTGCATGAAGCAAGGATTTTACGGTTCGTTGATTTTTGCCTGAGTTATGCCCCTTGATAACTTAGTCTCTGGGTCCACTTTTCTTGTCAACGCAACTCCTCCTAAGTTTCTGGCTTGATCTTCTTGAAACTTGGTCAATGTAATCACCTCAATTGGTAGATGTCCATGAAGGAATGATTTTACGGTTCGATGATTTTTGCCTGAGTTATGCCCCTTAAAAAAGTAGTCTCTTGGTCCACTTTTCTTGTCAACTCAACTCCTAGTTTCTGGCTGGATCTTCTTGAAACTTGGTCAATGTTATCACCTCAATTGGTATATGTGCATGAAGTAAGGATTTTATGGTTCATTGATTTTTGCCTGAGTTATGCCCCTTGATAACTTAGTTTCTGGGGCTTATTGCCTCAGTTATGCCCCCTTAAAATTTAGGCTCTGGGGCTTATTGAAATTGCAACCTCGTGAATGCAACTCTTCCTAAGTTTCTGGCTGGATCTAAATGAAACTTGGTGGATGTTATAACCGGTATTGGTAGATGAGCATGAAGTAAGGATTTTATGGTTCATTAATTTTACCCTTAATTATGCCCCCTTAAAACTTAGTATCTAGGGCTTATTGAAATTGAAGCCTTTTGAACACAACTCCTCCTTACTTTTTGTCTTTATTTAAATGAAAATTGGTCAATGTCATCACCATAATTTGTAGATGTACATGGATCAAGGATTTTATGGCTCATTTATTTCCCTGAATTATGTCCCCTTAAAACTTAGTGCCTGGGGCTTATTGAAATTGCAGCCTTGTGAAGGCAACTCCTCCTAACTTTTTGTCTTGATTTAAATGAAACTTGGTCATTTTCAATTTGGTTCTGTCAAAATAAGTAGTGTCTACAATTATTTTTGTGAAACAGCAGCAAAGTGGCGGCGTATTTTGTGACGATGGCACTCTTGTTTTTAATCCCTTAATGCCTTTAAATTGATCACTATAACTCTTGTTCAGCAGACATAGTCACAAGTTTGAAATGCCTTAACTGTCAGGTTCAATTCTAAAAGCATGAAGTTACATAACATGCTCTAAAACTAGACAAAGAAATAATTATTACTAAAAATTCAAGTATAAAGTGAGACTATGAAATAATGTGGAATTTAACTGTTTGATTTTTTTCAATACTTTATCTTTTTTTTTTTTTCAAATGAAAAAAAGATGACATTGTCTCTATTTAAGTGTGATTTAGTCACACTTATTTTTGTTGATAGTATTTTGACATATTTTTATTAAATGTTAACACCAATGAGCTAGGAATTAATTTTCAAATATATAATAAAGATTTGCCAAATTTGACCATTAAGGAAATCAAAATTTTATAAGCTTGAATTTGCAAAAAACAACAATTGTAATCATAATGTAATCGAGATGTAATCATGACTACAGGCCTTTTTGAAATGTAATCGATTAAATTACGATTACATGTAATCAGAAATACTCAAATAACAGATTACAATGTGATTACTCTAAAATTGTAATCGATTACATGTAATCATGATTACCGATTATGATTACCCCAGGTCTGTTATCTTGTAACCTTTCCTTATTTACCTGTTATTACCATGGGACGAAAAGCGGTGAAGCCTTATTTGAGCTTTTGGCCTGCAGACTTTTTTACTCCCCACCTATTCCCATTTCTTAAGACCATTCAAATGTTATTCTAAATTTAAATTCCATTTCAACATAACCAAAGTTATATTGCATCCAGTCTATCTCTCACATGAACTCAGGCAGGCAGTTTAGGCTATTATTAGACTGCACATCTGGCCAGGGTGAGCATAGTCTTTACTGTCTGCCAAAGATAAAGGGATGAGGATCCTTTTCTCTGAATGGATCACAACTGTCGGTGCTAAGAAGTCAGAGAGCTTTCATATTTGGTATTTAGCATCATCTAGTGGGCCTCTTCCAAGTTTGTTCATATCAAGATCCTGGGGTCAAATTTGGGCTCCATACGGTCACAACCCTTTTTACATAGAATCAAAGAGCGAAAATCTTTAAAAATCTTCTTCTCTGAAACTAGAAGGCAGACAGCTTTCATATTTGGTATGTAGCATCGTCTAGAGGGCCTCTACAAAGTTTGTTCATATAAAGACCCTTGGATCATTTTTGGGCTCCACCAGGGGCAACCCTTTTTACATAGAATCAAAGATCCAAAAACTTAAAAAATCTTCTTTGAAACCAAAAGGCAGACATCTTCCATATTATGTAAGTAATTATATTTAGTAGACTTCTACCGACGTTTTCATGTCATGCCCCTGGGGTCATATTTTGGCTCTGAAAGAACCTACCCTATTTTACATAGGCACAAAGGAGGAAATCTTTAAAACTTGGTCTCTCAAACCAGAGACTTTTTATAATATTCTCATTTATTGTGAAACATTGTTGACCTATCACTCATTATTTTTTGTAAACTTTCGTTAATATCCGCGAGGTTATTAAAAGATTTCTCTTAACATCAAATAAAATAATATAATTGTTATAGTTGGTTCCGTAGCGCAGTGGTCTAAACCGTGAGACAATCAGAGTTATTGAAGTCACAGACAAGGTTCAAATACGCACGCAGTTGGGAACAATTAAATAAAGGGACAGGTTTATTGTTTCTGGTATTTCTTGTTTGTAATATTTTATATTGAGTTTTCTCTAAATCAAATGTCTGATTACTTTCATTTTCATGTAATTAATAAGCTGTTGTCACTTATTTAAGCTGAGGTCACGAGGTTTTTGATTGTCAACTTAGCCTTTTTTGTTTCCCTAAAGCAGCACCTAACTGACTCAGTTGAATTATCTTCTTTCGTTTATGGCATCTAATGCCAATAATATTATTACTATTTTCTTATCGTAAGATACATAGAGGATATTGAATGAGTGGTCATTGAATACCGAGTTTTTATCTGTTTTAGATGACGAGTTTAATAAATCTGTATTTTATGAGCACAAATTTTATATTCTGTTTATAATATGACCCGAATTTTAGCAACTAGAAAGCCATGAATGGCTTGAGTTGCTCCACAGGCTTGAAATTCTTGTAAAAGCAAATAAATGTTTTGACTAGATTTTTAGATATTTGGGGTTCTTCTGATGTTGAAAATGATTTTCAAAGTTTCAACTATATAACAGATAGAGAAATGACCTCTGCTATTAAAAGACATATTTTTCATCAAATCAAAACAATTTTTGGCTGCATGATAATGGGTCACCCAAAGATCATACCAAAAATGTTTGATTGATATCTATCTGTTACATTCTGAGAAAATGATTTTCATAGTTTCCACTATTTTACATATTAAGAAAAGACCTCTGACCATAAAATGCATTTTTTTCATCCAATCAAAACAATTTTTGGTACACTGATAAAGGGTCACTCAAGGATCATTCCAGTGAAATTTGGTTGATATCCAAACATACGATTCTGAGAAAATAATTTTCAAAGTTTCCACTATATAACATATAGAGAAATGACCTCCGCCCATAAAATGCATATTTTCCATCCGATCACAATGATTTTTTGTAGACTGATAAAGGGTCACCCAAGGATCATTCAAGTAAAATTTCATTGGTATCCATTGATTAGAATCTGAGAAAACTCACTTTTTACCATATTTGGAAATTAGCCACGCCCATTAAATCCATGTTTTTCATTGGATCAAAATTTCTTGAACAACTTTGAAAGAGGGTCACCCAAGGATCATTCCTGTGAAGTTTGGTTGAAATCCATCCAGTAGTTTCTGAGGAGAAGATTTTTAAAGAAAAGTTTACGACCGCACGCACGCACGGACGGACGGACGCACGACAGACACAACGCCATGACAATAGCCCCAGTGGCTTTCAGCCAGTGGAGCTAAAAAATCGTCAAAATTCTTGAAATTCAACGTTTCAATTTTCTGCAAAACTTTTAACGCCGTTTCAAAATGATGTCACAAAACAGATTATGACGTCATTTTCGTGGTTACAATATAGCGTTGCTATTCGCTCTGAGCTCATTTGCATAGTTATTCCACTAGTGTAATAACACCCGTGTAATATCAAAAATATTCAACGGGATTATTTCACCCCGGCGACGCAAGTCATATTATAAATTTCATTGCTTGTCGTTACTTCTGTTCATCCCTTTTTATGGAATTCTTTATCAATTTCTCATTTATTTTGAGGAGTATGATAATTTTTTCTATATTTTTTTTCTAAAAAAAAACACCTAAACATTTTCTGTTGTGCATAGGCTACTTATCAATAAGAAACCATTTGATGCTGAATATCAAACGGATAACCCACACAGAACAATGGACAAAATAAAGCAGACTGTGTCGTGCTTTTTTATATACAAAAATTTGAATAACAGCCATTAAAAGTAAAATCGTATTAACAAAAAAAAAAAAAAAAAAAAAAAAGAATAAGGCGAGAAAGAGATTTGATCTTTGGACCTCTGCATTGCAAGTTCCTGACCTTACACATATAGCTGTGTCTGGTATTTTATCACAACTGGGCATATTTTGTTATTTGAAAGTACTGTTCGCGTATTTTGAATCTATATAAGGAAGTGGGTTCCGAATATCAATGAAGGTCAACAGGAATATTAAATGAGTGACAGGTCAACAATGTTTCACAATAATTGTATTTCATGAAGTTTATTCATTGCATGCCCATATGTTTATGAAAGGTCTGTGCCTAGGCATATCATTTTACTCTTTGCTGAAAGCATTCCATGGTATTGATCTTACCGGGGTATTTAGAAATTATCTTCTTGTTGACATCTGCCTATTTAATTGATGTGATGTCCCAGGGGTCAATGAGACTCAGGTGAGCAATCTAGGACCATCATGGTCCTCTTGTTTGAGTCATGTTGCATTGATTCATGCATCTATATGTTTGGGAAGCATAATCTGTCTGTTGGCTCTCGTCTAACCTGGATTTTCAGAACAGGCACCTAGCTTTTTAACAGTTTTATCTAGGCTACGTTTTCATGAAAGGTAAAGAAGGGAGCTAAGTGCAGTAGCAAGGCTCTGTACTCTGGTGTATGGAGTCCCACTTGCTGCCATCATAGCGCAGTCAGACTGTCAATCTTAAGGTCCAGGGTTTTATCCCTTATGGTGGCACTCATCCCTTCCAACCATTTGTCTTCCACCAATGGGTTGATAATTGTAGACCTGTATGGGATAGCAGCTGGAGGATATGAAAGGATGTATGGTATAACTGGTGAGAAATAGTTAAAAGCAGTGTAAAGCCTGACACAAACAAATTGATTCCCCACTTTTCCAGTTCTTTGAATGACACTTTAAACTGAGGCTTAGTCCCTGTATGACCTTAGTTGTGAAGTAGAATGTAAAACTCCATACAGAAGTTCATGAGAGGTAGTTTTCACATTTTCTATTTGACCTTGATAAACAACCTTACCCTTACTGATGACATTGACAAAATCATGTACAATGATGACATCTTCATTTGTGTACTTACATGCCAGTTGAGAACTTTGTATCTTGAAACTTTTTAAGCTATGGGATATTGTTCTGTTTGGAGGTACAAGGATTAAAATTTAGAGCTTGCCCTGGATGAAATGATCCTCTCCATTTGATTCTTGTTACAAGCCAGATTAATTCCAAATATCAGCACTTAATAAGGGTCAAAGTACAGAGACAAGTTTTCAGCAGACGTAAACCTGTATAACTGTAAGAGCTAAATGGGATCAGAATTTTGTATAGAAACTAGACTTTCTCATAGCGAACCAATAACCCCTTTCCCCCCTTAAAAGTGCTTGTAACTAGAACTGTCGCAGAGTGGACTTGAACCCCCCACAAGCACTTTGTAAGAATGCAAGTGCTATTAGCGCAAGATGTGTTTGTAATAGATATTGAGGTCATATGCAGCATTTGCAAGAAGTTTCATGAATGTAGGTCCCTTGGTTCATGAATAAGAGTCAGGAAACGAAAATTGAACAAACATTGACTGTGACCTTGCTCTTTGACCTATGTGACCCCCAAAACAATAGGGCACTTTCTTGTGACTTAAGCAACATTTGCATAAAGTTTCATGATTCTAGGTTGCTTGGTTTTTGAGTGAGAGTCCGGAACTAAAATCAAACAATCATTGACCGTGACCTTGACCTTTTTGACCCAAAATCAATAGGGCACTTCCTTGGGTCATAAGCAGTAATTGCATAAAGTTTCATGATTCTAGGTTGCTTTGTTTTTGAGTAGAGTCCTGAAATGAAAATTGAACAAAAATTGATGTTGACCTTTGACCCTTGTGACCCAAAAACAATACGGCGCTTCCTTGGGTGATAAGAAACATTTGCATAAAGTTTCATGATTGTAGGTCACTTGGTGCTCGAGTTAGAGTCCGGAAACGAAAATTGAACAAAGGCTCACTTATGAGTTTGACCATAGGGCACTTCCTTGGGTCATAAGCAACATTTGTATAAAGTTTCATGATTCTAGATCACTTGGTTCTTGAGTTAGAGTCTGGAAACAAAAAGGTTTATGGATGGACAGACGGATGGATGGACAGGCATGGTGAAACAAATATAAACCCCTCTACTTTGTAGGTGGGGGGGTATAAATAATGAAAAGCTATTTTCCATCAATAGGCCATAACTCTGTCAAAAGTCCATGGATTGTACCCAAATATTACTTGTACATGTCTGTCTGATACTGATTGCATCTGTAAAGTTCCAATCGGCCCGATAGTTGCTGAGAAATTGAGAGAACAAGAAAAAGCTACTGATGAACCGACCAACAAGCTGACTCCTATTTACCACCCAAAACATAGTTTTGCAAGGGCAGGGTTTTCCTTGACGCAAAAAATGCGCGTCTTTGTCGCAATTTCAAATCAAATGACCCGCAAAAAAATTACCTGTGCGACATTTGTGACGCAAGTTTCAAAATACAGCTCTGTGCTATGAACATGTATGATTGGAGATCTTTTTTCATAGATTTTCAGTTGGGTTAAAAATTGACATAACTCGCTTGTTAACAAGCATCAGATACAATATTTCCGTGACCTCTGTAATTAGCCAGGTTTTCCAATATTGATAAAATCAGTGCACTATTCTATTTTTAGGTACCCGATAAAATATGCAGACGGGTTATCATGATTTAAACCACCTCAGACCCAATTTCCGGTCGTAAAATTAACGGTAAACCGGACACCGGATCTTACATAATGCAACAACAAATAAAAGTGTGTAAACTTCCATCGTCTGCATTTGGGCCATTCTTTCAAAGGAACAACAAAATAGAGCTGTTTTAGCGAGTTTGATGAGGATTACTATGGTCCATCTACCAAAGGAGTCATTCGTCATTAAATCTGACTTTGTTTAATATTTTTATTTATAGCATGAATTCTCCGAGGGTTAAAATGTTTTTGACCTGTTCCAAAATAGGAGGAATGAACAACCAAACCCTGAAAAATATGAAATATATATGGCTCTGAAGATGTTACAGTCTACTTTATTTTGATTTTTTATGTGCTCCCTAAGCTTCTTTAAAGTTGTCCCCCAAAATTGGGGAAATGACCCTCAGTTCTAAAGGTATGGGGGTCACAATGACCCCCAATTTCTGAGACCCAGGGAAAACCCTGCAAGGGTAAAACAAGATTTGAAACATCCGCGGCAGTGTTCCATGTCTGCAGTCTTAGGGTGTGGCCATATGTTAATATGATGTTTGGCTGAGGAAAATGAAAAAGATGAGGTTCTTGTATAATTTATTCCATTGAAACTAGTGGTTTTAACATACTTTCTGTACAAAATGTTTTTAGTAGAAAATAACGAGAAAAGAAATTTTACCTGTATGAGGTATTCGTGATTTGTACAGGCTCTTTTTTGCCTACAACTATATTTATAAATATATAGGCACTTACAATAGTGTTGGGCTGACCCCCTCAAAATGCAGAATTGTCTTCTTTGTCTCTATTTTCTTGTTGTTTTACTCTGGATTATCAAGCAATTATCAATGCAAAACCAGTAGAATTATCAAAATGATAAATCTTTTTTTTTTTAGATTTAATGGTATTTTTTTTTTTTTAGATTTAATGGTATTGAACACAATCTTGGAAGAACACATTTAATTTTGAACAAATTTCTCTTGGCACATAATTCAATTGCAAACTAATAGAACATATGCTTAAGGTAGTGGACCCATAAAAGTTAGGCAACATTTTGGAAATTATGACCTTTCACAATATTTACAGAGGTTTAAAATGAAATCATTAGGAAAGCTTGGTTAACACTGAAAAAGTTCATGACCTCTGAAACATGTAACTATTACAGGTTAACTACCTTAAATGTTCACATTCTATCTCTCTTGTATTTGCAATTATTGTTTGTTCTTTTGACAGCAGTGTTTATTCCAGGATTTAAAATGTGGGGGATTTCAATGCAAAATCTAGATCAATGAGAAATGTTTGGTATTCCTTGCTTTTCGTTTCTAGGGACCACCCCCCCCCCCCATCAATTTTGAAAATATGGGGGATTTTTGTAAAAAGTGGAGGAATCCCCAAGTCTCACTGCCTAGAATAAACATGGTGAAAGATCTATTTATCTTTCACTGAATTAATATCAAATCGTTGGCTCAAAGCGAAACGGTTGTAACTGCCTATATGTTTATAGGCAGTTACAACCATTTCACGCTGAGCCATCGAAATGCTTATTTTTACCGGTGAAAATAGAGCTATTTCTCTCAATATAAAGAAATAGATCTTACACTTCAACAAAGAATAATCCGACTTTAGAATTATTTGACATGGTTGTCCTTCAACAGATTGTAAATCAAAATTCAAAATTGGAGCACTTAAATAAGGAAGACCATCTCATCGGCCAACATAACTTGATTTGAGTCCATCATTTTACGAATTGCAGCAAATATTTCATCCTCGGAAAATCCATCTCCCATCTGGCCTCTGACCTTGTCTAACGATACGGACTGGGCATGTTCCTTCTTGAACAAGTCAAACAGATTTGCTCTGAAAGTTTTCAACCTGAAAATCGAAAGATGCAAATTACAACTCTAAAACAGTTAAATTTTCCATTTGGGAAAAGCTGAAACCAAGTAATTCATATATTGTGATGTAGAGTAGATTTTTGGAAACCAGAGGGCCATAGTGGCCCCAAAAGGCTCTCCTGAGTTTAGCGGACCTCTTGACCTCATTTTCGACCCCACTTGAAACCTCTCAATCTTGTATGGGATTTCAACAAGACAATCATGCTGACCAATTTTTAGGTTGGTTGAGCCAAAAAATATGGCCTATAGAGTGTCTATAAGGTTTTTTTTTTTTTTTTTTTTTTTTTTTTAAAGATTTGACCTTACTAGTTTTAGACCAAAAATCGAAACAGACTAAGAGTTCTTAAAGACAATAAATCTGACCACTTTTAGGGGTTGATCAAGCCAAAAATATGACCTCTAGAGTATCTACAACATAAATATTGACAACAGACGATGCACGTCAGACTAAAAACAACCACAAAAGCTCAAAATTGCTTGTCACAAGCAGTTTCTCATTTATCAAAAATGTTTTGTCTAAAGGTTTGTAGTTTCCTTCAGAATAGTAGAAAGACAATTAAAATCTATCATGAATATCTTACACATTACTCTTTTCAACAAAGCCTTGAAAGGCACTGAAATGCTTTACACAAAATGACCTCTTAAAATCTAGGGTATGAAATTATACAAGTATCTGGTGTTGTATGCAACACATAAAGTCCCCTACCGGCTTCGTTTGTCTCAATGTTTTCCCACGCCAATTCTATCAGGGACGTCAAAACCAGGTCTTGTTTTGGAAAGGGTTAAACAAGACTTACATGAGTTGTTGTCTCTGCTGTGCCCACTATACAATTCATGCAAGCAATAGACAGATGCAAGAAATAGTATCAATAACAGTTACCTTGTCTGATCCAAGATGTTTTTCTTCAGTCTTGTTGGTAAGAAATGAGAACTTTCACTGGAGGTGATTAATACTGCTGCATCACCACCCTGACTAACATGGCTTATAAACTTTTTTACATTTTAAAACAGGTTTCATCAAGTTAGCTTGCTTAGTTATTAAGTTATTGCAGGATCCATTTTTTGCCATATTTTCACTATTTCCGTTACCATAGCAACCGCACTTTTTGTCAAAGAACAAAGATAAAATGATGTGCATAATCTACACATTGCCATCTAGTCATATACCAAGTCTCATCAAATTAGCTTGCTTACTTATTAACTTATCGCAGGATCCAATATTTTTTGCCATATTTTCACTATTTCCGTAACCATAGCAACAACAATTTTAGTCTAAAAACAAAAATAAAATGATGTGCATAATCTACACATTGCCATCTAGTCATATACCAAGTCTCATCAAACTAGCTTGCTTAGTTATTATCTTATTGCAGGACCCTTTTTTTGGCCATATTTTCACTATTTCTGTAACCATAGCAACCTCAATTTAAGTCGAAAAACAAAAATAAAATGATGTGCATAATCTACACATTGCCATCTAGTCATATACCAACTTTCATCAAAAACGCTTGCTTAGTTATTAAGTTATCGCGGGATCCAGATTTTAGCGGACAGACGGACGGACAGACAGAGGGCAAACCTATAGTCCCCTCTGGTGTGAACACCGGTAGGGGACTAATAACCATACAAATATATTGTTAAGCTTACTGCCTTTTGTAATAAAGATATAGGAAGATTTTTAAGGTAGAGGACCCATAATAGTTCCCCAATATTTAGGAATTAATGAACTTTAACAGTGTTAACCAAGGTTTCCTAATGATTTTCATTAGGGAAACCTTGGTCAACATTGTGAAAGATCATGTGTTCGGAATTGTTGCTTAACTATTACGGTTCCACTACCTTAAAAACATAAAGACCAATACCCCATCTGGCAGTATGCAACAAATTTCCTACAGATAGAGGGTGGATTTCGGATATCAAATATGTTAATTGAAATCCTACTTTCACAAATCCTTTAATGTGGGTGCTCATCTTCAAATAAGTACCCACATCAAGGGGTTTATTAGAGAAATATAGATTTCCACTGGCATAACCCCTCTATTTTCTGCACTCCTGAACCACTTTCTTATCCACTAAACACAAAGGACCCCCCCCCCCCTCCACACAAAATTAAGAATTCATGTATGATCCATCCATCTCACATTTAATGGTAGTGGATCCATAATAGTTGGGCATGGTTTCAGAAGTCATGAGCTTTCACAGTGTTAGCCAAGGTTCCCTAAATATTTCATTAGGAAACCTCATTTAACATTGTGAAAGATCATGTGTTCAGAAACTGGGGAACAATTAAGCAGGGATATTTTTGGATCAATTTCATGATGGGACATTGAAATGGGCCAAAGGCCCATGTCCCATTCATTTACATGTAAAATCTTAGATTTTGATGGGCCATCTGCAAAATTGATGGGCCATTAGGCAAAAGTGGTGGGCCGAAGAATCCTTAATACCTATCCTAGATTAAAATAAGCATCTGATTTGAATAGATTATATATGGAGCCCATCCAAAACTGTAATCAGATTTAGTCTAAAACAAAAAGTTTGTCCTCAAATTCGCTACAGCCCATCCCAAAATAGTCCCTGTTAAGGTTCCACTACCTGAAATGACCCAACCACAGACATCACAAGATATAGAGGATAATCGTTTGTTTCAGTGTAAGATCGATTCATATTTCATTGAATGAACAACAAAAGCTCTATTTTCATGAGTGGCAGAGACACGAGTGAAAATATAGCTTTTGTTGTTCACAAAATGAAAAATTAATTGATCTTACTCGAAAAACAAACAATTATTCTATTTCTTTAATGCGAAAATGAGACAAAATGTGAAATTTCTATGATACATTTTTGTAAAGCGCGTCATTTTGCATGTGATTGCTATGCAACGTTTATTGTCAGGTCACTTATTTTGCCCTGCATAGATGACATCAGAAAGGGTGAAATGCACAAAAGCAGGGTATAAAATTTTGATAAATTCACTGCTTTTGCAGTGAGATTATCAAATGATAATCTACCATTATTTCTAAATAAACCATCAAAAAGCATTAAAGATAAAGAATTCATCTTAATCCTAAGCTTACTTGTTATCACTGATTTGTGTATCCTGTGAGCTTGATGCATCTGTCTCCATTTCCTGGGAGGTTCTTGCACTGGGCTTACGTCTCTTTGGTTTATCAGCTGATAATAGATTTTAGTTGTCATGATTATGCTTTGATAGAAATCAATAAGCAATTCATAATCCTATGTTTTAGAGCAAAACTGTTAAAGAGCCTATAAATATTTGACCTGTCACTCGAAAAGGGACCATCTGGGTAGTGCATAAAGTGTCAACCCAGTCAGACTGTGCGGATTGACAGACTGACTAGGGTCGAAACTTTTCCAAATATGCTTATATTCTGAATCTAGAATGTTCAATCTACCTTCCAGTGAAGGAATTTTTGAATTGCGACCTCTGGTTGTCCTGTTCTAGAACAAATCTCATTTTCAAATATTTATTTTACTTAGTTCCCAGATGGTCCTTTTTCGTGTGACAGGTCACATATATATAGCCGCTGAGAATAGTTCTGCCCTACCCTATTGAATTTAACCATCAGCAAATTTAAGCACAAAGTCTCAATCTTAAAACCCTTGTCATGTTGAACCCGGAATATTCCTGCTTTGGCAAGAGCTATATATGTGCAGTCTGATGTTAGTCTACATCACCTGTCAGCGTTTTTTCTCCTAGCTTTGGGAAAGGGTCTGAGACCGGACCAATTGGGAAAAATGCGTTGTTTTCTCAAAAATTGGGAATTTTCATTGTGACACTTGTTTTAAAAACATTACTTTTATTTATATCATTAGTATTCATTACAGTATGTATAATAAAAGTTCCTCTGCCTCTATAGTCATATCTTAACTGAAAAGCAAACCATAGTCCTTAAACAAGGAATCTAAACAAAAACAATGACAAAGAATTAGTCTGGAATAAATGTTTTATATCAAATCTAGAAATGTCACTGAGTTTTTTGTTAAAAAATATCATGGTTAAACCTAAAATATAGATAAATCAAGTTCTATAATAAATTCTTAGGTTGAACATTCTTGGGTACGAATCAACAGAAGACAAATTCATATTCAATCCTATTGTTTTTAAAACAGCTATAAATGAATATTTCTACTAAAATCATAGAAACTTTTTAAACATATTTTCAAAATAGATCATATACTCAGATGTTCTACCTGCTGTAGAATGTTTTAAAGACAATTCAGGCTGGTTCTGAGAGGTGCCGAGATCGTGAATAACAGTCAACTTTTTTTAAGAAAATTAAACAAAGATAAACAATTATATTTGGGTTATATAGCAGGAAAATAATTTGCTTCAACCATGACCAAAAGTCCTTCATTCTTGTATTTTTTCCTTTAAAATCATCTTACATCAATTGATGAATAAATGCAAAAAGATCGTCTACTGCAAATCAGGTCCAAAAATCGCAATATCTTGGCTTCACAAAAATATGCAGTTTTGTAATGCGATAACTTCCGAGTTAACCAAATTTCACTGGGTTTCCTGCTTCATAATGTTTATGCCTATGAAATCGAGAACTATGTGACTAAAAATAAACTGATCCTCGGAAATTCCCCTCTTGTTGACAAATTACAACACAGATATTTATTGCTAAAAGTACTTCCAGGTTTTTCAATAGGAAATAATCAAACTTTATGTTTACTTCAAGAATTAGCTTTGAATTGGGAATTTCATTCTCTCATTTTGGGAAAAAATAGTAGTTTTCGTCATTGGGAACGGGTCCGTTTACCGGACCCGTTCAAAGAAGGAAAAAAAACGCTGCCTGTTTCTCTTTTTCAAACCAGAATTGCCACTAGATTAAGTTCTTCAAATAAAAATTTACCTACAGTTGGTACTTTCAGAGCTTTTTGCCCTTTGATTCAAATAAAAAACTTTAATCAAAATTTATTCAGCATGACAAGGGTTAAGAGGTTAAAGTTAGACAAGATATTTGACCTGTCGTGCAAAAAGAAAACCCTTTTTGTGTGATGGGTCACATATATTCAACACAGCAATAATACTAACATGACGGTGTATATTAACTCCTGGTGAATTACTCAATGGACTTCTTTCTACATTTCTGCATGGTCTTCCTACTTTCAACAGCTTTTCAGTCATATTGCAGTCTAATTCACTTATCCATGGCTTTCTGTCCTTTCTCAAACTGATGTAAAATCTCATCCTAGCCACAAGCTGCTCATCCCACTTTGATGTTTATTTGTTATTTGCCCGTTGGAAAGAGATAAATGGTGCAAATGATGACGTTTATATAGTCTGACTTGGTACTTAAAATAATCTGCACTTATTAAGGGAGAGTTTTCATGTGGACTTCAAATATACCAAAATAAACCACCTTGACTTAGTAAGGGCAGATCTTTAAGTCCAGTATGTCATAGTATATCTTCTTAATTTTGCTAACTTCAATATGCCACTATAAACTACTTCCACTTAGTGAGAGAGGGTATTTGTGCCAACTCCGATGTGTCGCCTTACACCATCATCACTTGGTATGGAAAGGTCTTTTATTCCAACTTTTATATGCCACTGTTTACCACCTCAATTTGGTAAGGTAAGGTGTTACGTTGACTATAATATCTAAATCATCTGTACTTGGTACTGGTAATCCGCATTACATCTTTGACATGGCATTATAGACCACTTTGACTTAGTATGGGAAAGGTGTTTATGCAATCGTCAGTGTGACTTTGTAACTCATCTTGATTTGGCCTGGCTAGGTCTACATGCAGACTTCAATATGCTAATTTAAACCACCTTGACTTAATAAGGGGAGGTCTACATGCCGACTTGAATGTGTCACTGTACATCATCTTCACTGGGTAAGGAAAGGTCTTTTCTAACAACAACATGCCACTATAAACCACCTTGACTTAGTAAGGGAAGATCTTGATGCAGACTCCAATGTGTCACTGTAAATCATCTTGCTTTGGTATGTGAAGGTCTATGTGCTGACTCCATATGCTACCACAGCACCATAATAGTGCCAAAGTTTAGCATGGTATTACATTGGCAACTGTTATGGCACTATAGCAACATACTATCTTTATGACCGTCTTGTCCTAGTACTTCTAGGTGATTATCTCCCTGAAAACCTGTCTAACACAACAATATCGACAAACCTAGGTATTTTTTTCAATTTTTGACAATTTAAAACTATCATATTTCATAAACTTTGAAACAATTTTCCTACAATTGGTTTCATTTAAAGAGATGATGAACATTTTTGTTCAACTCATTGAGGTATGAAACAAAAAACCTAATCATGCTGTATGAATACGCATGAGTGTACATGAGTGTGATAAGGTTTTTAGTTTGCATATCATCATGGAATCAACAAATATTATCTATATCTTATAACTTAATATCATGAAGCAAAAAAGGCAAAATTTGTCTACAATGAAGCAGGTTTCTTGAGAACAAATTTTTGTAGAACCTTACAAAATAGCTGCGTAAACAAAATTAATTTCATTGAGAAATAAAAACAATTTTTCATTCAATCAGAATGCAAGAAATCTGATGGAATCTATCAGAATTAAATTATAGTATTGTATGTATACTTTTTACACGACCAAAAGCTTCTACACACACATCATGCTGATGCAGAATTTTGATTTTTGGGTGGGAGGAATAGATCTGTTGGGTCTGATCTTAGTCTACATCACTTAATTGCCTTTTTAATCAAGATCTGCCCCGCAATCAGGACAAAACTTTTCCAATTATTTGTAAAACATAACCCGCTTTGCACACAAGTACACACATAAAGCAGGTATAATTAGTAAATAGTTTTCCTTGTTTTGTAATCCTGAATACAGGGCTGTTTAAACAACTTTTGAGTGAAAACCAAAGGATTAATGCAAAACCATTGTAAGTGCTTATGTATTTCTTAGCATAAATTTACATGTTTTTTCCTGCCCTCTTAAATATGGCCCTAACAAAAGTTCTATCTATGCCTTCAATCAATTAAATTGGTTCAATTTTAAAATCGAGTTTCATTCAGCATGGTAAGATAACAGGCCAGAGCTACAGATAGAGTTGATATTTTGAATTCCAAATTAAAATAATTTAATAATTCTTGCACAAATCCTATGTTGTGGATACCGTTTTGAATCGTCTCATTCAGACAATTCAAATGAATACCCACAACATAGGGTTTCAATGAGAAATAAAGATTTTAAACTGGCTTCACCCACACTTATCTGTACCTCTGTTCGGCCAACCAAATTCAACACGTAAGAACAGGAATCAGAACCCTACCTTCATCGGCCGTATCTTCTTCATCCTGTGAGTCAAAATCGTATGGGTCATAACCTTCTTCCCCCTCCTTCCTTACTGGACGTCGGTCTCTCTTTCTGTAATCGTAAAGGAAGTCAGATTGATTGATTGATTGATTGATTGGAGTTTTACGCCTCTTTTTCAGTTATATGGTGGCGGCTAGAGCATCTAGGTCTACCATTAGCAACCCATTGGTGAGAGACAAATAGTCAGAAAGAACAAGTCTCGCTGTCAGGGTAAAGGAATTCAGAACTACAGATAGAGGGCGGGTATGTTGAATTTTAGATTTGTTTATTTTAATAATGCATACATAAACCCTACAATGTGATGACTGATTGGGATCACCATATTAAGATTTGTTTGTTTGAATGAGGTTTTACAGTCATATCGCGACGGCTGGAGCACCTAATAATGATTCCTGGTATTTCTCACACTAGTACTACCATCACATTCTTTCCAGGCTTCCAGCTGCTCCCACAAAGGTCTATGATTATCAACCCATCGGTGGTAACCATAGTATGATGATTAAAACCAAACCAAAAAGTTTCATTGAAAATTGAGAAGTTTGAAATAAGTCATTCTTGCTGGAGTGACCATGGTCTATTAAGGGACCAATTTTACAAGAGGACCATGATGGTCCTAGATCGCTCACCTGAGTCTCTATGACCCCTGGGACATCACATTAAATAGAAAGGCAGATGTCAAAAAGAAGATAATTGCCTAAGATCAAATACCATGGAACGTTCTCAGCGAAGAGCAAGACAGATATGCCTTTTTGCTCCTTGATTCTATGTAAAAAGGGATGCACCCGGGTGAACCCCAAAAGTGACCCCAGGGTCTAGATATGAACAAACTTGAAAGAGGTCGATAACATGATGCTACATTCTAAATATGAAAGCTGTCTGCCTTCTGATTTCAGAGAAGAAGATTTTTGAAGGTTTTCCCATTTTCACCCATCGTGCTAAGATGAGCTGAAAGGGATGCCCCCAGGTGGAGCCCAAATATGACCCAAGGGTCTTGATATGAACAAACTTGGTAGGGGCCCGTAAGATGATGCTACATACCAAAAATGAAAGCAGTGTGCCCTCTGGTTTCAATTAAGAAGATTATAAAAGATTTCGCTCTTTGATTCTATGTAAAAAGGGTTGCGCCCGGGTGGAGCCCAAATATGATCCTAGGGTCTTGATATGAACAAACTTGGTAGAGGTCAACTAGATGATGCTACATACCAAATATGAAAGCTGTCTGCCTTCTGGTTTCAGAGAAGAAGATTTTTGAAGATTTTTATTTTTTTACCCTTCGTGCTCATAAGAGATAAAGGGATGCACCTGTGCAAAGCCCAAATATGAACCAAGGGTCTTGATATGAACAAACTTGGTAGAGGCCCACTAGGTGATGCTACACACCAAAAATGAAAGCTGTATGCCATCTGGTTACAGAGAAGAAGATTTTTAAAGATTTTTGCTCTTTGATTCTATGTAAAAACGGTTGAGCCCGGGCAAAGCCCAAACATGACCCCAGGGTCTTGATAAGAACAAACTTGGTAGAGGTCCACTAGATGATGCTACATACCAAATATGAAAGCTGTCTGCCTTCTGGTTTCAGAGAAGAAGATTTTTGAAGATTTTCATTTCTTTACCCTTCGTGCTCATAAGAGATAAAGGGATGCACCCGTGCAAAGCCCAAATATGACCCAAGGGTCTTGTTATGAACAAACTTGGTAGAGGCCCACTAGGTGATGCTACACACCAAATATTAAAGCTGTATTCCATCTGGTTACAGAGAAGAAGATTTTTAAAGATTTTCGCTTTTTGATTCTATGTAAAAAGGGTTGGGCCTGGGTAAAGCCCAAATATGACCCCAGGGTCTTGATATGAACAAACTTGGTAGAGGTCCACTAGATGATGCTACATACCAAATATGAAAGCTGTCTGCCTTCTGGTTTCAAAGAAGAAGATTTTTAAAGATTTTCATATTTTCACCCTTTTTGTTAAGGGTAAAGGGAAAGTTAAGGGTGGATTTCATTTATTTGAACAACTTTGGTAGAGCTTGACCCAAGGAACATCCCTGCCAAGTTTCATCAAGATTGGCCCACTGGTTTAGGAGGAGAAGATGTTTTAAGAAATTGTGGACGACGGATGACACACGACTGACGACGGACATTCTACGATCCCAATAGCTCACCTTGGGTGAGCTAATAAAGCAGCTGTTTTCAAAATCCCCTCTTTTAATAACAAGAGGGCCATAGTGGCCCTAAATCGCTCACCTGAATGAACTGTCTAAAATAGTTTAAAGTAGATTTAGAAAGGATGAAGAATTCTTACCAAATTTCAGGTCGATTGGGCAAAAAATGATGCCTCTACACTGCTTACAAGGTTTTTCAAAGATTTGACCCTGTGACCTCATTTTTGACCCAACTTGACCCAATTTCAAAATTGACCTAGATTTCATCAAGATGATCATTCTGACCAATTTTCAGGTTGATCAGGCAAAAAATATGGCTTCTAGAGTGTCTACAAGGTTTTTCTAATATTTGACCCTGTGACCTTATTTTTGACGCCACTTGACCCAATTTCGAACTTGTCCGAGATTTAATCAAGATAATCATTCTGACCAAATTTCAGGTTGATCAGGCCAAAAATATGACTTCTTGATTGTCTACAAGGTTTTTCTAAGAATTGACCCCGTGACCTCATTTTTGACCCCACTTGACCCAATTTCAGACTTGTCTGTAATTTCATCAAGATGATCATTCTGACCAAATTTCAGGTTGATTAGGCAAAAAATGATGCCTCAACACTGCTTACAAGGTTTTTCTTAGATTTGACCCCGTGACCTCATTTTTGACCCCACTTGACCCAATTTCAAAATTGTCCGAGATTTCAGCAAGACAATCTTTCTGGCCAAATTTCAGGTTGATTGGGCAAAAAATATGGCTTCTAGAGTGTCTACAAGGTTTTTCTAAGAATTGACCCCGTGACCTCATTTTAGACCCCACTTGACCCAATTTCAAAATTGTCTGAGATTTCATCAAGATGATCATTCTGACCAAATATCAGGCTGATTGGGCACAAAATGTGGCCTCTAGAGTGTCTACAAGGTTTTTCTAAGAATTGACCCCGTGACCTCATTTTTGACCCCACTTGACCCAATTTCGAACTTGTCCGAGATTTTATCAAGATGATCAATCTGACCAAATTTCAAGTTGATTGGGCAAAAAATATGGCTTCTAGAGTGTCTACAAGGTTTTTTTAAGATTTGACCCCGTGACCTCAATTTTGACCCCATTTGACCTAATTTCGAGCTCGTCCAAGATTTCATCAAAACAATAAATTTGACCAAATTTTAGGTTGATTGGGCACAAAATATGGCTTCTAGAGTGTCTACAAGGTTTTTCTAAGATTTGACCCCGTGACCTCATTTTTGACCCCACTTGACCCAATTTTGAACTCGTCCAAGATTTCATCAAGACAATCATTCTGACAAAATTTCAGGTTGATTGGGCAAAAAATGTGGCCTCTAGAGTGTCTACAAGGTAAATGTTGACGACACAAGACGCACAACGGACATCACACGACCACAAAAGCTCGCCTTGAGCACTTCGTGCTCAGGTGAGCTAAAAATATCTTTAAAGTATGAATAGTTGGTCCAAAAATTATCGAAAATGAATCCTATGTCGTTAAAACTTTCCAGAATCATCTCAATGAGATGATTTTATTGAGTTTTAACAGCATTGGATTATTAAGAATTTCACAAATATGTGCATAATCAATCAAATGGTATGTTCCCTATATATAAACAAAACTTGTATTAAGTTGCCATTTTCTTTAAAGAACACATTTCGGTGGTCAGGTTAGTGGTTGCTTAAAACAAGTTTAACTGAAGTTTCAGCCCCGGCCCCCTGTTCAATAGAATCTCGTGCTTTCATGAAATGCAGAGTTTTGGCAGTAATTTATCAATTTCCTGAGTTGGGCATCCACTTTATCCACAGAAGTTGTTTTAAAAACTCTTCTGGCTCTACTTAACAATACAGCAATGAAAGTCTTGCAAATCTAACCAACTTTGGCATACTCTAGCATGGTGAAGGAGAAAATGACTACTTTTCTATTTTGCTCAACAGCATCATTTCAATACACAGGGCTCAAAAATAATTTCCTTACAGGGCTTGGGCTAGTATTTGAAATTGAGTGACAATGACACCTTTACCATGAAATTCTGGGCGTCAAATCTGATTTCAAAGGGGTCAAAACAATAAAGAGAACAAATCATTGATAGGAATCTTCGAAGGTTTTGTAAAAATATATTCAGTTATTTGTTCAAATTTAGATAGTATACAGGATGCATAATAGAAAATTCAAAGGATAAAACCTAGTTTTGATCCCTGGAATTTTTTTCTAAGGGGATCACAATGGCCTCCTTGGGAAGCATTTCTAAGGGTCAAAATAGGACATTTTTAGATTTCTGGTGGTGAAAAGCCTGGTTTAGGGGTCAAACACAAGCATAAAGCCGAGAACAATTTTGAATGTTTAGATTAGAACCCATGTTACAGTTAAGGTAGTAAACCTGTAATAGTTCGACAACGTTTCGTAAGTAATGAGCTTTAGTGTTAACCGAGGTTTCATAGTAAAAGATCAGTAGTTGGGAAATGTTGCGGAACTTTTACGGGTCGACTACCTTAAAAGATAACACAATGTGTTCATTGAAATGGCAATGTTTTATAAGTTTGACCTAGATGAGTTGAACTTGTCAAATGACCTTCATCTTGACACTCTATGATGTGTAACGGTGAGAAGAATGGTCATACCAAACAAGAGCATTGTTACTCAATGAGTGTTAAAGTTGTAGTAAAATGTTGATTTCACAGGTTAAGTCCTGGTTGACAAATAGACAAACAGATAGATTGACAGAAAGACAAACGAACAGATGAACACTGGCAAAACAATCTGTCCCTTATCCGATTACAGTTTCAAAACTACAGATACAGGGGGGTAGTTTTGATTATAGATCAGAATATTTCAGTAATTATAGCACAAACCCAAAGTTGTTGGTACTCATTGAAATCATCTTGTCAAGATGATTCAAATGAGTACCCACAACATAGGGTTTCATCAAGAAATAAAGATTTTAGACTGGCTTTACCCCCTCATTATCTATACCTCTGCAATTTACCTTTTTTTCTTTTCTGTTGTATCCCCTTGTTCATCAACCTCTTCCTCCTCCTGACTACTCTCACCTTCATCACCCTCACTAGATCCGCGCTTTCTCTTCTTTTTTCTCGACCTACAATAGAGAATAGATACAATTTCACCTTTATCCTGCAAAGTTTCAATTTTGATTCAGGTAAATTTTTACCCTTATCTTACTTAATTTACATAACCTCACCTGTGTCTCTTTGACCCCGGGTACATCACATTAATTAAATAGGCAGATCAACAAGAGTGCTATCGTCACACAATACGCCACCACTTTGCTGCTGTTTCACGAAAATAATTGTAGACACTACTTATTTTGACAGAACCAAATTCAAAATGACCAAGTTTCATTTAAATCAAGACAAAAGTTAGGAGGAGTTGCCTTCACAGGGCTGCAATTTCAATAAGCCCCAGACACTAAGTTTTAAGGGGGCATTATTCAGGGAAATAAATGAGCCATAAAATCCTCATCTTCACGAGTCAAGGGGTATCGAATCGATAAGATCTTCTCGAATACCCCTTGACTGAATGAATAGGTATTTTCTGTACGATTTATTTTTAGCCGGCCAATCAAAAGGTCAAACGCGATTTCTGTGACTGCAATCAGAGAGCTTCTAAGAATCGACATCGGTACCTTTTAATCCCTATGGCAACCTGTTGTATTCCGACGACTGTGTAGATAACCCTTCATTCTTGGATAAAGAAAATGCGTCGCATTGAAGACGCTTACTTTTTAGTTCGTTTTTATTCGGTGACAGATAGATTTATAAAATCAACAAAATGTAAATCAGTTCCTTTTTATCAGAATGATAGGAATAGTAAGCCGAAAGTTTCCTCATTGTCCACCGTGAATGTTTCCGAAGGTTTCCCCCCACCCTTAAATAACATCAAAAATGTGAGTTGGGAATTCAGACATTATCTTTCACGGGTTGTTCCCACTTCGTCTAATCCCATTTGGTCTACAAGTCAAATTCCCATTTGGTCTAAAAGCAATATTTTGATAAATTCCCATTTGGTCTAAAATTTGATTTACTCTTTTGTCTGAATAATTATGCTTTATATGATGTTAATTTATACATTTTCTGATTTTATCATGAAAATAAGAGTTTAATGAAAGGTTTTAATTCATATTAGAAATGATTTGAAAAATGCTTTTAACTAATTTTCTAATATAAAATTATAAGAACAAACTAAAATATACATAAACTTTAAGTCCTTAAAAAGGAAATTAATCAGAAATATAAACTGATTTTTTTAATTTTTCAAAAAAAAAACTGTGTGTGTGTGTGTGTGTGGGGGGGGGGGGGGGGGGGGGGGGGGGGGAATTTTTGGTCTAAACCAATATTTTTATAGTGTAGACGAAATGGGATTAGACGAAGTGGGAATAAACCATCTTTCACACGTTTTATATTTTTGCCGCCTAACAAAAATAACATGAAATGATTTTGAGTTAATCTATCCACCATATTGTTCCATAGAAGAAAATTTTGGATAGCCTTTTCTCTTCCCCCCCCCCCCCCCCCCCCCACCGAAAAAATGTATGAAATAAAAATAAATAAAATTAATGGGCAGGTTTTTTTTGGGTTTTCTTTTATTGAAAGCAGATATATTTCTATACAACATAGAATTTAGTCAATGGGTGGCAAAACTACTTAATCATAACTTGAATAAGCTGTAGCCACGAGATTTTGGATTACCCCACATTAAAATACGCATTTATCATATATATTAGAGATAAAAATCATATAATCCCTTCTTAAATAATTACAAATACATGTGTAAATCGATTTGGATTGGACATTGCGCGTGATTGCTTTGTTTTAAACGTCGTGAATAAGTTGTTTCATTGCAAATCTAAGTTTTAAATATATCGTAACATTGTGACTACCTGCAATATGGGTACTTTTCAAATTAAAATTAATTCAAATAAATTAACAAATAAATAAATAATGGAGACAAATAAAAAAAATAAATTGATTAATTCTTTGGCTCCCACAATATTCTCACACGAGATTAAATTAACACAGATAGAGGATTTTTACTAAAAATTGTTCTATTATTTTCTTTCTTTCTTTCTTTATTTTCATATTTTATTCTCTTTATTTCTCTTGTCATTTAATGTGTTTAAAGAAAAGTCTGGTGGAAAAGAAGGAGAAAAACTCCCGAATGAAAGAATTCATATGAAAATTCAAGTAAATTATCATTTCTAAATTATTTCTATTTATAAGACGGCTTAATTATTGAATTTATTCCAAATTTCAAATTTCGCGTACTTCAATAGGTTTATTCCCACTTCGTCTAATCCCATTTCGTCTACACTATAAAAATATTGATTTAGACCAAAAATTCCCATTTGGTCTAAACCTTTTTGACACCTTATTGTATCAATTTCCCATTTCGTCTACAAAATGGTTTTTGACATGCTATGAGAGTCATAGAGGTGTTGATGTCATAAAAGTGTATTATACAACCCCCCAACACTCACTTGCAAAATTATTTTTGGATAAATGAATATTTTTTATATAATTATTGACTTATTTTAACGATAAAAAAATGTTAGGTTTTTTTTGATAAATAAAAGAAAAATAGTTAAAATAATTTTATATCAGAAAATAGCTAAAAGCATTATCCAAATCATTTATGTTATTTAGGAGTTAAAATATAAAGGTTAACTCTTTTTTTTAATATATAATAAGAAAATGTATAAATATGATAATTATAAGGCATAATTATTAATACAAATGAGTTAATGATCTTTTAGACCAAATGGGAATTTATCAAAATATTGGCTTTAGACGAAATGGGCAATTGACTTTTAGACCAAATGGGATTAGACGAAGTGGGAACAACCCCTTCAATATAGATGCATTCTACTATATTGGAGTATGCAATCGATAAGGTCTAAAGCATTGAAAACTTTAACAGGTATTGATTGATTAAAAAACTTGAAAATTCAAATACGAGGGATGTTCAATCTTTATCCGGATTAGGTCAATTAATCATCACTGATTTATCGCTATGTGAAAAAAGTATACTCATATCAATGGGACATTTTATACGATCAAACTTGCCAAAGCCTAAAGCAGTTGACCGCTGATTATTCATTTCACACGCAAACAAAATTACATTGGTATAAGGTGGCGGCGCACAGTACATGACGCTAGCGACGTTGTCGAGAATTGAGACATTTTGTGTTATGTAATTTAGCTGGTCACGACTCGTTATTCATGGAGGAAGGATTAATTCAGTGTTCCTGTAATTAGCTGTGCGTTTATGGTTTGTATAAAGGTAAAATCGAATGGTACGACATCAAAGTTCTCAGAAAGGTACCCCTTAGTTAATCGCCTAAAACTTGCAGAGACTCGGCAATTGACGTCCCTACAGTTGCTTGGATTACTTTCTCTCTGTCTATTCTTCCCCCTATCGCATGTGGCACGGAGCGTCTTCACCGATGAAAATTAAGCATTTGAAAGAATGAACCATTTCCTTTCAGCGTAACAAGTGTTTGATTTATGTCTTTCGTTATTTTGGTGGATAACGAATATAATAATTAAAGATCAAAATTCCGAGCATTCAGTTGACGTTGTTTAAATGTTCCGAAACACTCACCCCGCATCATTTTAAACGAACCTTATCGAAAAGCTCTACAATCAAATTACTTCAAATTAAGACAAGGCATTTGTAATACTAATTCCAGCGCCGCAATTAATTTTCAAATGTTTCAACAGTTAGAAAAGAAAGAATATTAACAAACGAAGACCAAATATATGAAATATTTTATCTGCTGCGCCGGGTACACGTTTCCATGGCATTTCATATGACATGTGCGCGTGCGCTATGTTCCATAACTATATCAAATTTACATAAACAAATGTAGATTGAATTCCGACAGCGAATGATACCAAATTTATTTAGATTGCTTCAAAAATAAAATTTTGCGAGGCAAAATCCGGTTAATTTTTGAACAACCCTCGTAAACATTGAAAAATCGTAATACACTGTCATCATCGAGGGTAGAAAAAGAAGAATTTGAGAACCTTTCAATGTACCGTCAAATTATTAAAAAGATATGTTGTCATTTGGACAGATATAGGAATTTCGATCAGTTTCTTTGATTGTGTATTTCAGTCTTGCTAAGTGTCACAATTACCTAAAACTGAAGGAGTTAAGCGCAATTCTAAGGGTTGATTTCACATCTGGAAAGTAGCCGCGGGGTATATTGATCTAACATACCTCCCGCTGTCGGACCTTTTTGTAAGAAGGTTACTGATTGGTCCGCCTCGTTTTCCGTTCTTTGATGTCACGCGTACAGAAATTACCAATTCAATCAGCCAAGGGTAAGATAAGTATAACGTTCGTAACCCTTGGTTCGACAAGATGTAAAATCCTTGATCCATGTACATCTACAAATTATGGTGACGACATTGACCAAGTTTCATTTATATAAAGACAAAAAGTAAGGAGGAGTTGCATTCAAAAGGCTGCAATTTCAATAAGCTCCCGATACTAAGTTTTAAGGGGGCATAATTTAGGGTAAAATTAATGAACCATAAAACCCTTACTTCATGCTCATCTACCAATTTCGGTTATAACATCCACCAAGTTTCATTTAGATCCAGCCAGAAACTTAGGAAGAGTTCCATTCACAAGGCTGTAATTTCAATAAGCCCCAGAGACTAAATTTTAAGGGGGCATAACCGAGGCAATAAGCCCCAGAGACTAAGTTTTAAAGGGGCATAACTCAGGCAACTAGAAAGCCATGAATGGCTTGAGTCGCTCCACAGGCTTGAAATTCTTGAAATAGCAAATCTAAGTTTTGACTAGATTTTAAGATATTTTGGGTTCTTCTGATGTTGAAATGGTTTTCAAAAATGCCACTATATAACATATAGAACAAGATGTGTTTGTGAAAGACAAATGCCCCCGTAACAGCGATCTCTTGATAAGGCAAAGGTTAAGTTTTCGGGTTAAGTTTTCGGACAGACGGATGGACAGACAGACAGACAGACAGACAGACGGACATGAGTAAACAATATGCCCCCGGATCTCTCGATACGGGGGTCATAAAAATGACCTCCGCCCATAAAATACATATATTTCATCCTATCACAATAATTTTTAGTAGACTGATAGAGCTTTACTCAAGGATCATTCCAGTGAAATTTGGTTGATATCCATCAATTACATACTGAGAAAATGATTTTCAAAATTTCCACTATATAACATATAGAGAAATGACCTCCTCCCATAAAATACATGATTATCATCTGATCACAATAAGTTTTGTTACACTGATAAAGGGTCACCCAAGGATCATTCCAGTGAAATTTGGTTGATATCCATCAATAACATTCTAAGAAAATGATTTTCAAAGATTCCACTATATAACATATAGAGAAATGACCTCCGCCCACAAAATGCATATTTATCATCCAATCAAAATAATTTTTGGTACACTGATGAAGCTTCACTCAAGGATCATTTTGGATCAAATTTGGTTGATATCCATCAATTACATTCTGAGAAAATGATTTTCAAAATTTCCACTATATAACATATAGAGAAATGACCTCTGCCCATAAAATGCATATTTATCATCCGATCACAATAATTTTTGGTACACTGATAAAGGGTCACCCAAGGATTATTCATGTAAAATTTAATTGGCATCCATCAATTAGAATCTGAGAAAAGTCACTTTTTACCATATTTGGAAATTAGCCACGCCCATTAAATCCATGTTTTTCATTGGATCAAAATTTCTTGAACAACTTTGAAAGAGGGTCACCCAAGGATCATTCCTGTGAAGTTTGGTTGAAATTCATCCAGTAGTTTCTGAGGAGAAGATTTTTAAAGAAAAAGTTTACGACCGCACGCACGCACGCACGCACGCACGGACGGACGGACGGACGCACGACGGACACAACGCTATGACAATAGCCCCAGTGGCTTTCAGCCAGTGGAGCTAAAAATCAACGAACCATAAAATCCTTCCTTCATGCACATCTACCAATTGAGGTGATAACATTGACCAAGTTTCAAGAAGATCCAGCCAGAAACTTAGGAGGAGTTGCGTTGACAAGAAAAGTGGACCCAGAGACTAAGTTTTTAAGGGGCATTACTCAGGCAAAAATCAACGAACCATAAAATCCTTCCTTCATGCACATCTACCAATTGAGAATAACATTGACCAAGTTTCAAGAAGATCCAGCCAGAAACTTAGGAGGAGTTGCGTTGACAAGAAAAGTGGACCCAGAGACTAAGTTTTTAAGGGGCATAACTCAGGCAAAAATCAACGAACCATAAAATCCTTCCTTCATGCACATCTACCAATTGAGGTGATAACATTGACCAAGTTTCAAGAAGATCCAGCCAGAAACTTAGGAGGAGTTGCGTTGACAAGAAAAGTGGACGGACGTACGGACGGACAGACGGAGAAGATGACGCAAATATACGTCCGCCTCCGGCGGCGTATAAAAAGGAGATAATTTCTACATCAGATCATTACCATGGAATGTTTTCAGCCAAGAGCAAGACAGATATGCCTTTTGGCCCTTTGATTCTATGTAAAACGGGATGCACCCAGGTGGAGCCCAAATGTGACCCCTGGGGGTTGATATGAACAAACTTGGTAGAGGTCCATTAGATGATGCTACAAACTAAATATGAAAGCTGTCTGCCTTCTGGTTTCAGAGAAGAAGATTTTTGAAGATTTTTCAATTTTCAGCCTTTTTATTAAGGGTAAAGGCAAAGTTAAGGTTGGATTTCAGTTATTTGAACAACTTTGATAGAGCTTGACCCAAGGAACATCCCTGCCAAGTTTCATCAAGATTTGCCCACAAGTTAAGGAGGAGAAGATTTTTAAAGAAATTGTGGACGACGGACAACGCAATACTGACGACAGACACTGTATGATCACAATAGCTCACCTTGAGCACTTCGTGCTCAGGTGAGCTAAAAACATTTCAAGCAGGCCAACTCGAGCATCTATGATTTTCAGCAATAGAAATAAGTCAAGAGCAGTAAGTTTAGGCTTAGATCAGACTGCATGTATGCAGGCTGATCTTAGTCTAAGGGGTTAGAAAAAGCATTGTTTACTGCATGCATATGCCATGAACAGTATAGGGGTTAATGGAGGACATTTCCCTAATTATGGCAGGTAAGCTGTTCTCATAATTGGCTCATAAACAAAATGGACCTCTTATTTTACATAAATTGTTTTATTTGGAATGAAGCTTTATTAGATAATATTTCACACTGTTCCAGATCAATCCTATTTCTATACTTAGTACAAAATTCAGCCATCAGAAAGAGGTTTAAAACTACTTCGGCAACCAACAAATACATACTGATGCCATGATTGTTAGTTTTGATGCCAAATGTTAAAATCTACTATAAAATCCTTTCACCCTGCCTCACCTTTTTAAAGTATGCATACTGTATTAACTCAACAGCAGCCTCTGCGTCCTGTAGGTCCACCGTCAATGCCAGTCTAGCTTTAGCATGCGCTGTTGACAAACGGATCATGGTTTCTAGTGTACGGGCAGTCACTGGCTGAGTCTGAAGGATAAACAATTCTACATGAGCCTGTGTGTGACATTATCAACTGCTTGACATGTGCAATAAGTGTAAAAAATTGCAACCTAGACACCTACATGGTGTAATTATTGACGCACATTTGAAATTGTTGGAAATGTCACGCACAGGCTCATATATGTGTATACAAAATTTAAGCAAGGTTTTTCAGTGTCTATTCTAGGAGGGGGGATTTCACATTTTAGCACATACTTTTGTAAAGTCCCCCCTATTTTTGAAGATGATGGGGATTGTTTTACATAGAGAACGAGCAAAAATTCCCATCTTTTTGGCAATTTTGCCTATTTGCCTAGTTTCAACAAAACTCTGCCATGTTTTCTGAATCCTGGAATAGACACTGGTTATTGGGCAACTGGAAGTCAATTCTTCAGCTTAAATAGCTTAAAATTATTATTTGCATTTATCTGCCATTAGTTAAATATTTGGCAATAAGATCTTCATTATTTTTAGTTACCATTTCTTCCAAATTTTTCACTACATCATTTCAATCAAGCATGTGGTAAATGATGTACATTAAGAACATCTGATTGACACTATCTACACTTACCAACAAATAGTCAGGGCTTTAATACTTGTTGTGCTGAATAAAAACATGTGGCAAAATTGCATCTAAATCTGAAAACTCTGAATGCCCTTATTCAGAATCAGTTGTTTTTGTCTATACCTCCTACCAAAGCAGGAATATTCCAGGTTCAGCAGGACAAGGGTTAATATTCACAGGTCTGCATTATTTCCTTCCTGTCCATATAGGCAGGACAAGTGCAAATTTAAGAAGTTATGATACTAAAACCAATGTTAAAGTATATTTTCCGATTGTACAGGACAAGTATTTTTTTTCTCTAATTTTCAAGCCCTTAAACCCTGTATTGCTGATTAAAAACCTATTTAAAATTACAGTGAAATTAAAACTCTTATCAACCCACTGGTGAAAGACAAATGGTCGGAAAGAATGAGTGCTGCCATGAAGGAATTTGACCTGACTTTGACCTCTGTGGGAAAAATGCTTAAATAACAATTACCGTCATATTTTATCAATTAACAAAATGTGTAATACATTCAATATCGTTTGTATTTCATTCCTATGAAAGCACATGCAAAGCCGAGTAGGAATAATCAGATTTTTATTCATCTAAACAGCAGGGGTCACATTCAAGTCAATAAAACTGCACTATACCAACTGCCCTATGAGGGCAGCCTGAACGTGGCAGAAACTTACCCTGGCTACATTATCCTGTGTCATATTGTCTGTACTTCTCAGTTTAGAGTATTCTTCTGACAGATATTCTGCAGCCTCCTGGGTCAGTGTGGGTTTTATAGCTTTGGCTACATGGATGTACTTCCTCATGAACCCCATGCTCACAATTCTTTGTCTGTAAAAGTGAGATTTTATACAGAAACAAAACAACAGGGTTTTATAGCTTTGGCTACATGGATGTACTTCCTCATGAACCCCATGCTCACTATTCTTTGTCTGTAAATGTGAGATTTTATACAGAAACAATACAACATTACCTGCAATTAAACTTTCCAGTGCAATGACATTGAGAGTTCTGGGCCTGAAGTTACAAAGCTTTTCTCAGGCTCAATTGAGAATTTTCTCAAATTTTGAATTTAACGATTGATTGATTGAATGGAGTTTAACGCCGCTTTCAACATTATTTCAGTTATGTCGCGGCGGCTGGAGCACCTAACAATGGAACCCTGGTATTTCTATCACGAGTACAACCACTACATTCTTTCCTAGCCTCCAGCCGCTATCTCACATAGGTCCATGAAATTTTGAATTTAAATAAATGTTTGAAAATAAAAGATTATATTAATTAGTTGTTATTCCTAACAACTTATTAAAATTATCTTTTATGTTAATACATCAAAATTGGTATTAAAATAGAATTACAGCTTTAATCTCAAATTGAAATTTGAGAAAATTTTGAATTGAGAATGAGAAAAGATTTATAACCTCTGGCCCTGATTAAATTGACTAAATTTATTTCTTATTTGTGTTGGGATAAATGCTACTTGTAACCTGATGGCACATCACCATCTTGAAACTTGTAAAGTCTGTGGCCTGGTGGTTAGGAGGGTGGCTCTGGAAAGGTCTTGGATTGAATCCCGAGCAGACCACAGGGATTTTTCTAAGCAAAGAATTTACTCCAAGTCAAAGGGCAGTAGCAGCTGAAGGTGCCAGATGTTAACAACTGACCTGCAATTCGGTGATCGGGGGTTTAAGTGTAAAGTTGTGTGAATACGTATATCGTAAAACAAGACTATAAACCAAACTTGAACATTAACTTTTTAATTTCTTTAACCTGTACTAGCACTATATTTTTTCCCAGCCTCAAGCTTCTTGACCATTTATTTATGATTATCCACCAAACAATAGGAGACAATTGCTGTAAAAGATAATTGCTACTGCTTGCAATCAAACCTAGTACTTCATGAATGGTGGTAAAATGCACAACGAATTGAGCTGTGGCAAATACCTTTTATTTTAAGTTGCAGTCTTCTCTTATCAAACTTACAGTGACAATACAATCAAAGGTTAAAATAAACCTCTTGCAAACAAATGCCTATCTTCAACAGACTGATGCATAATGCCATTATTTTTCACGTAACATCTATCACATAATATGATAACAGTGTTCCCTAAAACCCCCAAATTGGAGTGATTTACCCCTAAATTAAACCTTGTACCCCCAATTTTAGCAACCAGCCTTCTTTGTGTAATATAGAGGGAGTACATGCACGCGGTAAAATACCCATTTTTACCCCCAGATTGAAAAAAGCAGTGGGACACACTGTGATAAGTACAACAAAATATTTACGTTTTAGATTTAGCCGCTCCGTGTAGAAGTTTATCATGTTTCTCGTACACCTGCGTCTCTGTCTCTTCTTTCTCATCCAGATCTGGGTCAGTTGTGGCCAACATCTCGACACCCGAACCAAACGGCAATACTGGAATATTCATATTGAACACATTTATAATCAATAAAACTATAGGAGTATTTCAAAACTGAGCTCTGACGGAGGCATGGAGTCCATTACCATAGGTAAATCGGGTATAATTACAAAGCAAATGAATTTAACCTGATCCCTTCACTGAAATTATGAAAGGACATGTTCGAGTGAATCTTACGTTTAAAGACGAGCAATAGCATTGGTTTATAAGGTAAATTTTAAACTTTCTAAATGCATTTTTTACCCTGTATTGTCTATTTCGAACAAATGGCACAAGAATCTAAAAGTAAAAAGATGATTTCACGGCTCACCACGCAAAATCTAACTACATATATGTAATAAATAGTGGGATCAGTGCAAAATTATTGAGCCTATTCCTTCAATTGCTCCTTCTCTTAAGGGTAAACTCCTCAAAACTTTGATTAACACTACCAAAAGGGTTGTCCATGGACAAAATGATGTTCTGTAGGAAAAAGGTTGACTTTTGCGGGGATAATTCTGGCTGAGAATTGCATGTGCAAAAAATATCTCATTCAGTCAAATCTAATAAGAAATTGAGAATTTCTAGTGAGAATTTTTAACAAATCAATGGCACAGTGTGAAACAGTTGTACCTACCTTTATAATCATATAGGCAGTTATAACTGATTTACACTGAGCCAACAAAATCCTTCACTAAATTCTAATTTTGCTTTGAGATTTTTCTCTCATTAAGCTAGATTCAATGAGATTTCTGGCAGAAAAATGAGAGAATTTCTCAATATCTCACCCAAAAATTATCACTGCCTTTCTAAGTATTGAACAACTTATAGCTGAAGGATTCAAATAGCTTCTCTATTCAATAAATGAGATTTTAAATCCGAAACTTAACTAACAGTATGCAATTTATGGTATGGACAAAATTGAAGACAGAGATTTACTCACAGACACTCCAAAGACTCTTTTTAAAGTAACAGTCATCTTTTTTTTTTTAAATATAAGGTCACACTTCCATTAGGGCATCAACATAACCTCTCAAAAACATAGATCTGCCCTGACACATTGTATTTAAAGATTATATTCTAGCAGCTGGAGCACAAAACAATGGATTCCTGGTATTTCTCACACCAGTACCACCAGATATATTGTGATATGCCAGAATTGTATACATGTAGAATTAGAATTGTATACATGTAGAACTACAGATAGAGGGGGTATTTTGGATTTCAAATTTAAATATTTCACTAGTCTTTGCTCGATTGATCGATTGATTGAATGAAGTTTTACGTCGCATTCAACAATTTTTCAGTTATATTGCGGCAGCTGGAGCACCTAACAATGGATTCCTGGTATTTCTGTCACCAGTACTACCATCACATTCTTTCCTAGCATCCAGCTGCTATCTCACATAGGTTTACAACTTAGTGAGAGACAAATAGTTGGAAGGAATGTGAGCTGCAGCCAGGGATCGAACCAGGTAGTCCTTGCTTGAACCCTATCATGTGGGTATTCACTGGTATTGTCTCATTGAAATCATGAGTACCCACATCATGGGGTTTCCTGGAGTTACCCCCTCTTATCTGTACCTATGATACATGAAAGTTAAATTAAGGCAACAATGTCTCACTAGTAGTATTTGGCTATCAGTTTCAAATCACAATCCAGGGATGTGGAATTCCAATGCCTGACTTGTCCAACATGGGCTTTTCCACCTGCTGGCAAAAACTAAAAATTGATTATCGATTGTGATTTGAAACTGATTGCCCAACACTACTACACTTGTAGGTTACACTACTCACCATCTCCATCCTGCTCATTGGCATTTCTGTATCGATGCATTCTTAAAACATGGTCGGAAATATTTCTGTCTAACTCGGGGTCCATCTGAAAATTGACAATTATCCAGTATATATTCTAGGCAAGGGAATGGGGGGATTCCCCCACTTTTAAAAAAATCCCGATATTTTCAAAGTTGATGGAGTTTTTTTACCTATAAACAAAGAGCAAGGAATTTCAAACATTTCTCAATAATCTAAATTTTGCATTGAAATCCCCACATTTTTGAAAGCCTAGAATACACACAGATTATCAGGTACAATATTTCCATTAATTTAAGAAAATATATAAATTCCAATGCCAATTTCTGCTTTTTGTTAAAATATCCATATAATTTTCAGACTTATCATTTGGCAAATGTATCTTTGAAACAGATTTCAAAATTCAGAGAAAATCAGTATATTATACTCTTTTCCTTACACACTTTGGCAATCAAAACCTGAAACCCAAGGTCTGGCTGACCCGTGCAAGGCTATGCCTCTTTCAAAATATTTGCCTCAGAGAGTCCCAAGATTTAATCTTCCATGATAGGGTAGCCAGTGATAAACCAAGTTTGTTGGGAATTTTTTTTTTCAAATTTTAAGAGAGCGTCCATTAGAAAATTCTATCAGACATACATACCTTATCAAGCACAATAAACAACAAATCAAAACGGGATAGAAGAGAGTCTTGTAGACCAATGTTCTCCATTGGAGTCTTGAACTGATCATACTGAAATAAAGATAGGTATCAAATGTAAATTGTGAAAGGAAAAGGGACCAACTGGGCAGTGTGTAGTGTTGACCCTGGTCAGACTGCGTACGCTGGCTAGGGTCGAAACTTTTTGCATTTTGCTTATTTTAGAATGATCAATCTACCTTCCAGTAAAAGAGTTTTTGAAATGCAACCTCTGGTCGACCTGTACTAGAACCAATCTCCTTTTCAAATATTTATTATATAGAGTGTCCAAATGGCCCCTTTTAGTGTGACAGACCACATATATAATCTCACAAGTTACTAACTCCAGTAAAATTTATATGACAATTTCAAATGATTTTTCAATCACATTTGCAGATGTAGATTGTATAGAATATTACCTATATGCTTTAGATTTCCCCTGTCAGTTTTATTTCAACTGCATATATTTAATCACTGATGAGTTCATGTTGAACAAATCTTTAACGACATTCCATTTGTATAACTATGTAACATTATTAACAATCACTCTACATTCAAAATTCAAATTTTCTATCCATTTTCTGTGGCTGCAAAGAATTAAAGCCTGGAAAATGTCCGACATGAATGGATTCCAAGTGTTTATTTTATTATGGCAAGGCTCAGATTCAATTAGATCCATTACCAGTTCATGTACTTACCAGGGTTTTAGTATGAAATCGACAAAATGGGGTCCCAAGACGCAATAGTTAGGCTCACAAGGGTACTTGCTTATAGTTATGGAGTCTTTAATTTAAATGAGACTTGCTATTCCTTTTTACATCCACATGTTTATAAGCAAACAGTAATTGAGAAAGAATTTTTTTCAAAGGAACAATGTCTTTTCATTAGGAAATCAATGTGATGGTTCTAGTGTAGGGTTGCTCTAATTCTAATTACAACAAAATGCAATGTGACAAGGGCCCACGCCTTGACTAAAATAATGACATTTGAAATTTTAATGCGACTATCGCACATGGCAAAGTCCTTTCCCAGACACTGAGCAAATATTGAAATATTCTCTGGATTAGGTATATTATAAATATGTATTCTTCTCGATTTAACTTTGAAAAGATTGGAAATTGTTGAAACAGTCTTCAATTCTTTTCTGCGATTGATCAACAGAGGGTCTATGGGACTCACCATTCAGATAGTTTTGAGAGTCCCGAAAACTTGTAAAAAGACGTACGTCCTTTATAACCCTTCATCAATTATCTGTTCTTCTTTAATGCTTTATGGTGGATCATTGTTTAATAAACTCACTACTTAACAAGTGAACTTATCAAAAACGTAAACCTCACTTCTACCCTATCTGATGTTATCTAAGTGAAGCCAAGTATTTGAGGTTATCATGAACTTTACATAGCAATCAAGTGCAAAATAAAGTGCTTTAAGAAAATTTGAAATTTTTACTATTAGTCATTTTTGTATCATAGAAAAAGAATAACCATTTGTTTTTTAGAGTAAGATCAAGCAATATTTCATTGTGAGAGCACTTAATGAAATATAAATTGATCTTGTCCTGAAAAAACAGGGACTCCCAAATTTAAGAAAGGACCCCTAAGATCCTAACTATGGAATCCTTTGGACCCTATTTTGTTAAGATAACGGAATTTTGATAGTCCGCAATATTTCAGAACACATGAAAAGTCCGAGAAATTTGGACTTTCACAATGTTGACTGCGGTTTCCTAATGAAAATCTTTAGGAAACCTCAGTTAACACTGTGATAATTCATTACATCTGATACGTTGTGAAGCAATTTCGGGTCCACCACCTTAATGTTAGACTAAAACCCTGGATTATCCTCTATATATACTTACTCTGCCATACACTGGGTTAGCAGCCGCAAGCACACTACATCTAGCGTTCAGTTTAGCGTGAATTCCTGCCTTCGATATTGTCACACGACCCTGTTCCATTACTTCATGTATCGCTGTACGATCCATGTCTGACATCTTGTCAAACTCGTCGATACACACAACACCTCGATCAGCCAGAACCATAGCACCTGCTTCCAGCCTTCTCTCACCTGTTCATGAATAAGGGGCACTTATTCATAGGCTTTTGTCATATCTAATAACACTGCAATAGTTTTTCTTATATCCAAACAACAAACTATTCATAAATAAAATTTTCTTCAAATATATGAAGTATCTTTAAGTGTTAGAACCTTCATTACCAAGTTCAACTGAAATTGCTCTGAGTATATTCATGCAACATTGAATTGTATTTTTCTAAATTTATTCACCAACCAAAGCATGACTACATACAAATTTTAGACATAAAAAATTGGTTTACTTGGTTACATGTGTTCCGTTTAAAGCTAAACTTTATATTGGAATAATATTTTAGTACAGCAAGACATGCAACCAAAGTTACCTACCTGTTTCCTGATCAGTTGTGACGGCAGCAGTCAGACCAACACCAGATGAACCTCGACCAGTTGTGGTTACAGCTCGGGGAGCAGTATGAAGGACATACCTGTGAATAGAGATTGTACAGGAATTATACTATATACTGAGGAGGATCATTTATCTTATAACTTTACATAAATCCGTTTGATTACATCCCGTATGATATTTTTTATGATATCACATAGTTATTTTTAGAATGATATGATGCGGTTATTTTTAAAAACTTGCATTTCTCCAAGAGACTAGGTAAAAGAGGTTATAAGATAAATATAATACATACTCAGTGTATTGTATGAAAAAATATCTAACTCGGTTGGGAGAATTGATAATTGTCGAGGCTCTGCCGAGACAATAATCAATTCTCACAACCGAGTTAGATGTTTTTTCATTCAATACACTAAGTATGTATTATTTTTATCTTATAACCTCTTTTTGTCTTATTTTTGTTGATGTTTCTAACAGAAATGCAAGTTACTAAAAATAACCGCATTATATCATTGTTCTAAAAATAACTATGTGATATCATAAAAAATATCATACGGGATGTTATCACAGGGATATTTGTATAGTTATAAGATGAAGTAATTATACTCTTTACTTAGGAGGATCATTTATCAAAATATCAGCCATAAATTTATGGAAGAGTAAGACAAGATTGCACAAATGTACAGAATCAGAGGTCAAGCTAGTGTTTAAATATTTGTTTCAAAGGAGTTTTACACAGCTTTCAACAATCTTTCAGTTGTATTGCGGTGACGTATCAAAGGGGGGGTGCCATAATTAATGCCAATTTTACTGATCTGTACCATACTTTTGTTTAGTATCTTAATTCAATGTGCACCAATCTGAATTTGTTTCCTGGAACCAGATTCAATCTAAAGACAAATTTGATGGATTTTATTTGAATTGCAAGAATATAATTGGCTATGCTTAAATAGATGCCACTTTAAATCTCAAATACAACGCAACAATTAAGATCATGCAAATAAATGAAACACTTTTCAGCAAAGTTTTTTTTATATTGACTGAAGTACGTGAACTGTTATCTAGGAATGAAATTTTGTAAAGTTAATTTTCAAATGGCAAACCTTAACATTTGTGACTTGGCCACAGAAGGATCTCCGATTAACAGCACATTGATGTCCCCTCTCAGTCGCGATCCATTTGGCAGGACTTTTTCTGTTCCACCAAGTAGCATACATAACACAGCCTTTTTGATATACTCGTGTCCGTGTATTGACGGGGCCAACGACTTCCCGAGGGCGTCAAACACATTGACACTCTTCTGTTTACTGAATTTTTTAATCTTTGCGATGTCTTCCGCAGAAAAAGTTGGCGCCACTTCTTTACTGACAAGCTGTATGTTGTTGGCAATCAAGATTGTTCTGAAATCATATAGAGGATAATTATTTAGAGGGTTTGACACTAACTTTTGCGGGTAAGGAGTCCAGTGGACTCCCACCATGAGAAATCATGGAGTCCCAACTCAAAGAAAGGAGTCTGAATTTTCATATTTGGAAGAACATTGTGAAAAAGAAGAAATTGCTTGCTAAAAGCAATTTCTTCTTTTCCACATGTTCCTTCTGAAATGTTATCTACAATATCTGTTGTGAACAGAGCTACAAAATTGAAAGTTAATGTGATGTTGAATTAGTCTTCTATTACTAAGGGGGTCCATTGGACTCCTGACTTACAAAATAAAGGAGTCCCAACTAGAAAATAAGGAGTGCCAGGCTCCCCAACTCACCTTAGTGTCAAACCCTGAATCAATTATAGAGGATAATTATTTTGATTTTTTTCCCCTAAAATTCAAGCTATCAATTTTCTGTTAACCATTCTGTATCAAGTCTACCCCATAGTATTTCTAGCAAGACAGAGTAAGCATAGAACAGACTGTAACACAATACATCCACCTTTTTTGGTATGCCTTGCACAATCTTTCAAAGCTAACTAAATTTGATTTGAATTGGGGTTTTACGTCGCTTTCAACAATCTCTCAGTTATACCACGACGACTGGAGCACCTAACGATGGATTCCTGGTGTTTCTCACACCAGTACTACCACCTCATCCCTTTGCTAGCCTCCAGTTGCTATTCCACATAGGTTTACAATTATCTACCCATTGGTGGAAGACAAATGTCGGAAAGGATAAGTGCCGCGGCCAGGAATCGAACCCGTGCGAATATAGACCCCTGGATTGGATGTCCGGTGCGCTACCAACTGCGCTATTGCCGCGGCTCAAAGCTACCTAAAATGCACAACTCCAATGCCGGGGCTTTGTATGACATCTACTGACTGGGTCCTAAGGACTTAATAGTATGGTTTATAGAGGTACTTGCTCAAGTTGTGGGAGTCACTGCTTTAAATGTTGACTCTGTCTTTTAAGCTTCAAAGCTTCCATTGTAATTTTTTGTCTATATTCAAAGATATTCTCAATTAAGCTACATTTTGTATTGGATAGATATCTATCTTTGGAAATCAACTTCATGAATGAATTGAAGACTGTTTAAAACAGTCTTCAATTCCTTTCTGAAGTTGATCCCAAAAGGGTCCTAGGGAGGACTCAGATAGTTTTGGGAGTACTGGCTACAAATTTGGGAGTCTCAGACTTAAGGTAGTGAACCCGTAATAGTTCCGCAACAATTTGGAACTCATGAACTTTCACAATGTTGACCGAGGTTTCCTAATGAAAATCATTAGGAAACCTCGGTTAACACTGTTTATGTCCATTACTTCAGACACGTTGCGGAACTATTACGGGTCCACTACCTCAAACATGCATCCCTCAAACCCTGCAAATGTTAAGATCCGGAAGTCATTGAAATTAAAGGTTCCTTTACTTCTCTGTGAAATCCTATTGCTGTTTGTTCTTGGGAAGATGATTCAAGTGTGAATCCAAATAATCAGCTTCGAAGGACAAAGAATAAAATTCCTTATTTTTTATTCAAAATTGCTCATTTTAACTAGAATTAACTAGAAGTCAAGGTATGAGCAAGAGTTTATTTGTTTAGCTACAGCAATTTTCCTAACCTATCTTCAAAATGATAGGTGTTTTTTTCTTGCAAAGCAGAATAATCAGACATCCAAGATTACTTTACTCTGTTGCCATAATAACATACCTAAATGTACCAGAGGTGTATCCGTTCTTTTTTCCAGGCAGACATCGGAATGTTCCTATGGCTTGAATTCTATCACCAGGCTGAAAAATATTATCATATTCATCTAAATATTTCTTTCAAAACACTGTTTTACAAAAAATTTACAAAATAAATCCAAATTTAGGTACATATCTAGGAACACAATAAAAGTTTTGGTTGCAATCTTACTTGACATGCTAGGACATTTAAATTAAGCTTAATCAACTCATAGGTTAAGCCACCAATAGTGTGCAACAATTTCTAAAGTGAGTAACCTTTTGCTCCAAATTTTATTTTTGCAATTTTACAATCTTTCAGGTTCATTTAAAACCTAACTTACCTTACACAAATCTACAAGACCATTATCAGCAACAATGTCAACCCTTCTTGGCAGCTGAATTTCTTCATTGAAAACCTATGTTACCTTGTGTGCATTGAAAACCTAACTTACCTTACACAAATCTACAAGGTCGTTATCAGCGACGATGTCGACACTTCTTGGTAGCTGGCCAGCAGGTGCCTTTTCCGGCATTTCTTGTATACTAAACGTCTGATGGTCTTTATAGATAGATAAACCATACTCTGTCTCCAGCAAGTTTCCATCTTCATCCTTTAATTATAAATCAATAATTTAATTAGTTGGGTCCATCAAAATTTGAGTACTCTGATTGGATAAAAAATGTTTTTTTTATTCATCAACGAAAAAGATTTTGAAAATGCAGCTATTTTAAAAGCGTCTGCAGAAAATAGTTTCATTAGAAAAATGTTTCTTCTTCCAAAAATCTTTACATTTTTGCTACTTAATACTAAATAATAAGAGATGAAGATACTATTTGTTGATTTCAATTTTCAAGGAGAAATGAAACTAAAAACCTAATCACACTCTAGTATGAATCCACTTTGTGTGTTTATACACTTTGATTAGGTTTTTTAGTTTCATACATCCATGAAATCAATAAATACTCTCTTCATCTCTTAAACAAACATTTATTCATTTTGAATGTCTATACTTGTCATGCTGAACCCGGAATATTCCTGCTTTGGCAGGAGTTATACGAGGGCAAATAAAATATTATGTAGATTTGCGTTACAGAAATTTTGATTTCGTAGATTTTGAAAAGAAAACTACACTGTTATTCAATTGCGGCATTTTTCTTTTTGCAGTGCAATTTTGAATGAAATCCACTTAGTTGGTCACCCGTAGCAACCATTCTAAAACATTTAGTCATTTGGTACCGGCGCACTGTAAAGACGTCAACATGACGCTACGGTATTGGTAACTTCAATTCATAGTCAGCACTTTTCAAAATTCTCAACTCAACAATAAACACAATTTCTGTATCGCCTTTCCATTGGATAGGAACTATTTTCAAATCCATCTGATCCAAAATGATGAACTTAAATGTGTAATGTGTCTTTAAGATACTGAACTGATGTTTATCTGTGACAATTACAGAGCAAACATCAAGGGGACTTTTTCCATTCTCCAAGTGTCATCCTTCAGAAACACTCTACATTCCAAAATAAATTTTCAAAACCATTTTAAAAGAAGGTATCTGCTTATGTTTGAAGACCTTTTAGCATATTTTATCATTTTAACCTCTTGATTAGGCTTTCCATATATCCAGTAGAACTTTATCATTGCTAGGTTGTCAATGGCTGCGCCGGTGACGTCATTTCAAAGTTCAAAAATCAACGCGTGCCTTTAGCTTGCCAACTTTGAAATTGAAAATACCAAATGGATTATGCTTAGATTTTAAACATCCTTAAATATTATGTCAACAAGTCAATATGCAAACTTTTGGAGGGTTTGGTTTAAATTGAGGGGACAATTACGGGTAGTAACACTAGGAAGTAACGTTAAAGAATGGGTTGCGCCGGTGGCACCTACACAGGAATATCAAACTTTGTATTTTTTGTATCATAGTCATAGCAGACTCTTGTAAAATTCGAATTATGTTAACATTAAATGGTTCAAGACGTGTACAAAATTTCATTTAATTCCGTCGGAAAATTCCAAAGTTATAGTAAAAGTCCACATACTTTTTGATCCACCCTCGTAGACTAACATCAGCCTGCACATACATGCAGTCTGATGTTAGTCTACACCACCTGTTTCTCACTTTACAACCAGAATTGTAAATACATTTATTTTTTCATATAAAAATTGACCTACAGTTGGTACTTTCAGTGCTTTATGCCCTTATGATTTTTATGAAATTTTAAGCCAAAATTTATTCAGCATGACAAGGGTTAATTCGGAGGGTATCAATGCCAAACTATTGCAAGTACCAATTAATATATAGGCATTTATCTTATAACTATACAAATATCCGTGTGATAGCATCCCGTATGATATAATTTTTATGATATCACATAGTTTTTTTAGAACAAAGATATAATGTGTTTATTTTTGGAAATTTGCATTCCAGTTAGAAACATCGACAAAAACAAGACAAATAGAGGTTATAAGATAAATATAATACATACATAGTGTATTGTATGAAAAAATATCTAACTCAGTTGTGAGAACTGATCATTGTTTCGACAGAGCCTTGACAATTACTCAATTCTCCAAACCTTGTTACATATTTTTTTTAATACAAAACACTAAGTATGTTTTATATATATATATAAGCATCTAGAATAGTTTTGTGCTGACCCATCCGTGGAATTTTCTATTACCTTGATTTTTATTACATTATCATTCTTTAAGTTAGAAGACGTTTTAAATGATATATCAGATTATAAGCAAAACAAGCCAAGTTCAAAATTGGTATAATTTCTCAAAGGTGAGATGTAAATGCGTTAGAATTAACTTCAAACCTTTGTAGGATAGGCAGCACTAGATGGGAACGCCTCCAGAGACGTCATATCTGTATATCTTCTCTCAATCGTCTTCTTTGTTGCAGGACAATAGTGTACGCTTCGTACCACTTTAGGGCGGATTAGTGAACCTTTGAAAAATATATCAAACTCTATTAAAGTCTTAGAAACAACAACGATCTTAATTCTGACTTAGTTTGTGTCTAAATTCAGTCATTTAATTTAGGAAAGAGGTTGGGGGTTGCTAAGCTTTTTGTAAGGAGGTCAAACTTAATCTGAATATTCCTCTGTGAATGTTCTTTCATGTTAAAACAGGGTTTTCCATGACCCCCTGTTTGTTTGAATTTGGACCCCCTGGTTGTTTTTTTTTAAATGACTCCGAAAATTGTCAAAGAAACATTCTTTATCAAGTTTAAAGGGGGTCATAATGTGGCAAATTGACCCCCAGTTTTTAACATAGAGGGGAAACCTGTTAAAAGGATGTTATGAAACAAAGGAAGAAGACTTACAGTCGCCCTATTTTTGGAGAATATGCTAAGTAGTGAACTTTGCTTTTCCTTGGCTCATCTTGCATTAACTTTTCTTAAAATTTAGAAAATACTGAAACAAACTTGCTTTTGTAGGAGAATGAGAAAAAGCTTGGCTTGAAATTCTTTTTCAAATGTAATGGTCTTTCAATTTCAAATTATCTCTGTAAATGGGTAATACACTTACATTTCGTAACAATTCCTTCCACACATACCATGTTACCAAGGTAACGTGATGTCAATGTTCTCGGTGATACATGCTTTGATCCAAAACTGAAATATCACATGCAAGTTCCAGGTAAAGCAAAAGAATGGAAAATGTTTTGTAGTTCAAGTTTGCAATGATAAATGAGCCTATGCCTAACATTTCCGACAATTTGAAATATGTGCGAGGGGCAAACATCGAGCAGCGTAGATAGCCACACAATTCAATATAGAATAACCTAATGGTTTACAAATACATTGAGGCCTTATCTATCTATAAATCCGTAGTAAAGATTTTGGCAGACTGTGAAGATGCACAGGCTGGTCAGTCTCTTTGCTTTGCGCACATTCGAAATTGTCGGAAATCTCACACACAGGCTCATATCACAAACCAACAAAATCATGCAGTATGCCTATTAAGAGTGCACAAATTCCCTTGCTGCAGAATCAAGAGACATAGTACTAAGAGTGCAAACTTTTCCAAGGCCACAGATAAAGGGGTATTCTAGACCAAAGTAATCAATTACTATAGCCCAAACCCTATGTTGTTGGTACACATTGAGACGATTCAAATAAGTACCCACAACTGGGTACTTATTCAAATCGTCTCAATTAATACCCACAATACAATGGTTTTATTGAGAAATAAAGATTTTAGACTGGCTTTAATCCCTTCTATCTGTTCCTCTGTATTCAAAATATGAATCCCAGTAGTCAAATTTCTTTAATGCTTTTTGATGGTTTATCGAGAAATAACGATAGATTAGCAAAAGCAGTGAAATTATCAAAAACTGATACCCTGCTTTTGTTCATTTCACCCTATCTGATGTTATCTATGCAGTGCGAAATAAGTGACGTCACAATGAACGTTGCATAGCAATCATGTGCAAAATGAATGATCGCTTTACGAAAATATGTCCTAAAATTTCACATTTTGTCTCATTTTTGCACAAAAGAAATAAAATAATCGTATGTTTTCTAGTACGATCAATTTATATTTTACTTTGTGAACAGCAAAAGCTATATTTTCACTTGTGGCTCTGCCATTTGTCAAAATAAAGCTATTGTTGTTCACTGAATGAAATATAAATCGATCTTACACTGAAACAAACCATTATCCTCTATATCTTTCTCAATTAATGTAAAGACTTAAATATATTACAAATTATTGTCTTCTACGAATAAAAAAGAAATATTGAATTTATGCAAGTTTATTAAAGAAGCACTCGAAAAGAGAAACGGCTTACATAAATCAAACAAGATAGAAATTACCTGCCTGATCCACTTGCTACTTTCCTTGTTTATTTACCTTTTTTTTTTACTGCTTTGTATATACACATTATGAGATTTATGTATACATTTATGTATTACGACTATTTATAGAATAGCAATTTCAGGCGAGTGATCAAAGATCAATTTTACATTGAAAATGATAGGAGATAACGTTTTTTCGAACTTCACTCTTGCTTGCGGAACTATACCATACATGTACACGTCAGGAAATAAATAAACTGTTCAGTTCTGTTCTGTAAATAACCCACCAGTTGTTATGTGGTAAGGGAGTAAATGAAGGTTAAATTGATTCTGGGAATCATCTTAATCAAAAAGAGGATTTCTTTAACAGCGTTATCAACCTTTTAAACAAGCTATTCCATCTTTACCTAACCTGGTATCTTATTGTCTCATCAGGGGTCGATACTAATACCAGTCCTTGGGCCCGAGACCAAGGTTTGATACTACTGGGGGGTGGGGGGGTTGAGACTCCTTGTTTACCAGTTGGGACTCCTTCTGTTTACAAAGAGTCCTGGGACTCCTTCCATTTACAAGGAGTCCGATGTACTCCCTGGAGATGGACTCCCTGGATCATAAGAGTCTCCACTCTAACACCTTATAGTCTCCACTCTAACACCTTATCTCCTCTCTTTTTTCACTTCAAAAGCTGTTGCAGAAAACAATTGTTTTCATCCCATAGTATTCTGGGAAAAAATCTTCTCTGGAAGAACATTGTGGAAAAGAAGAAATTGCTTCTTTTCCACAATGTTGTCCCATGATGAAAATTCCGACTCCTTACTTTGAGTCTGAACTCCTTGAGTTCCTGTGTAAGGAGTATCTCCTGAGTTAGTGTCGTTCCCTTGAAACCTGGGGCCCGTTTTACTTAATGTCTTACAAAAAATATGATTGAAGGTCAAAATCACAAATCTACCTGGTGTTTTCAATTATTGTTAGTTTCTGGCTTGCAATATCTCATTTTAATCGTCTTTGGAAGACGATTCCAAAGAGACAACGCATGGCAGAATTCCATATTTAGTTACTACTGTACAAGCAATGTTAATTTTGGACTTACGCAAAAAATGATTGTAAGATGTTTAGTAAAACAGGCCCCTGTAAATTTCAGGGAGGACTGGTGCATGCTGTAATGTTGCAGGTCCTCCAGGCCTGCGGTCATTGGTCACCATTTTTCCTATGTCATGCACTTTTGAAAAATAGTTGCTCCTTTCCCATACTCAAATTTTCATCACTCAAAAGGAAATAATGCAGTAGAAGAAGAATTGCTTATCATATAGACTAAAATCAGCTTGTACAGACGTGCAGTCTGGGCCTGAGGTTATAAAACTTTTCTCGTTCTCAACTGAGAAATTTCTCAAACTTAAATTTTTGTTAACTGTAAACATAAACAAGAGGCTGAATTTTAAATTCAAAGATTAACACATTTTGGGCAAAGGATCAAACTACAAGGTGCCCTAATTTTAGACTTTATTTTAATTTTTTCTACAGAGTTTTGGCCGAAAGAGCTAAAGTAAGTGACAAAGAAGTTTCCACTGAGCCAAGACCAAATTCTCATGGCCCTGGCACAACTATAACATCCTTTAATGTCATCAATTATTAACCCTTGTCATGCTGAACCCGGATATTCCTGCTTTGGCAGGAGCTATAGACAAACATCAAGCTGCACATATGTGCAGTCAGATCTTTGTCTATACCACCTGCTTATGTTTTTTAAACCAGAAAAGTCTCAGAAATTATATTTTCAAAATCAAATGCTGACTCACAAGTAGGAAATACAGAGCTTTCAGAACTTTGATTCATATATAATTATGCCAAGGTTTTTATTCAGCATGATAAGGGTTAAGAAATCTGTCCTGTTAAAATTTCAATAGGCAAACACCCTGAAATATATATAACCAGACCGATCAGAAATATAGAGAAAATCAGGATATCATTATGCAGTGGCTTTGATGCTTAATTAATGCAACCCATTTAATAACAAGAGGACCATGATGGTCCTATATCGCTCACCTTTGTCTCTTTGACTCCTCCCTTAGCAAAATTGAATGCTTTAAAGATCATTAAATAAAAATTATTTTTTTCAAAAAAAAACAAGAGGGCCATAGTGGCCCTAAATCGCTCACCTGAGTTAACTGTCTTAAGATCTTACCTCTCAACCTAGTTTAAACCAAACTTGACCAAATTTAAACCAGACTGAGATTTTATAGAGAAAATCAACCTAAGCAACTTTTTGGGTGACTGGGCAACAACTATGGCCTCTTGAGAGTCTACACAGTTTTTCTAAGATTTGACCCTGTGACCTCATTTTTGACCCAACTTGACCCAAATTTAAACTTGACCTAGATTTCATCTAGACATTTATTCAGACCAATTTTTTTTTATAGAGCAAAAATTGTCAGGTTGATTGAGCAAATCATTGAGCAAGGTATTTCTTAGATTTGATCCCTTGACCTCATTTTTGACCCCACTTGACCCAATTTTGAACTAAACCGAGTTTTTATCAAGACAATCATTTTAACCAATTTTCAGGATGATTGAGAGAAAAATATGGCCTCTAGAGTATCAACAAGGTTTTTCTAAGATTTGCTCCCTTGACCTCATTTTTGACCCCACTTGACCCAATTTGAACTTGACCGAGATTTTATCAAGATAATCATTCTGACCAATTTTCAGGATGATTGAGCAAAAAAAATGGCTTCTAGAATGTCTACAAGGTTTTTCTTAGATTTGACCCTGTGACCTCTTTTTTGACCCTACTTGACCCAATTTTGAACTTGACCGAGATTTCACTAATGCAGAGATTCTGACCAATTTTCAGGATGATTTAGCAAAAAATAAGGCTTCTATAGTGTCTACAAGGTTTTTCCAAGATTTGACTCCGTGACCTCATTTTTGACCCCACTTGACCCAATTTTTAACTTGACCGAGTTTTAATCAAGATAATCATTTTGACAAATTCCTGGGATGATTGAGGAAAAAATATGGCTTCTAGAGTGTCTTCAAGGTTTTTCTAAGATTTGACCCTGCGACCTCATTTTTGACCCCACTTGACCAATTTTCAAACTTAACCTAGATTTTATCCAATTAATCATTCTGACCAATTTTTAGGATGATTGAGTAAAAAATATTGCCTCTACAGTGTCTACAAGGTATTTCTAAGATATAGTCCCTTGACCTCATTTTTGACCCCACTTGACCCAATTTTGAACTTGACCGAGTTTTTATCAAGATAATCATTTTGACCAATTTTCAAAATGATTGAGAGAAAAATATGACTTCTAGAGTGTCTACACAGTTTTTTCTTAGATTTGCTCCCTTGACCTCATTTTTGACCCCACTTGACCCAACTTTGAACATGACCGAGATTTTATCAAGATAATCATTCTGACCAATTTTCAGTATGATTAAGCAAAAAACATGGCTTCTAGAGTGTCTACAAGGTTTTTCTTAGATTTGACCCTGCAACCTCATTTTTGACCCCACTTGACCCAATTTTGAACTAAACCGAGTTTTTATCAAGATAATCATTTTGACCAATTTTCAGGATGATTGAGAGAAAAATATGACTTCTAGAGTGTCTGCAAGGTTTTTCTAACATAGGCTCCCTTGACCTCATTTTTGACCCCACTTGACCCAATTTTTAACTTGAACGAGATTTTATCAAGATAATCATTCTGACCAATTTTCAGGATGATTAAGCAAAAAACATGGCCTCTAGAGTGTCTACAAGGTTTTCCTTAGATTTGACCCTGTGACCTCATTTTTGACCCCACTTGACCCAATTTCGATCTTGACCGAGATTTTATCAAGATAACCATTCTGACCAATTTTCAGGATGATTGAGCAAAAAACATGGCCTCTAGAGTGTCTACAAGGTTTTCCTTAGATTTGACCCTGTGACCTCATTTTTGACCCCACTTGACCCCTATTTCGAACTTGACCGAGATTTTATCAAGATTATCATTCTGACCAATTTTCAGTATGATTGAGCAAAAAACATGGCCTCTAGAGTGTCTTCAAGGTAAATGTTGACGCCGCACGACGGACGACTGATGACGGATGACGGACGATGGACGCCGGACATCATGCGACCACAAAAGCTCACCTTGAGCACTTCGTGCTCAGGTGAGCTAAAAAGACATTCTATTCCAATGATCCCTGCATCCGTTTGTAGCCTTTTCTAAATAAGTTTTATGTGACCTGGCCAACATTCTACCCAAATTTCATGACTATTGAACCAAATTTGTGGCCTCTAAAGACTAGATTGTAAACATAAATTGTCAGGCCCCTTTTCCCTTGATATGGATCCTTCCCATTTTCAATAGGGTTCATCCCTGTGACTTGGCCAAACATTCTGACCAAAGTTCATGAAGAAGACCTCTTGAGTTATAACAAGAAAATTATCATTAATGCCCCCTTTTGCATGATATGGCATAGATCCTTACTATTTTCAATAGGGTTTATCCTTGTGGCCTTGCCATCGTAATGACCAAGTTTCATGAAGATTGGGCCATATTTGTGGCTGCTAAAGTGTAAATAAGATAATTGTCATAAAAACCCCTTTTCCCTTGAAATGGCATTGATGTTTCCGATTTTCAATAGGGTTCATCCATGTGACCTGGTCAACATTCTGATCAAGTTTCATGAAGATTGGGCAACATTTGTGGCTGCTATAGTGTAAACAAGAAAACTGTCAACAAGGGCCCCTTTTCCTGTAATTTGGCATGGATCCTTCCCAATTTCAATAGGGTTCATCCATATGACCTAGCCAATATTCTGACCAAGTTTCATTAAGATTTAATTATATTTTTAGGCTTTTAAAGTTTAAACAAGAAAATTGTCATTAAGGCTCCTTTTTCTGTAATTTTACATGGATCCTTCCAATTTTCAATAGGGTTCATCCATGTGACTTTGCCAACATTCTGACCAAGTTTCATGAAGAAGATTAGTCATTATTTGTGGCCTCTAGAGTGTAAATACTAAGATTGTTGACGCCAGACAACAGACGACGCACAACAGAAGATGAACATTCAATTATCACAAAAGCTCACCTTGAGCACGATGAACTTGTGCGCTAATACAGGACATGGAACATGATGGAATGATCAATGAGTACTTGATACTTTTGCATCAAATATTAGTAAGAACTTTAACCCTTGTCATGCTGAACCCGGAATATTCCTGCTTTGGCAGGAGCTATAGACAAACATCACCCTGCACATATGCGCAGTCTGATGTTAGTCTACACCACCTGTTTTTCACTTTCAAAAAGGAATAGTCAATAGATTTAGTTTTTCAAATAACAAGAGCACCGCCTACAGGTGCCTACGCTCCGCTGTCCAGTGCTGGATGGTGGGAAAAAATTTAAGTCGTAAAAGGGGTATAATTTGCACAAAATGCATCTAGAGTTATCCCCCTTGATAGAATAGGTTGCTCTTTTGATGGTGAACATGTGTGCCAAGTTTCAAGTGAATGCCTTTAGTAGAACCAGAGATATAACAAAATGTCAAAGTTTACGCACGACGGCAACGACAACGACACGGAGGCTATAGCAATACCTCGGGTTTTCTCCAAAAACAGCCGAGCTAAAAATTGAACTACAGTTGGTACTTTCAATTCTTTTTGCCGTTTGATTTTGATAAAAGTTTTGAGAAAAAATTTATTCAGCATGACAAGGGTTATGACAATATGTCAATGAGTGATGCTGCAAGTAAGGTAAAAGATAAAAGAGCTTGGCAGTCCAAAAGTCCACTCCAGGAATGGAATGATAATCATAGATCTATATCAATGGCTCAGCGTGAAACAGTTGTAACTGCCTATATGTTTATAGGCAGTTACAACTGTTTTGCACCGAGCCATCTACATGTGGGATAGCAGCTCAAGGCTATGAAATGATGTATTGGTAGTACTGGTGTGAGAAATACCAGGAATCCGTTGTTAGGTGCTCCAGCTGCCACAACATGACGGAATGATTGTCAATAGTGGGATTAAGCCCTATTCAAACAAACAAACAAACCAAAAGGCTTACTTATCCTTGAATGATAGCAGTACTGTCTGGAATCTTTCAATTTTGAAAATGTTAGTAGATGGCTTACTTTTTTCAAACCTAATGGACCATTTGGCCCCATGCATTTGGTTATTGGGCTGATCCCTGCTGCTCCTGTATGGAAACTCTTAGATAAAGAAGAATATTTAAGTATTTGTGAATCCCCTGCTCAAATAGTTTAATGGTGGGTGTGGATGGTCATTGTGAATTGATTGAATGGAGTCTAACCTCGCTTTCAACATTTTTTCAGTTTATATCGCGCCAGCTGGAGCACCTAACAATGGTTTCCTGGTATATCTCTCACCAGTTCAACCACCACATCCATTCCTAGCCTCCAGCTGCTATCTCACATATCTCACAAATAAGTTGGAAAGAATGAGTGCCACCGTTAGGGATTGAACCGGGGATCTCTAGATTGACAGTCCGCCGCGCTCCCAACTGCACTGTTTTTTTTGAAACTGTATGACATCATGACAATACTTTTGTTGATTCCTTGGCAGATCCCTGGAACAATGAGTATACCAGGAGATTGAAAAGACAAAATTATTAAGGCAGCTTTTCAGTTGTCAGTACTAATATACTTTATACTAAAGTTTACTCTTAAAACAATTGAATATCATCTTCATTGCTAAAAAGCAAACTACCAATGAGTGCTTTATAATTATACTTTTTTGCTGTTATAATGCTACCACAGTTTCTTAGGGAATGTGTTTTTTTTTATTCCAAGCCCCTTACATTTATCATACTAAGCATTTCTCTTTCAGTCATACAGATGTCATCCCTGAATAGACCGACGCCCTTTCTGGCACGCCTTGGCCCGTCTTTGGTGATACAACAGAGCTGTTATGACTTCTATATATATGTATGATACATGAGGCAAACAAACATAACAAACCTAAAATGTGGTATACATGTAGTTTATTTTCACATTACTTAATTTTTTTCTTTAAACTGAATACATTTTTTTTGCCTTTTCAATTTTCACTTAGTATGGTAGCTTAAATTGGTCAAACCTTGCTTTCATGGTAACAAACTGCATTATTTAATATGATAACACTAAATTACAAAGAGTATAACTGAGGAAAGAAAGTACAGTGTTGGCCATTAACCCTTTGCTGTTTAATTCCTGCTTTTTACGTGCCTGTGATGTCATGATTGCGAAAACATTGTGAAAAAAGAAGAAATTGCTTCTGACAAGCAATTTCTTCTTTCTCCACACTATTTTCTACCCTACTGAATGGTTATTTTTCAAATTAAATCCACATTTAATTTTCGTCTGCAAAACCTTTGAATTTGGACAGGTCCAAAATTTTGTACAACAGGAAAGGGTTAACCTGTACATGTTTATTGTCATGAAATCATAGTTTTCAATAACCATCCATGAACTATTTTACAACAGAGATGTGCCCATACTAAAACATTTTTCTTCATCTTGAGGAGTTTCCATACAGGAGCGGCAGGGATCTGCCCAAGAACCAAATCCATGGGGCCAAATGGTCCATTAGGTTTGAAAAAAGTAAGCCATCTACTAACATTTTCAAAAATGAAAGATTCATGCCAGTACTGCTATCCTTCAAGGATGATTCACAAGGCATTTTAACATTTTTCATGTTTAACACATATATAATATTAAACCTGAAAAACGTTAGAATGCCCTGTGGGATAAGTAAACCTTTTGGTTAATTTGTTTGTATGAATTTGGTTTAACGCCACTTTTAACAATCTTTCAGTCATATTGTGGTGGCTGGAGCACCTAACAACAGATTCCTGGTATTTCTCGACCAAGTACTATCATAACATCTTTTCCTAGCCTGCAGCTGCTATCCCACATAGTTTGAGATCTACAATTATAAACCTATTGGTGGAGTAAAGCTCTTGGACTGATAGGCACTTTTATCTTTTACCTTACTTGCAACTTGTCACATTGACATAACATTCTTAAGGTAGTGGACCCGTAATAGTTCCGCAACATTTCAGACCATATGATCTTTAACAGTATTAACCGAGGTTTCCTAATGAAAATCATAAGGAAACCTCGGTTAAAACTGTTAAAGTTCATTACTTCCGAAACGTTGCGAAACAATTACAGGTCCACTACCTTAAAGCTCTTACAAGCACATGACATGAAAGTATTGCTTTTTTTAAACTCATTGATAATGGCACAATGTTACTAGTGATGGGCAGATTAATTTGATTATAATCGATAATCAGTTTGGTTGGGCTTCTGATTGTAATAATCGACAAAGAAATTTCTTAATTGATTAATCAGGTCTAAAAACATAAAAGAAAGCTGTTATATTTGTTTCATCAAAACTGACATCAGCTTGATGGCTCAGCAAGAAACAGTTGTAACTGCCTACATGTTTATAGGCAGTTACAACTATTTCATGCTGAGCTATGAGGTTGGTAGAAAAATCTGCAGAAAGAGTCATAAGGTCTTGAGTTTTGATTAAACTTTCACATTCTATTCTTTAAGGTTCATGTAAAGTGTTTGAGACCCAATATTTAGGGCACTTCATTAGCCAAGAAAAAGCAGTATGTCCAGGTATATTATATATCAAAATAAAGCTATTCGTGAGCACAAGCAGTTAGGCAACATGAGACCGCCATAGCTATAGCGGTATAGCCAAAACATTGTGGAAAAGGGTCATTTTGTACAGAACAAGCAACTGCATTACGGTTGCATAAAATTGCCCCATATTTTAACAAAGTACAGTCTGAAGTACCATCCAGGTAGTGCTACAACCTTGGATATAAAACTCAGTCTCAAAAGGCTCTTTTGAAACAATCATTTTCCATTTATTTTGTCAACATACATGTCAAATTGGTTTGGTCTGTTTTCAAAATAGATGTAAGGTATGGTGCAACATCACACCATAATATTGTGAAATATTTTCTGCAATTTATATCAAATTATAGTTTTTTTAATTCAATGATCTACAATATTACTATATATTTATAATTCTGTGAAATAGAAATAGATATATTGCTAAACAACCTTACAGGTACATAAACAATTAATGTCTATTTATGTTGTGTAAAACACCATACCCTAAAAAAGATCTACACGTTTACAAAATTAGAATGACATATAAGACATATGTGTTTATAAAATAAGTCAAAATAAATTGCTTGCATAACTACGTTTTGGGGCTGAGTTTTATACCAATGGTTGTAGCACTACCTGGATGGTACTTCAGGCTAGACTTTGTTAAAATATGAGCCAATTTTATCCAACAGTCATGCAGTTGCTTGTTCTGTACAAAATGACCCTTTTCCACAATGTTTTGGCTATACAGCTATAGTTATAACAGTCTTATGTTTTTCAACTGCTTTTGCTCATAAATAGCTTCATTTTGATATATAATATTCCTGGGCATACTGTTTTTTCTCGCAAATGAATGCCCTTAAAATTGGGTCTCAAACACTTTACATGAACCTTAAAGAATGATACTGGAAGTGATGTATTAATTTCTAAGAAAACAGGGCTTGAAAATTCTACTCATCCGCTCGTCCTGCATGATTTTTTCCTGCTTTGTCTATATAAGCAGGAAGTGTTGATTTTGCATATTTCACTAATGAAATTAATGTATTGCTATATATTCTAATATAGCAGGACGAGTAGAAATTTCAAGCCCTGGAAACCGATTGTACAATTGATCATTAGTTGATTTACTCTGAGAACTAATAAACGATTATCGATTGTGATTTGAAACCGATTGCCCAACACTACATGTTACATTTCTCTTTATTTCTTAATAGTTGCATTTATCAACAGAGGTGAAGACAAGAGGGCATAAAGCCAGTCTAAAATCTTTATTTCTCATTGAAACCCTATGTTGTGGGTACTCATTTGAATCGTCTAGACAAGACGATTCAAATGAATACCCGCAATATAGGAATTGTGCAAGAACAATTAAAATGATCTAATTTGCAATCCAAAATACCCCCTCTACCTGTAGCTCTGTATCAAGCATCAAAGCCAGTGGGTAATGAAAACCCAATTTTCTCTTCATTTTGCATCAGCTTTGTTATTTATTTCAGCTAGTGTTAACCTGTTAACCCTTGTCATGCTGAATTAAAATCCTCTTTCAGAATTACACTCATATCAAAGTACTGAAAGCCCTAGAATCTAAGGGTGTAGGAAACTAAATTCTTTTTGAAAATTAATTTCATCAACAACTCTGCCTTAAAAGTGGACAAATAGGTGGTGTAAACTATGATCAGTCAGCACATATGTGTAGCCTGATCTTTGTCTACGCCTTCTGCCAAAGCAGGAATATTCTGGGTTCAGCATGACGAGGGTTAATCTAATGAGACAGATTTCTGAAGAATCAACAACATTGAAAGATGATGAAATTTACCAGGGCCTCAAGAATTTGGTCCGTGCTCTGGAGAATGTACTTTGTCACCAACTTTTCTCCTTTGTCCAAAATTCTGATGAACAAGAGGGCCAAGAGGGCCTGTATCGCTCCACTGGTTTAAACATCAAGATTTGGAAGAGAGATATTGAAAATAGCAGGTAATGAAAGTCACCAACATTCAGAAGGAATTCTGACTTTCCAAATTTATACTTATTTACAAGCTATCAGAAATAAACACATATAACTAATATCTAAAATTACATGGAAGACTATTAATATATCACTTTAAAAAAATTACCTTATAAAACTCTAAATTTTAAATAAATATTAATTCTCCCATTACCTGAAAACTTTGACTTTCATTTATCTGAATTCCAAATAGTCTTAGCAGACAATAAAGAAAAAGAATGGCCCTAAACCGCTCACCTGAATTTTATTGGTCCAGTGGATCTCATCAAAGTAACCTTCTCGCAATGTTTCATTCACATTTGCCGAATTGTTGAAGAGGGGATGTTATTCCAAGAATTTAAAGTGATAATAAGCCCTGCCCACCATTTCATTACTGAGGAGACCAAAAATAAGCCCTTCCCTGCCACACCCATATTTATGGGCCAATCATAATTTTGAAACGCTACCAATTGCACTGTGATGGTGGCCCGAGGGAGAGATGTCATTCAATTGATTGAATGGAGTTTAACACCCTTTCAACATTTTTTCAGTTATATCGCGTCGGCTGGAGCAAAGAGATGTAGTTCAAAGATTTCAGGCTCAAAATAAGGCTGGGCCCTGCCAGGCCCATATTGGAAGCCAATCAGTATTTAACTACCAATTTTTGAAAAGGGTCACCCAAGGAACAATCTTTTAAAGTTTCATTGAAATTGGCAAAGTGATTTAGCAGGAGAAGTCATTCAAAGATTTTGGGCTTACAAAAGGGTCACCCATGAAACATTCTGATAAAGTTTCATTTAAATCGGCCCAGTGATTAAGATGTTGTTCAAAGATTTCAAAGTGAACAAGAGCCATGTCGGACATGGCCATCCCCCGCCGAGAAAGCTTGATAGTAAACTGAAGCCTAATAGATTAAGGGTTCTTTAAGAAATTAAGCCCCTACAAAATCGAAGTCTTAAAAATAACAAAGGGCAATAACTTGAAACTTATGCAAGCCAGAGTTATAGTTCTTGTGCACTGCACTCCTCCTCCATGAGATCTATCCACCCATAAAGTTTCAAGTTGATAGCTATTATACTTTAGGAGATATGCTCCGGACAAAATCTAAGTCTTAAAAATAACAAAGGGCAATAACTCCAAAATTATACAAGCCAGAGTTATAGTTCTTGTGCACTGCACTTCTCTGCCATGAGATCTATCCACCCATAAAGTTTCAAGTTGATAGCTATTATACTTTAGGAGATATGCTTCGGACAAAATCTAAGTCTTAAAAATAACAAAGGGCAATAACTCCAAAATTATGAAAGCAAGAGTTGCAGTTCTTGTGCAATGCACTTCTCATCCATGAGATCTATCCACCCATAAAGTTTCAAGTTGATAGCTATTATACTTTAGGAGATATGCTCCGGACAAGTTTAGTGACGGAAGGACGGAATGACGGAATGACGGAACCGGAATGACGACGGAGAGCATTACTATATCCCCTTCGCCAAAAACGGCGGGGGATAAAAAATGCCAAGCCCTTAACTATGGGCCAATAAGAATTTTGCGAACAAGAGAGTCACAAAAGATACATTTTGGCAAAGTTTCATTGAAATCAGCCCAGTAGTTGAGGAGAAGTTTTGAAGATTTTTGAAGACGGAGGACGCTCGACAGACTCAGGGTGATCCTAAAAGCTCCCCTTGAGCATGTTGTGCTCAGGTGAGGTAAATATGTACCACAAGAGGGAGTGCTTTTGGTTTTAGATTAATATTATCTTTTATATTCATGCACTCATTGCAGTATTATCACAGAATTACAGCTTTAAACTCAATTTGAAATTGGGGTAAATTCTGATTTGAGAATGAGAAAAGTTTTATAACCTCGGGCCCCGTTATTAGGCTGCCTTGGCTCTACAGAAATTTTGTGGGAAAAGCTTAGCCAGATCGTGTGGAATATCCTTTTGTTATATACTTTGATACTTACTCTATGTATTTGTATTGGTATTTTGTAAAAGAACTCGTCCAACACAATATATTCCAAACTTCACGAAATACCACCGGTCCCACTGACATGTCAATATAAATCATACCGGTCCAGTTAGTTGCACATAAATATAGGACCGACTGACTGGTAAAATCTAGCCACATACACAATGTGTCCCATCATTATGTCTCAAGAAATTTAGTTTGGTCTGGAAGAAATCTAAAGTTTACCTAAACCATTGCACGGTAAGAAATATGGTTACTTTGTGAAGTCTGATATTCCCATAAACATTCATTACCAATAATATTGGCATATTGCTTGAATCAAAATTGAGTCTGTGTGTGATATTTCCAATTTCAAATATGAGCAAAGCGAAGACTTTGACCAGCCAATGCATCCGCACAGTCTGACCAGAGTCTTCACTATGCATTAAGTAGATAGATAAGGTCTCAAAAGATCTGTTGACCATTAGGTAACTTTATATTTACAGTTTTTGGCTGTCTAAGCTATGTTATGTTTGCACCTCACAAATGTTTCAAAATGTTGGAAATGTCACGCACAGGCTCGAGCTTACCTTCCCACAAATCCAATGAAGAACTCTTCATGCTGTTTGCTGTAGATGGGATCCGTGGAGGCCACAAACTCTTTCAGGGCTCGCTGTAGAGCTATCATGTCCTGAAATGACTCATTCAGTAACCTGCAAGAAAAAAATACCTTTTCTTAAGTGCTTTTCGGTGGTTTATTGAGAAATAATGGTAGATTATCACTTGATAATCTTACCGCAAAAGTAGTGAAATTATCAAAAACGTATACCCTCCTTTTGTGTGTTTCATTCTATCTGAAGTCATCTATGCGGGGTGAAATAAGTGACATCACAATGAACGTTGCATAGCAATCACATGCAAAATGACGCGCTTTACGAAAATATGTCTTGGTTATTTCACATTTTGTCTCATTTTTTGCAATAAAGAAATAGAATAATTGCTTGTTTCTCGAGTGAGATTAATTAATATTTCATTTCATGAACAACAAAAGCTATATTTTCACTTGTGGCTCCACCACTGGTGAAAATATAGCTTTTGTTGATCACTCAATGAATATAAATCGATCTTACACGGAAACAAACGATTATCCTCTATATATTCATGACAAGCATCATTTTTGTATTTCTCATAATTAGTGATTGGCAGAGAAATAGATTATAAACTAAGAAAATGATTGCACAATCTGTCATTTGTTGATTTAATTGCCAGCTGAAAAACGGTTATTGATAGTAATTTGATTGATTAAATGGAGTCTTGCACAACTTTCAACATTTTTCAGTTATATCGCGGCTGGAGCACCTAACAATTGTTTCCTGGTATGTCTCTCACCACATCCTTTCCTAGCCTCCAGCTGCTATCTCACATAGGTCTATGATAATCAACTCATTGGTGAGAGACAAATAAGTCGGAGAGAATGAGTGCCGCCATCGGGGATCGAACCCGGGACCTTTAGATTGACAGTCTGACACGCTAAGCAGTAATTTGAATGACGTTTACTCAGATCAGTAGAGAACTCCGTTCAGGTGGATGCCCTTTCTGCCCATGCATATTACAGTTAATTTTAGATTATTACACAATCTCTCTCAACTACCTGGCTGTCATATGTATTTCACAAGGATTTTCCAAACAGCGGCTGCAAGGTTAAAGGTCAAATGTAAATGGCATACTATCCCAGAATTCACGTGCGAAAATAAAATTCCCAGGGTGTTTTGAGGTCGGGTTTGATTACTTACTTTAAGCACGGGGATGGTTGACTGTTTACACAATATGCAATTAAATTGGAAAAGATTATGCGAATTCAAAATGTTTTATTTTTTGTCGACATTACTTGTCATTTCAAGTCGTCAAAAATTAAGCAGTACTCGAAAGAATGGATTGCATCTTGATTTCGAATCAAATACGCCATCGTCTTGCATCGCATAGTAACCTGCATAGAATTCGGTTGATTAGTAATTAAACAATGTCCGGAAATTTCTCTGTATTTTCCCCACCAATCATTGCACAGTTCCGAGTTTGAGTTTCAGAAAGGCTAATTTTGTTTAAATGGGTTTTTACGCCGCTTTCAACAATTTCGCAGTTATATCGCGGCAGTCGGAGCACCTAACAATGGATTCCTGGTATTTCTTTCACCTGTACTACCATTACACCCTTTCCTAGCCTCTGACTTCTATCTCACATAGGTTTACGATAATCTACCCATTGGTGAGAGACAAACGTCGGAAAGGATATTTGCCCCCACCGGGGCTAAACAGATGTTGATATGAAAACCCTTCACTACACTTACCCTTGAGCTCTGGCAGGCTTCTTCCGTCTTAAATCATTGATGTTGATAATCAGTCTGATCTCATTGTTACTGATCATATCTTGCACCTTCTGTTGGTAGATTCCCTGATCATCCTGTAATTACACAAAGAAAACATCGCAATGATTCTACAACACAATAATTAATTTGTTTTTAAGATCAGATAAATCAGGACTTTTTTTTTCTTCTTTTTCAGGGGCCTTTAAAAGGCTACCATCCAATTCGAAAAAGGCTCTTTTTTTCCCACTTGCAAAGAAATTTCCCAACATTAAAGCTTTTGTTTGCATTATATTGATTTAATTTCTTCAAAAATTGCTTTCTTTAATATTTCTATTAATTTCATCATTGATTAACCCCCTTATATATAGATATTTATCATTAAATCTTGAAAATGATGCATGAATCATACTTTCATTTCTTTCTTTTATTAAACTCGTGTTTCCCAATTCTTCTGAAAACAACTCTAAAATTTCCCAAAATGGACAGGCTAAGGCCTCTTCCCAATTTTAAGAAAAAAGCACTGGGGTTCAACACTGCTATCAACAATCTTTCAGTTATATTTTTGAGGCTGGAGCACCTTACAATGGATTCCTGGTATTTCTCACACAAGTACTACCATTTTATCCTTTTCTCTAGCCTCCAGCTGCTATCCCACACAGGTCTTCGATTATAAACCCATTGGTGGAAGACAAATGGCCGGAAAGGATGAGTGCCTCTGTCTGGATTGAACCCGGGTCCTCATCAACAGCTTATAACAATAACGTGTGTAGAATCCAGAAACACAAATTCACTTTACCTGATTAATTCATACTACAAATACTAAGGAAAACAGAGCTATTTTCCATAAAAGATGTAGTTTTTCTCAAGTAATATTTTATCCAAATGAGAAGTGTCTGTGTATGGTCACAAAAATACCGCATGTCAACAATCTAGGTACTTCATCTGCATGATTTTGAGATTTTCTGGCAAATATGCTCTCACTATTTCTCACTATGTGAAAATGTGTGCATATGCACCCATTTGCACGATTTACAGAGGAAATATCAGCCTCTGTAACAATTGCGTATAAACACTCAAAGATAGATTTCATGTTCATAAGCAAATAACTTTCATTCATAAACTTGAGGCTTTTTTATGCATGTAAGCAGAAACACACATGCCTCTATTATCATTATGCATGATACGTGTTTAGGCATAGGACGCTTTTTGGACTCCTGATTTTGAGCGATAGAAATACATATATTTCGGCTTTTAGTGCGCAATGAACTGGACAGGTCAGTCATTCATATTTGAAGTGGCGAACGTAAAGTCGCCCTATTATTGGTCTACCAATAGTTCACGGACATGAAAACAAGAGCATTTCACGCAATAAAATATTATTCTAACCAATTTCTGTTTAAGACACTTTCCGCCTAAAACATTACAAGCCCCTTTTTGTTCTGCATTGGTCCCCAAAAGAAACCCTTTTCCGGGGAGAACTTCTCCTGAAGTGCATATTTAAGCTTGTTGGAGAAAGAATTCGTGTCTATATATTGGTCTACCAATAGTTCCCGGAATGAATAAATCGTACATCTTTCCAATGCAATTCTGAAAGCTTGTGAAGTATTTGTACACCAATATATAGGCACAAATTATTTCTAATACAAGCAGAAAAGTCAGTGACCCAGAACAACCATCACATCCTTTCCTAGCCTCCAGCTGCTATCCCACATATGTCTATGATTATCAACCAATTGGTAGTAGACAAATACTAGTCGGAAAGGATGAGTGCCGCCGTCAGTAGGAATAATTTTAACAAGAAATGTGGGTTGTGGGTTGGATAGCTTATTAATTTTCCATCTCGTCCTTGCAATAACAGGTTTACTGTAATAACATAGTAACAAGATCCGGTCAGAAAAGAAGCTGTTTTGGAAATTCAACATATCTTTTGATCATTTAACACTTGAATTTTAGGGATAACAATCAAATTATGCCCATCCATTACTGAAAATTATGGTTTCGAAAAATCCAGTTAAGCAGAACGTCTTAATGAAGCAGACGTTATCAAACAAGGTGAAGCAGTAAAAACGAATATCTTATCAATTAGCATAGCCTGATAGCCTGACCCTATAGCTTAGTTGCAACAAGCTATCTGATTGGTTGAAAGATTATGATCAAAAATAGCCTTTGCTGATTTTTTTTTTTCCAGGTTGCATTTTGAAAAGTGAAAACAAACTGCATTGTTGGCATTTCTGAAAAATTAGATCATGATTGACAGGAAAACAAGATGTGTTTGTGAAACACGAATGCTCCCGTAACAGCATTTTTTTTTCTCAAAACTTGACCTTGACAGATGACCTTGACTTTGTCACATGACCTTGACTTTAGTACCAGGGGATGTGGATCATTGAGATCTATCATATTGCCAAATATTAGCCTTGTATCTTGATTAGGCTTGAAGATATTGGCAATGTTAAGTTTTTTGGTTAACTTTTGCAGACAGACAGACAGACGGACAGACAGACAAACAACAGTGAAACAATATGCCCCCAATCTTTCGATAGGGGTGCATAAAAATGTTTTCTATAAATTGCAATCACTGTGTTTAGTAGAGCATCATATTTAACCTGTATTTCAGGGTCCAAAGAATTAAGAAAAAGGCACTCGTCCTGCAGGGCAAGTGACTTGAAGAAGTAACTCGTCCTGGTTTGACTGTCACTCGCCCTACAAGAGGCCTAGGGATAATTGAAGACCATGTTTTGAATCTAGAAACGTCATCTTAATGTGCAGACTAAACGAAAGTACAAATTTTTACGACATAAAAAACATTAAATTCCTGGTAATAAATACCGGTAATGATCGGGACAAGTAAAATATATCACAATTGTAAACATACAATACCATGGATTTTTCTGGTAAAATTCAATGATTGTGGCTATATATGTGACAAAAGAAGAAGTAGATATGAACAAAACAGGGGGAAATTTATTTACATTTTCGATACTTTCCTAGATCATGAGATCGATTTGTATTAACGAAGTTCGGGTACCAGATTTTTAACATGCGAAAACCGGAAGCTTTATTTTTAAAAATCAAAGTACATGACTGTTTACAGTTCAAGTTGTTACGAACCTCTATCATTCACCGCCAACATTTTTGATGGGTCTTTTTTGTATTTAATCTATTATTATCCTGACACTAGAATCAATGATTTAATGCCATTCATTCTTTCAGTCGTCCGGGAGGACGAATGCCTTAGAAATTCCACTCGTCCTCCGGAATTTCTTACTCGTAGATACGAGCGGACGAGTGGATTCTTTGGACCCTGTATTTATAGGTGTAAAGTGGAGTTGTACGATCTCGGCCAACCAGATTTTCTGCATAAAAGTGGGTAGTTCAGGACCTTGTTGTCTATATCATATATTGTGATAAAAAAAAACAAGAGGCCCAAGAGGGCCTGTATCGCTCCACTGGCTTTAACATCATTAGACTTGCATTAAATGAATCTTTCTTTGAATGAAAACAACACTTTGAAATCTCTTAAGACCTATTTTATATTAATTAACTGGGTATGGCTCACATTGCACCAAAATTCTCAAGTTTCATTGAAATTGGCCCAACCTTCATCAGGAGATGCAGGGGTGTGGAAATACGAGTTTTATCCACTTGTCCCTGGGCAAGTAAAAGCGGATTTACTACTCGTCCAGGATCAAAATGAACTTGTCCACTAAAGAGTAAATAGAAAAATTTGAAAAAAACCATAGCCTTTTGATGAAGAAAATGCTGGTACCAGCATTTTCTTCATTAAAAACAATGTTTTCTACCCTATGGTATGAACATTAGGATGATTTCTGTCTTAATTCTTTTAAGTAACATTCCAAGATTTGCCCTGGTATTTACTTGTCCTTGGGCAAGTGGCTTAGAAAAAATTACTTGTCCTCAAGTACAAAAGCCCGAGTCGGACAAGTTGGGCATGGGAATTCCACACCCCTGAGATGTAGTTCAAAGATTTCGGGCTCAAAATAAGCCACACCCTGACATGCCAATATTTAAGGGCTAATTAATATTTCGCATACAATTTTTGAAAAGGGTCACAGAAGGAACATTTTGGTAAAATTTCATTGAAATCAGACCAGTGATTCACGAGATGTCCTTCAAAGAATTCGGGCTCAAAATAAGCCCCACCCTGCCACACCCATATTTATGGGCCAATCAAAATTTTGAGAGCACCTTTTGGAAAGGGTCTCCCAAGGAACATTCTGGTAAAGTTTCATTGAAATCGGCTCAATGGTTCAGGATGAAATGTCCTTCAAAGAATTCGGGCTCAAAATAGGCCCCGCCCTGCCACCCCCATATTTGGGGGGCCAATCAAAATTTCAGGAACAATTTTTGAAAAGGGTTACCCCAGGAACATTTTGGTAAAGTTTGGTTGAAATCGGCCCAGGGGTCCAGGAGGAGATGTCATTCAAAATTTCGGGCTCAAAATAAGCCCCGCCCTGCCACGCCCATATTTGGGGGCTAATCAAAATTTCAGGAACAATTTATAAAAAGGGTTACCCCAAGAACATTTTGGTAAAGTTTGGTTGAAATCGGCCCAGTGGTTCAGGAGGAGATGTCATTCAAAGATTTCGGGCTCAAAATAAGCCCCGCCCTGCCACGCCTATATTTGGGGGTCAATCAAAATTTCTTGAACAATTTAGGTAAAGGGTCATCCAAGGAACATTTTTGTAAAGTTTGGTTGAAATGGGCCCAGTGGTTCAGGAGAAGATGTCATTCAAAGATTTTGGGCTCAAAATAAGCCCCGCCCTGCCACGTCCATATTTGGGGGTCAATCAAAATTTCTTGAACAATTTAAGTAAAGGGTCATCCAAGGAACATTTTTGTAAAGTTTGGTTGAAATGGGCCCAGTGGTTCAGGAGAAGATGTCATTCAAAGATTTTGGGCTCAAAATAAGCCCAGCCCTGCCACGCCCATATTTGGCGGTCAATCAAAATTTCTTGAACAATTTAGGTAAAGGGTCACCCAAGGAACATCCATGCCAAGTTTCATTGAAATTGGCCCAACGGTTTGGGAGGAGAAGATTTTTAAAGATTTCAAAGTGAAAAAATGCCACGCCCTGCCACGCCCATATTTGGGGGTCAATCAAAATTTCTTTAACAATTTTAGAAGAGGGTCACCCAAGGAACATTTCTACCAAGTTTCATCAAAATCCGCCCATAGGTTTTGGAGGAGAAGATGTTTAAAGAAAAAGTTAACGCACGGACGGATGCACGCACGATGGACACACCGCCATGACAATATCTTGCTGGCCTTCGGCCAGTGGAGCTAAATTACATATTTTTTTGTGGTTAATTTTTGGTAATATTACACTATCCCAACCCATGTTGGCAGGGTTCGACACTAAAGGGGTCTGGGAGTCCGAGACTCCTTGTTCAGCAGTTGGGACTCCCTCCATTTGAAAATAAGGAGTCTGATGAACTCCAAGGGTCATGAAGTAACTATAGAGGAAAAGATGTGCCCGACATGGGACTCGAACCCACTACCCCCGGAACACTAGCACGGCGCTCTACCAACTGAGCTAACCGGGCACCTGGTCATGGGTCTACCCATTATCGAACACTACACTCCTCCCCCTTTTAACCAATTGGAGCCGGTCCCATACCGCTCCCAAATGGCCAAACCCAGCGTTCTCTGTTTACTTCTGGCACCATTGAAGTAACTATAGAGGAAAAGTTATGCCCGACATAGGACTCGAACCCACGACCCCGGAACACTAGCACAGCGCTCTACCAACTGAGCTTTGTTTGTTTGTTTGAATGGGTTTAACGCCGCTTTCAACAATCTTGCAGTTATATCGCAGCGGCCGGAGCACCTAACAATGGATTCCTGTTTTTCTTTCACCTGTACTACCATTACACCCTTTCCTAGCCTCCGACTGCTATTTCACATAGGTTTACGATTATCTACCCATTGGTGAAAGACAAACGTCGGAAAGGATATTTGCCGCCACCGTGGATCGAACCAACGACTTCCAGATTGAAAGTCTTATGCCTAACCAACTGTGCTATGGTGGCGGCACCAATTGAGCTAACCGGGCACCTGGTCATGAGTCTATCCATTATCGAACACTACACTCATAATTATGAGAAAATTTGAAAAACAAATGCACAGAGCAGTGTCCTTTTTATAGACTTGCCAAGCAGCATGCCCACTCACTTTTTTAAAGTGGGGTACATGTATCCCATGGGTTCAAATATTTGGGGTACACCAGAAATTTTAGGGGTACAAAAATTAACAATCGCAAAATAGGAAAATGATGGGTTGTTCTATTTAACTGATTATTTTGTCTTATATTATTTCATCAAGTGGATCAAACAATCAAAAGAAAACATTTGATTGACAATGATTCATATTATAAGTTCGAGAAAAGTCTACACCAAAAAAAGTTGTTGGGGTTTTTTTTATCATTTTTTAAATGAGATTTATTTAGAACTACCTTTTCTAATATGGGCATCATTGAGTAATCATGTATGGTGTAGAGTTAAATTGAAAACAAAAATAGTCTGAAGATTATTTATTTGGATGGATGTTGTTTTGAAAAAAAAATATCCAAAATCTAACAAATGATAATGTACTATCACAGAAAAAAATCAGTTCCTAGGCCTACAGCTGTTATGCGCTTGCAGACGACGGAATTCAATAAGGAACAACAACTTCTGCAAAACGAAATTCCGCCCAGGCCGCGACTAATTAAAAACATAAAGTCAATCTTTGAGATGATAACCAATATTTTAGTGTTTTGATAACAAAGATTGCAATTTCTTGATACTCAGTACTGATTTTTTCGGGCATTTTTTATTGCGTGCATGTACCCGACCATTTTATTTTATTTGCGTGCACGGACATTATTTTACATGATTCACGCAAAAAATTGGTAGAATGGGCATGCTGGCCAAGACTGTAGATCTTTACACATCAAAAATGCAGACGAAATCATGCTTGCAGCCTGTAGTGTTTTGAGAAAAAAATCTCTGCTTGAGCAACGTCGGGTATTATCGACAGCTTAACGGTCTGGGGAATACCATGCCGATGATACCTGAGGAAATTACAAACGGAAGTTAACACTAGTTTATGTCGGGGATACCCTATAACGTGACGTCATTGGAGAGAGGTATCCGATACCATACTTCTGATAATAACTATCTCATCGCGCCGGTGTGTGGCGGGTGTTATCGACATGATTCGGCAGTTATCGACAGGTCGATAAGTTTATAACTTCAAGACAAATGTTTCGTCTAAATTGGTTGTAAACAATTCACGAGAATGACAAGACCGCTGACCTACATTCCTCAGATTTCTCCCACTAATTTAAATCAAATCACAGCTATCTGGAGCATACTCCATCACGAGACATCAGTTGATGACCGGGTCGCGCTCACATTCGGACATACGGACGAACTGACAACCAGACAGGTAGGGCTCCGTACCGGTACTCGATATATATCGAATACCGGTATTTTATGTTCGATAGATATATCGGATCGAATGTATCGGAAAAAATATCGATCGACATAAGAATACGAAACATTAATGGAAAAATTATTAAAAGAACTCAATGTTCAATGGTTACAGCTGCGAAAAGGGTAAAACTCAATGCTTGTCAACTTAAGTTTGTTCCTAGTGCAAAAAGGCAGTATTTCTCGGGACCCTAAAAAGTAAATGGCCATTCAAATTCATTCGGCATTGTAAAAGAAATGGCCTACCTGCGCTGCCGTAAAAAGAAAAAAAATAAACATCCATTTTTATTTAAGTTTAATCCTTTATTCAAGCCAACAAAATGGTTTATAAAAGGATGTTATATTCTCAACATGAAGGAAAGGGTCTGAATTCCATTCCCACAAGGTTAACCGACTGTCGCGTGTCAGCTCTGGAAATTTTTCTAAAAATAACCAAGACATCTGGCGTCGGCACCTTTGATCAGCTGTCCAACCTTTTGTAAAATAAACTCTTCCAAGTCCTTTACACAACTTTGAGACTTAACTGTGTATTTCTTGTGGATTTTGGCCAGAAAGCCTCGGATCGATGATTTTTCTGGATTAATGAAACAAAGGGGAAAATTACCGGTACTTTCTTTTGTTTTACACCTAAATTGTTTACTATCGTAATTTTCGATTAAAAAGATTTTAATTTTGTTGAGAAATGAAATAAATGTCATGATTTGCCCTTGTTTAGTGAAGATTTGTAATTACGATTACCTGGCTTTAGGCATTCCATTTAATTTTATCCTTTTTGATTTTAATAAGTCCGAGCCAATTTTGATTTTGTCATACGGTTGCACATTCAATAGGAAGAGAGCAAGTATAAATTAAGTTTTTACACATTAAACCATCATGTAAATCTAAAGAACCCATACTCTGAGGCTCTGTTATTTGTCACAAGCATACTGGACAGACTGGGTTATATTATTGTATTTGCAGTTGCTAAAAATGTGTGTCTTATAAAGAATAACAAACCTTTTTTGTTTGTTTGAATGAAAATAGGAATATCATATGATATATCGAATATCGTTAATTTTTTATCGATACATATATCGTATCGATAAAACTGATCGATACGGAGCCCTACAGACAGGTGGATGAATTGAATATGTAGAGTTTGCATCCAAGGGACATTACCTTAAAGATGAAAATAAATTGCAATTCTCCGAGCGAATAAACTCAATTCCCCCTTTCGGGCGTTAATATCGGCCATTTTTGGGAGTGATTTTCGGTTTTATGACCGTCTAAAAAAAAAAGGACACTCGACACAAAATCAATCTCAAAATCTATTAATTTTGGTCGGAACATGAATGCCACCAATCAAATTACCTAATTTCAATTTATCTAAAATAAATGATTACTTATCACGATTTCTTAATTTTCAGAGTGTAAATTAAGCTGATTTTCCATCCGCGAAATCGCATTTTTTAGAATAAGGAGTTTACCACGGACCCTTAATATACGTATATTGCGAGTCCCTGAGGAGACATAGCTCCCCTTCGAAAATCGTTTGCATTCTTTATCGTAGAAAAGTTCGTAAAACGTAACTTCAAAATGTCATTGAATTGATTATATTTTTTATGCCTTAAATTTCGAAAGGCAAGGCTTACATTAAGTTTTAAGATCAAATTCCACGTAAGGTATGGTGTTCTCTTCCATGTCTCGAATAACTTACTTCAAATATTAAACAATATCCTAGCCAAAATATCCAAGCGATAAAGACACAAAAAATCATAAACTTTCTTGTGTAACTGCTATTGAATATGACGTCACTCTGTCTCCCGATGGACTTCAAAGAAGCCGCCATAAACTTGGCTTGTCGACCCAACCCGGCTTTGTGAGGAATAGTAACACACTGGCTTTACACGCGTGTCTTTGTCGGATTACTCAATAAAACAATTCATGGATTTAAACCTCTTTAACCAGGTAATTTATTTTGAATCCTTCTGTCCTCGTTCATCAAAAGCGAAACACTAAGTCTTGATTAATTGGAAAACATGGAGCTTGGTTTATTTTCAAATGATCTTCAAATAATTTTAGTTTCCTAGTAACTAAGCAACCAAACAAACAAATAACTAACCAAATAATTGCGCATCGGGTCTGAAAATGGGAATTTATTCACGATTTGATGACCTGTGGTCTTGATCACGGTTGACTTTGTACTGGCAAATTTCCGAATTTAAGCATCTCTTCACATTTTCAACATGTCACAAAAGTGAAGCCTGATTACCCCTATCCCGACCTTCTTATTGGCATGTGATTATTGTAATACTCTCTCCGTGGTTTAATTGCACTTTTACGGTAATTTCGATTCATTAAAAGATCGAATACGTCTATGCGAATGAAGGTTAATTGACGAAAATCAGATCGTTTTGATTTATTTATAGGTATGTCGATAAATGCCGATCACTTCAATTTCTGTCGCCAGATATCGACACCGCGCTAATTGGGATTATGGAGAACATATATTACGCTCGGTTTAGGGTTGTGGAGCACTATACAATGCATATTTGGTGTTTTAATCTATTTTTAGATGAATCCAGTGAAGTACGATTTCAAGCTGGTGTTGTACAAAAATAGTACCCTCCTTATCTATCAAATTAACGGAACGCAAATTCAGAGAGAAAAATTTTAACTTGCATTTTATTTTCAAGGAAGATATCTTTTGGCGACTCTTTCAGCACTAATTGAAGGTTGAGATGATATTTTATGCCATATGTACTAAAACTGATCATATTTCGTAGAAATGGAGGTCAAATTTAAAACATGCCGATAACTACCGACGGTCGGTAATACCAGACATTGCTCTAGTAATATTGTGGAGAAGAAGAAATTGCTTTTAACAAGCGATTTCTTCTTTTCACAATATTCTCCCGTTATGAAAATTCAGACTCCTTACTTCGAGCTTGGACTTCTTGATTTCATGTGTTAGGAGTCCAGTTGACTCCTTAACCTCAGGATTTAGAGTCAACCCCTGGTTGGCTACCTGTGGCCCGAATAGGGGAATCTCAAGGCTATGGTATATGGTTTTAGTTTTTTTCACTGCACCATTTAGGGCAGGGCTTTTTCTGGTGTCTTCCAGGGACCCAACGAAGGCCCAATGACTTATAAAGGGTCAACAATAAGTGGTTGTCTTTATATATCTAAAACTTTCGTCTAATGAGGCTGATTATTCTGTTAGCTCTGTTTGCAACATTGCTGATTTTTCTGACAAAACATAACAATTTAACTTTTGACATGCCACAAACTGAATACGCACCCCATCATCTAGGAAGTCTAGGTACTCTCGTTGTATTTCAAGCAGTTTTTGATCAATGTCACCACTCATTTTCCTTTCCTCTTCTGTCCACCGGTACAACAAAGATTTCCCGCCACCTAAATCACGTGATATTTAGTCTGCTTGATTTAAAATTGGAGCCAGGAAAAATCGAGTTTAGAATCGTCTAATCATAATTTGTTGTTATGCTGTCTTGCCGACTTTAAATAAATCTTATCTTATCTTATCTTATCTTATCTTAGATGTCAAACTCTGTACTTTTTGGTGAACGAACGTCGTTCACCAGTGTTATATACCATGTCAGGAAAACCCTGTTGGATGTTAATACATATGAAATAAAGTAGCGCCTCTTAAAATTCAATTTAGTATCTTTCATTGGTAGTGAAACGTCTTTTAAAATTTTAGTATGTTATATACTTTAAAGATTTTTTTTCATTTATTTTGTTTTTTCTGGTGTGTTTTATGAGCAATCAAGATTCAGTCTCCACTAAAAAAGAAATAGAAATGGAAGCAGGTCAACATGTACCAGCGGCATCTCGTACCAAAGTCAACTCGTATCCATTCTTGGGCAACTCGTTCCCTTTCAAAAAATTATAGAGTCAACTCGTACCATTTTTCTTTTTTTTTTTTCTTTTTTTTTTGGAAAAAGTAACCAAAGAATGTGAAAACCGAAAAGAAATTTATAAAATCGATATAATATATGTTAACACTGCACTAGCTAATTTCTTATTATCTGTTCTGTAAGTTGTAGATTACTCAGTATACTTATCATAGAACCCGAGGTCTTAGACTGCTTCGACCATTGTCGTTTACTTCGGCAGACGGTAATTAAATCCAATTTGAGAGAATAACACATAAACTCTAAGGGCACTATCTATCACAAATTTAATTATTTGCGCCGATTTGCTTGAATATCACTGAGTACGGCACTGGCAAATTTTGCTTCTTTTTCAAATGACAATTCACATAGTTATAGTTGTAGTAAAATCTATTTGTGAAGGTTATCTACACAATTACGTATTTGCACGTATTTGCACGTGTGTATTTTGTGCAACCCCCGAAAGGCCTGTTTCATTGCTTTGTGGGATTATTGGAGCGTTCTTTGGTAGTAAAGCCTCTGGAATAACAACCCTGTGTCAGTGCAAAGAACTACAGAAATTTCCTATTAAAATGTTCAAATCTGAGTAAGAGAGCTTCTCTTAAATTTTGGTTTTCTGCATTCCACAATTTAATATTGGCGTGTGTCTGGGAGACATCCACATAACCTGCAAACTGGATCAGCTGCATGTTGGTTGAAGTTAGACCCGTTTGAATGCAAAATGTATGTTCTGGTCAGAAGTCTGACCTTCATTTCTGCTCTTTGTACATTTTGTTGGTTTGTCCGAGTGTAGGACAAAACCCCATTAGGACAAAACCCAACCGGGACAAAAACCCCACCAGACAAAACCCAATCTGGACAAAATCCCACCAGGACAAAACACTACCAATGTATATTACATCGTTGAAAGTGTAGATGTTATGAAAGAGTAAAATTGTAATTTATTCCTGTAAGACTGTTAGTTCTTTCCAACACAACACCATTCTAAAAAATTTTGCAAGGAACACTTAATAAATATAAGGTTTAAAATAAAGCGAAAAAAATCCCGTTTTGTTTCTTTGTTTGTATGAGATTTTTTGCCGGTTTTAACAATCTTTTAGTCATATTGAAAAAGCTGGAGCACCTAACAATGGATTAATGGTATTCAAACCAGTATGTACTACCATCACATTTTTTCTAGCCTCCAACTGCATAGGTCTATGATTTCAAACTAGCTGCATAGGTCCATGATTTCAAACTAGCTGCATAAGTCTATGATTTCAAACTATATGTGGTAGACAAATGGTCAGAAATGATGACTCCCGTAATCGGGGTTTGAACCCGGTAGATAGTCTGAGCGCGATGCTTATCTTGGACAGATAGAAAACCAACTGTAAAACAATGTGTAAAACAATGTGTACCATTTTATATTTAAGAAAAAAATCATTAAGACAATGCTTTGGGCATAAAACGATTATGAGCCGAGGTATACGTTAGGCCGAGTTGCCGATAGGCCGAGTTGCCGATAGGCCGAGTTGAAAATGAGCCGAGTTGACCGGTCACTGATAAAAGCATTGCAATCATGCACGTTTGCAATGACATTTTTAATCTCGAGAGGAGGCCTACTACAAATACATTTCCTAAGTCCTTACGCTTTATTTAAATCGTGCGAATGTACAAAGGGAAAGGAAATTACTAAATATTTGTGACGAAAATTCTTTGCAATGTTTCAACAAAGTCATGGAGTCAAAATCAGAAGAAAAGAATGATTTTATTCAAGTGATTTTAATGCAATAATTAAGGACTAGATGATTTTTACACTAATTTTATGGACATAATTAAATCAATATAGATTTCACTATACATTTCAATATTTAAAGGTGGTGGGGTTTTGTCCTAATTGCCAAATATAGTGATGGGGTTTTGTCTTGGTGGAGTATTGTCCGATGGGGGTTTGTTTGGTGGGGTTTTGTCCTGGTTGGGTTTTGTCCGTACCCCGGTTTGTCCGGACTGTGGAATATATTGTGAGATTTTTCCAACTTTTGTTGACTTGATTGAGGTATTCAGGGATAGTTTAGATGTTATCTTAATTGCTCATTCATTCTCAACTTTGTGATTTAGCAGTTCTAATCAGTTCTAATCATTTTTTCAAGTGCGTCCTTCTTTGGTGTATGGTCAAGCAATTCGTTAATTATGGGTAGGCTATACATTTGAAGTACTCTTCTGACATTTGTGAAGATGCCATTCTCAATTATATTCTTTACTGCTATCTGTCTAGCTAGCACATTAAATTCCACAGTCTCTGGGTTTGAAATAACACTGTAGATCAGGTTGAGAAGATTTTTGTGGGTAGTTGTAAAAATTAGAGGGATCCACATTAAACACTTTTCTGCAACATTTGAATTTCTTACAATTTGTTACCGTCCTAGACATCTATTTTAGTCAATGTCTGCCTTTGATTGGTGCTTTTGTTATGTTTTATTTTTATACTCATGTACGTTGTTGCCGGGAACGTAGTACGAGGGTTGGAATTTTGTAGGACTATTCTTCCAGAATTTAATTAATTGGCTTTTGAAGCTGTTCAGAGAGGGTGCAAGTACCACATTATCTGGTAGATTATTCCATACGTTTATAACACAATTGCTGAAAATAGTCTTTCTCATTTGTGTTTTTGAATGCTTTTTGAATGATTTTAACTGATTACCTCGGTTGTTTCGTGTAACAATATGAAGGGAAAATTTTGGTTTTTAGATGTTATCTATATTATGTAGTATTTTGTAAGCTTGCATAGCATCGATCGGCTCTAGTTCGTCTGTATTCGAGTGAAGGGAGTCCCAATTGAATTAGCCTTTGGTTATATGGAAGATTTCTCAATGAATGTAACATTTTAGTGGCACGTCTTTGGACATTCTCTAATACTATTCGGTCCTTTTTGTATAAAGGTGATACAGCTTGCATATTCCAGATGCGGTCTATTGATTCATACAGTGCCAAAAAATGTTCTAGTCTATCAATGTAAAAAACTTTTGAAAATAAGTCCCGCAGTTCTATTGGTTACGACTATCTTTAAGTACGTACTGGTAAGAGTTGTATTTGTTTCATGTAGTTTGTTTGGAATTTTTCTAGATCATTCAAGTCTTTATTTGTCAGACTATATATAATAGTTTCCAACCCATATGGTTCTTGATATTATGTAAGTATTCCAAAGGTATGCTCTGAGGGTTTAGGTAATTGTATTACTTTCGTGGCATCCAACATCCATCAATGAATAGGGAACTTCGGTATGACGTCATAGCCCACTAGCCAATAAAAATGGTTGGCGTTGAATCGCCTCGCTCTATTTAATTTATGTAAATATTGCCCAATCTAAATCACTTTTTTCGCTTTACTTGAGGAAAAAGGTATCAAAACAATACATTTTTGAAAAGTAAATCATTCGAACTTTTCAGAAAAAATGTTTATAAAGAAAATAACACGAATTTAGAATTAATAACCATGCTTTGAAAACACCACTTTCAAAAAGGAATAACATCGATTTGGTTGATTTTTTGCAAACATTTATCATTTTTACCGCTGATTTATCTTGATTTTATTAAATCCTGATTATTTTTTTTCTTTAATGTCTTATTTTATTATTATAAAAAAAGGTTTATGTTTTGTTTGTTTGTGCGAACGAAATCGTTCGGTAAATCGGCATTGATAGTCTTTTCCAATCACTCAAAATATAGCCATTATATATCCAAACAATATCTGTAACACGATAACAAAATATTTCGGCATGTTACAATTTTCCTTAGATGCCTAATGACATTCCCTAATTAGGGAATATTGATTCTCGAATGTCAAGTGGTGTCATTATCGATTATTTGTTAGACAAACCCTTTCACCTTGTTGAAAACAGTGAAAAGGTATTCGATTTGGGCTAATTGACCTGTTTAAATACAAAGTGTTCAAACTGAAGATTTTTTATGGTACTAAGAATGTTCCATGACCCACTGACGTATGAATTCAAAGTCGGCTAGACAGGCGGACGGACAGACGGACAAACAGACGGACGGACGAACAAACTAACAAACGAAATAACAAACAAACGAATGGACGGACGGATGGACGGACAGATGGATGGATGGACGGATAGAAGGACGGATGGATTGATGTATGGAAGGACGGTGGATTGATTGATTGATTGCATGGAGTTTAACCCCGCTTTCAACATTATTTCAGTCAAGTTATATCCCGGCGGCTGGAGCACCTAACAATGGGTTCCTGGTATTTCTCTCACAAGTACAACCATCACATTCTTTCCTAGCCTCCAGCTGCTATCACGCATAGGTCTACGATTTATCAACCCATTGGTGAGAGACAAATAGTCGGAAAGAATGAGTGCCGCCGTCGGGGATCGAACCCGGGACCTCTAAATTGACAGTCCGACGCGTTACCAACTGCTCTATGACGGCGGCGACGGACGGATTGATGGATGGATGGACGGACGGGTGGATGTATGGACGGATGGAGAAATGGTTGGAGGGAATGAATGAATGAATGAATGAATGAATGAATGAATGAATGAATGAATGAATGAATGAATGAATGAATGAATGAATGAATGAATGAATGAATGAACGAACATTTTTATCATTTGCAGTGGTGGATACAGGATTTCTGTAAAGAGGTTTGGAACTTAAAATATAGATGGTGCATTTTCCTATAAGTGCCCAGTTTAAATTGAATTTCTCTTTGATAATTTAATGACACATCTTCGACCCCTCACTGCAATCCCCCTCAGGATCCGTCAATAAGTTGATTGGTTGAAATTCTACACTTCTGCTAATTATTACAAAGATTACAAAAAGTATGTGTTTGAGTGACTGTAATGGTTCTATAATATCAACGAGATAGCCTTCGGAGGATTGTAATCAGTCAAATGTTGCAATTCTATAGTTGCAATGATTTGAAGCATGTGGAATATTTTGACTTTTTATATGACAGCATGTTATTTCAATGTCTGATTAAGCATAATATTTGATGTGTAAACCAAGCTTTCACACATTGGGCTCAAAGACTAGTTGTGTCATACTGAAAGCAACCAATCAGTGGCAAATGACATGGCTTGATTGATGCAGATCAAAGAAAATTAGGAATGTGGTATAAAACGTTGCGTAAGTAAGGGCGATCTTAATGACCTTGCACGTGTGTGGGATAAGCGGCTATCGTTTTATGACATTGACAATATTGATTGGCGCATCCGGTTATGGTCAGATCAAAGAGATTCGCCGTGTAGTATAGATCATTGGGTTAGGAATGATAATCTGTATGACACATGTTTGTGTGATGAGTGCCGATAATGTTTTTCATGTCGCATAATGTTAACCCTCTGTTAGGGTTTTCGTACCTAACAGTATGTGTTCGAAAAGCCGTTCATCCGAATATCTTGGATTTGCAACGTTCGCTTATTATCTAACATGACCTTAATTTCTAAACGTGTGTGTGTTTTCATTTTTATCAATTTGGATTTAATATTTAGATAGCTTTGGACGATTCTCAATATTCCTAGGTTATAATGGCTGGATTTATGTTGTTAAGACCATTAAGGATAAATACAAAACTTAAATCTATGTTTGGATGTTCTGAGACGGGATGAATAACGTTACTAAGATAAAAAAAAAAAAAAAAATCAGCATTGAAATTCAAACTAACATATTTCATTGCTGTGTGGCCAAAAATGCCGTAAATACAGCTTTATTCGTGTCCCATTTCCGATACTTTGGTTGCTCAACTACGAATCATTTGGATTCGTATGACTCTCCGGGTGGTTACATTTCGACACAAATTATTCGTTTCAAAGACATTGTCACATGATGACAACTGCATAACCAGAAGAAGGGGTGATTTATCTACATTTTGACACCTTCATCACATGGAATAAATCATTACAAATGTATAATTTTACTACTTGAAAATTGGATTTTTTGCTCTTTGTGTATGTAAAAATGGTTGGAAACGCCAACCACTCATATTTTGATGACGTCATCACTACCTGTGCCGAAGTCCCCTATATAGAAGTCTTCTCACTGGGGAAAGCTTTTCCTGACTTTTGACTTCAGAGTTCAGCTGTTGGGATCACAAAGATGGGTCTTATTTCTTTGTTTTTCAATGGCATTGTCTCCCAATATTGGGAGTTCTATTTCTTATTGGTATTTAATTGTACTTCTTAATTTTCTGGAGATTGGTCCTGTGCCTGATTTCATTGCTGTACTTTTCAACTAATTCAACTGATTTATCCTCGATATATTTTTATTCGGTTAAGGGCTGAAATAAGAATCAAACTTTTGGCGCGTTTACCAATGTTCAACTATAAAATATTTCTAAATCAACAAAAAATAATAATTATGAAAAAAAAAAAAATAATAAACTCAATTATATAAAATTATTAAATTTGTAGAACAAAGATGTGGTTCAATTTTCAAAAAAAAAATATTTTATTTATTTTTTTATTATTATTAAATCGAGCATTAGAGTAAATGTAAACAAAAGACAGACACGAGTAAAACTAATTGTCAAAGATGTCTGTTAAAGTTCAATACTCTGGTAGTAAATTCTTTGTGTGTAATGCAAAAGGTATTTTGATTTTTACCTGCTAGCATACTCTGGATAATAATCCTTCTCTTTGTAAGAAGAAAAGAAAAGAAAATGTATTCGGTCCTTAGCCAGCACGACCCCTTCTTTCGTTTCCAGGCCTCTTTCTACGTGCTGGAGATTCTGCCGATCGACTGGAGGTGTCTCATAAGGATTCAAAATGAACGTAAAAATGTGCTGGAGGTGAATGTTGTTAAGAGCGTCTTATGTACCAGGGTCCTGAGTTCGAGTCCTGAGTCTGGCAGTCTTTTTATACCCCCCCCCCACACACACACACACCTACGAAGTAGAGGGGGATATATTGGTTTCACCATGTCTGTCTGTCCATCTGTCCATACACCTTTATGTTTCCGGACTCTAACTCAAGAACCAAGTGACCTATAATCATGAAACTACATACAAATGTTCTGAAGAAACTATAGAGGAAAAATTGTGCCCAACATGGGACTCGAACCCACGACCCCCGGAACACTAGCACGGCCCTCTACCAACTGAGCTAACCGGGCACCTGGTCATGAGTCTACCCACTGTCGATCACTACACTCTTCCCCCTTTTAACCAATTGGAGGCGGTCCCACACTGCTCCTAAATGGCCAAACCCAGCGTTCTCTGTTTACTTCTGACACCATTGAAGTAACTATAGAGGAAAATTTGTGCCTGACATGGGACTCGAACCCACGGCTCCCGGAACACTAGCACAGCGCTCTACCAACTGAGCTAACCGGGCACCTGGTCATAGGCTACCAACTGTCGATCACTACAGTTCCTTTGATCAAGGAAGTGCCCAATTGTTTTTGGGTCACACAGATCAAAGATCAAGGTCACAGTCAGCCTTTTTAGCTCGCCTGGGACGAAAGTCTCGGAAGAGCTATTGTCATACCCTCGGATGTCGGCGTCAGTGTCGGTGTCGGCGTCCACATTAGGTTAAAGTTTTTTATTTCTATCACTATTTATCCTAGAGGCTTTATTTTTTACAGAAACATTCATTAGGGCATAGGCTTTCATTTGAGACCAACATCCATGTCGAAATGACCTTAAGACTGTGACCTTGACCCTTTCAAAAAACTTTAACCAAAAACTTTAACCAAAAACTTTTACCAAAAAATCTTTAACCTTGCTTATATTTTCTGTAAGCTTTAAACTAGAGACATCATTACTTCATATGTACACTCATTAGGTGATAGGCTTTCACCATAGACAAAGGTCCTTGACAATTTGACTTTGACCTTGACCCTTTGTGGACTTGGAAAAACTTTAACCTTGCATATATTTTTTTAATGCTCTAACCTAGGGACATCATAGCTTCATATATATACTCACCAGGTGATAGGCTTTCACCAATCACCAGAGACCAAGGTCCTTCACAATTTGACCTTGACCTTTACCATTTGTGGACTTTAACTGAAAACTTTACCCATAAACTTTAACCTTGCTTATATTTTCTGAATGCTTTATTTTAGGGACATCATTACTTCATATACATACTCATTAGGTGATAGGCTTTTGTGAGAGATCAAGGTCCTTGATAATTTGACCTTGACCTTTTATGAACATTGAAATACTTTAACCGAAATTCTTTTACCAAAAACTTTAACCTTGCTTACATTTTCTGAATGCTTTAACCTAGGGACATCATTACTTCATATACATAGTCACCAGATGAAAGGCTTTCACCAGAAACCAAGGGCCTTGACAATTTGACCTTGACTTTGACCTTTTATGGACTTGGAAAAACTTAAACTGAAAAAACTTTAACCAAAAAATTAATCTTGCTTATATTTTCTAAATGCTTTACTCAGGGACACTATTACTTCATACACATACTCACTAGGTGATAGACTTCTACAGAGACCAAGGTCCTTCACAATTTGACCTTGATCTTGACCTTTTGTGGACTTAGAAAAATTTTAAAGAAAAACTTCATGTTTGATACAAAGAAATTCCATTGGTAACCTCATCTGCTTGTAGGCTTTCACTTTACCCTTACCTTATAAATGCAATTGAAACAAAAAAGTTTTTATATTTCTTAATTACTACTCAAACAGATATGTACTAGATCATCGACTTTAACATTGAAAGAAACCACTTTGAACCGATTCGGTCTTCGGTCAAGCGCTGTTTGTGACAAGCAGCTGTTTGGGCGAGCTACGTTGTCCGCGGACAACTCTTGTTGTTTAATTTTTGTTTCCAGACTAAGTTGAGAACCAAGTGACCTACAATCATGAAACTTTATGCAAATGTTGCTTATGACCCAAGGAAGTACCCTATTGTTTTGGGTAACATAGGTCAAAGGTCAAGGTCACAGTCAATTTTTGTTCAATTTTCGTTGCTGGAATCTAACTCAAGAACCAAGCTACCTAGAATCACGAACCTTTAACAAATGTTGCTTAGGATTCAAGGACTTGCCCTATTGTATTTAGGTCACATACGTCAAAGGTCAAGGTCACAATAAATCTTTTTTTTTATAATTTCATTTCCAGACTCTTACTCAAGAACCAAGCAACCTACAATCATGAAACTTCATGCAAATGCTGCATATGACCTCAATATTTGTTACAAACACATCCTGCACTAATAGTACTTGCATTTTGACAAAGTGCTTGTCGGGGGTATAAGTCAGTTCCGGTTCTGTCCTAATTTACATAAACACTTGTTTTGATTGGATCAATTGATTGAATTTATTTAATTTGAGGAGTCTCACAGACTCCTTAGTTATATCAGAATATTTCCACAAACTAGCAGATGTTCAATATCAATTTTATTATCTCATCTGAGCTGAAGGGGAGCTATGAGGATCACCCTGAGTCTGTGGTTGGTTGTGCGTTGTCCGTAAACAATTAAGAAAACTTCTTCTTCTGTTGAACCACAGGGCCGATTTCAATGAAACTCTGCCAGAATGTTCCTTGGATGACCCTCTTTATAAATTGTTCGCGAAATTCTGATTGGACAATAAATGAGGGCGTGGCAGGGCATGGCAGTTTTAGCTCCACTGGCTGAAAGCAACTGTGACTTTTGTCATGGTGTTATGTCCGTAATGTGTCTGTCTGTCTGTGCGTGCATCCGGTCGTAAACTTTTTCTTTAAAAATCTTCTCCTCAGAAACTGCTGGATGAATTTCAACCAAACTTCACACAAATGATCCTTTGGTGACCCTCTTTCAAAGTTGTTCAAGAAATTTGGATCGAATGAAAAACATGGATTTAATGGGCGTGGCTAATTTCCAAATATGGTAAAAAGTGAGTTTTCTCATTTTCTTATTGATGGATACCAATAAAATTTTACATGAATAATCATTGGGTGACCCTTATCAGTCTACCAAAAATTATTGTGATCGGATGAAAAATATGCATTTGATCGGCGGAGGTCATTTCTCTATAACTTTGAAAATCATTTTCTCAGAATGTAATAGATGGATATCAACCAAATTTCACTGGAATGATCCTTGAGTGACCCTTTATCAGTCTACCAAAATTTATTGTGAATGGATGACAAATATGTATTTTATGGGCGGAGGTCATTTCTCTTTTTTTCCAAATTTCACTGGAATGATATGAGTGAACCTTTATCATGCAGCGAAAAATTAATGTCATTGGATGGAAAATAATTATGCCCTTTATGGACAGAGGTTATTTCTGTATATGTTATATAGTGGAAACTTTTAAAATCATTTCAACATCAGTAGAACCAAAAATATCTTTAAATCTAGTCAAACCTTAGATTTGCTACTTCTGTGGAGCGACTCAAGCCATTCATGGCTTTCTAGTTTCACTTTGAAATGTTTGAACAACATTTCCTCCTGAACCATTGGGCCAGTTTCAATGAAACTTTATCAGAATGTTCCTTAGGTGACCCTTTTCAAAAATTGTTCGTGAAATTTTGATTGGCCCATAGATATGGGCGTGGCTGGATGGGGCTTAATTTGAGCCAAAAACCTTTTGAAAGACATCTCCTCCTGAATCACTAGGCTGATTTCAATAAAACTTTACGAGAATGTTCTTTTGGTGACCTTTTCCTAAAGTTGTTCAAGAAATTTTGATTGGTCCATAAATATGGGTGTTGGCAGGGCAGGGCTTATTTTGAGCCCGAAACCTTTGAACAACATCTCCTCCTTGGCTGATTTCAATGAAACTTTACCAGAATATTCCTTTGGTGACCCTTTTCTCAAGTTGTTCGAGAAATTTTGACTAGCCCAAAAATATGGGCGTGGCAGGGCAGGGCTTATTTTGAGCCTGAAATCTTTGAACGACATCTCCTGAACCACTGAGCCGATTTTTCAATGAAACTATACCAGAAGGGTCCTTGGGTGACTCTTTTCAAAAATTGTTCGCAAAAGTTTGATTGGTCCATAAATATGGGTGTGGCAGGGAGGGGCTTATTTTGAGCCTCCTCAATAATGAATGGGTGGGCTGCATCTATTCTCACTTAAAAATCTTGGAATAAAATCTCCTATTCAACCATTAGGCAAATATGAATTTAACTTTGCCAGAAAGTTACTTAGATGAGTTCCACTTGACCAATAAATTTCAGGTGAGCGATTTAGGGCCATTCTGGCCCTCTTGTTTATCTGTTCAGTTCAAAAGTTTCAGGTGCAGAAAACATTACTTTCACTCTAATGATCATTGGAAAGAAAAGGATTTTGAGATTTATAGTAGAGGATGGAATTTTATTGACAGGAAAGACTCCAATCAGACTGAACAGATGCACAAGCTGATCTGAGTCTAAGTGTTGCACACATGTTACATGAAAATGTTGCAAATGTCAAACACAGATTCATATAGGGCTATAGCTATATCCTTAGTGCATAGGGAAGACACTGATCAGATTGAACAGAGGCACAGGCTCAATTGGTATGTACTATAACTGACCCATAGGACGAAAAGGGACTATCTGGGTAGTGCAGATAGTGTGGACACTAGTCAGTCTGCACGGACTGCCCAGGCTATTTAGGGGGATACTTTTTGGACTTGGCTGATTTTCTGAATCTAAAATGGTCATTAAATCCTCTAGTATAAAATCTTTGAATTATCTTCTCATGTTTACCTAATCTGGAAACAATCTTTTTTCAAATACTTATTTTATGAAGCTTCCAGATGTTCCTTTTTCTCTTGACAAGACATATATATCAGGGTTTGACACTAAGGGTAGTCTCGGAGTCCCAGACTCCTTTTTTACAAGTTAGGACTCATTCAATTTGAAAGTATGGAGTCCAGACTTCCATGATTATATGAGAATGTTTTTACAAAAAAATGTACTGGACAAATTCCTTTTCAATCCTTGCAGAACTTTTTTTTTTTTCACAACAAAAGTTATTGAAGATAACATTTTCTTGCATATAGTGATATTTTACAAGAAAACAATCTTTCAAGGGAGAAACTTGTGGAAAAGAAGAAATTGCTTGTAATAAGCAATTTCTTTTTTTCTACAATGATCTCCCATTATAAAGATTCGGACTCCTTATTTTAAGCTTGGAGTCCTTGATCTTATAAGTTTGGAGTCCTTATTCACTGGAGGGTATCAATCCCTGTATATTTTCAGATGTAAGAGTACTGCGAGAGGAATATAGAATTGTTGGAACGTTAATCGGTTGTCTACCTCGAGCACCGAGACAAAATGCTCATCTGGGTCTTCCACTACAGCTTATGTCAGAAGAAGTGACTCTCTTACTAGAAAAAGGTACTGCTTCTTATTCTTGCTATGCTTAACCTAGTTGAGCATGTGTTTGACCTTTAAGTAAGTAGAACCGTAATAGTTACGCAACATTTTGGAACATATGATCTTTCACAATGTTAACTGAGATTTACTAATGAAATCATTGGGAAACCTCTGTGAACACTGTTAAGGTTTATGACTTCCCAACTGTTGCGGCACTATTACAGGTCCACAACCTTCAACCAGGGTTTTCATCCCCAATTAGCTGTAAATATCTTAGTTTGACCCTTAAACATTTTTCATTTTGACCCCTTTGAAAGAAATTTCTCGGGGTAAAAACTTGGTATTATCACTAAAATTTTCCTTGATGTTTGTTACATCTTTTCTCTAAAATCTTTTAAGTCAATTACTTATTTCACTTCTTTGCGAGAAAAGGTCAAAATTAATGACACATAAAACAAACAAAATTCTACCTGTGATTTTGATCCTTGTGTTATTTTGATCCCCTGCTCAAATATAGTTCAATGGTGGGTGTGGATGGTCATTGTGAATTGTTTGAATGGGGTTTTACACCACTTTCAACAATCTCTCAGTTATATTGCGACAACTGGAGCACCTAATAATGGATTCCTGGTATTTCTCACACCAGTACCACCATTGCGTCCTTTCCTAGCCTCTAGCTGCTATCAGTCATAGGTCTATGATAATCAACCCATTGGTAAGAAACAAATAGTTGGAAAGGATGAGTGCTGCCTTTGGGGATTGAACCTGGGACCTCTAGAGTGACAGTCTGAAGCGCTACCAAGTGCGCTATGACAACAGCAAATTAGATTTGAACCCCAGAATTTCATCATTAAGGTGTTAATGACACCCCACTTTTCAAACACCAGCATGAGTCTGTTCTAGTGTTACCGTATTCCTGCTTGATGGGAGCCATAGACAATCAGACAGTTTTGGTTCCCAATTATCTTTCAACAGAAATGTTTACAGCTTATTTCACAGATGCAGAGAGTTTCTGTGGATTTTCATGGAGGTATGAAAACAAATTCCTTATTAATTCGCAGTGTAAAGTTATCAATAGTGCACTTAGTCTTAAAGACCTGGTTTAAGGAATGTTGTATATTCTAGACCCCTACTGATAAGCTAATTGTTTATCTCTCTGAATCACCCTAGGGGGTCAATCACCCTTTATATTCTTCACATAACATTGAACATTATTGGTCATCATTATCTCATTAATTGATTTGAAAAGAGTTACAAAATAGAATATCTATATTTTATTGAAACAGAAACTTCATAATTTTTGAAAGTCTTCAATGTTTTAATTAAAATCTGATTTATGAACGCTGTGATGAAATTAAATCTGTAATTTAGGAAGTGAAAAAAAAGTAATAAAACATTCTAGATCAATTGAAGGTAGAAATGTATATACATAAAAAGATTGAACTTGCAGCAATGTTAAGAATAAAATTAACATTGCTGCAATGTTTTGGTAAAAAATTATCCCTCCAAACATATTATAACCCATAGAATCTGTCTACAGAATCGAAACATGGCAGTAGAAGGAGAACATTAATTATCCCTTTTTAATTATTACAAGCAATTTTATCTAAGAGATTTCTTAATATCATAGCTAAAGCTTTTTCTGATTAAGGAATTATTTTTTTAGAAACAATTATTATTCTTTCTTTTTTTATCTTTTATCCATGTTTTTAGATAAAGATTGAAAGCTAAAGATGCATCACAAACACTTTTTTTCTATGTCAAGTTTGAAATTGCGAAAAAAGATAAAAATCACTATCTTAATGATAGAATAAAATGAGATATTTAGTAATTTGAAATTATTTAATCAATAATTAATGAAATACTTTTCTCAATAGGTCAAAATAAATATATGCCTGACAGCCTCTGTATGTGTATCTCTACATAGAGTATACAAGGTGATTAAGTGATTATGATAAGGACCATAAAACCATTAAGATAACAATGGGTGGTTAATTGTTTATCTCATTTGGGGGGGGGGGGGTCAAATAAAGAAGGATTAAACCAGGTCTTTAAGGTAGAGGACCCATAACCGTTCCTGCAACATTCCTGAACTCACAAACTTTCACAATATTGACAGAGGTTAAATCATTAGGAAACCTGTCAACACTGTAAAAGTTCATTATCTACAAAACGTTGCAAAACTTTTACGGGTCCACTACCTTAAAGGCACTTACAATAGTTTTGCATTTATCCTGAGCCGTGGCTGATCCAGCTTTTAAAAGTAAATGGAGTTTGGACATATTTTGGGTTAGTTTTCCTAGAAATTTAAAATTTTCATTCAATATCTCCATGAAAATGAAATAGCATTACAGAGTGCTGTTCAGCTGACAAAACAATAATTTGATTTTTATGGGCAAGTCAAAACACGGGATGTATTATGTGATCACCTGTGACTTCAGGGCTTTGTGGTAGCTGGGTGGAGTCAACTTCTTTGTCTGTAGCGTAACTCCGTCACCTTATGTCTGATTGACATGAAACTTAGTTGTTATGTTCCTCTGATGATTAATGAGTGCAATGAAAAAGAACCGTAACTCTACCAAGCTTTATTTATGAGTTATTTCCCATTGTTGTATATCATTCTTGGATTCCAGTAGTATAACAGGCGTATCTTGTGACAGACTTCTTGTTTGAGATGTTAGAAATTTATAACCATATTTTTGTAGCGATTCAAGGATAGTGATAATCCCTGGTCACCAACCCTCGATCTTCTTTAACCCTTTCCTGTTTTACAAAATTTTTGACCTGTCCAAATTCAAAGGATTTGCAGACGAAAATTTAAAGTGGATATGATTTGAAAAAATAACCATTCAGTAGGGTAGAAAATAGTGAGGAAAAAGAAGAAATTGCTTGTCAGAAGCAATTTCTTCTTTTTTCACAATGTTTTCTCAATCATAAAATCACAGACACATAAAAAGCAGGGATTAAACAGCAAAGGGCTAATTTCTCAATTTCCCGTCATTACATTACAGGTTTGATTGAGATTCAAGAATTATTGTATGAGAAACCAACAGCTGAAGAAGTTGCTGAATACAAACAGACAAAACAGGAAAACTATTTGGAACAGGTACCATACTTTTGGATTTATTCTCCGTGGTCTGATTTTCGCCAATTTCTCCTTCGGGCTAGGTGATGAAAATTGAACACACCAAAAAAACATAATATTTTTAGCTCAAGTGAACACAAAGTACTGAAGGTGAGCTATGGTGATCGTCCATCGACCGTCATGCCTTGTCAGTCATCCGTAGTGTTTCACCACAATTTCTAAACATCTTCTCCTCCTAAACCAGTGGGTCAATCTTGATGAAACTTGGCAAGAATGTTCCTTTGGTCAAGCTCTATAAAAGTTGTTCAAATAATTGAAATCTACCCTTAGATCTGGTTGCCATGGCAACAAAAAAGGGGTAAATGGGAAAATCTCTAAAAATCTTCTTCTCTGAAACCAGAAGACAGACAGCTTTCATATTGGGTATGAAGCATCATCTAGTGTACCTCTACCAAGTTTGTTCATATCATGTACCGGGGGTCATATTTGGGCTCCAACCAGACGCATCCTGTTTTACATCGAAATTTTTTTTTTTTTTTTTTTTTTTAACTCGAGGATAACACGATAAAGGGTCGATTGACTCTTATTTCCATCGTGGTCCTAACTCCTTCCAGATCTTATCCTACACATTGAGAGAGAGGCAATGGGTTCTAACCACTGCTACCCATTTTTACAGCTGGGTGGACTGGGGCCCTGTCTGTAAAGTGTCCTGCCCAAATACACTACCCGCCTCCGGTGGGGCTCGAACCCGCAACCACCAGGTTACGAGTCGAGCGCGCTAACCACTCGGCCAACGAGCCAGACCAGCTTCAAAAATCTTCTTTTCTGAAATCAGAAGGCAGACAGCCTTTAAGACTCTCTGACTTTATCTATGATCCGCCCGCATGCACCCCCTTTTAACATAGAATCAACAAGCAAAAATCTTCTTCTCAGAAACTAGAAAGCAGAGAGCTTTAATATTTAGTATGTAGCATGATCTATATGACCTCTACCAAGGTTGGTAATATCATGACCTTGGGGTCATATTTGGGTTCCACCCTGACACATCCTGTTTTACATAGAAACAAAGTGAGAAAATCTTCAAAAATCTTCTTCTCTGAAATAAGAAGGCAGACATCTTTTATATTTGTAATGTAGCATCATCTAGTGGACCTACCAAGTTTGTTCATATCATGTACCGGGGGTCATATTTGGGCTCCAACCGGAGGCATCCTGTTTTTGCATTGAGACAATCTTCAAAAATCTTCTCTGAAATCAGCCTTCATATTCAGTATGTAGCATCATCTAGTGAACCTTTTACAAGTTTGTTCATATCATACCCCTTGAGTCAAATTTGGGCTCCACCCATGTATATTTTCATTGAACAAAATGCAAAATCTTCAAAAATCTATATCTCTGAAATGAGACGGCTGAAAGTCTTCATATTTGGTAGTAGGCATCATCTAGTGGACCTTTATCAAGTTTGTTCATACCAAAGCTCTGTAGTCAAAATTGGGCTCTACCAAGGTGTATCCCATTTTACATAGAAACAAAGAGGGAATTCTCCAAAAATCTTCTCTGAAACTAGAAGGGCAGAAAGCTTTCATATATTGTGTGCTAGTACATTATATAGTGGACCTCTATAAAGTTAGTTTATGTCATGTCTCAGGGGTCACTTTTGGGCTCTGGACAGGACGATCCCATTTTACACACAAAGGAGGAAATCTTGAACTTTCTTGTTCTCTGAAACCAGCAGGCAGGGACTTTTCATAATAGTAATTTAGGTTCATTCAATAGGCTGTCATCATGTTTCTTCATTACATGCCCCTATATTGAAATAAGAGCTGTGCCCAGGCATATCCTTTTTACAAAGAAAACAAGCAGAAAACAATATCATCATAACCTTTGCTGAAAACATATATGGTCTTGATCTTAAATAGAAAATTATCTCCTTGTGGACATCTGTCTATTTAATTGATGTGATGTCCCAGGGATCAAAGAGACTCAGGTGAGCAATGTGGGACCAACATTGTCCTTTTTTAGCTCAACTGGCCAAAGGCTAGCAAGCTATTGTCATGGCAGAGTGTCCGTCATGGGGCCGTCCGTGCATAAACTTTTTCTTTATACTTCTTCTCCCAAACCAATGGGCAGATTGTAATGAAACATGGTAGAAATGATCCTTGGGTGACCCTCTTCCTATTTTGTTCAAGAAATTTTGGTTGACCCCCAATTATGGGCTTGGCAGGGTGGGACATTTTTTCATAATAAAATCTTTAACAATCTTCTCCTCCCAAACCATTGAGCTGATTTCAACATGGATGTTCCTTGGGTGACCCTTTACTTAAAATGTTCAAGAAATTTTGATTGACCCCCAATTATGGGCCTGGCAGGGCTGGGCATTTTTCACATTAAAACATTCAAAAAAAAATTTCCTCCCTAACCATTGGGCTGATTTCAATGAAACTTTGATTGACCCTCAGATATGGGCATGGCTGGACGAAAGTCTGGGGTTATGAAAGCCAGTGGAGTGATACAGGGCTTGATTAAAATGTACCATCCATGAATATTACCTGTAAAGGTATTCACTCATGTCCATGTCTACGTGAGCTGTCAATCACAATTACTGCCAAAGATATAAGATTGATAATTGCATTGTAATAAAAATTTGAGAAATTTGACACACCTTTGTCAGTTTGAAGTTACATAAGCACTGACATATTAATTGGCATTGAAGAGATCGTACGTGGGTTTGTGTGTCTTATTTTTGCCACCCTAATAGGTGGCATAGATATGACACACCAAAGTAAAAACCTCAACTCTTCATGTTAAAGTAGCAAAAATAAGACAACATGAAAATATCCCAAAGTATGGTAATAGGAAATGGGCTTTCTTTTAACTATTATGCTGTTTATTATATATTCCCGGTGTACACACAAGTTTTGGCAAACAGTATAGACAAAGATCAGCCTGCATAGAGGTGCAGTCTGATCCTAGCCTACACTACCTGCCTTCTACTTGATTCATTGAGAGAAAACTTTAACAACACTGGTTGAAATTTAGCAAAGATTGACTACGGTATTTATGATATGACCTATGTTGCGGGAGTGAAATAACCCTGTTGAATATTTTTATATTACATGGGTGTTATTACACTAGTAGAATTACTGTGCGAATGAGCTCAGAGCGAAAAGTAACGCTATTTGGTAACCCCGAAAATGACGTCATGAAATATATATTGTGACATCATTTTTAAACTAATTTAAAGGTTTTGCGGGAAATTGAAATATTGAGTTTCAAGAATTTCGACGATTTTTAGCAAAAAAATTGGGTCATATTATAAAAAGAATATAAAGCTTGTGCTCTTTAAACACTGAATTTATCAAACTTGTCATCTTAAACAGATAAAACTAGGCGCAGCCTCGTTTTTATCTGTTTATAGATGACTTGTGTGATAAATTCGGTATTGAATGAGCACTCATTCAATATCCTCTATTTATTTGAAACAAGATTTAAATTCAACAGGATAAGGGATATTGTCTTTGGTAGATATTGATGAAAATCCGTCAATTACAATTTGGTTATCTCCCCACAGAACCAGTGAAATTACCAAAATATCATATTCTGCTTTTGTTCATTACACTCTTGATATTGAATTTTGGGATTACAGCTTCCAAGGCATTTTGTCACCCACCAATTGCTGAATAAAAAATTGTAAACCTAGGATAGCAATAATGAGGTCATGGGCACTCATCCTTTCCGACTATTTGTCTCCCACCAATGGGTTGATAATCGTAGACCTATGTGGGATAGCACCTGGTGGCTAGGAAAGGATGCAATCGTAGTACTGGTGTAAAAATACCACGAATCCTTTGTTAGGTGCTCCAGTGGCCTTAAAGTGACAGAAAACTGTTAAAAGCAGATGTAGAACCAATTAAAACAAACAAGTAACATTTTGTACTCTTTTGATAGGTTAAACTTTTCAAAAAAGAGAGGAGAGAGGAGCTAAAGAGAAACCTCCCACAAATCATCGAAGGAAAGAAAGCAAAAAGAAACAAACTTCTTGAAGAAAGGAGAAAGAAAGGGGAAGAAATAGATGAGGCTGAGTTTGAAAAGGAAATTGAACTCGATCCAGACACAATCGAGATACCAGCTATTAAAGAGCAGCATGCACTCGTACAGTTGAATTTGGGTAAGATTCCTGGTGACGGGGCACATAATGAAGACAGGGGCCACAGTCATAGCACATTTGGTCGCACATCAGACTGTCAATCTATAGGTCCTGGGTTTGATCCCGACGGCGGCACTCTTTTTTTCACACTATTTGTCTCTCACCAATGGGTTGATAATTGTAGACCTATGTGAGATAGCAGCTGGAGGCTTGGCAAAGATGTGATGGTAGTGCTGGTGTGAGAAATAACAGGAATCCATTGTTAGGTGCTCCAGCCGACGCGATATAACTGAAAAATTGTTGAAAGTGGCGTAAAAAAAACATTCAATCAATTGAATTGAAGACAGGGATTATTTTTTTGTGAGATATTGAGAGATTCTCTCATTTTTCTGCCAGAAATCTCTTTGAAACTGGCTTAATGAGAGAAAAATCTCAAAGCAAAACTTAATTTAGTAAAGAATTTTGTTAGCTTAAATTAAATTTAGAGAAGATTTTTTTTGACTCAGCACAAAACAGTTGTAACTGCCTATAATTATATAGGCAGTTACAACTGTTTTGCTCTGAGCTGTTGATTTGTTAAAATTTCTCACAAAAAATTCTTGAATTACTCATTGGATTCAGCTTAATGAGATTTTTGCACATGCTTTTCTGAGCCAGAACTATCCCTGTGAAGAAATATACATAGTAACTTCGTAGTGTTTCGTGTGAAAAAATATCTAACGAGGTTGGGGGAATTGATAATTGTCAAGGCCGACATAATTATCGATTCCCCCAACCAAGTTAGATTTTTTTCATACAATACTCTAAGTACATGTTATATTTATCTTATAACCTCTATTTGCCTTGTTTTAGTTGATGTTTCTAACAGAAATACAAGTTTCTAAAAATAACGGCATTATGTCATTGTTCTAAAAATATCCATGTGATATCATAAAATATACCATATGGGATGTTATCAGATGGATATTTGTATAGTTATAAGATATTTTATACACCCCTTAATAGACAGGCTGTATTATGTGATCACCAGTGGCATCCAGCAGGTTGGCCAGCAATGTCCACTTCTCTGTTAATTGCTACCCTAATTAACACTAACTTTATACATGATGAAAAGTGTTCAACATTTTTATGCTCCCCGAAGGGAGAGCAAATAGCCGCCGCTTCGTCTGTTCGTCCGTCCATCCGTCCGTCCGTCCATAATTCCGTCCGTCCGTCCCCACCTATATCTCCATAACCCTTGGGCCAAATCGAATGAAACTTACCATATGAACTCCCTATGATATAGTGATGATGCACCTGTGTCGGTTTTTGGATTTGAGGCCTTGTCACGGGAAAAGGGGACTTAGGGTAAAAAACAGTTTTTCCCAAATTTCTCCTAGTCTAACCGTCAGAATTTAGTGAAATTTCATATTTGAGTAGCAAATCAGATGCCCTTTACTATAAACAATTTTAAATTAACGTAAAAAAAAATATATCATTGAAAAAGGGGGCTAAATGTTTGTTACCTTTACGTTAGCATGTAAAATAGTTATTCCGTCCGTCCGTCCGTCCATCCGTCCCCACCTATTTCTCCATAACCCTTGGGCCAAATCAAATGAAACTTACCATATGTACTCCCTATGATATAGTGTTGATGCATCTGTGATGGTTTTTTGATTTGAGGCCTCGTCACGGGAAAAGGGGACTTAGGGTAAAAAGCAGTTTTTCCAAAATTTCTCCTAGTCTAACTGTCAGAATTTAGTGAAATTTCAGTGATTTGAGTAGCAAATCAGATGCCCTTTACTATTAACAATTTGAAATTAACGTAAAAAAAATATATCATTGAAAAAGGGGGCTAAATGTTTGTTACCTTTACGCTAACGCGTAAAATACAGTTATTCTTTCATTTCTCCTCGTCTTATGCTCAGAATTTGATGAAGTTTCACATTTCAGTAGCAAATCAGATGCCCTTTACCATAAACTATTTGAAATTTGTGTCTAAAAATATGTCATGCAAAAAGGAGGTTTAATGTTTGTTACCTTTATGTTTGCTGTATAAGATTACACCTTATTTGAGTCCTTGCAATATGACCACAGAGCATATCTCCTGAAGTATAATAGCTATCAACTTGAAACTTTATGGGTGGATAGATCTTATGGGGGAGAAGTGCAGTGCACAAGAACTGTAACTCTTGCTTTCATAATTTTGGAGTTATTGCCCTTTGTTATTTTTTATACTTAGATTTTGTCTGGGGCATATCTCCTAAAGTATAATAGCTATCAACTTGAATCTTTATGGGTGGATAGATCTCATGGAGGAGAAGTGCAATACACCTGAACTACAACTCTTGCTAGCATAATTTTGGAGTTATTGCCCTTTGTTATTTTTATGCCCCCGTATCGAAAGATCGGGGCATATTGTTTTACCTTTGTCCGTCTGTCCTTCTGTCCGTCCGTCTGTCTGTCTGTCTGTCTGTCTGTCTGTCTGCAAAAGTTAACCAAAAAACTTAACATTGCCAATATCTTCAAGCCTATTTAAGATACAAGGCTCATATTTGGCATGATGATAGATCTCAATGATCCGCATCTGCTGGTACCAAAGTCAAGGTCATGTGACAAGGTCAAGGCCATCTGTCAAGGTCAAATAACTCAAAAAGTTAACCAAAAAACTTAACATTGCCAATATCTTCAAGCCTATTCAAGATACAAGGCTCATATTGGGCATGATGATAGATCTCAATGATCCGCATCTGCTGGTACCAAAGTCAAGGTCATGTAACAAGGTCAAGGTCATCTGTCAAGGTCAAATAACTCAAAAAGTTAACCAAAAAACTTAACATTGCCAATATCTTCAAGCCCATTCAAGATACAAGGCTCATATTTTGCATGATGATAGATCTCAATGATCAGCATCTGCTGGTACCAAGGTCTAGGTCATGTAACAAGGTCAAGGTCATCTGTCGAGGTTAAATAACTCAAAAAGTTAACCAAAAAACTTAACATTGCCAATATCTTCAAGCCTATTCAAGATACAAGGCTCATATTGGGCATGATGATAGATCTCAATGATCAGCATCTGCTGGTACCAAGGTCTAGGTCATGTAACAAGGTCAAGGTCATCTGTCGAGGTTAAATAACTCAAAAAGTTAACCAAAAAACTTAACATTTGCCAATATCTTCAAGCCTATTCAAGATACAAGGCTCATATTGGGCATGATGATAGATCTCAATGATCCGCATCTGCTGGTACCAAAGTCAAGGTCATGTGAAAAGGTCAAGGTCATCTGTCAAGGTCAAATAACTCAAACATTTAACCAAAAAACTTAACATTGCCAATATCTTCAAGCCCATTCAAGATACAAGGCTCATATTTTGCATGATGATAGATCTCAATGATCTGCATCTGCTAGTACCAAGGTCAAGGTCATGTGACAAGGTCAAGGTCATCTGTCAAGGTCAAACTTTGAAAAAAAATTGCTGTTACGGGGGCATTAGTGTTTCACAAACACATCTTGTTATTACTTAGATTTTATAGGAGGCAAATCTTTGACAGTACAAAAGAATCTTTTATCTATTAGGCTTCAGTTTACTATCAAGCTTTCTTCGCGGGGGATGTCCATGTCCAACATGGCTTTTGTTTTTGTGACAATGCCTTATTCGGGGAGCATAATCCGTCTCTGACGGCTCTTGTTATTGACATGAATATGACAGTTGCCTTTGTAATCTGGGAAACTCGGAGATATATACCTCTTAACCTATTATATTAGCTACAGGATTGCAAATTGCAAATTCTTCTCAACATATGGTATTTTTCAGTTAAAATTTCGAGTTACTAGTACTTAGATAATCTTTAGCAAAGTTGCTTTAATGCAAAGTCTGCATTTTAGCTGGAACGTCATTATGACGAAATGCTGTTTGATTAAAAAGGACTTTGAGAACAAAGTTTGGTAGTAGCTGAACAGTTTTTCTTCAAAGATTTATGAACAGTTGGGATAGATGATAGTCGATAAATGCAATAGAAGATGAGGGTGTTTTGTTGTTGTTGTTTTTTAATTTATGAAAATGACTTAACAATACACACAAATAAGTTTTGCGTGTTTTGGGTATGACTTTTATGAAAACAAACATTACAGTACTGACCGGAATCCAGGATACTTACCTTATTTTACCTCAGATACCTGAGTCGAATTTCTTTTTTTTTTATTTATTTTTTTTATTAATGTAATAAGATTGCAAATCAAAGCGGCAAAATTTTGCATTCATTTTTCCCCTGGTTTTTAGCAATACACGCTCTTTTTAAAAGTGGACAAGGCTTGCTCTTATGTAATCATAATATAATACAGAGGGTAGGTTGAAATATAGGCAAAACATCAATAAATAACAGTAATAGTTATTTTAGTAGATGCAACCTAGAGTAGCCGTATTTTTACCTTGACATCATATCTGCGTTACAATGTCTTTTAGTGCTACACTCCAACTTATATACCTTTAGAAAATTCCATGTAATTTCATTATTTATTAGAGAATCTCCTCTAAAATTTGCATATTGGCTCTTTGAATAATATTGAATATTGATGTGTAGTATTTAAAAGCCATAGACATACAGTATGTATATAATAGACATTATCTACAAACTTTCTGGACATCTCTCGTAACTCTGTAAAATTATGTCCAATGAATTTCAATTTGCAGTTATGTTCTTCTCATGGTAATGGAATGCACAAGAACCGTAACCCTATGTAGCTTAGGTTTTTAGTTATTTTTCTTTGTTGTTTTTCATACATGGACACCCAGCAGTGAAACGGATGTATCTTGTGACAATTTGCCACCTTGTTTCATTATTTCGAATAAGGGGAATGCAAGACCAAAAAACACAGCATATCTGTACATTAAGTTTATTGTTTTGAGCACCATGTGCCTTTAAAACTAACAATTCTTACAAACAACAAAACAACAAGTGTAGCTGAACATAGCTGAAAATTATACATCTGTGGCTGGTGTTGAACACACACAGAATAGAAATAATAAATATTTAATACGTACTTAGTGTTTTGCATGAAAAAAATATCTAATGAGGTTGGGAGAATTGATAATATATTCTAAGTACATAAACTGGTAATATATATCTCATTACCTGTATTTGTTTTCGTTGATGTTTCTAACAAAAATGCAAGTTTCTAAAAATAGCTGCATTATTTCATTGTTCTAAAAATATCCATGTGATATTATAAAAAAAAATTAAATGAAATGTTATCACAGGGATATTTGTATTGCTGTAAGATAAATTAAGCTTCACAATATCAACACACTAACCACTGAGCCAAAGAAGATCTTAAAGAAGCAGGTATTTAAACTTTTTGGAGCTATGCATGTAGGGTAGAGAGGTCATGTAATAAAGCCTGTATTGACCTGATATCACATGCCTGATAACATGAAATGATGTCAGGTCTATTTTTAGAAACAGTTTGCATATTTATGAACTTTACTAGAATGACTTTCACCTGAAATTCTCTGGTCTCAGCTGTGAAAACTTAACATGACTCAGAAAAGCCTTGTCATGTTAAGTTCTCCCAACCTTGACCAAATAACATTGATATTTTAAGTCAATGTTGTTCGATTATAAATATAGGCACTTACTATAGTGGTGTTGCTTTAAGCCACACATACAGACTCAAAGATAGAGTAAGCTAGTAGCAAAATCTCTTCAGAATCACTGCCAAGACCTAGTTTAACATGCAGAACCACTGACTGGAAGTTTCCAAATACTGATGAAGAAAAGTTACGCTACGCTGTTTTCAAGGACATGTGGGAGAGAGGGCACTACCTGACTGCAGCGGCAAAATTTGGTGGAGATTTTCTTGTTTATCCTGGTAATAGCAAACACATATTTATTGGCTATGTTTATCTCATTCAATGTTTTAATAGTCTGTTTGGAATAAGAAGTCATTGTATCATCATCACCTTGTATTCTTTTCAACCAATCTGCTCGACAAGGTGAACTTTGATTTTTGTCAAGCCCTCAAGCGGTGAGCAATACATAGTTGTAAAAATGACAGTTTGGTGTAGGTGTGTTAGTGTAAGTCTGTCTGATTATGTCAAAACAATTACTCCTATATTTATGGATGGATTTAAAATAACTTGGCACATTTCTTTGCCATTATTAAAGACATGCCATTTAAAATACATTTTTCAGATAGCGATAGCTCCAACTTCATAGGTCAAATGTAAAATTTAGCTTGTCTGGAGCATTGCTCCTATATTTATTGATAAATTTCAAAATAACTTGGCATAATTGTTGTCCTTCATCAGAAGATGTGCTATTTGAAGGTCAAGGTCACAAGTCAAGACCAAATTTAAAATTTAGTGTGTCTTGAGCATAGCCCCTGCATTTAAGGGTGGATTTAAAATAACATGGCACAATTGATCTCAATCATGAGTAGATGTGCTATTTGAAAGAATTTTTATATAGTTCCAAGGTCAAGGTCATAGCTCAAGGACTAACATTAAAATTGGACTAATCTGGAGCTATGGTCAATATTTTGTGGGCTTGACAGCAGTTGTCCACCAAGTTATCTCCGTGGTTATGTACAGTTAGTTACATCGTGAAATTGACATTCACCTCAATCTAAACCATTCTAAATCGATCACTCAGCGCTCCAATCATTCATTCCAAACACTCACTCAAACCATTCAAAAACGATCAAACCTATTGAAAAATATAGAATTAACAACATCATTCAAAATGAATTTTGACAGAGAAAAAACGCGATTTCACTGACATAATTCAAATAGTAAGCGCCTCATAGGTTCTTGAAGAAATTTGAAGCTGTGCACAGAACTTGTATGCGCTTTTTTATTAAAGGGAGGTAATCAATATCGCAAATTTTGTTCATCCCGAACAAAATTTGCAATATAGGATTACCTCCCATTAAATTCACTCAAAACTCGCTCCTCACACTCATTCAATTTCATTCCTAAATCATTCCAAAATCATTCACCATGTCAATTTCACGATGTTGTTAACTGTAAGTTATTTACTGTAAATTTATTTTGTAATTCCAGGTGATCCATCAAGGTTTCATTCAATCTTCATCACCATCTGTAAACCACATAACAAACCTATGACAGCATTAGACATGATCAGCATGGGGAGACTGGGATCTAATGTCAAGAAAACTGTTGTAGTCTGCTCAATGGATGATGAAGATAAACTGTGTTACACCTCTGTACAGTGGACTGGCATTAGCTGAATATGGGAATTGACAATTAAGGACCACTTGGATCCCATGTGAAGAAAATTGGTGCACTCTGCTCAATAGATGACCAAGACAAACTGTGTTATGACTCCGTACAGTGGGCAAGCATTAGCTAAACTTAGGAATGAGCTGTTTCGGATGACTTTGCCCTTATGTGACAAAAACTGTTGTAGTCTGCTCAATGGATTACAAAGGGCCAACTTATTTCTTGCCCGAACGGGTCCCAATTTTGTTGTTTTTCAGCAGGGCGACAAATAAGTTTGCCCTATGATAAACTGTATTATAACTCCATACAGTGTACAGGTATTAGCAGAATTAAGGAATTGACAGTTAAGAATGCGACAGACTGCACTATAGTCGGAGCCTAACAGATAAGCAATTTGAACTGATCAGCATGATTGGTCATATAGTCATTCTTAATGTAGAGAAAATGAAATACTGAAATGAATCTGTATGCCAGAACTGTCTCTCCAATTTTATACATATATTTATCGGGTAATTAGGGATTGGAAGGAGTACTCGATCATGTACTTGATCAAACATCAGAATATCGATTACCAGTTTCACTAATAAATTAACTGAAAAAAAGAAGAAAAAACAAAAGTAAAACTGTGACCAAAATTGTTTTAAAAAAAAAAAACCCAAACTTTTCTCAAAATATGGATTTTTTCATTTTAGACGATGCGCATTGCTAATAAACAAGGATTTACTTAGCTTTTATATGATGTGGATTAGATGCACATGCTAGACCAAAACCAAATAACTATAGTATGGGTAAGCCTGAGTTACATGTTTTTGGCATGGCAATACATCATTCCATTGATCATGATCGATCAACTCAATTGGAAAAGGAGGTCCCTGATCAGAGTATCAAAGAAGGTGCAAAAAATTTATGACACTGTTTTGGGAAAATATCGATGAATTTCTTGATTCGTTACAAGGTAATTGTAAGGTCATAAGGATCATTGCTTTTGAAAAAATGGGGGTATTCATCAGAAAGCACAGGAAAATGGTCCTTATGGAGTTTCATTATTTAAGAATTTCTCCAATTGCAATCTTGTTTACACAATAAAATCCACAAATTTAATTAGATTCACTTGAAATCTTTATAGGGTTATTGTAGGGTCACAAGGATCATTGCTTATGAAAATGGGGGCGTTCCTTAAGAAAACACAGGAAAAGGGGCCTTATGGAATTCACCAAATGCTATCTTGTTTATGTGATAAATTCCACAAATAGTAACAGATTCTCTTGAACCTTTCTGTCATTTTTAGCTGTACTGACTGAAGGTCAGAAGAGCTTTAATGATGATGTGCATCCTGTATGCCCTTAAATAATTCTTTTTAATGTGATAAACTTCTTAAATGTTTTTGGATTTCTTTGAAACTTTAACAGGATGATTGTAGTGTCATAAGGAAAGTTTCTTTTAAAAAATCGGGCTGATTCTTTAAATAACAAGGGAAGAGGGGCTTATGGAATTTTGTCAGTTAATCATCATTTACGCACTATATTTTTCATGAAACTTGCACTTAATGGTCCTCATCATATAACAATTCACATATTTTCAGGATCTGGTGATATTATGTGCTTCACGGAAAAGGGGGTCTTAGTGTAAATTTCCTTGTAGTACAACCCCTTCATTTGTGCAGGGAATTTCATGAAACTTTCACAGAATGTTCTTCACCATGCGAACATGGCATATTCTTCTGGTTTGGTTATATTTTCCTGCTCTGAAGAGTGACTCTGCTCTGAGATTCAAGGGACCCAACGCAATTATGCCCACTTTGAATCTCTAGGTAGAAGGTTAAAGACTGTGTTTGTGGTCTAAACTTTAAGGGTACTTCTGAACGTGGGACTCCACTGGTAAAGGTAAATACCGGTATTGCCAAGTTCAAAAATCATTCAATTTTGTCAATTAGTTTGGTCATTCAAGATGTTAGTAAAATCTAAACTAGGACATACAAGATTGTAAATACAAGAACAGTCAAAATTGCTCAAGCAACCTTGTCTGTTAAGCTACCAATTTTATGAAATGACCACCATAAAAAGTCCCCTCACCATAAGCAAAGTCTCAGAAAAAACATTTAAACGAAAAATTGGTTATTGTTGAATCTTATGTTGTTGGAACCCATTAGAATTGTCTCAATAAGACAATTGGTAATGGATTCGAACATCATTAGATTCAGTACGACTTGACCAACATCGATAAATGCTATCAAAATAAACTGTCTAATCTATCATGGTATTTCGTATTAAGCGACCATTTACATAAACACCCACTTTTTGGTGGTCCCTTAAATGGTCGCTTAACACAAGTTTTACTGTAGTAGCATATGTTATAAGTTATTTATAACTCTTAATTACTTAATTAAGGGTCGATCAGATATCTACTTCCTGTTTTACAATTTGTGACCCGTCACGCAAAAAGGTACCATATGGGAGGTGCATGATATGTCAACCCTTGTCAGACTGCGCCGATTGCGTAGACTGACTAGGGTCAATACTTTTCCCACTTAACTAATTTTCTGAATCTGGAATAATCAATCTACCTTCTTGTTAAATTAATTTTTGAAATGCGAGCTCTGGTGGGCCTGTTTGAGATCCAATCTCTGCTTCAAATATTTATCTAACTAAGTTACCAGATGGTCCCTTTTTGCGTGACGGGTCACATTTAATTTATTGTAAGACTTTACATGGTTCTACAAGAACTGTTCTGTTAATTTTTGTCAGGAAAAATGAGTCACAGTTACTTAGTATATCACATAGCTAATTTCCTAATCTTTCCTTACTTATATATTAGATGAGTTGCTTACACTTTTAACCCATTTTCATATGAAATCCACTTTGGGTAAAAAACTAAGGCTTAGAAAGCATGGGGATACTCATTGAGCAGTTGACCACAGATTTCTTGTTAAATCTTGTACTGCACTTTTAAGTTGTAGGCTTTTCATAGTCAGTAGAGTGTCTCAAGCCCTTATGGGCCTCTTGTTAGCTGTACTGACTGGAGGTTAGAAGAGCTATATTGATTGTTTATTTCCCATCCATGTGTCTGTTATCATTCCCTTGTTGAGGTGAAAGAGTCAACACTTTTCATCCATTTTGCTTCAAACTGTCACAGAATTATTGCACCGACCCAGTCAATGGACAGCCAGTCAAGTATCACAGGAAAATGGGGTGACTGGATATTAGAAAGAAAATATCCTTGTTACCAAAAGTGTCAAGTTTTCGTCAAATTTACCTTACACTTTTACAGACTTGTTGTACCAAGATAAGGATTGTTCCTTTTGAAAATGGGTCAGATCCATCGAGTATCACTGGGAAAGGGGCTTTATAGAAATAAGTTCAAAATATCCTCACAATTGCAATAAGTTCACAGGATTCATCTAATTATGCTGCATACTTTCACAGAAAGATGGTACCAAGTTCCCCTTAAAAAATCAAAATTGAAATTTTCAAAAAATTCCACGATAAGAAAATGATTTTCCCTGACAATTTCACAATGTTTCATGCAGCACATGTTTCTCTCACAATTTTTAGCTCCCCTGAACACATTGTGCACAAGGTTTTGTGATCTTGAATGTCCGACGTCTGTTGTCTGTCATGTGTCGTCTGTCTTCAGATATCAACAATTTAAGTGTTTACACTCTAGAGGCCACAAATTTTGCCTAATCTTGATGAAAATTATTCAGAATGTTTGTCAGGTCACAAGGATGAACCCTATCAAAAATGGGAAGGATCTGTGCTATATCACCAAAAAGGGGCCTTAATGACTTGATTAAAGTCTTAGAGACCTCAAAGTACAATTATGTTTTTGGCAGGAAAATTTGACAATTATTAAATGAGACAAAGATACAAAGGTGTGTGATGTAGGACCATCATGGTCCTCTTGTTCATGGTAGCCCCGCAATGTTACGGGAGTAATAAACTTTAACAATGTTAACCGAGGTTTCCTAATAATTTTCATAAGGAAACCTCGGTTATCATTGTGAAAGAACATGTGGTTCAAAATATTGCTCTTAGACTGCTTCTCCCAATCTTGAACATTAACAATTAGAGCAAATGAAAATGTTGAGAAGCAGTTTTCTACACTAATTATGCCCCACAAAATCATGTTTGGGGGTATATTGGAGTCAGCTTGTCAGTCAATCTGTCTGTTGGTCTGTCCCTCTGTAGCTTTTTCATATCTGCTCAATTTCTCAGCAACTAATGAGCCGATTTCATTCAAACTTTACAGACTTGATCAGTATCAAGCAGAGATGTTCAAGTGAAATTTTGGTTACAATCCATTGATTTTTGATAGAGTTATGGCCATTTGTTGCAAAATGGCTTTTTATTATTGACAAGCACTTGTAGGGGGGTACAAGTCCGCTTTTCGACAGTCTAGTTAAAATATTGGGTCTTGACAGTTAACCATGGATTTGTGGTATTCTTCACATCATTATTTGTAATCGTCCTGTCATTAAACTAAAGCTTCACATTCCACATACCATATTTCTCCAAAATAAACGCTTTCAAGATCTAAACATAACATGGTCAGGGAGCTTTTATTAGTCCCCCACCGGTTACCGGTTGGGGGACTATAGGTTTGCTCGATTCCGTCTGTCCGTCTGTCTGTCCGTCCGTCTGTCCGTCTGTCCGTCACGCTTTTGTCCGGGCTATATCTTCTAAACCATATGTGCTAGCAACTTCAAACTTGGTACACTTATAGATCTCATTGAGGAGAAGTGTCATGTTCAAGAACCGTTACTCTGCCACGCCCACTTTTTGAGTTATTGCCCTTTGTTGTTTTTACCCTTACATTCTTGTCCGGGCTATATCTTCTAAACCATATGTGCTAGCAACTTCAAACTTGGTACACTTATAGATCTCATTGAGGAGAAGTGTCATGTTCAAGAACCGTTACTCTGCCACGCCCACTTTTAGAGTTATTGCCCTTTGTTGTTTTTACCCTTACATTCTTGTCCGGAAAATATCTCCTAAACTATGTGTGCTAGAAACTTCAAACTTTGTACACTTATAGATCTCATTAAGGAGAAGTGTCATGTTCAAGATCCATAACTCTGCCACGCCCACTTTTTGAGTTATTGCCCTTTGTTGTTTTTACCCATACATTCTTGTCCGGACCATATCTCCTAAACTATAAGTACTAGCATCTTCAAGCTTGGTACACTTATAGATCTTATTGAGGACAAGTGTCATGTTCAAGAACTGTTACTCTGCCACGCCCTTTTTTTGAGTTATTGCCCTTTGTTGTTTTTACCCTTACATTTTTGTCCGGATCATATCTCCTAAACCATAAGTGCTGGCAACTTCAATCTTTGTACACTGATAGATCTTATCGAGGACAAGTGTGATGTACAAGAACTGTTACTCCGCCATGTCCACTTTTTGAGTTATTGCCCTTTGTTGTTTTTAGTCTTACATTCTTGTCCGGATCATATCTCCTAAACTATAAGTGCTAGCAACTTTAAACTTTGTACATGTATAGATCTCATTGAGCAGAATTGTCATGTACAAGAACAGTTACTCTGCCACACCCACTTTTTGAGTTATTGCCCTTTGTTGTTTTTACCTTTACATATCTTCTAAACCATAAGTGCTAGAAACTTCAAACTTGCTACACTTATAGATATCATTGAGGACAAGTGTCATGTAAAAGAACTGTCACTCTGCCATGTCCACTTTTTGAGGTATTGCCCTTTGTTGTTTCTATCCTTACATTTTTGTCCGGACCATATCTCCTGAGCCATCAGTGCTAGCAACTTTAAACTTTGTACACTTATAGATCTCATTGAGGACAAGTTGCATGTACAAGATCATTCTTCTCCGCCCACTTTTGGAGTTTTTGCCATTGGTTGTTTTTACTCTTATATTTTTGTTTTGGACATTTTGTTCAAAACCTAATGTGCTAGTAACTTCAAATTTTGTATACAGTTATAGATCTAGTTAGTAGGTGATATATTTAGTAAGAAAGGATTTTTTGTTATCCGGTGGGGGACTCCTGTATTGCATCGCAATACGACATGCACTTGTTTAGTGTGCATTTTCTGATTTTAAAGAAACATTAAAATTGATGTCTTTTAGTCCCTTTTCCCTTTAATTTGAGGTGAATTTCCTCTAAACATTCATATAAATAATTGTTAAGAGGAATTTCATCTCAAATAAGAGAAGAAGTCTCAAAAGGTCCTAAAATTTAGGCATTTGAAGTGGGGTTTTAGCTCACCTGAGCACGAAGTGCTCAAGGTGAGCTATTGTGATCGTAGAATGTCCGTCGTTCGTCGTCCACAATTTCTTTAAACATCTTCTCCTCCTAAACCAGTGGGCCAATCTTGATGAAACTTGGCAGGGATGTTCCTTGGGTCAAGCTCTACCAAAGTTGTTCAAATAAAGGAAATCCATCCTTATCTTTTCCTTTACACTTAACAAAAAGGGTGAAAATATGAAAATCTTTAAAAATCTGCTTCTCTGAAACCAGAAGGTAGACAGCTTTCATATTTGGTATGTAGGATCATCTAGTGGACCTCTACCAGGTTTGTTCATATCAAGACCCTGGGGTCATATTTGGGCTTTGCACGAGCGCAACCCTTTTTAGCTCACCTGAGCACAAGGTGCTCAAGGTGAGCTATTGGGATCGTACAATGTCCGTCGTCCGTCGTCCACAATTTCTTTAAACATCTTCTCCTCCTAAACCAGTAGGCCAATCTTGATGAAACTTGGCAGGGATGTTCCTTGGGTCAAACTCTACCAAAGTTGTTCAAATAAATGAAATCCACCCTTAACTTTCCCTTTACCCTTAACAAAAAGGGTGAAAATATGAAAATCTTTAAAAATCTTCTTCTCTGAAACTAGAAGTCAGACAGCTTTCATATTTGGTATGTAGCATCATCTAGTGGACCTCTACCAAGTTTGTTCATATCAAGACCCTTGGGTCATATTTGGGCTTTGCACGGGTGCATCCCTTTATCTCTAATGAGCACGAAGGTAAAAAAATGAAAATCTTCAAAAATCTTCTATGAAACCAGAAGGCAGACAGCTTTCATATTTGGTATGTAGCATCATCTAGTGGACCTCTACCAAGTTTGTTCATATCAAGACCCTTGGGTCATGTTTGGGCTTTGCCCGAGCCCAACCCTTTTTACATAGAATCAAAGAGTGAAAATCTTTAAAAATCTTCTTCTCTGTAACCAGATGGCAGACAGCTTAAATATTTGGTGTGTAGCATCACCTAGTGGGCCTCTACCAAGTTTGTACATATCAAGACCCTTGGGTCATATTTGGGCTTTGCACGGGTGCATCCCTTCATCTCTTATGAGCACAAAGGGTAAAAAAATGAAAATCTTCAAAAATCTTCTTCTATGAAACCAGAAGGCAGACAGCTTTCATATTTGGTATGTAGCATCATCTAGTGGACCTCTACCATGTTTGTTCATATCAAGACCCTAGGATCATATTTGGGCTCCACCCGGGCACAACCCTTTTTACATAGAATCAAAGAGCGAAAATCTTTTAAAATCTTCTTTAATTGAAACCAGAGGGCACACTGCTTTCATTCTTGGTATGTAGCATCATCTTGTGGGCCCCTACCAAGTTAGTTAATATCAAGACCCTTGGGTCATATTTGGGCTCCACCCGGGCGCATCCCTTTCAGCTCATCTGAGCACAATGGGTGAAAATGGGAAAATCTTCTTTTCTTAAACCAGAAGGCAGACAGCTTTCATATTTAGAATGTAGCATCATCTTATGGACCTCTTCCAAGTTTGTTCATATCAAGACCCTGGGGTCACTTTTGGGGTCCACCCGGGTGCATCCCTTTTTACATAGAATCAAAGAGCAAAAAGGCATATCTGTCTTGCTCCTCGCTGAAAACGTTCCACGGTATTGATCTTAGGCAATTATCTTCTTTTTGATATCTGCCTATCTAATTAATGTCCCAGGGGTCAAAGAGACTCAGGTGAGCGATCTAGGACCATCTTGGTCCTCTTGTTACGTAAATCAAAGAGCAAAAACCTTTAAAAATCTTCTCTGAAACCAGATGGCAGACGGCTTAAATATTTGCTATGTAGCATCATCTAGTTGGCCTTTACCAAGTTTGTTCATATCAAGACCCTTGGGTCATATTTAGGCTTTCCACGGGTGCATCCCTTTACCTCTTTTGAGCATGAAGGGGAAAAAAAATGAAAATCTTAAAAAATCTTCTTCTATGAAACCAGAAGTCAGACAGCTTTCAAATTAAGTATGTAGCATCATCTAGTGGACCTCTACCAAGTTTGTTCATATCAAGACTCTAGGATCATATTTGGGTGCATCCCTTTTAGCTCATCTGAGCATGATGGGTGAAAATAGGAAAACCTTCAAAATTCTTCTTCTCTGAAAGCAGAAGGCAGACAGCTTTCATACTTAGTTTGTAGCATCATCTAATGGACCTCTAACAAGTTTGTTCATATCAAGACCCTGGGGTCACATTTGGTGTAGAGCCAGGTGCATCCCTTTTTACATAGAATCAAAGAGTAAAAAGGCATATCTGTCTTGCCCTTGGCTGAAAACGTTCCATGGTATTGATTTAAGGCAATTATCTACTTTTTGACATCTGCCTATCTAATTAATGTGATGTCCCAGGGGTCAAAGAGACTAAACTGAGCAATGTAGGACCATTTTGGTCCTCTTGTTTATAAGTAAAAATTGTAGGGGTGCTACTATTATGGAGGTGCTATAATTAGAGGAAATACGGTAGGTGTTTATTTAGGAAATAGCGAGACACACTTGTCAAAAGAATTGGCAGCCTAAAGGTGAAGAATTCTAACCCAAAGATTTGGTGCCATTTGCTCTACTCGCTTGATGAGACTTCAAACATAATTCATTGAACTTAAAGGCTTGAACTATCACAGAAACAATGATAGAAGAAGGAATTAAAGGCAACAAATTAGTTAAGCTTTTATCATTTCAAAATGAATACAACAAATGGGTAAATTGTCACAAGATACACAATTACACTGCTTAATGTCCAAGTATGGGACAAAGGGAAATAAATATAAGAATCTAGCAAGGCAGTTATGGTTCTTGTGTACTGCCCTACGTAATTATGAGAGAAACAAATCATCCGAGTTTCAAGTTGATCTGACATAAGGTTACAGAATGAAGCTCTGGACAAAGAAGTGGTTACTGCCTGCACGTCGGATGCCACTGGTCATCACATCAGCACTTTAAGTAAAGAATTTGGAAACAAGACCTTAGGTTTGCCTTTGTCTTGAATACTACTTAAATGAAAAATTCGTGACAGTCATTTCAAAATTACCTTACATTTCACTGAATATTGTCTGAATTTTCAAATTTCCCAAACACTCGTCTTTTTTGACCTTTTGAAAAATCAATCTTTCCCAGATGGGTGGGAACCCTAAACTAGATGGTCAGATGGTCAGCTAGTGGCCTGGATGAAATGTTGATGTATTTGTGTGAAAAACAACAGTAAGCCATGGGTAGGTGCACCAGCCTCTACAATATAACTGCAATAACGTTGAAAGGGGCATCAAACCCCAATCAATCAATCCACTTCCCACAATATTTTCTACATGGAAGACCTTAAATTATCTTCTGCAGCCTCTTTCATTTTTTAGATTGATTGATTAATAAAATGGAATTGAGTGCTGCTTTCAGCATTTTTTATACGCCGCCGGAGGCGGACATATATTGGCGTCATCTTCTCCGTCTGTCCGTCCGTCCGTCCGTCCATCCGTCCGTCCATCCGTCCGTCCGTACGTCCGTCCACTTTTCTTGTCAACGCAACTCCTCCTAAACTACTGGCTGGATCTTCTTGAAACTTGGTCAATGTTATCACCTCAATTGGTAGATGTGCATGAATGAAGGATTTTACGGTTCGTTGATTTTTGCCTGAGTTATGCCCCTTGATAACTTAGTGTCTGGGTCCACTTTTCTTGTCAACGCAACTCCTCCTAAACTACTGGCTGGATCTTCTTGAAACTTGGTCAATGTTATCACCTCAATTGGTAGATGTGCATGAAGGAAGGATTTTACAGTTCGTTGATTTTTGCCTGAGTTATGCCCCTTGATAACTTAGTCTCTGGGTCCACTTTTCTTGTCAACGCAACTCCTCCTAAACTACTGGCTGGATCTTCTTGAAACTTGGTCAATGTTATCACCTCAATTGGTAGATGTGCATGAAGGAAGGATTTTACGGTTCGTTGATTTTTGCCTGAGTTATGCCCCTTGATAACTTAGTTTCTGGGTCCACTTTTCTTGTCAACGCAACTCCTCCTAAACTACTGGCTTGATCTTCTTGAAACTTGGTCAATGTTATCACCTCAATTGGTAGATGTGCATGAAGGAAGGATTTTATGGTTCGTTGATTTTTGCCTGAGTTATGCCCCTTGATAACTTAGTCTCTGGGTCCACTTTTCTTGTCAACGCAACTCCTCCTAAGTTTTTTGCTGGATCATCTTGAAACTTGGTCAATGTTATCACCTCAATTGGTAGATGTGCGTGAAGGAAGGATTTTATGGTTCATTAATTTTACCCTAAATTATGCTCCCTTAAAACTTAGTAGCTAGGGCTTATTGAAATTGCAGCCTTTTGAACACAACTCCTCCTTACTTTTTTGTCTTTATTTAAATGAAACTTGGTCAATGTCATCACCATAATTTGTAGACGTACATGGATCAAGGATTTTATGGCTCATTTATTTCCCTGAATTATGCCCTCTTAAAACTTAGTGCCTGGGGCTTATTGAAATTGCAGCCTTGTGAAGGCAACTCCTCCAAACTTTTTGTCTTGTTTAGTTATATCGCTGAGGTTGAAGCACCTTACAATAGTTTCCTGTTATTTCTCTAACCAGTACTACCACATCCTTTCCTAGCCTCAAGCTGCTATCTTACATAGGTTATAATTATCAACCCGTTGGTGAGAGACAAATAGTCGGAAAGAATGCATGCCACCGTCTGGGATCAAACCCGGCATCCTGTAGATTGACAGTCCGAAGTGCTACCAACTGAGCTTTGACGGCAGCTTTCATTTTGTCTGTTGCTCTACAGATTCTGTTGAAAAACCTTTATCATACTGCAAAGAAAATTCTAGCATTTCTCTGGTGAATACTGACCTGACAAACATTGATATCTATTGCCACTGTGGTAGAACTTCTCAAGTTTCCTTAACATGCCTCGCGGGGAACACAGACAAAAGATTTCGAACCAATACTTGCAGCCATTATTCTCTAGCTTTCCTGGTAACATGACTGGAGTATACACATTATGCTACAGTTAAAAGCATGTCAATAAGTAAGATACAAATAAAAAGGATATAAATGCTAATAATGATCTAATATTCAATAATCTACCGTTTTAAAGTGCTAACTTTCATGTAGGTTTAACCAACAACTGCTTTCATAATCACAACATTGCAGAATGCAGCAGTATGATGTCACTATTACCTGTGACGTTACTACATGTTTATTTTTCATTTGGGGCGCATTAGGGGTATTAGTTGATTAAGAATTTGGTGTATATCAATAGGCAAAAGACAGAAACTTAGCCCAAGACTTTGAAGTTTAAAAAGTAGGTAATACAGTTTCTTGCTGGGTTTATTCCCGGCAGTAAAAAATGATGTCAACGCTCTCCTACAGCTCGGGTGACATAATAATTTTCAGCCGGGATTAAATCATCATTATACTCCAGCAAGAAACCACTTTACTAATACATGAAATGGCATGAAAGGCATGTAAAAGATATAATCACATGGTTTTGTAAGTACCATAAAAGCTCTAACAAAACACCAGAATTCTATAAGAACCATCAAATTTCATTTAGAACGGGATGGGGCTGTAATAGAGGCTTTAGATATATTAACTGGAAAATTGGCCAAATATACTAAATACCAGAGATTTGCTATGACTGCAAAGTCATGATCAAAACCAAGTGTTTCATGAATGAATACAATTTACCATAGTGTAGGAGTTAGGTTTACAGGCAATTGGACATAATGTACAGTACACTTGGAAAACCAAGGAAAAACTTTTAATCATTTATTAACACAAAAACTGATCATTAAATCTCTGTCAAAATTATCATGATTTGATGGAGGTGTGGGTTTGTAAGAGGCTTCAAATTTTTCAGAAAATCTGCCAAATAACAGTTGATTTTGACAGCTTAAAGAGGGGACGGGATTATATTAGAGCATGGGTTCTATTACAATTTTTCTGGTATGTAAGTCAACGAATGTTAATGGTCAAGGGAAATTTCTATCAAATTTTCAAAAGGGTCACTTTTCATGTGATAATTAACTGCCTTGGCCAATGTCCAGAAAGAGCAATCCTTTATAATGATACTTCAATCTCCTTGTGCAAGTTTAAAGCGAAATTAATTATCACATCAAAACGAGGATATTTGATTTGATTTGATTTGAATTGGGGTTTTACGTCGTTTTCAACAATCTCTCAGTTATATCGCGATGACTGGAGCACCTAACGATGGATTCCTGGTATTTCTCACACCAGTACTACCACCACATCCCTTTCCTAGCCTCCAGTTGCTATTCCACATAGGTTTACAATTATCTACCCATTGGTGGAAGACAAATGTCGGAAAGGATAAATGCCACGGCCGGGGATCGAACCCGTGCGAATATAGACCTCTGGATTAGAAGTCCGGCACGCTACCAACTGCGCTATTGCCGCCGGTACGAGGATATTTGAAGAGATCAACTTAAAATTCTAATAAGACCTTCAGCAGTGACCTTGAGGGTATCACATAACATAACATAACATATATTTTATTGAAGTAATATAGGCCAACGGCCCAGTTTACAAACATGAAATTACAAATATTGTTATAGCTCCTTGGATTGGTAGAATAAAACAATATTGAAAGACACAAATTGTATATAAATGATACGAGTGAAATGTTATCGATGTTAACCCTTTTTGTTCTGATCACGTCGTTGTCACAATTTTGCAGACAGTATTAACTGAGATCAGCCAGCACATGTGTGCAGTCTGAGCTGAGCCTATCCTGCCAGCTTCCTACCTTAATTCGTAGGTACCATTTGAATATTAGATAATACTGCTTATATTGTGTTAGAAGTGACAATAATTTTTAAAACCTATCTAAATTTAGCATGATAAAGGTTGACAACATTGTATTAAAAAGTATAGACGATCAGTTAAACTAAATGCAGCTATCGGATTTTATACAGATGATTATATAAAGAGATTGGAAAACATAACTTATATTGTAAAAATGCTTAATTCCGGTTCTTATATTTATAAAATCTGCTTAACAAGTACATGGTCTATTAAACGCGCTTTTGCATTATCTTATGAACAAATTTGCATATATTTAAAAGCCTATTTTCCCTTTTTTCAGCCATGTATGTGAAAAAAAGTTGAACATTTTGAATACGATTTTTTCCAATGTAGACTTCTCTATAAAAATCGAATTGCATCCAAACAAACTTAAGGCATGACACTAGTTGCGTCCAATAATGGAGTTTTAAGTTATGCTCCAGACAAGGTATGAATTCTCATTTGACCTGAAGCAGAGACATTGACCTTTGGCTTTCAAATGCCCTTATCTAAGAGATTATCTCTGCTAAATTCTTTTGAAACAAAATGTGTTTGTGAAATGCCCTCGTAACAGCATTATTTTCAAATGTTGACCTTGATAGATGACCTTGACCTTAAAGAATGACCTCGACACCTACAGATGTACATAACTGAGACCTGTCATTGTGCCAATTATTAGACAGGGTATCTATAATATGCTTGAATAAACTGAACAATGAAAGTTTTTGGTTATGTTTTTAAGAAGTTTGACCTTGACAGATGACCTTGACCTTGTCACAAGACCTTGACTTTAGTACATGCAGATGCGGATCATTGAGATCTATCATCGTGCCAAATATGAGGCTTGTATCTTGAATAGGCTTGAAGATATTGGTAATGTTAACTTTTTTGGTTAAGTTTTTTGGTTATTTCACCTTAAAGATGACCTTGACCTAGTCACATGACCTTGACTTAAGTACCAGCAGATGCGGATCATTGAGATCTATCATCTTGCCAAATATGAGCCTTGTATCTTGAATAGGCTTGAAGATATTGGCAATGTTAAGTTTTTTGGTTAAGTTTTTGAGTAATTTGACCTTGACAGATGACCTTGACTTTAGTACCAGCAGATGCAGATCATTGAGACCTATCATCATGCTATATATGAGCATTGTATCTTGAATAAGCTTGAATATATTGGCAATGTTAAGTTTTTGGTTAAGTTTTTGAATTAAACGACCTTGACAGATGACCTTGACCTTGTTTCATGACTGACTTTAGTACCAGCAGATGTGGATCATTGAGATGTATCATCATACCAAATATGAGCCTTGTATCTTGAATATGCAGACAGACAGACAGACACCAGGACGGACAGAAGGACAGACAGACAAGGGTAAAACAATATGCCCCCGATCTTTCGATCTGGGGGGGATAAAAATTAACAAATTGTAAGACGAGTTGCTCACAAAAGAAATGTGAATTTCAATTAATTCAAGGGCAGATAATACAAGATAACCTGAGCTTTTTGAATTGCTAAAGTCTTATGCTCAACTAAATATCAGGGATACATTGTGGCAAGATTCAGTTCAATCCAATTGAATTTGTAGATGTGCACACACACACACACATGCATTCTGTTATTTTTAGCTATTTTGTTAAGTAAAGGACATAAATCAGAAACTACTTTACATATGAAAAATTCTTTTAGTCCTAAGCACAAATAGACAACCTACAGAGTCATTGTGGCAAGTTTCAGTTCATTCCAATTCAAAATGTAGGAGCTCATAAAAAAAATGTTTTTCAATCAATTCAAGGGCAGCTTATTCAAGATAACTCAAGAATGACTGGAGCATTTTGAATTTAAAAAGTCTAAAGCACAACTAGACATCTTAGGGAGTAATTTTGTCTAGTTTCAGCTCATTTCCATTGATAGTGAAGGAGGAGTTGTGCACACAAAAAACAGTGATTTGGGTTCAATTCAAGGGCAGATAATTCGAGGTTTCTCAGGAATGACTGCAGCGATTTGAATTTCAAAGGTCTTATGCACAACTAGACATCATAGGGAGTAATTGTGCCAAGTTTAAGCTCATTTCCATTCATAGACTAGGATGAGTTGCGCACACAAAAAATTGCTGACAGACAGATGGACCACAGGGGCCATGACATAATAAGACCCTTCGGGCGTATAAAAATGCAAACATGTTGCCCTAAGGCACTGGGGGGTTTGACCAGTCAAAACAAGATGTAGTATTAAAATATATAAACTTTAATATATTCAAATGCATGTATAAAAATACTTTTAAAACAATTCACTGAACACATAGTGGTAAAATCATATTAAAATGAAAAGATGAAATGAATTTTCATGCTATGAAAACAGATGGATATGAATTAGTGAATAGACTAGAACAAGAAATGAGCTTTGACATTTCCAACAATTTCACATGTGTATCTGCAGTTTGACCAGAGTCTGTACTATGCTTGGGGGTTATAACAACTTCTGGCTTCATACACATGAGAAAATGGTGGAAATGTCAAGCACATGCTCAAATTTAATATCTTTGAACACAACTGATTGTATACTTTGATGATGATAGGTTTTAATGTAAAGTGCAATTATGGAATGTAAATCATTGAGTGGGTGTGGCTAGAAATCTGTCATTAAGTAGGTTGCCACTTCACTCCCACAAAGTAGTATGTTAATTATACTAGAGGTTCATTCAAAAGATTTACGAACGTCAGAACATTACCTTTGTTATCCCAAGTAGGACACAATTTCAACTGTTTCTATAATCTAAGATTTATGTCCTGGCATCTTCACGAGTCAAGGGGTATCGAATCGATAGCTTCTTCTCGAATACCCCTTGACTGAATGAATAGGTAAATTCTGTACGATTTATTTTTAGCCGACCAATCAAAAGGTCAAACGCGATTTCTGTAACTGCCAATCAGAGAGCTTCTTACAAACAGCATCTGTATCATTTAATCTCTATGGCAACCTTTCCATTACCGGCGACTGTGTAGATAAACCCTTCATTTCTGGATAAAAGAAAATGCGTCGCTTTTTTGTATGTTAATTTGGTGCCGGGTTGATTTATAAAATCAACAAAATACAATTCAATTCCTTTTATCATAATTAATTCGAATGCTTAGCTTTTGTTTTCATTGTTATTGAACTTTGTCTTTATTCTAATGATATTTCTATGAAAACTAAAATTTCTCTTTTTGTAATATATAAACAAAGAAAGACTTGTAATTAAATTACACCCTGTCCTCAATGTCGTGCATTATTATCAAAACTTAAATAAAACATGTGCGCTACCCAACGGTCAAGTTAAAACACTACAAGGTGACAAAATCTTAGACTGTTTCAACTTTAAACACATTCTAATTTCAATTAATAATTTTTGCGGACTTAAAAATAACATGAAATTGTTTTGAGTTTATCTATTTCCACCACCACAACCATACACATACTAACACCCCGGGCCGCCGCGTCATTCCGTAATATATTTGGAAGTAAGAAAACGAAATGAAAAAAATAAGACATTTGAAGAAGTAATTTTGAATAAGTAACAAGTAACAATTTTTAACAATATAAAAAAAAATCTCAAAAAAAGTTTGACCCCCCCTCCCCCCCTATAAAAAATAAAGCATACAAAAATATGAGGATTAATTGGCCAGTTGGTTATTTTTTGTTTTCTATTGAAAGCAAATACATTTCCATAATTTATATAGAATATAGTCAACGGGCAACCAACACTACTTAATCATAACTTGAATAAGCTGTAGCCACGAGATTTTTGACTGCCAAATCACAATACACGTATATTTCAAATATATAAGAAATGAAAATCAAATAATCCCTTTTTTACAAATACATGTGTAATTTGATTTTTTATTGAATATTGCACGGTATTGCTTCGTTTGAAACATCGCGAATAAATTGTTTCATAGCAAGTTTGAATTTTAAATTTATCGAAACCTTGTAACTACTATCATCTTATGTGCATAAAGAAATACCTGATTGAAAAGACGGTGGAAAATTTCTGAAATAAAGAATTAATAAGGAAGTTCAACTTAATTATCATTTCTATATTTTTTTTCTTTAAGACGGCTTGATTATTGAATTCATTCCAATTTCCAAATTTCCCGCACTTCAATATAGAAACATTCTGCTTTATTGGAGTTTCCTTCGATGAGGTTTAAAAACTGCAAACTTAAACCGGTATTGATGGATTAATAACTTAAAATTTCAAATAAACATTGAAAAACCGTAATACATTGAGTTTAAAAAAGCTGAATTTGAGAACCCTTCAATGTACCATCATATTATTAAAAAGATATATTGTCTCACTAGTTGTCATTTGAATACATATAGGCATTTTGCACAGCTTTTTTGATTGTGTATTTCAGTCTTACTAAGTGTCACTTAAAACTGAAGGGGTTAAGCGCAAGGGTTAAATTCACATCTGGCAAGTAGCCGCGGGGCATATTGACCTAACGTACCTCCCGCTTTTGGACCTTTTTGTAAGAAGGTTACTGATTGGTCCGCCGCGTTTTCTGTTCTGTGGCGTCACGCGTACATAAATTACCCATTCAATCAGCCAAGGGTAAGATAAGTAAAACGTTCGTAACCCTTGGCTCGACAAGATGATGTCCTGGCAGGATGGAGCCTAAGTAACAGGTTGTTGCACTTAAGGTAAATCAACTTTAATTATATTTACTTACTTCTATGGTCGACATAAATAACTTGGAAACATTAAACCATTGGATAGTAACCAAACCCTCTTAACTTCAGCTTGACCAAGCTGAAGTTTCTAGGCTTTGGTAACTAAACGATGAAATTTGTTCAGTTTCTCTAAGCATGTAAATATTTTTAGTTTAAGAGTGCAGTTATTTGCATACATTAACAGTAATTGCCAACTAACCTTTGAAAGAACCAAAAATGTTGAAAGTAAACCTGCCAAATTATGTCTCGGCTAAGCCACACCCTGTCAGCTGAATAATAAAGAAGTTAAAAACAATTGTGTGGGGCAATGTAGGTCAATCTAAGTAAATGCTTTATGTCATTAAAAGTACATATCATATTCCATAATAGATAGTCAATAGGGAAATGTGTCAACATATTTACAAGCACTATTTTTAGATTGGCAACAGCACTGCATTAAGGTGCTAACACTCGTCTCTTTGGTGCTGTAAATTGGATAAAAAATAATGTTGAAAAAGGGACAACATAACGTAAAATAAATATTTGAAAAAGAGATTGGTTCTAGACAGGTCAACCAGAGGTCGCATTTGATAAATTCTTTCACAGGAAGGAAGATTGATTATTCCAGATTGAGAAAATTGGTAAATGCCAAAAATTTCCACCTTAGTCAGTCTATGCTCCTTTCACACTTCCCAGATGATCAATTTTCGCATGACAAGTCACATATATTCCAATTTTCAAATGAATGACTTTCGTAATACCAAAGGTATTACATGATATCAAAGGTTTCAAACACTGAAGATAGGCTCAGGATGACGCCAAGGCTAAAGTAATCCCTAGGGTTTTCTACAAACAGCAGAATAATTAAAGACATACTCTTCATTAAAAAAATAGATGAATAACAGTCAGAAGGATTTCTGAATATTAAAACAAGGATTGAAATAAAGACTTCCATGGCTCAAACATAGAATTTAGATTGTAAAGTATCACTGGCCTATTCCCATACTTTCAAACTTACTATCCATAAAGAAATAGAAGCATCATTCTTATGCGATAATTTTATAGTTACAACTTACTCTTATGATGGAGAAAAGACATGCCAAGTTTCAAGCAAATATCTTTAATGATATTTGAAGTATAGCCAAAGTTCAGTTTGTTACATCCCAAACTCCTATAGCTACACTTACAGGATCATTACAATAACTTGACTTTTTCCCAAAACAAAAAGCCAAGCAGATAGTGACACTAACTTCTAATAAGGAATCAATTGGACTCCAGACATTTGTAATCAAGAAGTCCAAGCTCAAAATAAAGAGTCAGATTTTACATCATCGGGAATATTTGTGAAAAAGGAGAAATTAACTTGTTTCAAGCAATTTCTTCTCTTTCACTATTTTCTCCCCCAAACAAGATGGTTTTCTTTCAAATACTATTAGATGAAACAAGTTTTATCTTCAACTTTTGTCGTGAAAAGATCCTCAGATTTAACAAGGATTTAAAAGGAAAGTACCTTGTGCATTTGCTTTTAAGATATTCTCATATGATCCTAGGAGTCCATCAGACTCCTTACTTACAGAAAGGAGTCTCGACCCCCGGACTACCCTTAGTGTCAAACCCTGCCTAGTTGAAAATCTTGACACCCTATGGTACATTACCTTTTAAGGGATTAGCTCAAAACTATTGTTACTACCTATATTATAGTTTTGCATGACCATTCAACTTAATCATAATCAGGGATCGACACTAACACCAGTCCTTGTGTCGGAGGTCTGTGGATTTTAGGTAGGAGTGGTAGATGTTACCATGCTGCAGGTCCTTCAGGCCTGTAGTTAATGGCAGCTTGTTAATAAGTATTTCAAATCTGTTTAGGTTTGAAAAAAAAATATGCCTTTATAATATGACAATTTGCATTACCAAGTGGAAAACATTGTAGAAAAAGAAATCGCATGTAAAAAGCAATTTCTTCTTTTCCAACACTGTTCTCCTTGATATTTATCCCTTAAATTGCTGAAAATGAAACACCATTTTCATGCAAGACCTGTTGTTAACATGGAGGACCTGTAATATTTATGGCTAGTGGTTAAAAGTAGTTAGTGTCAAACACTGATAATGGTGACTAGAGTGTTAACTAGTCTCTTTCAAGGACATCACTTGCAATTGTACAAACAAATGCTGTAGCAATACCAATCAAGCTTTCAGTTAATGAAAATACCATTTCTGGGCGACAAAAATTTTTGTCACCCAACAATGACACATTCTTAAATCTAAAATGGCCCCAAGAAATAATCATTATCTTTTTGACAATAAAGAACTAAAACTGTCGCAGAGCGGACTTATACCCCCACAAGCACTTTGTCAGAATGCAAGTGCTATTAGTGCAGGATATGTTTGTAACAAATATTGAGGTAATATGCAGCATTTGCATGAAGTTTCATGATTCTAGGTCACTTGGTATTTGAATAAGAGTCCAGAAATGAAAATTTAACAAAAATTGACTGTGACCTTGACCCTTGACCTTTATGACCCAAAAACAATAGGGCGCTTCCTTGGATCATAAGCAACATTTGCATAAAGTTTCATGCTAGTAGGCCACTTGGTTCTTGAGTTAGAGTCCGGAAACAACAATTGAACAAAGGCTGTCTGTGACCTTGACCTTTGACCTTTGTGACCCAAAAACAATAGGGCACTTCCTTGGGTCATAAGGAACATTTGTATAAATTTCATTATTGTAGGCCACTTGGTTCTTGAGTTAGAGTCCAGAAACGAAAATTGAACAAAGGCTGACTGTGACCTTGACCTTTGACCTATATGACCCAAAAACAATAGGGCGCTTCCTTGGATCATAAGCAACATTTGCATAAAGTTTCATGCTAGTAGGCCACTTGGTTCTTGAGTTAGAGTCCGGAAACAACAATTGAACAAAGGCTGTCTGTGACCTTGACCTTTGACCCAAAAACAATAGGGCACTTCCTTGTGGCATAAGGAACATTTGTATAAATTTTCATGATTGTAGGTCATTTTGTTCTTGGGTTAGAGTCCGGAAACGAAAAGGTCTACGGACAGATGGATAGACGGACGGATGGATGGACAGACAGACAGACATGGTGAAACCAATATACCCCCCTCTACTTCGTAGGTGGGGGGTATAATTACATCAATGGCTTATTGTGAAAAAGTCTTGACTGCCTATGTAATCATAGGCAGTTTCATCTGTTTCCCTCTGAGCCAACGACACATGGAATTGATAGATGCCTTGATGATCTTGGATCATCCCCATTTAATATGTTATAAGGTAATCAACTGTTCTTAAAAGCCCAGTGAATTATGGCTGCAGATTTAACCCTTGACATGCTGAATATAAACCTTTGCAAAATGTATTTAAAATCAAAGTGCTAAAAGCACTGGAAGTTACAAACGTGAGTGAGTATTGATTTCGGAAATGCATTGTTTTACACCTGTCTGGTTTAAAAATGCAATTCAGGTGGTACGAACTAAGATCAGACTGCACATATGTGCAGGCTGATCTTTGTCTATACCTCCTGTCAAAGCAGGAATATTCCGGGTTCAGCATGACAAGGGTTAACTGAAGTTTTAAAAATCTCGCTGCATTCGTTGTTTGAAAGCTTCCATGGCTATCACAGATAAGAGCTCATCACCAGCTACACTACAGCAAACATCATAACCTCTTCAAATTTGTCTTGCTCTTTTTCGATCCCACTGACACGGTCTTAGATCTTTTTGTTTGTATTGACTGTAAAGGGGTACAGGGCTTCGATCCGTGAAATTCACCCAGACAGTTTATACAGAAGTCAAACCCACATTCACTATTTTGACATTTCCCTCGTTCTTGTACGGGAGGCACTTTGGCAGGTTTTCGACATCGTGGACACTTTCGAAGAGATTCATCGTTTTTTAATGTCTTCCCAACCTACAAAATAGATTGATTTCCCTAAACAAGGTTTTAATAAACATGAGTTCAACAATGGGGTCCCAAAAACTCAAGATTTAATACTCATTGGGGTCCTTGCTTATACTTTGAAAGTTCCTGCTTTAAATATAGACTATCAATTTTGCTTTACTCATGTTTTGTTTAAAAAGTGAAACATTCTCTGGATTAAGCTACGCAAAATATTTGATAGATCTAAAAAAAAACATTTGTGGATCATCATCACAACAAAAGAATTGAAAACTGTTAAAAACAATCGTAAATCCTTTTCTGAAGTTGATCCAAAGATGGTCCAAGGGACCCACATCAGATAGTTTTAGGGGTCCTGGCTACTTATTTGTTAGTCTCAGACTCGCAAAACCTGCATCCTTTATTAAAACCCTGCAAAATTATGCAAAGCTTTGGGTACCAGGGCTTGTGTTTGACCTGGTTCCCCCCCAGCCCCAAAAATCTGCAACTGAGAATGATAAATATCTTACTATGGCTCTCAATGCCCCATCAATTGCAAACTCTAGTAAAAGCCATACATACACCAATCTTTATGATTATCAAGGAGGGCTCATGTTTGTCCCTTAAACATGTGTTTTGATCCACTAAAATCTGAAAATATCCTATTTTGGCACCCTGAAATTCACTATAGGGGTGATTTTGGCCCCTTTCATTTGCAAAATTTCAACTTGATTCTGCTGCTTATCTTACATGTATTAGACATTGATAATTTTTCTTCTTAATATTTTTTTAAGAAGTCATTCATATGAAATATGAATCTTTTATATTACATAGATAAGAAGGAGACATCTAAAGAAGTCAAATCAGCATTACCAGGAAATTGTTACTTCTTATCCCCTTGTTTTATTGCTTCGACCCTTCAACAGCAATTTTGATCCATAAGAATTCAGCATCAAGGGGTCAATGACCCCTGAATTTGAAAAACTAGCACAAGCCTTAATATATTTGCCTGTGAAAATTTATCAATCAGTGACTTCAGCCCTTAAACTGTAGTCACATCCTTTTGTTGTAAGTACAAACCTCATATGAAGTAGTTTTTCTGTTTTTCTCATGTCTGAAGTTTAAATGATCCCAAAGGCCTGTGGCAAATCAAGTAAGTGTCAAACCCTGACATATGAGGTGCCTACAGTAACAGGAGTGTACAAAGTACTAAGAAGGTTTACGAAATGATGCCAGCAAATCTAATATCATCTGACGTCATTTTCCCAACAAAAATATAACGTTGCTATCCTTTCTTAATTAATTTGCATAGTTATTCCACTAATGTAATAACACCTGTGTAATATCAAAAATATTCAACAGGGTTATTTCACTCCCATGACGTAGGTCATATTATAAAATTTTAATTTAGATACAATTTGTCCCCACTAAGTATATACCTCCATGAATTGATGTGTCAATGTTTTGGATTTGTCTGGATCTGGTTTTGATGGAGTTATACCCAGCAATTGGACAGTTGAGAGAGCCTGGGATACTGAGGTTAAGGGTCGCAATGGAGATCTAGGTGGCTTCATTCTAACATTTTCCTGTTGAATACAAAATACATGACACATGTAAATACTTTGTGATAGTGTTATTAAAAAATTTTCAAGTGTTAACTTAATTTCTTTACATTTTTTTCCGTTGATATATAAGGATCTTAAAAGATAGATTGTTCTGATGTTAATTAATTTGGAAAATGTGTTGTTAAGGAAGTGAACCTGTAATAGTTCCGCAACATTTTGATATGCATGATCTTTCACAATGTTAACCAAGGTTTCCTAATGAAATCATTATGAAACCTTGATTGATTGTTAAGTTTATGACGTCCAAAACCTTGCGGAACTATTACAGGTCCACTACCTTAACAAAGAAAATGCTGTGTTAGCATTTTTTTCATCAACAACAGTTTTCTCAAAAAGCATCTATTACATTTCTTCAGGGCCCGTGTTTGACCCTTAAACTAGGATTTTGACTCCCAAAAATCCCATTTTGACCCTAAAAAATTATTATTTTCACCCACTGATTTTCCAGTGTTGCAACCTATGCAATATAAAAGATAAAATAGATCAATTGTTTTCTTCATACTACCATAAAAATATCTATTTTAATGAATCATTTTAATGAATCAACATAAACAATAAAGTGTCCTCACTGACACTTAGAGCGTCAGGCAAAAAATTACAGACACTGTTAGAAAAGCGTGGTCTAAGTCAGATAGAAAATCTTGTGCCGCAGTCAAAGGGAAATAGACACTTGCTAAAGCTTGTGCCTATATCTCATATACCAGGGCACTCGTTTTCTATCCTATACACATAAATGTTATGAATATACCTTTTGAATTTCTCTTCTTTTCATCCTGCAGTATTTGATATACTTTTTCCTCTTTTGGTTTGCCCTCTGATCAGATTCACATATAACCTGCCATTGTCGACTGACCATACACATACTGAAAGGAAAGTAATATAGTAGATTATGAATTCATCATTGTTCAATTCTTCATTGTTGAAACTGGATAAACAAGATTTAGTTTTCACTGGCAGACAGACAGAGTAAATCAATATGCCTCCAATCCATCATAGCTGGGGCAGGGCCTTCTCTGGACTAAAATTTCTTTTCGCCAGCACTTTCGTCAAATTGAAATAAATGGAGCCAAATTTGGGGTTTAGGAGCCAAATTTGGAGCCATTTTTCTTCTTAAAATTATGCTTGATAAAATGTTATGTTCCTTTAAGTGCCATTTAAGATTTAATTGACAGTTAATTTTGTAAACAATCACAGAAGTGTTATGGGTAGCCAAGAGATTACTAGTTGACACACATGCCTTTTGGCTCAATTAATTGCCAGTCACTCGTGAGCTTGTCTACACAATATCCTCTCAGCCCATGTCAAAATCAATAATCGCTGATGGGTCAAGGTTCGGATTTTTTTGTCTCCAGTCATTTCGCCAAATTTTATTGCCAAATTCATTTCATTTTTGCATTTGGCGACAATGGCGAGTTGGCGACCCCTAGAGAAGGCCTAGCTGGGGCATAAAAATACACACTAGAGTAAGTTTAATGCATTGTCAACAAATGCAAGAGTTGAGTATTGGTCTGATTGGATATCTTTATTACTTTGATTTGCAGTTTTATCTTTTATTTCATTCTCTTTTTTCTTTTTTATCAATTTCAACCCTTGAACAATCAGGCTGATTATGATTTATGAACAAGCAAGTATTCCTGCCTAAGTAAGCTTTTACAAAACTAAGATTAATAGAGAACTATTTGAATGAAATTGAACTATTCAATTTTTTACACATGGTTCTCAAGACCAGTTCTGCACACTACAAGGAAGAAGATATTAAAAGTTTTGACTAGAGTGTGGCACATTCCAGAGGAGAAAGTACTTCTCTTGTCAAGTGACAAAAATAAATGATTAACGTTATGTGCCTGACATTTCCAAAAATGCTTGTGTGAAATGCAAACAGCCTCATTAAGTAATAATGCAATTATCATATTACCTGACAGCCTAAAGATACTTTCAGTTTGAGAATTTATCTATCTACAGAGCACAAAGTGAAGACTCTGGTCAGACTGTGAGGATGCACAAGCTGGCCTAAGTCTTTGTTTGGCACATATGAAAATTGAAATTGCTGGAAATGTCACGCAGAAGCTCATATGGTATTTATATATAAATCAAACCTGCACAAATCTTTGGGTTCCATGTATGACAAAATTGTGGACACATAGGAAATATTTCTGATGTGTAATTCCTCTAGTATATCTACATGCTCCCTTCCCATCTTTCTTCCAATTAATCTGTCTATCTCTATGGGTGAACAAGCACCAAGAATTTTGTCCAAGTCAAGAGTTCTTTGCTCAATGACAGAAGCTTCTGCAGAAGGTGTTGATTGTTTGATAGATCCTGGAATCACAGACAGGTCATGTATATCTCCGGTGATGTTCAAAGTTACTAGTTCTTGTTGACTCTCATTCTGCTTCAAACTAGCGTCCTCCCCAATGTCTAGATCTAAATTCAATCGTCTTCGAATCAAATGTCTTGACTTGCTGAATGATATATTACTAATGTTGAGACTGTCACTGCTGACGTTCCTATTTTTAGAGAATATCGGACTGTGTGTAATCGTGGCATCCACAGGCGCAGGTGACAGAAAATTCGTTGGTGATTTAGGGGCTGGACTATCACTAGCTGATTGATTCTTTATCAAACTTGACCTCTCTTCTGTTACACTCTCAGAAATAGATGATCCCAGACCGCTGTCAAAGAGCTTTCCTGATAAAGACTGGCCATGAGATTTTCTGTGTGTGTTGTCAATAAAAGGTGTACTAGTACTAAAAGATCGGTGTTTATGCTTCACAACATCTGGTAAAATTGCTGATAAAACATCCGGCTCCATTATTCTCTGGCTGAAAAGACATTGAAATATATTAATGAAACTGAGTTTATCATTGTCTAGAACTCTCAAGAGAGGATAATTTGTTTGAAAGTTTTTCAGTGTAAGATCAATGAAAGATAATAATGACATTAAGGGTATACTCTCCAATGTTGACAATGGAAAAAAACCTTGGTATAACCTTTCAAGAATATCTAAAATTCGACACTGATATATACCTTGTAGTGAATAAGCTAACACCTAACAGACTCTTGGGTATGACCAAACCTTTGTTCAGATATTGAAAACGAAAAATGTTTACCATACTGTATAAAAGTTTAAGAGGACTCTTCTACATAAAAATATCTCAAAAGACACCACAGAAACTGATCTTGGCATCATTGTGGATAACAAACTCTTATTCCGCGAACATATTGATACTAAGATAAAAAAAAGCAAACCAAAATGATTGGACTAATCAAAAGAAGTTTTACAGTCATTGATAAAGAAATGTTTTTGATTTTGTACAAAAGCCTTGTTAGACCTCATTTAGAATACGGGAGTTGCGTCTGGTTGACTATGTTTAAAAATGAGAAAATCAAACTTGAAAATATACAAAGACGTGCTACAAAATTAGTTCCTGAAGTTAGAGATAAAAGCTACCCAGAAAGACTCAAACTATTAGGACTTCCCTCACTAGAATACCGTAGATTAAGAGCAGACATGATTCAAACCTACAAAATAATCAACGATATCGATAAAGTAAACAAAGGGAAGCTATTCTGCGTTAACAAATCAATTAATAGACCAAATACCAGAGGTCACAAACATAAGCTTTATAAACCTCAGTGTAAAACAAACTTGCGTAAAAATTCTTTCACTATGCGTATTATCACACCTTGGAACAACCTGCCTGAGGAGCTGATCAGTGCTAAAAATGTAAATAGTTTTAAGAGTGTTTTAAATAAAGTGTGGAAGCATATTCCTATCAAATTTAATCCCGAGTGCTACGGACCCGAAGCGGGCATTCAGGATATCAACAGAGTAAGACGGATCGAAGAGGCGCCAGCCTAAAGATGATCTCAACGCAAAGGTAAAAGGTAAGGTAAAAGGTGAAATCTTATGAACTAAATGTGCCTCTTTTTCATTGATAACTTGGTAATGTCATCATATCATGACATACATCATAAAGATCTGTTTTTTTAGGCTCTCCACCTAGATAATGTCAAATAGAGTGAAATACACAAAAGCAGAGTAGAAGCTTTTGTTAATACGGAATGTGATAAATTTTGATGCAGGCAAGGACCTGCATCTGTATGTTGTAGAATCCTTAAAAGGCTTTTATACAACAATTGAGTATGTATTGCCATGTCATCCTTTTGGGGGGGCCGTCTTAAAGGCCGCTAACAAACTTGCATGCACTGTTGCAATTGGCAGGTGATTCCACTGGATAGTGGCGTCTACAAAGAATGAGTGCTTGTATTGAGGTATTTTAGCAGTGGGTACAACTAGGCTTTTGGCATTATTGCTTATATGTTCGACAATGTTTGTGCTGATGTGATCTATGTATTGGTTTTAATTAACCTTTCAGCTTTTGTCTATATATGTTTTTCTCAATAACCATTAAAACGCAAAAATTAGGAATTGCTCATTATTTCAATGTTAAATTCATTATTTCTCATCAGCAATCAATGAACCTGTTTTGTGTAACCAACAACATCACATGCACATACAGACTCAGGCCTGTGCATCCAGTTTAGTTGATAGTCATTATCTCATATGAATTGTTCCCATTCTGTTACCTGTGAAATAAAAGCCAAAACAGCTAGTAAGCTCAAAAGGTCTGTAGTCTGAATATTTAGGCTTTCTGCAAAATGCAAAAATTCTATCAAAACTTTGTATTTCGGAAATACACCCCCCCCCCTCCCCCTGCTTCTTTTAGCCGGGTTTTTTTTCCCCATTTTTTTTTTTTATTCACCACGGAAGTCGTAGTCAGTTTAAAAAAAAAGGCCCAATTGTCCGATCAGGGAAAAAAATCAAGCCTTAAATAAATATTTTGTTTTTGTAATTTGCCTTGCTTCTAAAGCGGGAAATGGTAAACAATGTTTTGTTACTAAAACCCGAATAAGTCGAAAAAACGCATTTCATTCTTAGAGGTAACTTACCAATGTGTAGATGAATAAAACAAAATAAGACTCGTGTAAACAAACTTCGACGAAAATTGCCTTCAATATGCAAACCAAAAAATATTTTAAAAGAGTGCGTTTTCTGACATTTTAAACTGTCAACAACAACTTTCAAAGCAATCCGCACAATTATTTTTAGCCAATCAGAACACTCGGTTAAACGGAGTTGTCATTACAAACCTAATGTACAATATTGGAGAAAAGGAATTTAAAATACAGAAAGTATGGTTTACAATTATTGTCAAAAATGAGATTTTTTTTAACGATGTTTTAAATAATCGTTTAGTTATATCGCAACCGCTGTAATACTTTACCAGTAGGTTCCTGGTATCCTTCTCACTCCGTACGACCGATACTTCGTTTCAGCGAGCCCAGCGGCTTTCTCCCGCCGTGATACAGGCTGTGCAAGATGGTACACCATATTACGATTATCAACGCATTGGTGGTTTTGTTTGTTTGAATGAGGTTTTACGCCCCTTTCAACAATCTTATGGCCCTGTCACACCTCAACGTTTTAGCCAGCGTGTGCCTAACGCGTTTGATAAAACGACTAAGTCCGCAAAACGTCGGCATAAGCTGACCTACATTTCTTTTTGTCAATTCACGACGCGCTTGTAGCGTGTTCATAGCGAGTTTGAACGTGTGAGTAACGCGTGAGAAACGTGTCCAGAACGTGTTTATAGCGTATGTCAGCGTATACCAACGTTCTTGAGCGTGTGTCCAACGTTCTCGTAACGTCCTCAGAACGTGCTAAGCGTGTTTGTAACGCGCTTTCAGCGTGTTATAACGTATTCGCAGCGTGTTTTGGATGTAAATATAAATTCTGCAAGAAATTACCACTTTAAATTCATTCTTTTAATGTATAAACAGGCCACTGGCCACTACACATATTCAAATTTAAAGTATGTTGGTTCATGTAAAAGAAAAATAGGAAAAGACGAAAAGAAAAATACACTGGCACCTGTTGCATATGAAAACATGCATATAACAAATTTATAAGATAACAGGCTGATTAAAGCTTCTAGTACTTTTCACTCGAAAAATATTGCGAAAGGGTAAGGAACTACTTGTCATAAAACACTCCTTTCTTCCTCCATATGCTCTACCATGTAGGATGACTTCCTACAACCTCTCTTAATCTTGAATAACTAGTCCTAGGGGTAAACGGTGTACCAAATATCAAACTTGTAGTACATATAATAGAATCAAATATTCTGAACAGAGCAGAATAGAGTAAGACACGTCTTGTATTATGTCCACTGGGTACAACGATGTACTTGTCTTTTTGGTAACTGATAATGATCAAATGAGACGAATGAATGTTTGAATTTTCGCAAACGTATTGTTATTCTAACCAAAGAGCAGACGCACTTGTAAAGCAATAAACGCAATGTTTAATACACATTTAGGCTACATTCTCCACCTCGACAATCTAAGGAATAAAGAAAATCCGTAAAGGATTTATATGGAAGAAAAGACAAGCAGCTTATAACATAACATAACATAACATAACATAAGTTTTATTTATATGACTTGAACGAAATCGTTCATCGTCAAATAAAGAGAATGCTTCTTATAATCGAGTTTTCAAGTCATTCTTAGACTGGTCATGAGGAAACATGCAGATATGAATTTGTCAAAAGGGTCATACACACGTACATGCACAAATTCATTTATTTATGACAAGCTGATGGTAGAAATTCAACACAAACATACAGCGGAACTTTTATATTTTCATTGAAAACTGAAGCGCTGTCATACGCCAGAAACACGCTGTTCACTCGCTGGCAACGCGCTAGACACACGTTCAGTACGCTGAAGACACGCTATGCACACGTTCCCAGAACGCTGGAGACACGCTAGAAGCACGTTAAACTTTTGGCGAACGTGTTTCTAGCGTGTCCGTAGCGTAAGTGAACAAGCTCCTAGCGTGCTAAGCGTGTTCGGAACGTGTGCGGAACGTGTGCGGAGCGTGTTCGAACACGTTCGGCACACGCTGAGAAATTTTAAGCATGCACAAAATTTTATGAGATACTCAGCGTATCGCAACGTGTTACAGCGTGCCGATAGCGTGTGCGGAACGTGTCCATAGCGTACCCGACGTGTTCGCAGCGTGTTATAAAAAATCAAACACGTTCCGCACACGCTGGCTAAAACGTTAAGGTGTGACAGCCCTATTACAGTTATATCACGGCGGTTAGAACAATGTATTAATGGTTTTTCTCACAGCACTGAGTAGGGCCTACTATGACTTTCATGATAATCATACATTATTTCGGCCTAGCGTCCAGCTGCTATCCCAAATAGGTCTACGATTCATCGACCCATTTGTGATCGAGACAAATAATCGAAAAGAAATAATACCGCCGACCCATTGGTGGAAGACAAATAGTCTGAAAGGAAGAGCACCGACTTCGATGACAGACCTTGGCCCACTTCTGCCAGAATAACAGCGGCTCGACTCTCATTTTCTATTTAACAGTATTCAGAGAATAAGGGCCGGGATGATTATGATTTTGATGATAAATTTAATATTAAATCAAAAGTCTGGAAAACAGGCATATTTTATATTTGTTTCGGATCTGATTTCCTGATAAACATTTACATAAGTGACACTTATCGTTTTGACTTTTAAAACTAATAAATAAAAGTAAGATTTTTTTCATAAATTCTTCTTTCTTGCTTTTGAAGCCTTTGAATATCAGTTGGTCAGTGAGCCCATTTAAGGGGGGGGGGGGGGGGGATGAAGAGAATTTTTTTAATTTCATTGAGGAATGAAACTTAAAACCCAATTTGTATACTGTGTGATGATACGCGAATACCTCAATGAAATAAATATATTATCTTTTTCATATCTAACAAATAGCTGCATTGCAGGCTGAGAACTTGATTAAAACAAATTTTCAGCCAATCGGCTAGAATTAAATGATGAAATAAATTTCTAGATTAGATAATTAAAATTAGAATTACACTTTAAAAATGGAATAGATATGAGAAACAAAATGAGAACGTAAATCGAGAGGATTTCCCTACTGCGGTATATCAAAGAAATAAAGGACACACGACATTTTCTTCTTCTTTTTCTTTTTTTTCTTACGGTGCAAATTCCATTCAGCAGCCATGCTCAAAGACTCAGATTTTAAAAAAATGCAAACATATATTCCGATTAAAAACACGCGCACTTTCTCATTTGATAATTTGCAATCTACCTTAAAGCCCAGCATTTATATGTATTTGTTTTGGATATTTATTTGTCCAGCCTTATGTGTATTTCATATTCTGTTTGAAAAGTCACCGTGATCAAAATCTGATCTTTTTTCGCCATTCTATATTGATCCGTTTTGTTAAATGTCAAACTTGTATAAATTGGTTTTTAAAATATTCAACATCAATTTTATAGAATAGTACCCATATGGCCGAAGAAACGCTCGGGACTTTTTTTAGTACATGTTCTTGATGTACTTTGTCTTAAATCATTTTAATTTGCATTTTATCTAATTTCATTCCTTTCCGATTGAAAAGTGAACAAATATCAAGTCATAAAATGAAGTACTAGTTAATTATGGCATTAATCGGAATTTATATAGATATGCATAAAACTTTGCGAAAATTCCGTAATTTAAATGTTACGCGGGACCTCGAAAGCAACAGACGTTTCAGGATCATTGAGTACTTTTTATACGCCACCGACTACGGCCGTATATAAGTATCTTTGTCTGTCCGTCCGTCTGTCCGTTCCAACGTAAAAACGTGCGTCCGTTCGTCCCAATCTTGTGAACGTATCTACTCCTTTATATATGGACCGATTTGGACGAAACTTTCACAACATGTTCATAGTCACCTGATTTAAAGCATGTTTTGGAGGTTTTGTGAAATTCAGCCGCCGTTATGGAAAAATGGGCATTAATGTCAAATTTCTTGTGAACGTAACTATTCCTTGGACCGATTTGGATGAAGCTTTAACAAAATGTTCCTAGTCACCTGACCTTACCCATAAAGTCTGAGTTTTGTGAAATTCAGTTGCACAATGGAAAAGGTGGCCTTCATGTTCAATTTTGGACCAATTCGGATGAAAATTTCACAAAAAGATCCTTGTCACCTCGGGCATTGTGCATATAGTTGGGATTTGGTGGTATTCTCTTGTGTCCCAGAAAAAGGGGCCGCAATATAAAATTTCTCCTTTATCTACGGATAGATGTCCGTCCATGAAACTTTCAAATGCTTGCGCAGGGCTTGTGTTTGACCAGTAAACCCGGGTTTTGACCCTGGCAAATCTGAAAATATACTATTTTGACCCTTAAAAATTACTCCCATGGGGGTCATTTTGACCCCATTTAGAGAAAATTCTGAGGGCCGAATTTTCACTCGAATTTTCAATGATGTATCTTGTGTACTATTTAGAATCCTACTGATTATTTTTTCCCTTTACATTATTACAACAAAATGTCAATTCACACTGAAACCTGTATACACACAATTTGCCTTTTCTGTTTTTTTTGACACCTTAAGAATAAGTTTTGACTCCCAGAATTTCACGGTTTAGGAGTCAATGACTCCCCAATTACAAACACTAGCACGAGCCCTGCTTGCGGTTCATTAATATATGGCCATCTGCATATTGTCATCATATGGCCATGTGCATATGGTCCTGATTCAGTGAAATATGCAATATTACGAAAAACGGACCTTGTTGTAAAGTTTCTAAGAACATAACATGTACATTTGTGGATGAAAGGAAACAAATTCTTCATTTAAGGATTAAGGGCGTAACTCCCATTTCGCAATTTACGCAAGTGCGTAAAAGAAATAATCATGTGTAGATAAATATCGTTTATGAATGATCATTACATCGAAACTACAGCTTATTCAAGCTGTAGTTTTCTATGTTTTGATTATTCACTAACGCTCAAATAATAAAAAGGGAGGCGGGCGGAGGGCAATCATTTTTTCACAGTTGTCATATCGCCTTTATCCTATATATTCTTTGTTTGTCGCCTTCTGAGTGCGTATAAATTTAAAAGTCTTTGTTACGCCCAAGAGGATAGATTTGGTTAATGACGTTCAACGGTTATTTTTCATCTTGTAAACAGGGGCATATTTCCACATTTTATTTTAATGATAATCCTTTTGGCGGTGTATCAACGGCACTCCACTAGAGTTCAATAAATCGGGTTTAGTAATACTATGTATCAAATGAACGGCAAATTTCGCGACAATTTGCTTGATAGGCCTACCACTCGATAAATTATCTGATTAAATTCCATTTCGACGTTGAAAGACCGTCAGTAGTGAGGGTTTCTTACAGTTATTAACATCGCGAAATTTACATTCATCTCAATCAAAACCATTCTAAATCGCCCACTCTGCGCTCCATTCATTAAATTCAAACACTCACTCAAACCAATCATAAACGCTTCAAAATCACTATAAAAATAAGATCAACAACTTCATTAAAAAAATATAGCTAGATAAAATCGATATCACTGACGTGATTGAAATCATAAGCGTCCGTGGGGTTCTTGAAGAAATAGGAAGCCATTCAGTATAGAACTTCTATGCATAATTATATAAAGGTAGGTAATAAACATCGCTAATTTCGTTCATCCTGAAAGAAATTAGCGATATTGGATTACCTCCCTTTCATTTCACTCGAATTTCAATCATTGCACTCATTCAACACCGCTCCAAAATCATTCACCTTGTCAATTTCACGATGTTACGAACTATAACAGGCACGATTAACGTGCGACTTATGTACAGGGAACCATGGACCATCAGATCCTTATTCAACATGTGTGCAAGACCACTTTCAAAGCTTCGGTTCATGCTGTATTTCTATTGTTTCGGGATTCAGAAAAAGCGTTTAAAAACTCAAAATATGCCATCAATATCACGAATAAAAGGAATTTTGACTTAAATTTTCTTCGGGTTCAGCCGATCTTACTCTCTTCTAGAAAAGCTGGAATACGTAAATTAAAACAGCAACCTTCAAAAGCTCGCTTTATCCTATTAGCGTGCGACGAAGTCAGTTAAAACTTGTTTAATTTCAAGTAAATTGTACAAGCGTAAATATTTTGTTGATGGAAATGAAAAAAAGTATTTATCTTTGAGGAAGAAAATTTAGTGGCAAATGAAAAAAATCACGTGGTTTGTTACAAGTATTCTTTCATTTTCCACTATGTTTTCAGAAGTAGAGGATCTGTCATGAAGTTTTATTTGAGACAAGCTGATCTTTACCGAGTCTGGAATTAAAATTGTTATTAAACGAGCATTTGCGAGCTTAATACCATTTCTATTCTAGACGAGGTTAAGATCATCTTGTCTAAAATAAAATCGAGTAGATCTAACAGATTATTCAACATTAACAGCACTTTGCTATGGCGTAACTTCCATTACGGAATTTACGCAATTGCGTTAAAGAAATAATCCTCTGTTGAAAAATATCGCTAATGAATGATCATAACATTGCAACTACAGCTTATTCAAGCTGTAGTTTCGCCATGGTGTTCTGATTAATCACTATCGCTCAAATCATAGAAAAGAAGGGGATGGAGGGGGCGGATGGCATTCATCTTTTATAGATGTTCACTTATCGCCTTTATCCTATATAAATTTTTAGTTGTCGCCTTTTGAGTGCGTATGAATTGTTACTAGATAATTTTTGAAACGCTCTTGCGACAGAAATACCCCGAAAACGTGCGATAGATGACGTCATGATGGTGTCATTTAGAATGTGATCTTACACGGATATCTCTGACGGGTGTTCGTTTAAGAAGACAAGGTCACTGCGCTATGAGCGAAGCAATTTTCATCATAGGTGTCAAAATGTGGGATTATGTCGGTTAAGGCACTTTAGGCTAAGATATGGTCTTTTAATTTTATCCTTATTCCGCTTTAATTAAACTTTGATCAAATACATAACCAAAATTTCAGATATTTTTTACCAATCTGGCTCATGTTTCTACAGGTATGATTAAGAAGAAAACAGTCACTGGAGGCGAAGATCAGACTGCACACATGTGCTTGTTTTGTTCTAAACTATTTGCCAACAAGAGGCCCAAGAGGGCCTATATCGCTCCACTGGCTTTAACATCTTTAGACTTAAATTAAATGAAGCTTTCTTTGAATGAAAACAACATTTTCAAATCTCTTAAGACCTATTTTATAATAACTAACAGGCTATGGCCCACATTAGACCAAAATTCTCAAGTTTCATCGAAATCGGCCAATGTTCATCAGGAGATGTATTTCAAAGATTTCGGACTCAAAACAAGCCACACCCTGCCATGCCAATAGTTAAGGACCAGTCAAAATTTTGCAACAATTTTTGAAAAGGGTCACAAAAGGAACATTCTGTTTAAATTTCATTGAAATCAGCCCGGTGATTCAGGAGGAGATGTCGTTCAAAGATTTTGGGCTCAAAATAAGCCACACCCTGCCATGCCCATACTTATGGGCCAGTCAAAATTTTGTGAGCAACTTTTGGAAAGGGTCTCCTAAGGAATATGCTGGTAAAGTTTCCTTGAAATCAGCCCAGGGGTTCGGTAGGAGAAGTTATTGAAAGATTTCGGGCTAAAAATAAGCCCCACCCTAACACGCCCATATTTGGGGGCCAATCCAAATTTCTTGAACAACTTTGAAAGAAAGTCACCCAAGGAACATTCTCGTAAAGTTTCATTGAAATCGGCCCGATGGTTCAGGAGGAGATGTTGTTTAAAGATTTCGGGCTAAAAAAAAGCCCCGCCCTTCCACGCCCATATTTGGGGGCCAATCAAAATTTCAGTAACAATCTTTGATAAGGGTCACCCAGTAAGATTCAGGTAAAGTTTTGTTGAAATCAGCCAAGTGGTTCAGGAGGAGAAGTCGTTCAAAGATTTCGGGCTCAAATTAAGCCCCGCCGTGCCACGCCCATATTTAGGGGTCAATCAAAATTTCGTGAACAATTTAAGTAGACGGTCACCCAAGGAACATCCATGCCAAGTTTCATTGAAATTTGCCCAATGGTTTGGGAGGATAAGTTTTTTTTTTAAGATTTTAAAGTGAAAAATGCCACGCCCTGCCACGCCCATATTTGGGGGTCAATCAAAATTTCTTTAACAATTTTAGAAGAGGGTCACCCAAGGAACATTTCTACCAAGTTTCATGAAAATCCGTCCATTGGTTTGGGAGGAGAAGATGTTTAAAGAAAAAGTTTACGCACGCACGATCGGACGGACGGACGCACGACGGACACACCGCCATGACAATAGCTTGCTGGCCTTCGGCCAGTGGAGCTAAAGATTAGTGTATGTACAGCAGACATATGTCGTGAACATGAGGATTTTCAAACGATTTTGCTTAGTCAATGATTGCAAAATGTTCCTTTGTTGACCATCTCTAGAAAAAATTCGGAAATTTTGATTGTCCCATAAATCACAAAAACCAAACAGAAAAACGCACACTTACGAAAAAATCAATGCCAAATGCTATTTTATAAAATATTTTAAAAGATTGGATAACAAATTTTGTTCCTAGGTCAGGAAGAGGTCATTGGCTGTCAGATTAAAAATATAAGTATATATTCGAATAATTTGATTTGAGATGATTTCATTCATTTTCGTGCATTCTGATTCGCTGAAAATTTGGTTTTATTTCTAAATGAAAAGAACTTTGAGTACGCAGCTATTCTGTAAGCTTCCGCAAAAAGTAATCTCAAAAGAAATCCCCTTCATTATTGACAAATATTTACATTTTTGCTGTACGATATTGAATTATAAGATAGGAAGAGATTATTTGTTGCATTCACGGAGGAATTAAACTAAAACCCCAATAACACTCATGTGTGAATCCGTTTCGCGTATTTACACAGAGTAATTAGGTTTTTAGTTTCATACCTGAATGAAATCAACAAATATCATCTTCGTCTCTTAAAAAAAAATGAAATTAGAGGTATTCTTGTATGTTTTTTTTTTTCTGTTTAACAGATTATCCTAACTAGCCATTAATCACCATATTTGTTGAAAGCATCACATATTATCCAAATTTATTCAAACACTCTTAATATCAATTGGAATTTCTGGAATGAATTGTCTTTCATTGACTAAATACGATTTTTATTTTCAAAAAATAGAAGTGAACTACTCTACCATTCAGAACTACTTTAATCATACGGGAATTATTAAAGGACAAAATCTCGGACTGCAATTAATCGGCCCTGCGTTCAGGATGAAAACTTTAGCGAAATGATACCTCGCTTTGCATGTATGTCCATATCGGAGTATCACCTCAACGCGCTCGCGAAACGCTTTTACATCATGAATGCAGTGCAGTTTCAGTGAACTACGTCAAAACTCAATAACGCAGAGCAGAAATCGCAGTATGACATTAGTTCTATGTTGTATCCATTTTAGAACATTTGTAGTTATTTTAAATAAATCAAGGGAAAGTGATTTTAGTTACTTTTCTGCATTGTAAAATGGGTTAGTCGAATCTCGCAATTTACATTCAAGATTTGCCCCTGTCCGTCATATTCATTTTTTAACATTTCTGAAGGTCCTGATTTTTTTCAAAGACAAAGTCTACGAACATAAATGGATAAGTTTGAAAAAGAGACAACAACAATGAAATTCTAAGACAAAAAAATATCTCGGACAAATTTGACTGAAATTGTGCGGCTTTATTTTATTTTATTTTATTTTTTTTTATGAAATATGTTTTGCGAGTCCTTTTTTCACAATGAAGTATTTGAGCGACATCTCCTCCTTTATCACTTGGCCAAATTCAATGAACTTCGTCAGAATGTTCATTGGATGATCATTTCTATTTAGTGCTCGCAAAATTTCGATTGGTCGATAATTATAAACGTGGCAGCGCGAGGCATTCGTTTCATTTTGAATCTTATAAATAACATCTTTTCCCTTTAAAACTGGACCAATTTTAATGAAACTTGTTCCTTTTGTGACCCTTTCCTGAAATTGTTCGCGAATATTTAATTTGTCAATAAATATAAATATTGGCCTGGCATTTTCTGCACTCTGTAACTTTTGAATGACACTTTTTCTTATCACTTGACCCTGAAGTTTAATGAAACTTTGCCAGTACAAATGTACCTTGTAACCATGATTAGCCTATCATTGCCATTATCAAAATTCAACAAAGGTTGTTCGCAAAATTCTGATTGAGTCATTTCTTTGGCCTAAACCAATTGACCAATTTCAATAAACTGTGCAAGAATGTTCCTTTGGAGACAATTTTCAAACCTGTTTGCGAGATTCTGGTTGTTCCATAATTTTTAACGCTTTGAATTATTTTAGTAAAATCTCCACCTGAGCCACAAACGAAACTTTCCCCGAATGCTACGTCTGTTTAACTTCTGTTAAAAATTGAGTCACTAGAGGTGAACCGATGGACCATTCTGACCCTCTTATTATAATTCTGATCGTCTTTAGTTGAGCAAGTCATCAATTACGTTAATATTAACATGCTCTTTTTTTCCATATATGTACCAACAAAGTTTTCGTAGACAGACATACATTCGTTTGTCTGTGGTAAGTTCATCCGTTGATTGTCGGAGCATGTGGGTCTGTTTTGTTGGTTTCCCAAGTTGAATAGTCTATCATGTGGATTCACCATTTAGTATTTAAGCATTATTTTAATCATTTTAATCAAAAGATATTTGTACACAAGGTTTGAAATGTTTATAGCGGCCATGTACAATATACGTGGACATTAGACGAATTGTGCTCTAGTTTTAACGTATTGTTACCAAAGATAGCGTAAAAATTTACACACTGCTATATTTTACAGACTTCATCGAGTAATTAATGTCTCGAAGAACATTATGAGTATGGGACTAGGGAGCATTGGACCAGTTTACAGGATCTGGCACTGTGTATTGTCCTGGATAGGTCCTCAAACTCTCCAATTATTGCTTGTGTTAAGAACTCGTCGCCGGTATCAAAAAATGAACTGTCCAATATAAATTTGGTGTAGATTGTTTGGCCATCTATGAGCTTTGATATCACTTCTATGCTGTTCTGGTAGTATTTTCGATAATCTTCTGTTTATATTGGTTTCTGATGCCCTGTGTGTATAGCCAATTACTGATGAAATGCTCTCACGTCTCGGGTTCTTGGAAACATCTCTTGCAAATGGAATTTACCTGATGTTGATCGAAGGATGCTCTGTTGGTTTGTAGGATATAAATTCAAGTGATCAGTCTTGCTTTAGTTTCGGCTCGTTGTATATCTTTGAGGTTGCATCTGACACTGGAGTTTTTGTGGTGGATTTTCCCAATTCTGAGTACATCTGGATTAAGGTCTTTCAGGCTTGACTTTTGATGGATATAGGGATCTACCGACCAGGATCTTCATCTGTTGTTTGTATAGATTTTAAAGCTGTTGTTTTCAGTTTCTCTTTATCAGGTTAATGTACACAGGACTTCATACGCAGTCGGCAAATTGCACTCTGCTAGGAGTATTCTATCTCTCAGTGAGAAGAAGCTTTTGTCTTCCGAATCTTTGACACCCAGGTGGCGTTCTGCAATCGAATATTCAACCGAGTTAATTAAAGTTGTATAAATTAAGTTAAGCGAATTTTCATGTACTATCAATAAGAGGGGGTGATCCCTAGTAAACTTGCGGCTAGTGCAGTCACTCGGGTAAGAACTGGATTTGTTTTAGAGCCTTTGATTGAAAGCCATCAAGTTTCTTCAGGTCTGTGTCTGACTAGAAAAGTGATTCCAGTCTATATATTGTTCTTGATACAGCCAAATTACTTTGGTAGATCTTTTTTGTTACAGATTTCCAAGTTTTGTTAAGGGCGTGTAATAGTATACTTTTCTATATTCCTGTTGGCAACTTTTATTGTTGTTGATACTGACAGATGATCTGATACAATTGTGGTTGTTTTTATAAGTGGCAACTTTACATCAGATATTGCAGGCAACGGAGTTCTTCAGAATATAGTTTAATTTGGCATGTTGACCACCATTTACATTGTGGAAAGTGGCGACTTTCTGTTTGATAATTGATCAAGATAGGTTTTTTTAGGTTAAATTTCTGAGGAGGATATCTCTCTCGCTAGCAGAGTACAAGAAAGGGGACATTTAAGGACGTCCACTCGCCCGGTTTTTGGATTTTCTGCCATTAAAAAAACGTTTTCGTTTGTGCGATCGTTAAGAGACAATGAATTCAAACTATGTTTTTCGATAGAACTGCGTATAAGGTTGACAAAACACCCAAACATTTTTGATAAAATCAAAAATTAAAAAAAAAATCGCTAATTTTTGTGAGCATTTTTTTTCCATTTTAAAGATTTCAGAGAAATCGTATCTATTCAACATTACACTTTGCTTGCCCTTCGGAGAGAAAGCAAATAGTTCATGTAGTTCATGTAGATCCGAGGCCTTCATGCAATTTGCATAAGCTGCTTTAGCTTCTACGGCCCTTTTCTTTTTGTTTTCCCTGACGTTTTGTTTTTCCAGTTCCTCATATCGTTTGTCGTTTGTCTTGTTTGGCATTAGTGTAACTACACTAATAATTGATAATTCTCAGCTTTCAAGCTGAGCTTTATTTTTGTCAAAAATTAGTTGACAATCATTATAAAAACAACACTGCATATTTACATGTTTGTTTAAAGGTAAAAGACATGATATTATTTACAAAAACGCCCTAACTGCTAGATGTACAAGGTAGAGTGTTGCAACTGACTAATACTATTAGTTACTTGTAACAATCTGCTTCGAACTTATTTTTTGGATGCCATTGTTTGTTAAGCCTATTTTTAAAGGAGTTTACAGAGGGAGCAGTTACTACATCATTTGGAAGCTTATTCCAGTTATTTATTACCCTGTTGCTAAAGGAGTTTTTCTTTATTTCAGTCCCAGATCTTTTCTTGTATAATTTGAGGCTGTTTCCCCTGGTGTTTGTCAAATTACTAAAAGTAAATAGTTGTTTTGACGTCTTATCAATACCAGTTATTAGTTTGTAGGTTTCTATTAAATCAGCTCTATCCCTCCTATATTCTAGTGTTGGCAACCCTAGTTTTTTTAACCTTTCTGTATAGCTCAAATGTTTTATAGACTTTACTAGTCTGGTGGCTCTCCTCTGGACATTTTCTACAGAGATTTTATCTTTCTTAAGCGTTGGTGACTTATGAAAATGGTAAAAAGAACCCCTACCTCATATCCCTAAAACAAAATATCAACAAATTTGCTATTTCCTATATTGGAATTTTTTTTTTGAAATTTGAACTTTTTTTTTTGTAAATCACCTCCCTTAATTAAACAAATAAGTCAAAATATGTAAAAAAAAAAAAAAAAAAAAAAAAAAAAAAAAAGAGTAAGACTGTGACCCCATTTTTTTCGATTGTCAAAATAATCCTTGGGCATTATGTCACAAATTTGTGTTAAGAATATAAGTAAAAGTTTAGGAGTATAATTATATTTATTTTACTATAAAGCATGTATTAGTAGCCCTCAAAATTAAATGAAAAATATTTCTATTATTGACCAAATAAATATGTGATATTTTCTATTGCTTCATTAAAATTCTATATTTTTAAAATAATTTTCTGGCATAGGTTGTCGTTCTTAAACAAAACATATATCTAAATCAATTGCTGTCAGAATATTAATTTGTCCAAAAATAATTTCAAATCAATGGTGTAATTTTCATAGAAATTAAAATTAAGAACCGCAGGGCACTAAATGTTTTTGGTACTTTTTTTCGAAGGTCTCTGAATGATAAAAACTAGCATGGTGATCCCATTTTTTCTTTTCAAAAATCAAAATAAAACGTTTATATCTATTTTAAAAAATCAGGTTCAAAGAAAAAGTTAATATTTGGAAAATGCCGAGCGAGTTTCCTTAAGGATCCACAAAGGAACATGGTTCAAAAATAAAGGACCCCAAATTATTTATGGATTTTGCTAAAAAAAAACTTCTAGTCTATATATCCAAAAGGTGATCCAGTCTATAAATCAGAGTTCTCGGACGCTTGAAAAGCAAAACAAGCGTTTCCCGGGATTGCGTGAGTAACACATAACGTTAATTTAAAAAGGTATAAACTTTGAAAGAAACTCAACATTAAGAGTAAAAGTATATTTTGTTTAATGGAATTTTGATTTGAAGAGTATAAGGCAAGAGATTTCTGTTTTTGTAATTATTTCCAAATGTTTTGTGTTTTCGCGACCGGTTTAATAAGCAAACATTGATATTTGCTTTTCGTTTTGATATATCCGTATGAATTACTTCTATTCGTCGTTAATATGTCTTTGCTGTTTACACTTATCTCTGTCAAGTAGATCTTATCTTTTCTAAAGTAGTTACAAACATTTCTTTAGAGTTATTCGATTTACATCCTAAAATTCACCGACACTTCTTTATCGTAGGTCAGCATGCCCACTGGGTTTTCATTTTGGGGGTACATGTACCCTCTAAGTTTAAAAAAGAGGGTACAAAGAATAATCTAGCGGTACAGCAAACCCTTAAATTTCAGAGTTAAGGCTACACCATATAAATCTTATTAAACTTTCTCTTTATATTACTAGTTAGAGTAAAACTAATTTTAGGCCCGAAACATCTACAACTGTTTTGTTGTAAAAAGCATCAAAAATGGAATATATTACTAAAAAAGTATTTTAAGTTAAGGCACCTTCTTCATAATTTGCTGTTTACAACCATTTTGTAACCAATTGTAAGCCCCTCTAACTCTTGCAAGTTGATTTATAAAATTTAAGAAATTAGTTTCTTTAAACTTATCATTAACACAAAGTAGTTTTCAAATAACAGAAATCAGTTGAATCACTGAAGAACCTGTTGAATTCTTTTGATATACAGACTTAAATAATTGGAGTTTCATGGCTGCCAATGTTTACGACTTCAATATTACCTGTTGATTGATGAGCAATACAGCTTCTTCAATACCTAAAATGAACGACTGACCAATTAACGAGTGGATTTACAGCTGATAATAAGGCTTGCAAACCAGATAGTATGCAGATACTCTTTTATTCAAAACTTTCACATTATGGTCATTATCTATCTACGTTGATCAATTATTCTTTACGTGCTTGCACATCTGGCCTATAAAGCTGTATGTGAATTGATGCATTTCTACTTGAATTACGTATTGTGGTACGTGAATGGGCATTCTGGTAGGTCAACCTGCTTTTAATATGTTCATGGATTCGAAACCCAGATCCTTGAGGGTGTTCATTATGAACCTGGCGCTCTCTGTTAAAATTTTACCAATTAGTAAATCGTGAACTCATCACTAGCTCAAAATTTTACAAAATGCATCAAAAACAAGATAGCATTTGCTCATCTTTCATTTCTGGACTTTTTTATAACTGACTTTTTTAAACATTTTTTAATGTATTCATAGTAATCGTGAAAAATACACCCCCCCCCCCTCCCCCCTAAAAAAAGGACCTAAAAAATTTGATAGCCGAGAAAAGGACAGGCATATTTGGTTGTTTTAAAAAAATCACACAACACTGCAGGTCTTCATAATGCCTGTTTTTGCTATTTTTTGAAAATTATAACTATTTAATGATGAAAGGGATGTCCTGGTGTCTGGAAGGAAAGGGATCCCTTGGTGTCTAGAGGTATCCAAGCCGTAACGATTAGGTCCAAGTAGGGACCCCATTTAAAAACAATAAGTGTTGACCACTGTTGCTGTGTGCTGCAAACCTGTGACTTAGTACTTAGCTAGTGAATTAGTATAACATGAAGTGGCATGCATGTTTTTATTTTCGTCAAATTTTGAGGTGGATCTAGGCAGGCCTGAATCTAGTCATTATGGATTAAATTATTATATACTCTGACACAACTTCTCCTTTCAAGGAACAAATTCTGACTATTGGATATGGGCTACTTAGCCAGAGCTTGTGCTAGCTTTTAAAATTTGGGAGTCAATGACCCCTTGAAAAAATACTTATGAGGCAAAAGCTGTTTTTGCTGTTTTTGGAGTGGTAAAAAAAAGCAAAAGGTGGAAACTTATCAGTCTTTAAATTAATCTATATAACTGAAACAACATAAACAATAAAGTGTAGACACACTTTATTGTTTATGTGTTTCATTTATTTAGATCTTTTGTAATAGTATGAAGGAAACAGTTGATCTGCATAATCTTTGATATTGCATAGTATGCACCACTGGAAATTCTGTTGGTCAAAATGACCCCCTTCAAGAAATTTTTGAGGGTCAAAACCCTGGTTTAAGGGTGAAACATGAGCCCTAATGGCCCTTTTTATGCCCCCATATCGAGAGATCGGGGGCATATTGTTTTACTCATGTCCGCCTGTCTGTCTGTCCATCCGTCCGTCCATCTGTCCGAAAACTTAACCCGAAAACTTAACCTTTGCCTTTCCTCCAAAAGTATTTGATATACAAAGCTGTACACCAAAGTCAAGGTCATCTGTCAAGGTCTAACTTTAAAAAAAATGCTGTTCCGGGGGGCATTTGTGTTTCACAAACACATCTTGTTGAAATTGGTCTTTTTGATCTGTTTTGATTGTAGGCATCTTCTCACAGTTTTACACTGTGTGTCCTGATGAATTTGTTAACCCCATTCTTAGATCATTATTTTTCAATACAACCATATGTTGTGAGTACTCACTGGAATTTTCTTGATGAGACAATTCCATTGAATACAGACAAGAGTAAGACTTTGTAAATATTGTGAAAATAAATCAGTTTTCAGTGGTTCTGAAATAAGCTGCCTGAGTTGTCAGACTTGTCCATTAAGCAGCATGGACAAGCAGATTTTCATGGCTCAGTTGTGGACAAGTGAAAAAATGTTGAGAGAAACATTTTTTTTAATAAGTTGGCTTTTTCTAATTTCAATGTTATCCCATGTCAACAGTCAGTCTATTTCTTGGATGCTTTAAGTTTTTATAGCAACAACAATTTTGTTTTCAATATTTTGCAGACTTCAAAAAAATAAAGGACAATTAGGCTTTAGATACAGACAAGCCAGTTTGTGACTGTTGCTTGTCCATGGACAAGCAGACTTTCAAAATATTTCATAAACACTTGTTTAATTTCATAATGCCCTTTTTTCGTGTAAGTGTAAATCTAAAACACATGAACAGGCGACCAAAACTTATTTTCCTTTTCAGTTCAGCCATGGAGACCCCACGTCCTGATGGAGATGTCGCTCCTGCTAAACAACAAACTATGATCTACATTTGTGGAGGTAAGAATTAAGCCGGAGGGGTGTGGAATTCCTATGCCCAACTTGTTCGACATGGGCTTTTCTACCTGCGAACAAGTACATTTTTCAAGGCAACTTGTCCGAGGACATGTAATTACCAGGGCAAATCTTGGAAAGACACTAGATAGTTCTATGAGATCAATAAGCCTAATATATATCAAAGGGTAGAAAACATTGATTTTGATGAAGAAAATGCTGGGTTTCAGCATTTTCTTCTTTAAAAACAATATTTTTCAAATTTTATCTGTTTTCTTCTTATGCAGACAAGTTCATTTTGATCATGGGTAAGAAGAAAAACATCTTCTACTTGTCCAGGGACAAGTAGAGAAAATGAGTATTTCCACATCCCTGAGCCTTATCCTGCTGAAATTTAGATTTTGTTATGTCCCTATCAACAAAATGGCAATAAGCATATAGAAATATCAATGTGGTTGCATATGTGAATTTGGTGTGGGGGCATTATGAGGGTAGTGTGTGTCTGCATTCTTGTCCAAAGCATAACTTCTTATTTATGATTGATTTTCAAAATAACTATGCACATTTGTTCCCCTGGTTGAGTTTTAGTGGCATGCCAAGAGTTTGTCCAAGGTCAAGGTCACAACTGGAGGTCATATGGGTCTCCGGTGAAAATAGAGTATTTACAGGGCATATGTGTCTGTTATATTCTAGTTTAAACAAAAATGACAATTTATGGACAGTTTTACCCTAGAAACATCATACTGTCAATGTCTTCAATCCCTTTATCCATTTAGGACTAGAACAATATTAAGATTGTTTTTCTAAAACGGAGGGCATTAGTATGAAATTTGAGATCAGATGCCCTGGGGTTTTCACTGAAAATTTTAGTTTTAAACAGTAACTATTGATACTGTTATAAATATCAATTTAAAATAACACAACTATTTACAAATTCTCTTGACATTTTCATGGGAGGATTAAAGGGTAAAAGGAAGGCCTTTTTATGATACTTGAGAGGACAGATCTTAATAATACTAAAATGCACCTTTTAGATGTAAATTTATTGCATTCAGTTTATAAACATTAGATTCTCTTGAAAATTTCCTTATCATTCTGTAACCTTTGAACTGCTTTCAGAAAATAATGCTGTCATTCTGATTGACATAGTGATGGGCAGATTAATTGATTATAATGGATAATCAATTGGTTTGGGCTTCTGATTGTGATAATCGACTAAGAAATTTCATAATTGATGAATCAGTTCCTAAAACATAAATGAAAGCCATTATATATTGTTTTCCACACCAACATCAGTTTTAAGGCTCAGCTTGAAACAGTTCTAACTGCTTATATGTTAATAGGTACCTACAACTGTTTCATGAAGTTAGTAGAAAAATCTGCAGAAAAAGTCTAGAGCATATGTTTAACTAAACTTTCACGTTCTATTCTTCAATCTTCACTATACACTAGGAGTGCTGTATTATCAATCTCTGAAAATGATTGTACAATCGATCATTAGTAAATTTTACTCTTCCAACTAAAAACCAATTACTAATTATGATTTAAAACCGATTGCCCAATTCTACATTGACATTTGGAAGGGAAGGTGTAAAACTATTGTTAGTGTCTTTGTGCTGGACCCTCGATTTGACTATCCCTTCTTGTCACATCATCCAAGGCAACCTGACATAGTAGTCTAATTTGAAATTGTGCATCATGCTGTCTCTAACTGAAATGAAAACCTGAAGTTTGTTCGCTTTCAGAGTGTCACATGGAAAATGAGATTAAAGCCAGGGATCCAATCAGATGTCGGGAATGTGGTTACAGAATCATGTACAAGAAAAGAACTAAAAGAAGTATCCTTTCATTACATTTTCATACTTATCCATACCATCAAGCAATAATTTAATTCAAATTAATTCCATCAGATTTTGCGTATTCCGATTGGCTGAAATTGTTTTTATTTCTCAATGAAATTAATTTTGATAACGCAGCTATTTTGTAGACTTCTGCAAAAAGTACTCCCATAGGAAAACTGCTTCATTGTTGACAAATCTTTACATATTTTCTTCAAAGAATTAAAAAATTGAGAGATGAAGAGCTAATTTGTTGATTTCATTGAGATATGGAACTAAAACCTTATCACACTCATGTATGAATCCTCTTTGCGTTTTCATACAGTGTGATTAGAATTTAAGTTTCATACCTCAATGAAATCAACAAATAATCTCTTCATCTCTCAATCAAAATGAAATGCGAAATAACATTTGTTACATCTCTATTTAATTGTACATTGTTGACATCAGAATTGAGCCTAAAACATTCGAGAGATGAGGAGAATTCATTAATATCATGGAGGAATGTCACTAAAAACCTAATCACACTGTGTGATAATGTAAAGCGTATTCATACTAAAAGGTGATTAGGTTTTAGTTTCATTCCTCCATAAAATTAATAAATACTCTCTTCATATCTTTTAATTTAATAAATCGAAGTGGAACTATTCAGATTTATTAATTAAGAAACAGATTTGTAACAGAACTACTTTGTGCGGAAGCTTACAAAATAGCTGCGTACTCAAATTTGTTTTTATTGTGTAATAAAAACAATTTTTCAGCCAATCAGACTGCATGAGTCTTAATGTAAACAACAAGAATTCAATTACTCTGTACAATCATCACTGAATCATAGGCTAACCATAAACATCAGCAACTTAGCCCTCATATCAGTGGTTCAAATTTCTCCGATTATCAAAAAATAGCGCTTGATCAAAAGTCAGTGAAATCAGGACAAAAACATTTATTTTGCAGTCACACAAAATCATTTATGTGACTTTTTTTCTTGCTTATTGCTGAGACAAAAGTTGAATGGTCAGTTAAATATAGTCAAAACATTCACTTTTTAGCTCTGCTATTTTTGGAGAAAACCAGAGGTATTGCTTTAGCTTTGGTGTCGTCATCTTCGTTGATGTCATCATCTAGCAAAAACTTTGACATTTTGTGATATCTATGGTTCTAATGAAGGCATTCACATGAAACTATGCACACATGTCCTCCATCGAAAGAGCAATCCTTACTGTTAAGGGGAATAACTCTAGATGCATTTAGTGCAAATCCTGCCTCTTAGATTTTCATCCACCATCCAGCAGTTTCATCCACTGTATAGCAACCAACAGCCAAGCATAGGCTGCTGTAGGCAGTACTCTTGTTAAGATATAATACTTTTGGAATCTAGACTTTTTATAATTGTTGCTGAATAGGAATACCTTTAGAAGAGGGTGTTAGTAGTTCAAGATCAACTGTATTTGTGATAAGTTGGTCAAGGTCATCAGCCAAGGTTACTGTTAGTTTGTTGATGCAAAGAAAGTGATGGGTGGGGTAAAGACCAGTCTAAATTCCTCATTTCTCAACCCCTATGTTGTCAGCAATCATTGCAATATTCTCAATGAGACATTTCCAATAAATATGGACATCGTAGGATTCATGTAAGTATAAGTCTAAAAATCTGTAGCTCTGTAAGGGCTTTCTTTATCCACTGATGTACCATAATGAATTTTGAAACTTCAATTAATGTCCTTAACTTTGTGTTTTAGTGATTGTGTTTGATGCCAGATGAAAGTCTACAGAAATTCACAGACTATGTTATAGAAATGATGACTCACGAAATTAATATAGCATAACTATAAATTGACTTGTTTGATTTTCAGTAATAGACTTTGTGCAAGGACAAACCAAGGTTTATTTATGTCTGAAGCAATCAATCAAACTATCCTAGGGGGAACACCCAAATAAATCTTTCTCATGCTACATAAAAATGTTTGAAATAACTATAAGCTTTTGCTTGATATCCTCTAGTATAAAGATAGGAAGTTTAATGGATTTAAACAAAAGACACCACCCTACTGAATGAATCGCTTCACATGATTCAGATTTTTGTGGCATACAAAAAACATATTCTCTGTATGTGTTACATGATGATGAAACTTACAACAAGTACAGTCCTTAGTGAGATGTCTAATGGATCTGCCCTGGAATCAAAAAGAAAATATTCATGGAACATGTTAGAAACGTAATATCCCCACTTTGCATGTACAAGGTTTGATACTAACTACTTTTTACAACCAGCCTGAAGGACCTGTCAGCCAAAAATATTACAGGTCCTCCATGATAACAACAGGTTCTGCATGAAAATGATGTTTGATTTTCAGGATAAATTGCTAGGAAAACATTGTAGAAAAAGAAGAAATTGCATGTCAAAAGCAATTTCTTCTTTTTCTTCAATGTTTTCCACTTTATTTGTTATGCAAATTTTTGTATTGGAAAGGCATTTTTTTTTCAAAACTTAACAGATTTGAAATACTTAGTGAGAAATAATACCCCCACTTTGCATATTGAGGGGTCAGTGCAATTCTATTATAAGTGCCTACATATTTATACAATATTATAGCGCTGATCCCTTAATGTGCAATGCAGGAAAATATATTCAAATATTCATGAATGCTTCTGCAGCCTAAATGCAGGACTATTTAGTTGAAAAAAAAAAGAAAAGAATGTATGGTTTTCAGCAGAAAATAAAAAAGATAGTATGTGTAGTTTGTATATAATCTTATTGACATATATGTGACCAGACACGCGAAAAAGGACCATCTGAGAACTTTGGATTCATATTTTAAAAAAAGATTGGTTCTAGAACAGGCCAGCCAGAGGTCGCATTTTAAAAATTATTTCATGAGAAGGTAGAATCATTCTAGATTCAGAAAATAAGCAAAGTGTCTACCCTAATTAGTCTGCACAATCTGCGCAGTCTGACTAGAGTCAACAATTTACACACTACCCAGATGGTCCCTTTTTGCGTGATGGGTCACATATACGGCTGTAGTTTTGATAATGTAACCACCTGCAACAACTCTGTTGGTAGCTTGATCAGATATGTCATGACTCAATTAATGCACAGATATGTTATATCTTAGCTAATATGAAAAACTCAAGGATACTTCAAAAATTCTTTCATCATTTATTCATTGTGATTTCATCATAATTGGTTTCATAGCTCTATATTACATTTTGAACTGTTTTGAGTTATGAAGATTTCATTATTATGCCCCCTCCCCTTCGAAGAAGAGGGGGTATATTGCTTTGCACTTGTTGGTTTGTCCGTCCATCTGTAGACCCTTTTTGTTGTCAGAAGCAAATCTCAAAAAGTATGCTTGGTACTATCATGAAACTTCACAGGTGGAGAGATCTCATTAAGGAGAAATACAATGCACAAGAATCATAACTCTTCTCATCACATTATTTTATAGCCATTTGTCAATTGACATAAAATATGGCATTGACCTGCTTTTATTAGGAGGGGCATGAATGTTTTACAAACATCTCTTGTTTAGATATATATGTCAGGCAAACATGGACCTTCTGGGAAGTGTCAATTGTAGTAAGACTGTGCAAATCACAACCCTCATTTCTTACTTGGATGATTTTCTAATCTAGAATGATCATTCTAACCTTTCCTTATAAGACATTTTGAAATATTTCATTAGGTATAGTTTTAACAGAACCAATCTTTTTTTTTTTCAAATGTTTGTTTCATCGACTTGCAAGATGGTCCCTAATTGAATTACTTGTTACACATTGTACAAATTATGTCCAATCATGTATATTGTGAAAAAATGAAAAAAAATAAATGAAAACATTGTACTTCTACTCAACTGTTTTCATCTCACATGAGTAGAGAGTTATAAACCATCTCCACACTATCCTGCTTTCAGAGGCCTATGAAGAAAATAAGTGTTAGAAAACATAGTGAAAATGAAAAAAATGCTTGTTACAAGCAATTTTTTCCTTTTTAGCTCACAACGTGCTCAAGGGGAGCTTTAAGGGTGATGCGGGGTCTGTTGTGCGTCGTCCATCATCAACAATTTAGAAAAACTTCTTCTTCTCCTGAACCACTGGGTCAATTTCAATGAAACTTTGCCAGAATGTGGGTGACCTTTTTTTAAAAATTGTTCGCTAAATTCTGATTTGCCAAAAATATGGGCATGGCAGGGCATTGTATTTTTTCACTTTGAAATCTTTGAACGACATCTCCTGAACCACTGGGCCACTTTCAATGAAACTTAACCAGAATGCTTCTTGGGTGACCTTTTTTGAAAATGTTGGCGAAATTTTGATTGGCCAATAAATGAGGGCATGGCAGGGCGGGGCTTATTTTAAGACCGAAATCTTTGAATGACATCTCCTCCTAAACAACTGGACCAATTTCAATGAAACTTTATAGAATGCTCCTTTTGTGACCCTTTTCAAAAATTGTTCGCAAAATTCTGATTGGCCCATCAATGTGGGCGTTGCAGGGAGGGGCTTATTTTGGGCCTGAAATCTTTTTAAGACATCTCTTGAACCACTGGGTTGATTTCAATGAAACTTTACAAGAATGTTCCATGGGTGACTTCTTTCAAAAATTGTTTGTGAAATTCTAATTGGCCCATAAATATGGGCATGGCAGGGTGGGGATTATTTTGAGCCTGAAATCTTTGATTGACATCTCCTCCTGAACCACTGGACCTATTTCAATGAAACTTTACCAGAATATTCCTTGGGTGACCTTTTTCCAAAAATTGGTTGCGAAATTTTGATTGGCTCATAGATTTTGGTGTGGCAGGGCGGGGCTTATTTTGAGCCCAAAACTTTTGAAGGACAACTTCTCCTGTACCACTGGGCCAATATCAATGAATTTTTACCAGAATCTTCCTTTCATGACTCTTTTCAAAATTATTTTGCAAAATAATGATTGATCCATAAAAATGAGCATGGCAGGGCGGGCCTTATTTTTAGTTGCCTCAGTAAAGAATGGATGGGCAGGGTCTAATTTCACTTTAAATTCTTTGAATAATATGTCGTCTTGGACAATTAGGCAAATGTGAATGTAACTTTGTCAGAAAGTTACTTGGATGGACCAATAAAATTCAGGTGAGCGGTTTAGGGCCATTCTGGCCCTCTTGTTTACATTATTTTCCCCCCAGGAAAGACAAAAACGTTTAAAACTTCGTGAATTTTAAATTGTTTTCAGCGCCTTCTTTGAATTTGGACTATTCTAAAATTTTATCGTCTGGTAGTGTGTTATTTTGATCACTCGATCTCTTCCAACGATGGCCAGTCCGTTTGTCTATTTATAAGTAATTTCTTATCATATTCTGAACCTTTAAATCAGACAGCTTGAAAAACTTTTTTTTCAAAAAGAACCAATAAAGGAACTTTGAAAATCTTTTCAAATTAAACAATAATAAGTTCAGATTTAATAATTTGTATCAGCATCACTTGATGCTTCTCAAAAAAGATAAGATATACCCTTTAGATCCCATTTCCAAGACTCAGTGCGAAACAGTTGTAACTGCCTATAAACATATAGGCAGTTACAACTGTTTTGCGCTGAGCCATGGATTTGGGCTCAGCCAGGGATTGTCCTATTCACATAGGTCCAAGGAAGGGAATGTTTAACTGAAAACTTAAAACAGAACATTACATGTGAGTTATTTGTTATAGGCAATGCCTTTAGGCCCCCTGAAAAGGTCCAATGATGCCATTTTGGTTAGGGTCTAATATTGGCTAGCCTTTTTGGCTGCACTAGCTTAAAGGAAACTGAGACATTTTAAGCCTTACTGACTGAAGGTCAGGGGACCTTTAGGGATATCTGTTGTCCGCCCGTCCATTAACCTTTGCTTGTTAACTCTTTGGAGTCCACAATTTTTATCCGATTGTATTCAAACTAGCTCAGAAAGATTGAATCAACACAAGGATGATTCCTTTAAAAAAATGGGCTCGATCTGTCAAGCATCACAGAAATTTAATTAGACACTTTAAGTCCACAGTTTTTATCCGATTGTCTTCAAACTTGCTCAGAATGATTGTACCATCACAAGGAAAATGAACCTGATACACCTGATCATGAGATTTTGTGGTTGCATGATGTCCGTCGTCTGTCGTGCAACATCCGTTGTGCGTCATCAACATTTATCTCACAGACACTCTAGAGGCCCCATTTTTTGTCCAACCAACCTGAGAATTGGTCATTCTGATTATCTTGATAAAATCTCAGTCGAGTTCGAAATTCTGTCAACTTGTGTCAAAAATGAGGTAAAGGGTCAAATATTAGAAAAAGCTTGTAGACACTCTAGAGGCCATATTTTTGGCCAAATTAACCTGAAAATAGGTGAGAGTGATTATCTTGATGAAATCTCGCTCAAATTCAAAATTGGGTCAAGTGGGGTCAAAATCTAAGTCACAAGGTAAATTCTTAGATAAATCTTGTAGACACTCTAGAGGCTTTATTTTTTGCTCAATCAAGCTGGAATTTGGTTAGATTGTCTTGATGAAATTTCTGTCAAGTTCAAAATTGGGTCAAGTTTGGTATAAACTAGGTCATTAGGTGCATCTCAGGAAAGCCCTGTAGACACTCTAGAAGCCATATTTTTTGCTAGGTCAACCTGAAAATTGGTCAGATTGATTGTCTTGATGAATTCTAGTTAAAGTTTAATATTGGGTAATGTTGGGTCAAAACCAGGTCACAATGTCAGATCTAAAATTTTTTTAGACAATTTAGAGGCCATATATTTTTAGCTCACCGGAGCACAAAGTGCTCAAGGTTAGCTTTTGTGGTCCAGTGATGTCTGTTGTCCTTCATGTGTTGTGTGTCCTCAACATTTACCTTGTTGACACTCTAGACGTCACATTTTTACCCGATCAACCTGAAATTTCTTCAGAACGATTGTCTTGATGAAATCTTGAACAAGTTTAAAATTGGATCAAGTGGGGTCAAAACATAAGGTCACAAAGGTCAAATACATTGTAGACACTTTAGAAGCTATATTTTATGCTCAAACATGTTGAAAAATGGTCAGAATGATTGTCTTGGTCAAATCTAGGTCAAGTTTAAAATTGGGTCAAGTGGGGTCAAAAATGGGGTCACAGGGTCAAATCTTAAAAAACCTTGTAGGCACTCTGGAAGCTTTATTTTTTGCTCAATCATTCTGAAAATTGGTCAAAATTAATGTCTTGATGAATCTCGCTCAAGTTCGAATTTGGGTCAAGTGGGGTCAAAAATTAAGTCACTTGGGTTAAATCTTAGAAAAGCCGTGTAGACACTCTGGAAGCCACATTTTTTTACTCAATTAACCTGGAAATTTATCTGGAAATTTATCTGAATGAATGTCTTGATAAAATCTATCGGGTTCAAAATTGGGTCAACTGGGGTCAAAAATGAGGTCACAGGGTCAAATCTTAGAAAAACCTTGTAGAAGCCATATTTTTGCTCAATCAATCTGAAAATTGGTTAGAATGATCATCTTGATGAAATCTAGGTCAAGTTTGAAATTTAGTCAAGTGGGGTCAAAAACTAAGTCATAGGGTCAAATCTTAGAAGAACCTTGTAAGTATTGTAGAGGCATCATTATTTGACCAATCAACCTTAAAAAATGTTCAGAATGATCATCTAGATGAAATCTAGGTCAAATTCAAAATTAGGTTTAAGTGGGGTCAAAAATGAGTTCACAGGTTAAAATCTTACAAAAAACTGTGTAGACGTTCTGGAAGGCATATTTTTTGCTCAATCAATCTGAAATTTGGTCAGAATGAATGCCTTTATGAAATCTAGGTCAAGTCAGAAATTGGGTCAAATGGGGCCTAAATGAGGTCACGGGGTCAAATCTAAGAAAAACCTTGTAGACACTGTGGAACCCATATTTTTAACTCAACCAACCTGAAAATCGGTCAGATTGATATTCTTAATGAAATCAAGGCCCAGTTCTGAATTTGGTTAAGTTGGGTAAAAAACAAGGTCACAGTGTCAAATCTTAGAAAAACCTTGTAGACGCTCTTGAAGCCATATTTTTTTGCTCAATCAATCTGAAAATTTGTTAGAATGATCATCTTGATGAAATCTAGGTCAAGTTTGAAATTTAGTCAAGTGGGGTCAAAAAATAGGTCACAGGGTCAAATCTTAGAAGAACATTTTATGCATTGCAGAGGCATCATTTTTTGGCCAATTAACCTGAAATTGGGTCAGAATTTTTCAGCCTTTCTAAATCTACTTTAAACAAATTTTGTCAGTTCATTCAGGTGTGCAATTTAGGGCCACTTAGGCCCTCTTGTGTACTTTTCAATTTCTATGAAGTTAACCTTAGCATATTTATACAATGTGATTAGGTTTTTAGCTCCACTATTGTCATGGCGGGGTGTATGTCGTCCGTGCGTCCGTCCGTAAACTTTTACTTTAAAAATCTTCACCTCATAAAGAACTGGATGGATTCCAATCAAATTTCACAGGAATGTTCCTTGGGTGACCCTCTATCAGGTTCCTTCAAAGATTTTTAATCGGTTGAAAATCATGGCTGTAGTGGGTGTGGCTTATTTCCATATATGGTAATAGGTGGCTTTTCTCAGAAACTAATTGATGGATATAAACCAAACTTCACATGAAATATCCTTGAGGGACCTTCTATCAGCCTACAAAAAAAACATTGTGATCAGATGAAAAATATGTATTTTATGGGCGGAGGTCATTTCTCTATATGTTATATAGTGAATCTTTAAAAATCATTTTCTCAGAATCTAACCAATGGATATCATCCAAATTTCCCTGGAATGATTCTTGAGTGATTATCAACAAGTCTATAAAAAAATATTGTGATCAGATGAAAAATGTGTATTTTATGGGCGGAGGTCATTTCTCTGTATGTTATATAGCGAAAACTTTGAAAATCATTTTCTCAGAACATAATTGATAGATATCAACCAAATTTTACATGAATGATACTTGAGTGACCCTTTATCAGTATAGCAAAAATTATTGTGATCGGATGAAAATCATTTTCTCAGAATCTAATCAATGAATTTCAACCAAATTTTAGTAGAATGATTTTTTAGTGAATGATTTCTGTGAAGTTAGTTGTATCAGTCTGCAAAAAAAAAATTGATTAGATGGACAACATATTTTTTTTATTGGTAGAGGGTATTATAATATATAAAGTGAATATTTGATCACCCTTTTGGTATCATCTCAATGATGAATTTTTCAAGACTTGTAAAATTTAATCGGTGTAATAATTATAGATTAGAAGGAATAAAGCCCATGTTGAAATTCAAATGTATAGAAACATAAGTTGAAATAAGTAGCCTGAGAATACCCGCTCAGAATTGGTGAGTTTAGTTGAACGAAGGGTGAATCTGCACAGAGTGTAAAATGATGTTCTGACATTCAGAGTGGGGCAGAAAGAGTTGAGTTGACTGTACTCTAAGGCATCGGGCAGAATAAAATAAATATATTAGATTGAATATTTTACATCTTACTATCATTAGTTAGAATTTTGTTTTGATGACAAACAATTGTGGAGTAACATCTTGTAGTAGTGTTTAACTAAAAGTGGAAAGATCTACAATCAAAATTTTGCAGACCAACACCAATATATTGTGCAGTAACATTCTGTTAGTGTTGAAATTCTTATATTGGATATTGGATTCTTGGATTTTAACAAAATTTTACTAGAATGATCCTTGGGTGACCCATTATCAAGTTGCACAAAGTTATTGTGATTAAATGAAAAATATTTGTGTAACAGGTATAGTTCAATTTTCAATGTTATTCACTGATCATGAGTTTTTTATGCAGAAATATTTCAGCATATGACCATTGTTTACTTGAAATAAACATTCACTCATTCATTCACTTCAATTCTCTTTTAAACAGCTTTATCATCCTCTAATAGTCATTATCAGGATATTCAGGCCTGTGGAGCGAATCAGGCGCTCAAGCGCCTCTAGTTAGAATAATATCTCCATAAAATACTCTCTTTATTAAGTTAATGCCACTGAGAGCAGAGGTATTATCATTCTCAGACTACAACTGAACTGTCGAGATTCTAAGACACGCGCGGTTTAAATACGTTTTACGGTCTATATAGCGGATTTTCTGACAAAAGTATCGAAGCCAAAGGCGTGATAAAAACGGGCTGCAACTGTTTTATGCGGTTGGATCTGGTAAAATACATTTAAGTGCTACAATGGAAATATCCGTTATTAACGCAACACTTCGTCAGTTTAGTTGCTATAAAAAGGAGTTAAGTTTTCCATATATATCTAATGTATGTTTAAATACTGTCAGGTCAAGTGCAATTAAACTGGTAAAACGCTATTACCAAGATTGGGATTAAGAAGATTCCACAGTGTGTATGCAATACGGAAACTGTTTTATTATCGGTTAACATGGACAGACCCCTTAGACCAAAACTAAAAACAATTATTCGATACAGTTAAAGTGTCTGTAAGTGCATCAAAACTTGTCTGAAACTACCGGTTAGGTTTCAATTAAGTTTCGCAGGTTTGTTCCCAGATTATCCGTGTTCAGATTCCGACAGCTTTGAAGGATTTCAGAAATCATGTAAAATTGTTTTCGCTCTCATTGTTGTTGATTTATTTTTTCTCTGAAAAAAAGTCCTATAGACCATTTCTAATTTACTGCATAAAATTACACGGAGAAAAAAGAAACACAACTATCTATCTCTATAATGTTGTTGATAAATTGTATACCGAGCCGCATTGAAAACGTGTCTTCTTCTTTTTATGTCAATTAAATGATAAATATGCAGAAAAGAACCATATACATGGCTCAGCGCGAAAGAGTTGTAACTCCCTATAAACATATAGGGAATATAGGGAGTTACAACTTTTTTGCGCTAAGCTGTTGTTTTAATGTCTTGAAAAATAAAATGTTTATAAAGAATACATGAAAAACAAATTTTATACGTGATTTCGTTTTAGAATGTTAGTAAAGAAAAGGATTCGGTAGAAAATTTTCTTTCTCGAAACGTTATGATTAATAAAAAAAAATGCTATCTGGTACTCATTTCATTGATATTTCATGTTTAAACTGTCGTTTTTGCCTTCAGGTGTGTAGAAACGTAAGTAGCAAGTAGGCGCGTGGTCGAATTTTCTGGATGCAACATGGCGTATAATATCGTCATGGTCTACCTAAGGCTTCGTTATTCGTCTGTAAGCATAGTCAGCTTCTAGTGATTTAAAAGAGATCCAATGTTCATAAATGCTCGCAAAATCTTGTAGTAACGGTCTTAGGCAAAACGACGCTTCTAGGATTGCCAACAGGCTTATCTTGTTTTCATTTTTTTTTTTTTTTTAGCTCCACTGGCTGAAAGCCACTGGGGCTATTGTCATGGCGTTGTGTCCGTCGTGCGTCCGTCCGTCCGTGCGTGCGTGCGTCCGGTCGTAAACTTTTCTTTAAAAAACTTCTCCTCAGAAACTACAGGATGGATTTCAACCAAACTTCACAGGAATGATCCTTGGGTGACCCTCTTTCAAAGTTGTTCAAGAAATTTTGATCCAATGAAAAACATGGATTTAATGGGCGTGGCTTATTTCCAAATATGGTAAAAAGTGAGTTTTCTCAGATTCTAATCAATGGATACCAATTAAATTTTACATGAATTACCCTTGGGTGACCCTTTATCAGTCTACAAAAAAATCATTGTGATCGGATGGAAAATATGCATTTTATGGGCGGAGGTCATTTCTCTATATGTTATATAGTGGAAACTTTGAAAATCATTTTCTCTTAATCTAACTGATGGATATCAACCAAATTTCACTGGAATGATCCTTGAGTGACCCTTTATCAGTCTACAAAAAATCATTGTGATTGGATGAAAAATATGTATTTTATGGGCTTAGGTCATTTCTCTATATGTTATATAGTGGAAACTTTGAAAATCATTTTCTCAGGATGTAACTGATGGATATCAACCAAATTTCACCGGAATGATCCTTGAGTGACCCTTTATGAGTTTACAAAAAATCATTGTGATTGGATGAAAAATATGTATTTTATGGGCAGAGGTCATTTCTCTATAAGTTATATAGTGGAAACTTTGAAAATCATTTTCTCAGAATGTAACTGATGGATATCAACCTAATTTCACTGGAATGATCCTTGGGTAACACTTTATCTATTTACCAAAAGTTATTTTGATTGGATGAAAAATATCTATTTTATGGGCAGAGGTCATTTCTCTATATGTTATATAGTGGAAACTTTGAAAATCATTTTCTCAGAATTTGATTTTTGGATATCAATTAAATTTCACTGGAATGATACTTGAGTGACCCTTTATCAGTGTATCAAAAATTATTTGATTGCATGAAAAATATACATTTTATGGGTGGAGGTCAATTCTCAATATGTTGAAAATCATTTTCAACATCAGTAGAACCCCAAATATCTAAAAATCTAGTCAAAACATTTATTTGCTTTTACAAGAATTTCAAGCCTGTGGAGCGACTCAAGCCATTCATGGCTTTCTAGTTTTTTTTTTTTTTTGGGGGGGGGGGGGGGGGGGGAGGGGCATATTATTTTTTATGCTGTTGTAATTTATCTTTATGTCCCCCTTCGTTTTTAGCTTACCTGAGCACAAAGTGCTCAAGTGAGCTATTGTGATCACCTTTTGTCCGGCGTCCGTGCGTCGTCCATCGTCAGTCGTCAGTAAACAATTTCTTTAAACGACATCTCCTCCAAAACTACTTGGCCAATTTACTCCAAATTGAACAGAAATGTTCCCTAGGTGGTCCCCTTTCAAAATTGCTAAAAGAAATGAAATCAGTGAAAAACTCTGGTTGCTATGGCAACCAAAGTTGAAAATTTAAGAAAATCTTGTAAAATTCTTCTTCTTTAGAACAAGCAGGCCTACAGCCTTGAAATTTGGCATGGATGATCAGCTCATAGATCAGCTCTTAGACCTGAATAAAAAAATAGCTAAAATCATACCTGTTGGATCACCAGGTGCGGAGCACTTTGGGGAGGGGGGAGTTCTTTGGGTTAATTTTGTAACCTTTTACCTTCTTCTTCTTCTTCTGAAAAGAAGCCCTACAGCCTTCAAATTTGACATTGAGGATCAGCTCATAGCTAAAATCATATCTGTTGGGCTGCCAGGTGCGGAGCACCAGGGGAGAATGGGTAGTACTTTTGTGAAAAATTTGTAATCTTAAACCTTTTTCTTCTTCTGAACCAGGAGCCCGACAGATTTGAATATTGGCATGGATGATCAGCATATGGACCTTTATAAAAAAAAAGCTAAAATCATGACTGTAGATTCAACAGGTGCGGAGCAACAGGGGTGAGAGGGTAGTACTTTTGTGAAAATTTTGTAATCTTTAACCTTCTTCTTCTGAACCACAAGCCCTACAGACTTGAAAATTGGCATGGAGGAACAGCTCATAGACCTTAATAAAATTAGCTAAAATCATGACTGTAATGCCACCTGGCGCGGAGCACCAGGAGGGGGGGGGGTAGTACTTTTGTGAAATGATTTTGTAACTTTAACCTTCATCTTCTGATGAACCAGGAGCCCTACAGACTTCGATATTGGCATGAATGATAAGCATATGGATCTAAAATAAAAAAGCTAAAATCATGAATGTAGGGCCACCAGATGCGGAGCATTAGGGGGAGTACTTTGGATCAATTTTGTAATCTTTAACCTTATTCTTCTCCTGGATCAGGAACCCTACAGACTTGAAAATTGTAATGGGTGATCAATATATTGACATTAATAAAAATAGCTAAAATCATGACTGTAGGGTCACCAGGTGCTGAGTCTCTTGGGGAGGGGGTAGTACTTTGGATAATTTTTTTAAATCTTTAAACTTCTTCTAATGAACCAGGAGTCCTACAGACTTGAAAATTGTAATGGATGATCAGCATATGGACATTAATTGAATTAGCTAAAATCATGACTGTAGATTCACCAGGTGCAGAGCATCTTGAGGGGCGTGTGCTTTGTTGAGAATTTTGAATCCCTACAGCCTTTATATTTGACATGGATTGATCAACTCATTAAAGAAAACTTGAAAAGTCTCAGACTCAGTCTGTATATCTGGCATAGATTAGCTGATCACAGACCTTTTATGAAAAAAAGCTTAAATAAATAATGACCAGGGGAGGAGCAGAGGGGGGGTATTTCAAATGTTATCTGATTGAATAAGTGAAAATCTCTTTCTGTGGTTGCATGGACATACCTAGGTAATGAAGCTTTTTTTCTCAGGTGAGCGACCCAGGGCCAATGGTCCTCTTGTTTGCATTGCACATGACGGTCGGTCCGACCGTCCATAGACCGTTTTTTGTCCGTAGCATATTTCAAAAAATATGCAAGCTAGAATCATGATTTTTCACCGAGGTGGATAGATCTCATTGAGAAGAAGTGCAGTGCGCAAAAACCATAAAGGCTCACCCTTGCATAATCAGAGCACTTAAATAATCACTGAGTATGTTACCAAAATGATCCAGATAGACAGTCTGTAGAACCGTTGTCTTTCTAAGTTTTCAACTTCAGTTTGGCCAAACCGGGCCTTTTGCGAAGTTTGTAACCTGTGCCTCACGGTTCAATTGATTACATCGCGAAATTGACTCTTATTCCGATCAAAACCATTCTTAATAGCGCTAACTCATTGCTCAATCATTCATCCCAAACACTCATATAAAACAACATTTAAATACGTTCCAATATTACCAAAAGAAATAAGACCAACAACTTTTGGTTCGAAATGAAAATCGCTTGAAAAAAATCCATAGTTTCACCGACTGTATTTTATTTGGAAGCGTCTGATTGGTTCGTAAAGACAAAGAAAGATTATTGTAAAACTTTTATGTATATTTTATTACAGGGAGGAATTAAATATAGCTAGTTTTGTTCATCTTGAACAAAATTAGCGACATTGTATTACCTCTCTTTATTTTCATTCATCACTCGCTCATCGCACGCATTCAATTTCGTTCCGAAATCAGTCCAAAATCATTCAACTTGTCAATTTCACGACTCTTGTTAACTGTTGTATATATATTACGCAAATGATTCAGTCCTGGTGACGGAAATAGTGGCAATTAAATATGTTTAAACTAAAATCCTACCCTGCAGTTAGTAAACAGTCAATTTTAAGATTCTGCTCAGTTTTCAATTCAGTATGCGTCCTTTGTCGGGATGAAACTCATTTGGCCCACAGAATCACCCGAATTATCGTGACTGGAGACATGATATGCCGCGACGGTAACCAGCCCTTCGTTCAAGGAGCCTCGGACTGAAAACATTTGCAAACTGTTACCCATTTTGCCCGTCGTAGTGTACTCACAGTGGCAGGTCCAAAGGGGGTTCAGGAGCCTGTAAAAACCGTGACCGATCTGAGGCCATTTCATTCGATTGTGACGGGGAAATTGAAACAAAATTGGCTAAATGTAGGAAAACGAACTTTCGGTCGGTTTTTTGTAACTACATCTTGAATAATCTGTATTAATTTTTTTTTAACTTTTCGGTGCCGTTTAATCGACGAATAACAGTAGATTATCATTTTGATAAACTTGATCTCCGCCTTACCGGTGAAATTATCAAAAACTAATACCCCGCTTTCGTTCACGGTTTCACACTATTTCACGGTCGTCATCTTAGCCGCGCGGGACTCAAAGAGCGACGTCATCATGATCAATTCATAAACAATCACGTGCGAAATGACGCTCTTTATCTTAAATTCAGTCCACATTTTGTCTAATTTATGCATTAAAGAAATAGAAAAATCGTTAGTTTTTAGACTTATAGCCTATCGATTTATGTTTAGGTTCGTGAACCGCGTGAACAAAATAAGCCTAAGTATTTTCACTCGTCTTGCACTCGTAAAAAAATAGCCTTTGTTGTTCACTCAATGAAATGTAAATCGATCTTCAGCCTAGTATGAACTGTTTCAAAGTATGGATTTTCTGAGTCCTGACCCCCTCCCCCCCCCCCCCCCCCCCGTGACTTTGATGGTCAGTTTGGTGTTGGCCCTATAACTGACGTAAAAAAGGGGGAGTTTTCGTGTTAATCGACGTCGAATGATTGCGCCCGTGTATTTCATTAAACTCCTATCATAGTCAACCTTGAATTTTTACGCAAAAATCAGCCCTCAAGCGACAGGGCGCAGAAAACCCTAATTTGGAACAGTTCATCATGTACTCGAAATCCTGATCGGAAACAAACGATTATCCTCTGTGTTACCATATGATGGTTATATAATTCAATCTTGCTTTTCGACAGATAGAAAAATATCTAGAATTATTCTCGTATTACGCAATTGCGTATAGCGCGTAATTGTTGTAACGACCATATGCGTAACTAGGATTTTAAATCATACCGGCACCCAGATGGCGATCAACATAGAATATAAAGGATAAAGGGGATATGTTGACTGAGACAAAAGTTTAATGTCCTCCGTCCTCTCCCCTTATTCATCAACGACATTTTTTGAAAGAGGATTTATTTCTTATACGCACTTGCGTAATGTGCTCAATGGTAGTTACGACCTTGACTAATGGACACCATTACAAAAAAAAAAAACTCTCCAAAATTTTTACATTTAGCTTGATTTCGAACTCACTTCGTGCTCGATTAAGTTTTTGGGTGATGACGTCAACAAAATGTCACGTGGTTGCATAGCGAGATCGAGGCCACATGCATATCCGCCGCCATTGTTGTGCGTAGTGGGATTGTGCTTATCGTAGTCCAATTTGTTTTGTTCTCGTGGAAGGAAAGAACTGACAGCAGTGAAAAACGATCAAGTGTCACTTAAATCCCCCTTTTCATTTATAAAGACTATATTTTACCCTTAAAGTGAACTTTCTGGACAGAAAATATTGTGGAATGTCTACGAGTGTCGATCAGGTAAGATGGCGGACAGGCGTGATCAATTTTCCGATTTTACAATGAAGTTGATTTGACCTTTGATTTTTTGCAAGCACCCTTTTCAATGTCATGAAAACCTAACGTTATTTGTTTTCTCTTTTCATATGATGTTCCCACTTTGAAGAGAGGAAAAGGTCAGCCAAACCAAGGTAAATTGTCCAGATTTCTTTTTGTTTACCAAACTAATGAGAATTATTTATGAATTAGGAAAACAAATTGACCTCATTTATGTTTGTGTTAAATGAGAGTAGACTGACTGGTCTATTTTGTTATTCCATAGTTGCCTGCATAAGAAAATTCAGGTTTGAAAATATTGCAAGCTGTCGTTCGCCTAGACTAAAGAATGCAATAATTCGAAATTGCCTGTCCTTTTCTTTTAAAAAATGCAATGACCGATTGAGAGGGTAAAAGAGAATTGAAGAAAATTGTCAGTAGCCATGTTTCATTTTCATCGATGGTGGCACTCATCTTTTGACTATCTATCTCCTGGCCACCAATGGGTTGATCATAATTGTAGACCTATGCGGGGATAGCAGCTGGTGGCTAAGAAAGAACGTAATGGTAGTACTGGTATGCAGACATGTGATATCTCCCGATCTCGGCGTATTCTCCCGATATTTTACCCTTCCTCCCGCTCTCCCGATCGGGAAACCATTTCTCCCGACCTGAAGAAATTTGAGCCTGAAAAAAAAAATCAGGGAGCGAAAAATGCAAAATCGCCGGTCTGAATGCTCGAATGACGAGTGAGAAATCCAATATCGGGTAAAGCGTTGTTTATCTGTAGACTTAGAAGTGTCATCTTTTATCGTCGTCGGGTAGATCAACTATTGCCGTCAAACGGGTGCTACTGTACCTATCACCCTTCACACTGTATACGAAATGACTTATGACGATCGGCAATATTGACCTTTCTTAGAAACTGGATCTAAACCGGGTGAAACGGTGTTACTCAATATTACTTTAAAAAATGTAGTGGATACAACTACGGACCCTTGTCCCCGATACAAGTTAAGCTGTGATTTTATCACCTATTTTGAAAAATTAAAATGGTTGTTAACACAGCTAGTAAATTTCCGCCATAAGTAAATAACCTTTTTCAAAAATCCGCGAAAAATTTCCACTACGCGATGAGCGTCATGAAGGAAAAGGTCGAACATAATATGCAGAGCGACACGTCACACGACCTTGGTAAAATTAGGCGGCATCGCAGAAAAACCCTTGTGTCGTAACGCATAATTAAGTAAAACAAGAAGCGGTCATACTTTTATTTCGAGGAAGATACTTATTTAGTAGATCTACGCTTGTTTTATGGTCAAATTATCAAAGTTATAAAAAGTTAAAACTGTCTCGTGCGTTCTCAAATTGTCATTCAAATTAAATTATTGATATTGAAATTAAAGAAACATCGGACATTCGCTTCTTAAATGCCACGGCGATTTCATCGGATCCTCGCTGGGGTCGTTTTCAGACTTAACACACAATTTATGAATCAGCGACCGGCTTTCTCGAAATTGAAATCGAATGATTCAATCAAGTTATTTGTCAACACAAATGTTACAGATTAGAAAATAGAAAATTGTGGACTGGCTCTTTACTGCTGACACAGAGCTTCTCATTAAGCTAATCATCATGGAATAATTTGCAGAGGTAGCTCTTTCACTTTCCGTTTTCTACTGTGTTCGTCTTTAACGTCCGCGAACTCGGAATATTTTGTCCTTAATTTCAACGTTTATCGTCCATTTCCTATCAAAACCATTTATTTTTAGCGTAGTCCAGTAGCAGTAAGTGCTAGTTCCGATTAATTGGTCTGTCTCTTTGTCCGTCCATCCTAGATACGATAACGTATCCCTCCTTTGATAATCTGATGTGGGAGGCTCGACCGGCAGCATATCAGAAAGAGGGGTACATTATTGCAGCTACGTCCATCCATGCATCCATCCGTCAACAATCATAAAAATCACCTAATCTAGTCATCGGATTGCATACACAATCTACACAAAAAAGATTCTTATGACAAGGCCTTTTCATATTTCACAGAATATTGTAAATCATGAAGAACTGGTTGCCATGGCAACAGAGTGAAATAAAACTTATCCAATTACAAGGCCTAGAATTTCATACTTTGCATAAAGCAGTATTGCATAAATGCAGATTTACCTAATTCTTCACTACCAAACCCCTTGAAAGTTCTCTCCATTAAAAATGTGCCTTGTGTTTTGGGTTTGTAGATTACTCAAAGAAATAAAGAAAAACTTTAACAGTCTCCTCCTAAGTTGCAAGGCCTACATCTTTTAAATTTGGAAAGATATTTTTTTCTACTGATTATCAACAACAACAAAAAAAAAATGAAAAACACCTACATTGTGGGATCCTGAAATTTGCATAGAACTAAAAAATGAATTTGTAACATCTATTTCTCTGAAATTATAAGACCAAATTCTATAGCATTACTATCCTCTATCAAAATAAATTAAATGATAACCTTCTTTTAGTAAAAAAATAAAGAAAAAAACTTTTATGGAAAGTATTATAGTCAGTTTATGGTGTAGATGTGCATTGCAAAAAACCCATTTTTAGCCAGAACGCGCGTTACGCAAAATCTCCCTATTTGAGACCCAATCTCCCTACGAAAAGGTCTTAATCTCCCTATGAGAGCCCATGGAAATATCACATGTATGGGTATGAGAAATACAAATAATCCATTGTCAGGTCATCCAGCTTCCGTGATATTACTGAAAGATTGTTGAAAAGGGCGGCATAAAACTCCTTTGAAAGGAATGAAGCAACTTCATTTTTATGGAGAAATTCAATCAAAATTGTGTAACACTTCAAATAAGAACCTCTCTAGCGATAATAAAGGATGGAATCAAGGAAAGCAATCTCCCTTGTTCACTTTGGGCCAACTTATTTCTCGCCCGAAAGGGTCCCGATTTTCATGTTTTTCAGCCGGGCCACAATTTGAAACCCGGCCCAGTGTTCCGGCTGACAAGATGCTACAAACTGTTTTCAAATTATACCCGTTTTTGAAAGCATATGCACGCACAAAGCGGGGTATAATTAGAAAACGGTTTGTAGCATCTTGTCAACCGGAACACAGGGCCGGGTTTCAAATTGTGGCCCGGCTGAAAAATAACCAAATCGGGCCCCGCCCGGGGGAGAAATAAGTTGGCCCCTACATGACAAAATGTTGAAGCTACCTTTCATATACAACTTCTATTCTGTTTTGACAAGAGGAATAAGGAGTTACAATAGCCTGCTTTAGTGTGGATATGAGCACATTTGAGTATCTATTAGCGCATTTGTGTACTTTAAACTGAAACATGAAATCAAGTGACAGAAAAGGGGAGGTTATCGACGAACCTTAAACTTCAATTCCTTCTTTATTTCTCAATCCATTTTGATAAAATAAACAGCAAATGTCTTCATAGATCTCGTAGATAACAACCAAACCAGATTATCTGGTTATTTTACAAAATTAATTTTCCTCTGATATCGCTACCCTCTTTTTGAATGTTCAAGCCCTATTTTACAGGAATCCTGAAACTGCCAAAAAAAGGTAAAAGTAATATTTGCAAGTGATTAATAAACCCTTTATTCTTTATATTGTACGAAAAAAATTGGGGTTTAAAAGAACTACCAATAAGACTTTTCTGATTATCATACTTCATATTTCAGTAACAAATGGCGCAATCAAAGATGGAATGAAGGAAGAAGAGTTTGATCCCTATCACCTTCAACAACAACAACAACCACCCATACAGGTATTAATTTGTGTTGCCTTTCAGTCTAATTGGGGTCAGTGCAAAACTTGTTTTTTGTTTGATGTGACGCTACTATAAAGCAAAACCTACAGTTTTTAGCTCCACTGGCTGAAAGCCACTGGGGCTATTGTCATGGCGTTGTGTCCGTCGTGCGTGCATCCGTTCGTAAACTTTTTCTTTAAAAATCTTCTCCTCAGAAAAGACTAGATGAATTTCAACCAAACTTCACAGGAATGATCCTTGGGTGACCCTCTTTCAAAGTTGTTCAAGAAATTTTGATCCAATGAAAAACATGGATTTAATGGGCGTGGCTTATTTCCAAATGTGGTAAAAAGTGACTTTTCTCAGATTCTAATTGATGGATACCAATAAAATTTTACATGAATGATCCTTGGGTGACCCTTTATGAGTCTACAAAAAATTATTGTGATCAGAAGGAAAATATGCATTTTATGGGCAGAGGTCATTTCTCTATATGTTATATAGTGGGAATTTTGAAAATCATTTTCTCAGAATCTAATTGTTTGATATCAACCAAATTTTACATGAATGTTCCTTGGGTGACCCTTCATCAGTCTACCAAAATTTATAATGATTGGATGAAAAATATGTATTTTATGGGCGGAGGTCATTTCTCAATATGTTATATAGTGGAAACTTTCAAAATCATTTTCTCAGATTGTAAGTGATGGATATCAACCATATTTTTCATGAAGGGTCCTTGGGTGACCCTTCATCAGTCTACTAAAAATTTCTGTGATCGGATGAAAAATATGTATTTTATGGGCGGAGGTCGATTCTCAATATGTTATATAGTGGAAACTATGAAAATCATTATCTCAGAATGTAACAGATAGATATCAATCAAACATTTTTGGTATGATCTTTGGGTGACCCATTATCATGCAGCCAAAAATTATTTTGATTGGATGAAAAACATGTCTTTTATGGGCAGAGGTCATTTCTCTATATGTTACATAGATGAAACTTTGAAAATCATTTTCAACATCAGTAGAAACCAAAATTTCTAAAAAATCTAGTCAAAACTTTTATTTGCTTTTACAAGAATTTCAAGCCTGTGGAGCGACTCAAGCCATTCATGGCTTTCTAGTTTTGCTACCCCTTCAAACTATACTGAGAAGAGTACAGAGTATTTCTTATTGTTGTCTATACAACCCTGATGTCAATCTGAATCAAAGGGCCAACATAGTTCTGGCACGGATCCTACTCGGCGTTTACTGGTCTCCCAATAAAACTATCCGTAAAGCCTTTTCTAGGCTATTTTGATAGTCTATATTGGAAGCTGGTAGCCTGCTGTCTGAGAAATACTCTGATACATAGGGCAACAATACCAACCTCGGGCAAGAAATATGCTGGCCCAAAGAAATCGATACAGGCTGCAGACCAATTCTTGCCACAAACAAATTCACAACAATTATCTTGTTTTGCATTCAAGACCCAATTTTATTTAGCAAGATTTATTTCTCGAATGAAAGATGCTGCTGTCAACATTACTTCTTACTTTCAAGGCTTTATTTGCCGTCTTTACCTCAAATCGGTAAAAACTGGTAGATTGCAAGAATTTATTAGCCTGTAGAGCAATCATACTTACAATTAAGATTAGAGAATCAATGCTGAACAAAATTATTTTGTCTAGAATACGCTGTGGCTAAAAGTGGTAACTGCATCTTCTCAAGTTGCATCATTAACTTATCCATGAAACTTAGAATATATTTGTAAACAAACAAAAGAGCAACCCAATTTTACCCATAAAATGAAAAGGGATGTCCATTCTTGATTTGAAAAGTATACCTTATTGACCCTAAGCAAGGCTCATGCTAGTGTTTGAAATTAATGGGTCATTGACTTCTAAACCAGGAAATTCTTGGTCAAAACTAATTCAAAGGGGTCAAAACAACAGAGAAGGCAAATTGTTAGTTGAATTTTGCCTGTTTCAGTGTGAATTAAACACATTTTCTTATCAAAAAAGGAGAAAGTTACAGTCGGTTCAAATAGGATTTTTTTAGATTTTGTGAGTAAAAACCCTGGTTTAAGGATCAAAGATGAGCTCTGCAAAGGAGTTCTTTGATCGGTGTCTAAAACAATTACTTTTCATTTCTTTATCTCCCCATTCTCTAGGTATTTAGGGACTAAAAATGATTGTCTTATGGGCATCCAAAATCTTAGCTAATGATATTTTTGACTTAGATTCTGCTTCCACATCTCATAACCTGACTTCTGAGCTTTTGCATGTGAATCCTCAAGTGTAGCATTCATGATGTTTTAAAGCTACACCCTACACTCAACAAATTACCAGGTCAAATCAGGTTGGTATTTGGTAGGTAGAGAGAAAATTGTGAAACATTTTCCTTTTAAATTCATTTTGTTTTGTGCTCGAGCCTCCACAATAAAACTAATTTTTTATTGCGACGTAAAACCCTAATCAAACAAACAAAACTTTATTTTCCGCACTGTTTTTCTTACAATATTTAATTTTTGTGAAAAAGAATAAAGTTTTGGTAGAGGACCTGTTATTACCAGGGAGGATTTGTTATTCTTAGGACTAATAGATCCTTCAGGCTGATGACAAAAAGTAGTTGGTATTGAACCCTGAATATAATGAATCTATTTATTTAAAAATCAGATTAGGTTTGTTGACTCAAGTTTTCTCATTGCAGGGTTATGCCCCCGGAACAATGTCAAGCCCAATAACAGATCCATTTATGCCGAACTATTACAATCCCTCAATGTCGTTTCCATACCTTGGTCAGGGAATCGGGGAAGGAGCATGGTCAAGTGGTGGTGATACATCAATGTTCCCAGCCGTTGGTAGTTATGACTATAATGGAATGTTCAGTGGATTTGGTTACCCTCAGTTCTGGGGTGAATACCCCGCTAGTGAGTATTGGGGCAGTGCTACTGCGCCAAATCAAACACGCAAAGATACCCGTTACCCTGGCGAGGACTACTACAGAACTGATAACATGATTCCTAGTGACCCATACACTGCTATGAATGGTGAAATGGAACGAGATCCTACAATGAATAGTGTTGAACAGGGACTGAAAGGTATGAATATCGGAATGGACAGTCAAATGGACGGTACTGGTCATGAGCTGACCCATCCAGGAATGGACCCTTCTCTACAGGCTGGTAATGTGCCGGGTGGGGGCTCGTCTCAAGCTCCTAAAAAGACTTCCTGGGCAGCAATAGCTAGCCAACCTGCACGACCTCAACCTCAAAAGCCAAGGTCTATCCCACGTGCCCCAGTGAATCCCACAAGGCAGAATTTAGACATTGGTACATGGGACGGTAATAAAAGTGCTTCTAGCAATAGACAGGGCCCCCCTCAACAAGCCCGTACATGGAGTGCGCCCAGATCTTCAAGGACTGTGACAAGTTATAATGGTGGGGGAGGCTCTGCAAGCTCGAACCCTCCACCCAATTCGTCAGCTGGAAATGCTGGACTTGACCCGATTAATTCATCGGCAAATGGCAGTAATAGTGCTGTTAATCACCCTGTGTTAGAAAAATTGAAATCAGCAAATCAGTACAATCCCAAGGATTTTACGATTAACTGCAAAGGAGCTCGATACTTCATAATCAAGAGTTACTCTGAAGATGACATCCACCGTTCAATCAAGTACAGCATTTGGTGTTCAACTGAACATGGAAACAAGCGTCTAGATGGTGCTTTTAAGGAACGCGAGTCCAAGGGCCCAATTTACTTGCTGTATAGTGTGAACGGTTCTGGTCATTTTTGCGGTGTCGCTCAAATGATGACTGGTGTGGACTACCAGCGAAGTGCTGGTGTTTGGGCTCAAGACAAATGGAAAGGTCAAATTGAAGTGAAATGGATCTATGTAAAGGACGTTCCCAACAGTCAGCTTAGACATATTCGATTGGAAAACAATGAAAACAAGCCAGTGACAAATTCAAGGGATACGCAGGAAGTTCCCCCGGAGAAAGGAAAACAAGTGTTGAAAATCATTCACAATTACAAGCACACGACCTCGATCTTTGATGACTTCGGACATTATGAAAAACGTCAGGAGGAAGATCAAGGTCCAGTTCCGACAAAGAAGCCTCAATCGGTGTGTATTTAATTAGAGGAGCTGAATTTTTACTTGATGTAAACAAAACTTGATGTAAACATTAGCTAAGCTATTGATGGCATATTTAAGTATATATATCTTGATTTTTTTTTAAAAAGATGTAAGATTTTCTGCTTATTGAACATCAGTTCCCTAATAAATTTAAAAGAATCTTAATTTCAATTTGATAAATGAATCTTTTCTGCAGTCACTTTGAAATTTCTTAAGATAAATTTCTAAAAAGAAAAACAAAAAAAAACCTGCAAGCAAACATATTTTTTACAAAGCAGGGCTTCTTATTGACCCTTTGATCTTGAAACTTGTATCTTAAAGAGTTCAAAAACAAAAATTGAAATTAACAACACTGAGTCTGGTTTGGGAAGTTGCAAATTAACTCTAAATGCAGGGTCCAAAGAATCTACTCGTCTGCTCGTATTTACGAGTAAGAAATCCCGGAGGACGAGTGGAAATTTAAAGGCAGTCGTCCTCCCGGACGAGTGAAGAATGAATGACATGTTATCATTTTGTCTAGTGTCAGGATAATATTGGATAAAATACAAAAAAGACGCTTCGAAAAAGTTCACGGTGATAGGAGTTCGCAACACCTTGAACTGTAAACAGTCATTTACTTTGATTTCTAAAAATAAAACTTCCGGTTTTCCCATGATATAACCCGGTACCCGAACTTCGTGAAAGCAAATCGATCTCACGATCAATGAAGGTATCGAACATAGAAATAAATTTTCCCCTGTTTTGTTCATATCTACTACTTCTTTTGTCGCTTATAGCCACAATCATTGAAATTTACTCGAAAAATCCATGGTATTGTATGTTTGCAAATGATAAAATGATTTTACTTGTCTCGATCTTTTTACCGGTATTTATTGCCCGGAATCTAATGTTTTTGAATGTTGTAAAAATTGTAATTTCCTTTCGTCTGCACTTCAAAATTACGTTTCCGGATACAAAACATGGTCTTTAAAGATTCATAGGCCTTTTGAAGGGCGAGTGACAATCAAACCAGGACGAGTTACTTTTTCAAGTCACTTGCCCTGCAGGACGAGTGCCTTTTTCTGAATTCTTTGGACCCTGAAATGTTATTTATTCAAACTATTATTCCTCTTGGACAAAGATCAGGCTGCATTTGTGTAGATAAGTTTTACTATTTCGAGGGTCTATTCTAGTCAGGATTTTGTTGGAATCAGCAACATTTTTGCTCATTCTCTGTGAAAAATCCCCCATCTCAAAGGGGCAGGGATATTTCTGGAATATTTAAGGATGGGCCATTGAAATGGGCCAATGGCCCATCTCCCTTTCTTTTACATGTAAAAGCTAGGATTTTGATGGGCCACCTGCAAAATTGATGGGCCATTCAGAAAAATTGATGGGCCAAAGAATCTTTAATACCTATCTTAGATTGAAATAAGAATAAGATTTGGCATAACAAATTGCCAATTTTTGGGACATTTCAACTAATCTGGTTCAAGCTTTTCCCACAATAACTAAGTATAAAAGAGGCTTTTTCTAATGCTTCCAGTTATAATGCAGAGACTGGGGCACCTAATAATGATTCCTAGTATTTCTCACACCAGCACTTACCTTATATCCTTTTCTAGCCTTCAGCTGCTCTACCACATAGGTCTACGCATTGGTGGGAGACAAATAGTCCGAAGGAATGAGTGCTGCTGTCAGGGCATATAAAAGAGGCATTGTTGGCTCAGATCAGATATATAAAATTAGTTACAACATTAAATTAACAGTCATTCGAATCAAAACCATTTAAAGAAAATTACTCAATCTGTGCTCCATTCATCCATTCCAAACACTCACTCAAACCATTCAAAAATGCTCCAAAATAACTAAAAGAGATAAGATCAACAACCAAATTCAAAATAGCGAGAAAAAGATGTGTTTTCAGTTTTCACTGACATAATAGAAATTATAAGCGTCTGATTCTTAAAAAAAAAATAGGAAGCCATTTTTAGCTCCACTGGCTGAAAGCCACTGGGGCTATTGTCATGGCGTTGTGTCCGTCGTGCGTCCGTCCGTCCGTCCGTCCGTGTGTCAGGTCGTAAACTTTTTCTTTAAAAATCCTCTCCTCAGAAACTATTGGATGGATTTCAACCAAACTTCACTGGAATGATCCTTGGGTGACCCTCTTTCAAAGTTGTTCAAGAAATTTTGATCCAATGAAAAACATGGATTTTATGGGCGTGGCTAATTTCCAAATATGGTAATAGGTAGCTTTTCTCAGAATCTAATCGATAGATATCAACCAAATTTTACATGAATGATCCTTGGGTAACCCTTTATCAGTCTACCAAAAATTATTGTGATCGGATGAAAAATATGGATTTTATGGGCAGAGGTCATTTCTCTATATGTTATATAGTGGAAACTTTGAAAATCATTTTATCAGTATTTAACTGATAGATATCAACCAAATTTTACATGAATGATCCTTGGATGACCCTTTATCAGTCTACCTAAAATTATTGTGATCGGATGAAAAATATGTATTTTATGGGCGGAGGTCATTTCTCTATATGTTATATAGTGGAAACTTTGAAAATCATTTTCTGAGAATGTAAGTGATGGATATCAACCAAATTTCACCTGAATGATCCTTGAGTGACCCTTTATCAGTCTACCAAATATTTTTACAATCAGATGAAAAATATGTATTTTATGGGCAAAGGTCATTTCTCTATATGTTATATAGTGGAATTTTGAAAATCATTTTCTCAAAATGGAACTGATGGGATATCAATTAAAATTCACTGGAATGATCCCTGAGTGATTCTTTATCAGTCTACCAAATATTTTTGCGATCGGATTAAAAATATGTATTTTATGGGTGGAGGTCATTTCTCTATATGTTATAAAAGTGGAAACTTTGAAAATCATTTCAACATAAGTAGAACACAAAATATCTAAAAATATAGTCAAAACTTAGATTTGCTATTACAAGAAATTCAAGCCTGTGGAGCGACACAAGCCATTCATGGCTTTCTAGTTAGAACTTGTACGCATATTTTATTAAAGGGATGTTCTAAACTTAACATACCGGTAGCTAATTTTGTCATCCTGAACAAAAATGCAGTATTGGGTTACCTCCCTTTAACTCAAAACTGATTCATCCCACTCATTCAAATCCATTCTAAAATCATTCACCTTGGCAATTTCACTGTATCTGGTATGTCTGGCATATCTGTGTGACTGCATAGTCCAAATTCAAAGGTTTTGCAGACAAAAATTCAAAATTGCATTTAATTTGAAAAATAATCATTCAGTAGGGTAGAAAATAGTGTGGAAATAGAAGAAATTGATTGTTAAAAGCGATTTCTTCTTTTTTCACAATGTTTTCTAAATCATAAAATCACAGGTACGTAAAAAGCAGGGATTAAACAGCAAAGGGTTAATGTAAAATTGAAATAGATTGCAGTGATAAAAATTAATTGCAAGAGAAATTAATTGAATAATCTAGGAGAAAAAAAAAATTGTGAAGGCTAAGTCTTGCTAAAGCAGTGATTATTTGGGCTAAGCATGAAGAAATGGACACAAACTCATCCAATGTCTTATCTTGCGTTTTGCAAAGACGTCTATAATCCAAAAATATAATGAGCTGCCGTCATAGCGCAGTTGGTAGCGCGTCGGACTGTCAATCTAGGGGTTCTGGATTCGATCCCCAACAGTGACACTCATTCTTTCCGACTATTTGTCTCTCACCAATGGGTTGATAATCGTAGACCTATGTGGAATAGCAGCTGGAGGCTAGGAAAGAATGTGGTGGATGTACTGGTGAGAGAAATACCAGGAATCCATTTTTAGGTGCTCCAGCCGCCGTGATATGACTGAGATAATGTTGAAAGCGGCGTTAAACTCCATTCAATCAATCAATCAAAAATAAAATGAAGATGCTTGTTTATCCTTATAGTTGAAGGGAAAAGAGGAGTTCTCTATCAACAGAAATAATTTTCAATATTAGTTTTTCTGTATACCATAGAACTATTAATTCACCAGGGGCCCGTTTTACTAAACATCTTACAATAACTTTTTGCGTAAGTCAAAAATCAAAGTTGCTTCTACAGTAGTAACTAAATATGGGATTCTGCAATGCAATATCTCATTAGAATTGTCTTCTTAAGACGACTCCAATGATATATTGCATTGCAGAATCTAACAATGATGAAATCACCAGGTATGATTTTTGATTTTGACTTACGATCAATTTTTTTGTAAGACATTTAGCAAAACGGCCCCCAGGTTTTCCTGGTGCAAGAAATACCAGGAATCCAGTGTTATGTGCTCGATCTATAGTAAAAGGACTGTAAGATTTTTAAAAGCAGCCGTAACACCTTTCAAACAAATTATCTGATAAAGATAGAATAGTTTTTCACAAGATATCTAGGCAAACCACATAAGGTTCATCTTTTTTGAAGATTCTTTGAGTTCTTTCAACATGTTGAGGAAGCTAAAACTCATATTTCTAAATGCTTGGCTCTGTTATGAAGCATCTTTCAGTATTGAAAATACCTCAAGCTGAGTAGCCTAAGGTAGTGGACCTGTAATAGTTCTGCAGCGTTTCATAAGTTATAACTTAACAGTGTTAACCCAGGTTTCCTAATGATTTTCATTAGGAAACCTCAGTAAAAATTGTGAAAGTTCTTGAGATTCGTAATGTTGCGGAACTATTACAGGTCCACTACCTTAAAGCTAGGAAAAAGATATTTTTCATAGTACTTGGGTTAGAAAAGACTACTAGAGTACCAATAAAGTTACTCTTAGGTGCTCCAACTACAGCAAAAAAAAGAGTGAAATACTTGTGAAAGTAGAAAGAAGCATCTTGATATGTAATTTTTGTTATTAAACTTAAGTTGCTGAACCTTTTCGAAAACCTTGCATTCATTATGCAAAAGCATTTGAGCCTGTGCGTGACATTTCCAATAATTTGAAATGTTCATGAGATGCAAACATGGAGTGGCATAAACAGCCAAATACTGTATATATAGTTACCTGATGGTCTACTGATACTTTGAGACCCAATCTATCTACTCAGCGCATAGTGAAGACTGGTCAGACTGTGCAGATGCACAGGCTGGTCAGAATCTTTTCTTTGCACATATTTCAAATTTTTGGAAATGTCATGCACAAGCTCATTTGAAAATGATACCCTCTTTTAGTAGTGAGAACACATGCAGAGTCTGGTACATTTTAAAAAAATATTTCGCAATCTCTTCTTGACCACTAGGCATGGTGTAATAGAATTTTACATTTTAAAAAAGAAATCAATTATCCGTCTAACACACCAGGTGTCTGTATTGAAATTGTTTTCATGTCTTCTTTCAGGGTCGCCAGCGCCAGAATTAGGTCAGTGTATGCAGCTGCCACAGTTTGTCAGGAATTAACAGACTGGACATTCGTCTTTTTGAGAAATAATTACTTAGATGTAGTAGTTACACAACTTCTTTTTTTGTCTTTAATCGTTACATTTGATAAACTTCATGTTGATGTTTAAATTGTTAAAAAAACAACTTATTGTCCATAGGCAATCAAAATGTTCCAACTACAGCTTTGTTAAAGCTGTAGTTACAGCAGTTTGTTCAGCTTATCGACGATAATTTCATTGTCTGAAGATGTTATTCAGCAGAGCTTTTGATTGTGTGGGAGGGAAAGAATTTTATCCTGTTACCAAGCAACTAATGGTCAAAATTGATGAAATGCATGTAACATAAGATAGTGTAGAAAGAAAAAAAAATGCATATTTCACAGTGTTATAAAAGGCTGTCAAAATGAGTCATTTCAATAAAAGTTTTCAATCAACACTATTAAGACTGGTCTAAATTAAAACGCTCCAATTTCCATTTGTTTGGCAACCATCTCCTTCCAAATAAAGGCTTTGATAGAATGATAGTAACAACTTTTTGGCCACTCAAGCACTATGCTGGAAAAAAACGTGTTTAAAAAGACACAAGTGAACAAGTTTTGGAGAATGGTTAATTGACTTGATCACTTTCTTAAACTTGTACATCTTTCATAAATATGAAAAATGGGCAATTTTAAGTTGTGGCTTGTTTGCCTTTGAAGGCAATTGCACCTATTTCCACAATATTTCTACTATGCTTATTACGGTCAATCTTGCTTGAGTAATCATGTCAATGCGACCATTTTTTTAAGCGAGAGGTTTCAAATCCTTGTCTTTAAATCACATTTGATCATAAAAAGTAAATTTCATCAGTCTGTAAATTGTTATAAAAGAATCCTAAATGAGACAATTCTGTTGAGTTTTGACTACATAAGATTATTTAGAAAAGAGCAACTACATACACGTCTATCAAAAATGTTTTTAAATAACCACTTTTTGGTGTTCCCTTAATTTATCGCTCAATTCAATTTTTCCTGAAAGTTAGTTAGCTGAAATAAAATTTAAACCTTCCCTCCGTCTGAAGCTCTGATTGTATTGTACAGAAGTTTTTACATGCGTGTGTTGAAAGATATATAGTGTATAGACAGTTGAAGAGAGGGGAATAATTTCCAATAGAAAAGTATCAATCCTTCATTAAAGCTTTTTGGTGGTTTATCTATGAATAACAGTAGATTATCATTTTGATAAACTCAACAACTTACCAGTGAAATTATCTAAGCAGATCCAAGTCAGTGATGATGTCATAAAGGTTGTATAGCAATCACATGCAAAATGACGCACCTTATTTATCCTAAAATTTTTACATTTTGTCTCATACATGCTTTAAAGAAATAGGATAATTGTTTGTTTTTCGAATAAGATTGATTGATATTTCATTTTGTGAACAACAAAAGCCATACCTTCACTAGTAGCTCTGCCACTCGTGAAAATATAGCTATGTTGTCCATACAAAGAAATATAAATTGATCTTGCACTGAAACAAATGATTATCCTCTATTTATCATGCTGTAAATATTCTATTCCTTCAAAACAGGAGTCGATGCTAACTACTTGTTAACATGAGTATCCCTCCTGATAATTAGGGGTACCTTCCTTTAGTTATGCAGAATTTAAACTAAGGAACAAGGAATGGTATAGGTTTGTGAAATATTCTTATAACTTTGCAAGCCATGGATACTGACTTCAATTTGTGCCTTACTTGTAAGTGTAAGGCAATTAGTGGAGTTGGAATTTTTGATTAAAAAATAAAAGATTGAGAGAAATTTTATATATACAGTAGACAAGTGGGAAAGATTTTGTGACAAACTTTTTTAAAGCTTGGCATTTTATATATGATTGCTGTACAATATTCATTTTGACGTCAATTTTTGGGCTCCGCTTAGATTTATATCATCAGAAAGGGCAAGAGTAACGAAATTGAGTTATAAGCTTTTGATAATTCCACTAAGTAAGCCCGATTAGCTCAATTGGTAGAGCACTGAACATCAAAACCAATGAAGTTTGACGGCGTAGGTTCAATTCCTGAACTAACACACTAACAAAAACTATTTGTCTTTCGGATGAGACGTTAAACCGAGACCTGTGAGATGATGCTTTAAAGAACCATGGCAGATCTCAGCAGTAGTTACATCATGTATCCTTGCACTATCCCCCGTAACATCTAACTGTCTTCTGGGGGCATCGCTCATATGTGCATGTGCTACGGTAGTGACGATAAATAATAATTATGAAATAATAATCTACCGTTATTTCTCAATAATCCACCAAAAAGCATTAAAGAAATGGTGTTTTTCTGTTTGAAATCCAATTATCCTCTCTCATGAAGGTCTAGTTCTAAGCATTGCAAAATATTGAACACTTTCTTCTTATATCATGGTGTATGTTTACCATCAATTCATTAAGCATTTCATCAGAGAACTTCTTAAAACCTCCACTTTGCATTATAAGTTGTTAGTTGAAAACTTAAACAAGGGCCTATATATTTGAATGTAGCCTCTTGCAATGGTTTTGTGCAAAACTCTTAATTAAATTGGGTTGAACTCATTTTGTTCCTTGTCATGCTGACAAAAACTTTTACATTAAAAATGAATGTTTCAAAGGCACTGAAACCTATAATTGCGAGCCAATATAGTTCTTTGTAATTATTCCTGGAAAAAAGTCACAGATGGTGTAGATTGAGATCAGACTAAACAGAAGTGCAGGCTGATCCTAGATTACACTACTTGTTACAACAACAAAATTAGGGGTTTAGCATGTTATGGTTTATGAATCATCATAATTCCCCCCTTTGAAGAAGAGGGGATATATTGCTTTGCACTTGTTGGTCGGTCTGTCTATCTGTCAGTCAGCCTGCCCGTAGACCTTTTTATGCCCTTAATATATCTCATTAAGTATGCAAGCTAGAAACATGAAACTTCACAGGTGGATAGATCTCATTGAGGAGAAGTGCAGTGCACAAGAACCATAACTCTATTCATAATATTTTGTGAGTTATTGCCCTTTGTTGATTGACAATGAATAGGCTATTGAATTGCTTTTATTGGGGGCATAAATATTTTACAAACATCTCTTGTTAAAAAATAAGAAATCAAAGGAGTCTGAAAGTTTGTGTTTAAATATTTTTGGGTGATTGAATAGCCAGTCTGACATGTTATTTTCAAATAAATTGCTATGAAAGTCAAGTACCTGTATTATATTTTGATGCGTATCAATTCAAACAGTTTGGTGAAAGCTTCAAGCAAAGACTGACTAGTCCTCTGCACAGTCTATTAGGAGTCTTAAGGCAGTGCACCTTTAACAGTTCTGCAAGTTTCGGAAGTCATGAAATTTAACAGTGTTTACTGAGGTTTCCTAATGATTTCATTGGGAAACCTCGGTCAACATTGTAAAAGATCATCAGCTCTGAAATGTTGTTAAATTATCAAGGCTCCACTACCTTAACTATGCACTCTGCTGATAGACATCATGTTCTTTTGCATGATCATTAAAAATTCAGTTCCAAGATGCATAAAGTGACCACCATAATGTGAAAGGGCTTTTTTGTACACAAATGAAAATGTCTTGAGATACTAAAATTTTATGGTCATTATTACCCTGTTTCATGTGAGTAGGAGTTTGGAACTATCAAGCCCAACTTATCTGAAAAGTACATTTTTCTGGGGGGGGGGGGGGGCAAGTTCTTTCATCCTGGACAACCGGGTTCGATTCCCGATGGCAGCTCTCATTCTTTCCAACTAATTGTCTCTCACCAATGGGTTGATAATTGCAGACCTATGTAGGGAAGCAGCTGGAGGCTAGGAAAGGTAATGGTAGGACTCATTTGAGAAATACCAGGAACCCATTGTTGGGTGTTCCACCAATTGATATAACTGAAATATTGTTAAAAGCTGCCTAAAACCCTTTTCAAATAAACAAATCATCTTGGACAAGTAGAAAAGCATTTCTTACTTGTCCAGAGACAAGTGTAGAAAATCCGTATTTCCAAACCCCTGTGTTTCAGTGAAGTAGAGTGGTGTATATTTAACTTAATTCTTAATTGATATGGTGCTGTGTCAAATATGAAATCACCTAAATTTGTTTACTACACAGGACTGATTTTAGGCAATTTATTTGAAGAATAACAGCCTATAAAACAAAGCTCTGTGTGTCGATAGTCAATCTTGCTTAGAAAAATGTATCATAGCTATTTGTTGAAAATTGGGTACGAGATATAAACTATTGCCACTATGCTTTGTCTTCACCAATAATAGTTCTGCAACATTTTGGAAGTATTAAACTTTAACAGTATAACTTGAGGTTTCCTAATGAAAATCATCAGGAAACCTCGGTTAACACTGTTAATGTGTTATCATGCGAAACGTAAAACTATTATGGGTCAACTACCTTAATGAAAGATATATTGCCAGCTGGCGTCTTCAATGTTGTAAATGCAGCTTTGTTTAAAATGCATTCAGGACATTTTGGTTAACCATCAAGCATATAAGATGTGTACATTAAAATACAAAAAAAAAAAATATTTTTTCACATAAGAAAAGATATCAACTAGTTATGTTAGCCTAATTGCAACTCAAAATGAGTAGTTTGAAAATCATTCTGGAATTTTCTGTATTAAGGTAGTGGAACCGTGATATTTTTTAAACATTTTGTATGTGATTAACTTAAACATTGTTAACTGAGGTTTCATAATGATTTCATAAGGAATCTCAGTCAATCTTGTCAAAGATCATGCAATCCAAAATGATGCCTAATATATTACGGGTCCACTACCCTACGACAAATTACATGTGTTACAAGAAAAACTGTATAAACTTCCTAGTGTAGACCAATGAAGACTAAAGTAGTGACATAACAGAGTAACTCGTATCCAATGATTTGTCTGCCATTCTAGTATATAATCAGCTTTCTTTACTTTGTTTGTCTCTTTTTCTCTCAAAAGAGTTTATCATACCATTATATCATAATCATTAAGAAGGAAATTAGTGTTATAAAGTCCAGTCATTCGATAAATGAAAGATAATTGATATGTTTAGCAAGCGAACACTGATCTTAAGCAAGCCTCCAGGTAAGAGAGAGTGGTGCCAATTTTTATCTGTTCATCTGAAACCAACCCCTATGTTGTTGGTACTCATTGGAATCGTCTGAATTAGATGATTCCAATGAGAACTAACAACCTACGATTGGGTTTGTGTAGAAAGGGATCACTGACCTTAAGTTAACCCTTGTCATGCTGAACCTGTAATATTCCTGCTTTGGTGGGAGGTATAGACAAAGCTAAGCCAGAACCTATGTGCAGTCTGATCTTAGTCTACACCACCGATTAGTCTCCTCTTTTTACAGAATTGTTCTAAAATTAATTTTCAAAAAGAGAAATTGCCATACATCCTTGGATTCTAGGGCTTTCAGTACTTTGATATTAAAGCAATTCTGAAAGAGGATTTTGATTCAGCATGACAAGGGTTAATAAACAGCGCTCCAGATTATGGAGTAAATGCCGATGTAAATTTGTAAATTCTAAGCCCTATACTTAGTTATCAAGTTTTGATTATCTTAATGACATTATTGAAATGAGAAGCCACAACTGGAACATTAGTTTTACTGTTTGAAATTGACATCACCCACTACCTGGAGCCCGGCCAAAGTTACCTCCCCTGCACCAAAATGCGAGGAAAAAACATTTGCTGTTGACAGTTAAACAGTTGGTGAATTGAACTGAGTTTTCTACAAACTAATACAAAAAGTGCTTTTAAATATCACATGTTTAGACAACTGCACACATTGTACTGCCATTTTAAGTGTGCATGGTGATTTAAACAAGTGAAATTTTCAGTATGAACTGTGAATGATCAGTGATACTTTGTGATTTAGAGGATAAAAAACATTCTGTGATTCAGGACACAAGAGACGATTCACTGAGCTATGCAGGATTTTGACAGTGTACGAGTCTGCGGAGACTGCGGAGACGGAAAAAAATGTTTTGAAGAACTGTGTTAATTGAAATTCTAATCCCACTCAGTGACTGTGTATTAAGAGTGGTGTTGAAAAGGATAAAAAACAACTGCTGGTTTGCTACTAAATTGAACTAAAGCCAAAAGGCGTAGACTGTGTTCTGTAACTTTTAATCAATTGACCTTAATGTGCAACAAAATAAGACTTGCTTTTGACAATTAAAACAATAAACAGATAATAAATCAAATTTGTGATACATAGGCTCCATGAGCTTGAGAGGCAGTGTGTGTCTGCAAATATATGAACAGGAAAATTAGTACAAACTTCAATAAATTGACCTCTTTTTAAGGAAAAAAGACAGATTTTAGACAACTGTTACTTGTTATGCATTGTGTTCTTGTTAATGCATTGGCTTATCACGGAGGTAGTGTTTAACACGTGTATAAATGTGTTCCTTACGGTTAATGGAAAGAAAATGGTGCTTTCAGGGATATGATTCTAAGACTGATCATACTTTTCATAGATATGTGAAAGTGAAGTAATGAAGAAAATGAATTTATTTTTGAACCCATCTCCATGGAATTTGTCAAAGAAAAATCTCGAACATTAAAGCAGAATTATCTGATATAAAATAACACGTCTATTATACTTGAATTATAGAATGAATATATCAAGAATCTATGCAGAAATTTCGAGGGGTCAGTGCAAAATTATTTCAAGTGCACTTAAAATAAATTTGCAATGACCTGACAATTTAGATAAATATATGGATCTGTTTCAAACAACAAACTGTTGGTTTTCTGCTAAAATCTCATCACTACCGCTTGTTTAAAGCTGTAGTTATGAGTTTCTAGTAGAACATCGACGAAATGTATTATAAAACATTTTTAAATGAGTTGCTTAGGCCATTATGACCTTTCTATAACTTAAATATGCTATTTTGACTTGTAATTACAGTACATTTGTATACAATGAACAAGTCAAAATAGCGAATTCTACTTATACAGTCATAAACAGAAGTGTCAACCTCTGTGTCGAATGAGGGTCTAGTAAGATATTTCCCTTTTGCTTGATGTTTTAAGTGATTAAAGATTGATATTAGACCATGAGATGCATTAAGTATTCAACAAAATTTAGAAAATCAGGTAATAGGAAAATAACATAAGTCTGAACAAATCAAACTAAATCATTTAAATGGAATTTATTAGTAGGGTAGGGAACATAGATGTAAAGATAAACTTCGGTATAATTTTTTAACTAAATAACAACAGCTTACCGGTAAAGCAAGCTGTAGTTAAGAAGTTTTAGAATTAAACCGATGATGTACTGTGGTTTGTTGTGAATTATTGATTGTAGGCCAATAGCTGTAGCCTGTTACTCTGTATTGATTCTGAATGAAGATCATCCCTGTGTCTTCAAGGTTTCCCTTTAGCTTGTGACAAGGTATTCTTTTAATGATGTGAAACCTTTGTTTCAACTTGCTCTGCAAAGCCACAATTGGTAGTGCATTGGCCTCCAAATCATGGGGTCCCTGGTTTGATCACTCAATGGGTTTTGAATATTTCAAGTATTTGGGATGAGCAGTCAGAGGTAAAAGGAATCCATGTTTAGGTGCTCCATCTGGCATTTTATACCTGAAAAAATGTTAATTGTGGCATTAAACCTCATTCAAATAAAGCATATCTACTTGCACTAATTGAAATACCCTTGATAAAGATAATATTTTGTTTTGAAATATCTTAAAACATATAACATTTTTCCAAAACTATTGCCATTGCCTATAACTGTAGGCAATGGCAATAGTTTTACTCATTTGAAAGTGTCCTGTTATGGCCTTTAAGACTAGTCTTAATCAGATTTCACTTAAGGAAATTAGCCAAATTCAATCAATTCACAACAGATGACATACAGTTTGTAGATTTTAATTGTAAATTCAGTAGCTAGGCACAAACAGTTGTAACAACCTATATGTTTATAGGCAGTTACAACTGACTTCATGCCAAGCCCTGGAAATTTTGTTTATAGAATGACTGCAATTGTGTAGTGTCATTTTTGATATGACAACAGTAAATAAAATCACTTGATTTATCATGATAACAAAAATAAATGTATACATACATAAATGTACAGACTTTTTGTGCTGGTCTTATTAGCTCAACTTTGCAAAAAGTTCAATGTGAGCAGTGTTTAAAGGGGTGCTTGTTGTGCATCTGAGATTCCAGGACCCACAAAACTATCTGATGTAAGTCCCGAAAGACCCTCTAAGGACCAATTCTAAGAAAGAATTGAAGACCTATTTACAAAACTTTGTCTTCTATTCTTTCCTAAAATTGAGCCCGAAATGTCTTTGTTTATCTAACACCTGTAACTTTAATGGGGCCGCAGATATATTTCAGTTGGAATTGTGCCATACTCAGTCATGGGGTTTCTTGTGCCATCCTTAGCCTGATAATGCATCCTTTGCAACATATTTATCACGCTTAAGGAGCTACAGATAGAGGAGGTATTTTAGATTTGAAATAAGATTATTTCAACTATAGTTGCACAAAACCTATGATGAGGGTACTCATTTGAATCGTCTTGTCAAGACGATTCAAATGAGTACCAACAGCATAGGGATTCTTTAAGAAATAAAGATAAGAGACTGGCTTTACCCCTTCTTATCTGTACCTCTGAAATAATGGATGCATAATTGTCAACCTGCAGGCGAGCGTTTCACCCATACAGTGCTCTTGTTTTGCATGGTGATAGATCATATAGAATGCAAATTTTGAGGTGCAAAATTCAACGTTATATTAATGTCAAAGCCTTTCATGGTCAAACTTCCAACTGATATATAAATATGATTTGCCTCTTCAGGGGCTTTGACATGCATGTATTTGGCTCTCCGCAGGCACCGATTTGCACTTACAAAAATACCTTGTAGCTCTTCGTGACAAATCGAACACGTGCGTTATGAAAATCTTAATCGTTTTGTGCTTAACTGATTAAAGTTTCCCAAGACGATCAGCAAGCCCCATCCTATTCCTTAAAGGTGCATAGTTGAACATTGAACGGGCTTAACGACCAGGAACCAAAGGCAGTTTCTTACGGTGACGGTGAAAACGGGAATGGAAATATAAGGAAAATAAATCCTAAAGGAGCATCTGAGAACTAAGATAAATATTTGATAAAGAGATTGGGTCCAGCAAAGGCCAACCAGAGGTCGCATTTCGAAGATTCTTTCACAAGAATCATTCTAGATTCAGAAAATGAGCAGAATGCGAAAAGTTTCGATCCGCGCAGTCTGACTAGGGTTGATACTTTACTCACTACCAAGATTGTCCCTTTCGCGTGACGGGTCACAAATATACTAGTCAAAACTTCTAACCGGCCACTTTAAAAACAAAGATAATTTTTTCTGTGGTGTTTGGATTTTCGTGATTTTCATATCAAGACCCTTGGGTCATATTTGGGCTTTGCACAGGTACATCCCTTTATCTCTTATGAGCACGAAGGGTAAAAAAAATGAAAATCTTCAAAAATCTTCTTCTATGAAACTAGAAGGCAGACAGCTTTCATATTTGGTATGTAGCATCATCTAGTGGACCTCTACCAAGTTTGTTCATATCAAGACCCTGGGGTCATATTTGGGCCTTGCTCGGGCTTAACCCTTTTTACATGGAATCAAAGACGAAAATCTTTAAAAATCTTCTTCTCTGTAACCAGATGGCAGACAGCTTTAATATTTGGTATGTAGCATCACCTAGTGGCCCTCTACCAAGTTTGTTCATATCAAGACCCTGGGGCCATATTTGGGCTTTGCACAGGTGCATCCCTTTATCTCTTATGAGCACGAAGGGTAAAAAAATGAAAATCTTCAAAAATCTTCTTCTATGAAACCAGAAGGCAAACAGCTTTCATATTTGTTATGAATCATAATCTAGTGCACCTCTACTAAGTTTGTTCATATCAAGACCCTAGGATCATATTTTGGGTCCACCCGGGTGCAACCCTTTTTACATAGAATCAAAAGCGAAAATCTTTTAAATTCTTCTTAAATTGAAACCAAAGAGCACTGCTTTCATTTGTGGTATGTAGCATCATCTCATGGGCCCCTACCAAGTTTGTACATATCTAGACCCTTGGGTCATATTTGGGCACCACCTGGGCGCATCCCTTTCAGCTCATCTGAGCACGATGGGTGAAAATAGGAAAACCTTCAAAAATCTTTTTCTCTGAAACCAGAAGGCAGACAGCTTTCATATTTAGTATATAGCATCATCTTATGGACCTCTTTCAAGTTTGTTCATATCAAGACCCTGGGGTCACATTTGGAGTCCACCCGGGTGCATCCCTTTTTACGTAGAATCAAAGAACAAAAAGGCATATCTGATCTTAGGCAATTATCTTCTTTTTGACATCTGCCTATCTAATTAATTTGATGTGCCAGGGGTCAAGGAGACTCAGGTGAGCGATCTAGGACCATCTTGGTCCTCTTGTTTTTTCTTGGTCTGGGATGCAGCTAACGTTTTGCGGACTTTGATTTGTTGAAAGTGTAATATCCCGAGCTCTATTAAGATTTTGAGCTTTTCCTCTATTACACATCCAAATTTGATAAATATTGTAAAATCATAACGGAAATCCGCGTGCATTATGCTTAAAGATTCGCACATCAAATTCCATTAAAATGTTATAACTTTTAAAAAAGTTATCGTCATTTTTAAAGTGGCCGGTTACGACTTTTGGCCAGTATATAAAGAAAATTAATCTGAAAAGAGCTTAGGATATGAAGAGTTTTTGAATAAATTTCTCGAGGGAAAACCACCGATTCTACATGCAGGCGCCTCCGCTTAAGATGCTTTTGGTATCTTAAAAAGTGGTCCCGTAATAGTTCCGCAGCCTTTCGAAACTATGATCTTTCACAGTATTAGTAAAGTTTTCTTAATGAAATCATTAGGAAACATCAGTTAACACTTAAAGTTCATGATATCTAAAACGTTTCGGAAATATTATTGACCCACAACCTTAAGTACAATTTGATTTTGGCAAGCAATGCTCTAGGTACCTCTTCATACCGGGCCGTTGAATTACTCTATTCATGCGGATGAATACCGGTACTTCACGCAACCAAGTTGTTGGAAATTGAAGTGGTTAACGTTGTTTATACCGTGTATACTATATACGTACATGTAGCAGTTTCAGAGGCTGTAACCAGTCTAGATGGCAATATGAACAGACTTGCCATCTCGTCTACATCGATAGCTCAATCGGTAGAGCATTTGGCTTGTGATCCGACGGTCGCGGGTTCGAGTCCTGGTGGAGGCGAGGTGTTTCCTTGGGCAAGAGATTTCTATGACGGGCAATTGGTTCATAGACCAAAATAAATTATGACGGTTTTATAAAATATATGATGAAATTTTGATTATATTATATGAGCCTGTGCGTGACATTTTCCAACAATTTGAAATGATCGTGAGGTGCTAACACTGAGAGGCGTAGACAGCCACAAACTGTTAATATAAAGTTACCTGATGGTCTATAGATACCTGGAGACCTTTTCGATGTACCAGAGGCATAGCGAAGGCTCTAGTCAGACTGTGCGGGTGCACAGGCTGGTCAGAGTCTTTGCTTTGAGCATATTTGAAATTGTTGGAAATCTCACGCACAAGCTCATATATTAAAAATGCCATAGCCCATGAATTATATGCGTACTTTCTACAAGGTCTTATAGACATGAACGCCATGGCATTTCTTCTTTTTCAAATTGCTACTTAAGGTAGTTGACCCTTAATAGTTCCGCAACATTTTGGAAGTAATGAACTTTAACAGTGTTAACCAAGGTTTCCTAATGATTTTCATTAGGAAACCTTGGTCAACATTGTGAAAGATCATGTGTTCCGAAATGCTGCGGAACTATTACGGGTCCACTACCTTAAAATTTGTAAGTATCAATGGGAAAAGGAAATCATTCTTTTGATGAGCGCTTAGGCCCTAGTTAAAACAATTTAAGCAGGTTCACATACTAAGATAGTGCTTAGGTAAAGTCACATATAAATCGACGGCGCCAGTTAGCATCAAATGCGTCAACCGGCGATGTCAGGACAACACATTTATTTTGCAGTCACATAAAACCGCCGATGTGACGATTTCTTATTTCTTGGCCACTAATGAGGCAGAAATTGTTTTGTCGATTAAACGTAGCGTGCTGTCGAGACGCCGGTAAGATGTCGTCGACTAGTCGGCAATGCATATTTGACTAGTCGCCGATACTAAACAAAAGTGGAAGGTCAGAAAAGGAGAAAATGATGTCTGCGATACGTACAAAATCGACCAGGGCTTGTCCGAACGCCGCCGATTAGTCGTCGGTACAATATTGACTTTACCAAATCTTCAAGACGCTGCTGATAAATCGGTTTAATTTTAAATGAAGGTTAAAAATCTTCTGGGAGTAGCCGATCTTTACATTACGTGAAATGCTGTAATTATTTATTACCAGCATTTTCTTTTTTCCACCATTCCTTCTCAACTCTCTTTCGTTGAGTGGGAATGTGATAGGAAGGTTTAACACCGGAAATAGGGAGAATACTGTTTTAATACGACTTTCTTCCAGTTTCATTACCCTGAATTCGAATTTACATCGTTGTCCACCATTTTTTCTTAAATCATTTCATTTTTCTGATTATTTTAAGTTCTAGCCAGTCGTAGGGATTTTCACACGGCGGAAATAGTAAATGCATCATGGGAAGGAATATAGATATCCCATAATAACGTCCCATCACAGCTCTTATTTTTGATTCCAAGTTCCGAGGGTCAATTATGTCCAGTTTTTGTCTGTTTAATGCTTTGGCCTCAAACTGTGTTAGTCCGGAACAAACTAACGAATACTGTTCAATAAGAAAAGTTAAACTTAAGAAAACAAACAAAAGGTTAAAAAGAAATGTAAACAACATGGCGGTTAAAAACAAACTTCCGGTTCCAAACATCCATCTTACCAGTGTAAATGTTGGAAAGATATCTAAGAAAATCATTTGTGGCCACAAGACGTCTTTTAGATAAATACTAAAATATAACGTGGTGTATGATGTACCAAACACTGCCCAAATAAGAAATACTATGAAATATCTCTGGTTATAAAATCCAACACATTTCCCCGAGAAGAAACAATGATGGTCTCGCTTGAGCACACACGTCTCACACATAGGACAATGGTGGCATCTTGGTGGAGAATCATGGTCGCATTTATCGCAGCGATTCCATGCCCAATAAGATCGTTTTTGTTCTAAAGGTTTCTCACGGCTGCCATTTTTCTCTCTGTACATCAAGATCCTCTCTTTATTCACACCGTGGTTTGGAGTGTTTCTTTCAATTGAGTTACCATTGATTTCTTGAGCATGTTTAAAATCAGAACTTTGTTTTTCGTTTGAAGATAAGCTCATGAAAACGTCATTTAACCCCGAGGTTTCTTTAGTAGATCGAGGTTTGTTACCAACTAAACGTATACACAACCAGTTTGACATCATTTCAAAATATATCAACGTCAGCAGAGCCCTCTGTAGAAGCAAAACAACATTACAGCGGCCATTTTGATTTTCGCCCTGAACTATTTCTTCTTGAGTAATAATCTCATAATCTGGGTAGAAATACGGCATCACATATACCCAGCTGTAGTAATATACCCCAGTGATGGTGAACAGGTAAATCGGGGCTGATACTATATTTAGTATCTCGGACTCGAGATCTGTTTTCGGTCGAGGGGTCAGCACCTTCCGTATCCGGTCTTTGAGTTTGGGAAGTAGATCCATGATGTCTCTGTCGAAAAGAAAGGAATGTTCAAATTATTGGCAAAGGTTCTGAGCTCAAGTGACAGGGGCATGAGAAGGTCTAATTATGTATTTTTGTTAGTCGTGTGTAGTGAGCCTTTGACATATTTGTTTAGAACAATTTGACTGGGTTTAAAGCATAACTTAATTGGGCGGGGCTAATTTCCATAACTTAATGTATGCGTGTCTATTATGAAAGCTTGAAAACGAGTCCTTTCTAAGCAAGCAAGAAAAGTGTCAAATAAATTTCTAGGGTCGATCCGTTGGTGACCATATTATAATGAAACATTTCAATATGTTTTATAAAACGAGACCGTTGCCTTAAAACTTGCAAATATGTGCATACAGTAATTATAAAAAGAAATAAACCAAGAAAGTATGGACTTAATTCAGTCAATCTCTTAATTGGTTAGAAACAAATAAGGACCAAACTTTTAAACATTTGATTAACTTGGATGCAGTATATCAAATGACTAAATTTTATTTGTCCAGAATCTAAAAATAAAATAAGACCTGTGAAGCAATACAGTCGCTAGAGTTCCTCTTACTTTGACCATGTCTATTGCGCTTCAAAGACTCGCGAGTCAAGGAATATACATATGTGAAGAGACTATGTGTTTAAGATAGATCGCCGTTCTCTAAAATCAGAAAATTAACCCGTCACGGAAGAGGAAACAACGGCAAATAAATATTTAAAAAAGAAAATGGTTCCAGTAGACGTCAACCGAATATTGCATGCCAAAATTACTCTCACGGAAAATGGTATGTGATGTTCATTGAAGATTTTAAAAAAATCAGCCAAGTGCCAAAAGTTCCGATCCTAGACAGTGTGCGCAATCCGCGCAGTCTGACTAGCTCTGCGTCAAGGATGACAAACCGGTGCAAACAGTTTTCCAATTATACCCCGCTTTGCACGTACACTTGCATGCAAAGCAGGGTATAATTGGGAACTGTTTGCACCGTTTTTATCATCCTGAACGCAGAACATGATTGGCACTTCATGCACTACCCAGATGGTGCTGCCTTTTGCCTGATGAGAGTCAAATTGTTGGGCATAAGTAAGGCTTGATAAGGTCTTGAATAAGCTAAATGCAAGCTGATAGCTATAAAATACATAGTATGCTGGTAGAATGCTCGATGACTGTTGCTAAATACATGTATTTTTTTTATCAATTTCATTTGCATAATATGTTTCAAAACAACTTATTCAAGTTAGGGTAATTTTAAAGGGGGAAATTCCAGAAAAACTACATTTTTTAAAGAACATTTTTTTATTTTCCGATCGTTTAAAACCACCATTTTCATTATTTTGTAAAACAACCACAAAATAAAAAACGGCATGTCTTTCCAAGCAAATAACAAAGTTTTTAATTATTTTATAATGATCTCTCCTAATAGCATAAATCTTTTAACGTAGACTCGTATATGTTAAATTTAATTGATATCTGGTGTTGAAAAGTTTTTATCTTAAACGTTATTTTTTCATATTATTTCCTCCAGTAGAATCCTTTGAATCAGGTCTAATTAAATAATGTAAAAAAAGGTGTAAAATAATGAAATACCCGATTCCAATTGTATCTCGGAGTCTGGAGGCCGATATAAATTGTTACAATAATTCGAAAAAAAAAACTAGTTTACTTATGAAATTTCTTTCAATTTTTAGTGAAATAAGAGTAAAATATAAAATCGTACCTTATTTTTTCCAATGAAACATGTATAAACCCAATAATCCACGCTAGAGTCGATTGAGGTAATTCAGTTTGCACAAATTATTGAGATTTTCAAAGCTGCTTTCAGTATTGGTTGTATTGTCATTGACCCTTGACCCTTGATCATTTTCCGATAATTGAAATGTAATCACCTAACCCTTTCCTGTTTTACAAAAATTTGGACCTGTCCAAATTCAAAGGTTTTGCAGACGAAAATTTAAAAGAATTTAATTTGAAAAATAAACATTCAGTAGGGTAGAAAATAGTGTGGAAAAAGAAGAAATTGCTTGCAAGAAGCAATTCCTTCTTTTTTCATAATGTTTTCTCAATCATAAAATCACAGACACGTAAAAGCAGGGATTAAACAGCAAAGGGTTAACCAATGCAAAGATTTTGCACAAGCCCAGTAGAGAACAAATGTGCAAATGGGTGGATTGTCTTGTTTCATATAAATCCCCAAATTTTTACGAGGCGTTCAGAAATCTGACCGTTAAGGTAGTGGACCTGTAATAATTCCGTAACGTTTCGGAAGTCATTGACTTTAACTTAACGGTGTTAACCGAGGTCTCAAAATGATTTCAATAGGGAACCTCGATTAACAATCTGAAGGAACGTGAGTTCCGAAATGTTGCGGAATTATTATGGACCCACTACCTTAAGTACCTCCCAGAAGCAAAACGACGGAATATTGCGAGTACGTGTAATAATTAATATCGCACATATATAAGTAAAAGTTTTGAAGATGGTTAAAAAAAATCCGGATAAAAAACTACCATATTTTCCAACCGCAAGCTGTAACTACGACGTTTCAAAAATTATCTTTGACTTACCTTTCGATTGGTCTCTTACCATCCGTAACATGGTATAGGGAATATTAAAATACAAAGACAAACATCAAATTATTGAATACCTTGAGTGTATTGGTCACATTTTATAGGATTTTATCCTACACAATTTTCAATAACACCTCTTTTATCATTTATAGACCCGTCACAGATTACATTCGCGTGAATACAGGCTAGTTGAATACACGTACGTGTTCCAGTGCGCATTTTCACCGTCAACATTCGGAAAGGGACAATCTAGTAGCCTCCGAATCATACAGGACGCTGTATTTGGATACTTCAGTAGTCCACACAAACGACTCACCAGTGTTAAAGTTATTTAGCTCGGGCTTTCTTTTTTTTAAATCTATAATGACAATTCTATAGATGCACAAGTTTAAGTTCGTCATCATAGGTCGATTTTGTCAATACTGGTATTGACAAAATTGACCTTTGACCACTCAATCAAATTTGGGCGACTTTACCTTAAACCAAATATTAGAAGGTAAAGTTACCATGTGATTCTAATGGGCTACCTACATTTTTACACGCCATTCGAAGACGAAACGTTCTGTGAACACCCGTGGCGTCTGGGCGGCGCCCACATATTTGTCCGGAGCATAACTCTGTCACCTTATGTCCGATTTAAACTGCACTGAACTTTGGCACTTTCTATTCTTCTCCCGATTGCAGAGTGCGCGCTGAGTGCACTAGAACCATAACTCTACCTGGCTTATTTTTGACTTATTGTTCTTTGGATTTTTTTTCATACTTGGATTTTGTCCAGAGCATATCTCTAAAAGTATGTGAGCTATGATCATGAAACTTCATGGTTAGATATATGTCAGCAAGGGAATGTAAAGTACACAAGAACCATAACTCCACCTGGCTTATCATTCGATTGATTGGCTTTTATTGTTTGTCATAGTTGGATCTCTTCCGAAGCATATCTCTAAAAGTATACGAGCTATGATCATGAAACTTCATGGTCAGATAGATCTTACCAAAAGGAAGTGCAGTGATAACCATAACTCCGCCTTTCTTATTTATTACTTTTTTTATTTTGAGTTATTATCCCTTTTTTATTATTTAATTGTTTTGTTCTCGTTTTCCTACATTTTTTTCTATCTCTGTAGTAACTACACGCTCATTTATATCATGCCGCCCTTGGAGGGAAAAAAGCTTGAAGAGATAAACTTTGAATAACTTGTGACATCCCGAGAAATCATGTGGAGAAATTGCTTGTACCAAGTTTCTCCGATTGAATGTGTGATCGGGGTACATTTTCTAAATGTTTGTAAACGTTTATGCATCCTGACCGTTGGGCCGATTAGTCGCCGGGGTCATATCCTGATTAACTTTTTGTATTTTACTATTTTACTCTGATTAACCAGTAGAATAAGAGAAAAGACCATTCATTCAAATAGAAAAAAAATCGTTTAGTAAAGTCAGGGATTGGGCATTTCAAATCAGTTAATCAAGTTCGTGTAAATTTTAAAAAAGCAAACGTTATTTAAACTACACATTTTCTTAAAAACTGTTGATATTGTATAGTAAAGGATCAAAGAGTGGATGAAGAAGCCTCGTTTTGGCAAAAAACGTAATAGAGTATATTTAGATCGGAAATGCCAGCATACCCAATACCATTGGTTGATGCTGACTCAATATCTATATTTAGCTTAGGAACTACCGTGATTTTATAAATAGACGGGTATGGTGCAATTTACCATACATTTACGAAACGACAGCAGAAGAGACGAGTTTCGATAGTATTTATCTGAAACTCTTGAAAATCGGGATCTTAACGATTACTTTGAGAACTAAATGATATTTTGTTCTGTACACAGAAAACATAAAAGACGGTCAACAATGAATCGAATAGGACGACACCGTCAACATCATCATCATCATCATCAACAACAACAACAACAACAGCAGCAGCAACAGCAACAACAGCAGGACCACACTACCGGGCAGTTCTCCTTGCGGGTCGGCCGTACCTCGACCCGTTTTTCCAGCTCACAGCGGGTTTTTGAAATGTCCCTTAACCGGTGGGTCTCTCCTTGGCCGCGACCCAAACAAGAAGAGGGAATTTGTCCGAACTACCTCGAATACTGGGACAGTCAAAAATACTGCGGAAGGAAATGTGCGCGCGGACACACGAACTAATCAACAAGAAAATTCATCCAACATCATTCACAACCACTCATCATTAAACGTGTTCTTCGGGGAGAATTTCATCGTCAAATTTGATCAGTGGTTTAAGTTTGTGTCTTTAATTCAAAACAATAAAACTGGAGGAATAGTCCACTGTGATTTCGAGCCGAATAAAAAACTCGCGAACATGACGTTATCAACCGAGGCCACTAAGCTAGTAGACGTGCCAAATGCAGGAGGTTCGTCCGAGGTCTCAGAAATGTTGTCTTTTGAAGTGCTGCTGAAGGCATTCCGGGCTAAATTACTTAAGGTAGGCTAATTATAATTTTGAGTCCGATTATTTTAAAGTATGCCTAAAGGATAAATTTTAACCTTTCATAAAACCCTCTGCTGTGAAAAAATATTTTTGAAAGATAACCGTAATCTTCTATTTCATCATGAAAATTAAACATCCTAATCATAGGTCATTTATTGTTTCTTTCTTTCACGGTATTTATACAATACTATAGTTTTATTTTCAAAACGGCGCGGTTCAGCCGGGCCACAATTAGAAACCAGCTGTATGTTCCGGCTGACAAGATGTTGCAAACCGTTCTCAAATTAAACCCGTTTTGCGCACATGTGCACGCAAAAAAGCGGGGTATAATTTTGAAAACGGTATGCAACATCTTATCAGCCGGAACATAGGAGCTGGTTTCTAATTGTGGACCGGCTGTAAAACAACAAAATCAGGACCCATTCGGGCAACAAATAAGTTGGCCTAAATATCAAGGAGGGATATTCCAGGTGAAGTATGGCAAGGGTTAATGAATCAACAGGGTCGACGATTCATACATTTACTCGTGTTATCTTGCAGACCGAGATGGAGGTCTCGTATTTCCCGACTGGTGGCTCCATAACCGACTATGTATGTGAGATATTCGGTACAAAACTGGGCGTGTCTGTGACCCGGGCCATGAAGTTCTGGGGTGGAGACTTCGGAGAGGAAGATTCAAGGCATTTACTGACTAAAAAACTTAAAGGTAGGATTTCATTAGGGGTGAGGATGGCGGTGCTGTTAAAAACAGGTTGTCTAAGAATCTTATCTCGTCTTATATTCCAGTACCATAGTTTTTGTTTCCTTTTGAATTGTAACTCAAACTTAGAATTTATCTGAAAGTGGTGATGATTTGAATTAAGATAAATTGCTGAAAAGCTAACTTTGTGGTTTTGAAGATTCCTAAAGTATCTATTCACACTGCACAAGGCAAAACTGTTCACTACGATGGCCGGGTCACATGGCATTTGTCATACAGTTAAGAACATCGTGAAATTGACATGCTGAATGATATTGGAATGATTTTGGAATGAAACTAAATGAGGGAGAGGAGTGGGTTTTGAATGTTATTGAAAGGGGGGGGGGGGGTAATCCAATATTGCTAATTTTGTTCAGGGTGAACAAAATTAGCAAAATTTGTTACATCCCCTTAATAAAATATGAATACCAGTTCTATAAATAGCTTCCTATTCCTTCAAGATCCAATCGGACGCTAATAATCTCAATGGTGTAAGTAAAATTACGATTTTCCCCCTAGCTTTAGTTATTATGACTGTAGTTGTTCATCGTATCTTTTTTATGGATTTTAGAATGTTCGGGTAGGGGGAATGAATGAATGGAGCACCGAGTGAACGATTTATAACGGTTTTGGTTGAGACGAATGTCAATTTCACGATGTAGCTACTTTGTAATTTAATTAAAATTTTCTGATGATAACTAACGGTATGATAATGACCTTCTGTAACTTAATTAGTATGACCGTTAAACTTATCAAAATATTCTTTTAAGTTAAAAAAAATCTTAATTTGAGCTATCGTTGTTTCAATAATGACGCGCATCACACTATTATTTGTACTGTAATTTATTTTATGAGCCCTGTGTAATTTTCGTTGTTTCTTATTTTATTCCAGGAGTCATACAGTCGAGCAAAAATTCATTGGAGAACTGGAACAAACAGGTTCTGCACGTGTGGTCCGCGAGCCATGACGTCACCAATACACTAATTAAAGTGTATTCTACGTTACCAGAGGAGATTCTATCAAACACGGTGGTTTTCGTCACAACAACAACAAAGTCTTCCTCGTTTATTTACAAGAACAAGTGACTTGTGTGAGGGCTAGTGAACTTATTTTGACTGAATCAGAATCAGGCTGAAATACTCGATGTCTATTATTATAAACTGTTATGATTCCGTCCATATATATGCCTGAGTGTGACCATTCATTCATTCATTCATTCATTCATTCATTCATTCATTCATTCATTCATTCATTCATTCATTCATTCATTCATTCATTCTTTCCGCAAAATTGATGCCTTATTACAAAGCTATTGTTGCCCATCCACTTTGATTTAGGTTGTTGTTGTTTGCTGCTGTATCATTTTTGAACATTTTGCATTGTATATAACATTTTCATCTCTTTACCTTGTAAATTATCGCATTCATATTTAAAAAGAAAAAAATCGAACTGGTTGTTGTTTAGCTCACCTGAGGACAAAATGTTCAAGATAAGCCACAGTGATTGCCCAATGTCCGGCGTCCATAAATTCTTTAAATATCTACTTCTCCTAAACCGGTTGGCCAATATTAATGAAGCTTGACAAGAATGTTTCTAGGATTCAGTTCCTCCAGGGTTGTTCAAAAAATTGAAATATACCCTTAAATTTGGTTTCCACGGCAAGTTGAAAAGGGAAAATATGATAATCAAAAATCTTCTCTAAAACTAGAGGGCATGCAACTTTCATATTTGGCATGTATCATCTATTGGGCCTCTACCAAGTTTGTTTTTATCATGCCCAAAACTCGGGTCATAATTCAGCTCCGCCAGTGCGAATCGCATATTCATAGAAATAAAGAAGTAGATAAACTTCAAAAATCGTCGTCTTTGAAACCAGTCGGCAGACCATTTTTATATTTGACACGAAGCATTATTTAGTGGACTATTGTAATATGTTCCTGTGGTCATATTTGGGCTCCACCCGGTCGCATCCCATTTTACATACAAATAAAGTAGACAATTCTTCAAAATCTCCCTTTCTGAAACCAGAAGGCAGACATTTGGAATGAAGCATCATCATGAAATCTCTGCCGAGTTTTTTTTTTTTTTTTAAATCAAGTCCCTAGGCATTCGGAACATCGCTCGGACTTTTCCGTAAACTGAAAAGTATCTCGGGCTTAAATGTAGTAATTTTGTGTCACTTTTTAGGTAATTCGGCTCCTGGTGGTACTTCGGTTAATACGCTTGTAGAAAATTACATTTTATTGATTCTCTCCGATCATCTTTGGAGATCTTTTGGGCATACTATAATTTGATGACAAAACGCAGTAAACCACTGCGTTTTGTTATCAAATTATAATATGCCCACTTTTATTCTTTCGTTGATTTTATTTTATGCAACGTCATCCTTACCGGGATCGTGCACATCAATGTTTGTGACGTCATATAAACCTACGCGCGAAATGACGCGCTTTCATGGCTGTGTCCGTATTATCTGAGGTCTATTCCGTAGAATCGCCGAGGGTTCCCGATTGGTCCCTAGGGTCATGTTTGAGCTCCACATTGGAATATTCCATTTTACAAAGATATACGAAGAAAGTCTTCAAAAGTGAAACAGCATGGAAGACAGCCTTTTATCTGGTATGTAGTATTATCTTGAGGAACACCACTTAGTGTGTCATATCATGCCCATGTGGCCAAATTTGGCTCCGTCGGCGGACAATCCATCTTAAATTGATATATAGAAGGTAATCTTAAAAATCTTCTTAAAAGCAGAAGGCAGACAGTTTAGATATTTCGTATGTAGCTCTATCAAATTGGCTTTAATCATACTACTTGGGACATAAATTGGGGCTCAGCCCATGTGCATCCCTGTTTTCATAGAAGCAGAGTAGGTAATCTTGCAACAATCATTGTCATTGAAAAAAGTCTATATCATTGATATTACAAATCATCTCCTAGTGGGCATCTGCCAATCAAGTTTTAATGTGACGTCTTAGGGGTGAAGGAGTCTTAGCTGACCGATTTATATCCATCATTACTTGCTTGTGTTGGATTTGACACCATTTTAAAATGTATTGCGGGATTGCGGGGTCAGGTGTACCATTTCTTGTCGTCCGCCAGAACGCATGTATCTTGGTGGACCAAAAATTAAATTAAAGTCCAATGAAAAGTGAAATGTGCCTCTGAGATTTCTTATCTTTAACTCTGTCCAGTTTTTTTAAGGACACAAGCTATCTATGACTTTCAGATACTTTATCTCAAAAGTTTAAACGGGAAAAACGGGAAAAAACTGGCGTTATGAAAGGGAGATGGAAAATTTGGTCACGTAGCAGAGTTCCTAAAATGACAGTTCTCTATCGTAAATGATATAATATTTTTCAATTATTCATTTTTCCCCCCATGATTCACTGGAAATGTTATCCTGAGCAGTGTTTCTGTAAATATTATGGGAAAAATGACTATCAATGATATTTGAACTTGTTCTTGACATTTCCAATAATTCAACATGTGCGCAAAGCAAAGTCTCTCGTCAGTCTGTGCAGCCGCACAGTCTGTCCATAGTCTTTGCCATGCGCTTTGTAGATAGAAAAGATCTTGATCCTTCTTCAGGCGGACAGTTAGTATTCTAATTACATTTTGTGGCTGTCTTAGCTGTTCAATGTATATCCATCAAGCACCGACAACTTCACTAGAGCCCGGACGCTTTACGCACTAACCAGAAGGTCCCATTTTGTGTGACGGGTCACATATATATTACCGAGACAGGTCGCAAATAGTTAAGGATTTAAGACAACACGGCGTGATGAAGATAAGGCAGAAATGGATTCTAAATTGTTTTCGTTTGTGTAGAAATGCTTAAATAACATCTACATCAAAATTCGTGATAGGATAAAAAAAAAATGGTAAGATATAAAACCGTCCGCACGGTCGCATCAGAAAAGCGGTTGTTTTTGAAAATGGAAAAAAAACCTCTCTCATCATCAATATTGTTTTAATATGAGGTACACTCAAGTTTGAAACTTCCTTCATATTAATTACTACTTAAGGCTGATCCAGAAATTCTGGAAAGGGGTTCGAGCATAAAAAGAAGGGGTTGTTTTTCCTGCTAGGTCTATTGCAAAATTTCGATTATATTTCTCAGTGAAATGAATCATAAGGCTGTTAAAAAAGGGGGGCGTTTGAACTTGGCCATCCAACCCCCTTCACCTTCATTTATGACTTGTTTTGTGTTTTTTTGCTTATCATCACGATTTGGATTTTAAAGTCCTTTCTTTCTTCATCCGTTATCGTTATTTTGAGACCTTAAAATGATGCCTAGCCTACTGATGAAGCATACTTGCGACCCGTCGCCACCCGGAGTAAAAAAGACCAACTGAGAACTTTACTAAACTCTGTGCGAGTACGGACCCTAAATATCCGTATACAAGTTTAGCCCCTGGTGCGAGTCATGATTTGAAAACGGGACCGGTTGGTTAGGCAGACATGAACAAAAGGTTGCATTTCGTTACCCGTTACCAAACTATTGTATTAATTAGCACTATTCGGGAATCGAAGTTCAGAAAGGGATCGAATACTGTTTAAAACTGTCCGACGTTCAATCCTTTTTTTAAGTTGCTTTCCAGATGGTCCTACGCCCTACGCACATAGATACTTTTCAGAGTTCTGGCTACTTAAAGTTGCGACTCACAGACTCGCAACACCTTCGTCCCTTAAAACCACCTTCGGAATTTGTAAGTTCGAACCCCGTCACAAGTTTACAGCCTGAACTTCCGAGTGGAGTCCGGGCCGCCTTTGTATTTCAATGAATTGATGAAATAAATATAATGGACAGTAATCATCGGGGTACTCGAGCATAGGCGTAACTAGGAATTTAAAATTTTTACGCACTCTGAAGGCGACCACCAAAGAATATATAAGTTAAAGTCACGGTCGAACTGTGGACTGTAAAGAAAGATGAACGTCCTCCGTTCGCTCCCCTTTTTAATGATTTAAGCGTTGATGAATAATCAAAACCTCGTAACTACAGCTTAAATAAGCTGTAGTTTCGATGTTATGATCATTCGCGAATGACATTTTTTGAAAGAGGATTAATTTCTGTTACGCACTTGCGTAATGTGCGTAATGGGAGCTACGCCCTTGTCGAGTACTCGGGGGTAACAAGATCTCGGGTGCGTCTTCGGTACAAAAGTTTCTACTACGGTAGTCGGATTTAATGGATGCCACGGACTCCGCCGACTGGACGGCTTGTACAGAACACTCAATGGTCTTACCAGCATTCGGAATATTTTTGCAATTTCAACTCAATGCCCCCTTTTCAAAGGACGTGTTAAGCAGGGGTTAATTCAGACTGGCCGATCTGTGCATAGGTCTCGACCGAGGACTAGGCCCGCTATGTCAGTGAAAGAAAGTAAAAAAAGTAAGTACTAAGTCAGTAAGTAAGTCAGAAAGTAGGCCTAAGTCAGTAAGTCCGTCCGTCAGCCTTTCGACGATAAAATATGTAAGAAATGCTCTTGAAACACCCAATGCTTCATAGGCGTATCTAGGACTTTGAATTTTTTACGCACTCAACCAAAGACTATATAGGATAAAGGCCATATGACAACTGTGTTAAAACAAGAATGCTCTCCGTCCGCTCCCTTTTTATGATTTGGGCGTCGGTGAATAATCAAAACATCGTAACTACAGCTTAAATAAGCTGTAGTTTCGATGCTATGATTATTCATCAACATTATTTTTCATCAGAAGATTATTTCTTTTACGCACTTGCGTAAATTGCGCAATGGGAGCTACGCCCTTGTGCTTTACGCGGGAACCGAGTTAAACGTTCGAAAACCTGTTGCTACACTGAATGGTCGGTACGTTTGACCTTGATTGACCTTTTAGCCTAAGACGCTGCGAAAATTGAAGCAAGGGACCTCACTCTGAGTGATAGGATATTTGACACTGTTGTTTCAATACATGCTTCAAATTACATTTAACTGCATTTATATCGTTTACCTACAGTAGAATCGTTAAGGTAGGGTAACTATGTAAATTATATATGTTTAGAATTCAAACAGAAACGCAATAATCAAATGTGCTCCATCGCAAGTCATCTATTAAAATTGTCCTAATTGAAAATGACATTTTAAATCGGCTGCATTAATCAAAGCACCATGAGTACTGCCCAATTTAGTAATATCTTCAGTTAACAAAAAATATCAATTAGCCGCTGAAAAATATCAAATGATAACTGAGATCAACAATCATATCTTACACTTGTTAGAGGACTGAATAATTTAATCTAGTACATAGAATTGTCTCTATTTTACAAGTTGTGATATCATGGCAAGGGGGGTATGAAGTGGATCCAAGACTTCTTGCGTGGTAGGCAGCAATGTGTACGAGTTAGTTCTTCCTTGTCATCCTGGACTGATGTTGTGAGTGGGGTTCCCCAGGGGACGTAATTGGACCAGTTTTATTCTTATGTTTTATAAATGACTTGCCAGAGATTGTAGACGGCATTGTTAAGGTGTTTGCTGACGATACCTTCTTCTTCTTCCTTCTTCCAAGTAAGAACCGGGTCTATTGACGTAAGTGGTTCTGCGTTAACTGCGCCCCCGAAAATAAAACAACAAGCCCCACGAAAGTCCCTATTTACAGGTTAAAAACAAGGAGTTAAAACTATTTACAGTCTGTTGTTGTTTTCTACGGGAGCACCACTGGAGAGCTGGATGCCAGGCAGTGCCTGATACAAAACTATATTCAAAAGTATCATCCATAGAAGACCATGAAAAACTTCAATCAGATCTGGATAATTTGAACGAGTGGAGTAACAAATGGAAACTGGCTTTTAATGCAAAAAAGTGTAAGGTGCTTCACATCGGTGCCAAGAACGTCAACTATCGTTACACAATGAAAGAATCTGATGGGAATTATGCTGTCATTGACTCTGTTCAGTGTGAGAAAGATCTTGGGATCACCTTCGACCAACATCTAGATTTTGACCAACATATTACAACAATTACAAACAAGGCACAGAGAACACTTGGATTGATACGCAGATCTTTTGAGTGTCTGGATAAGGATATGTTCCTGCCACTTTACAAGTCTCTAATCAGACCCATCCTAGAATACGGTTCATGTGTATGGTCCCCTTACCAGAAAAGACACATCAAGATGATAGAAGACATTCAAAGGAGAGCTACCAAACTAGTGCCAGAAGTAGCCCATTTGACATACGAGGAAAGATTGTTGAAATTAGGATTAGTTAGTTTGGAGTACAGGAGAGACAGAGCTGATATGGTGCAGATTTACAAATCATTACACAACTTAGACCAATTGAAGTGGGACAATATGTTTTCCTTGGCTCAGGATGATCTGAGAGGTCATTATTTAAAGTTCAAAACCAAGAAGTGTCATCTCAACATTAGACTCATGGGCGTAGACACGGGTGCGGCAGGTGCGGCATTCGCCGCACCAATAATTGCCGTAGATGCGGCTTGCCGCATCAATAATTGCCGTAGTCTACTACTAGATGCGGCATGCCGCTACAATAAAACTGGATTATGTTGACCGCTAAATGACTGAAAATGTATGTGAGCATATAACGGATGAATAAAACGTTTATAAAACATGATGTCTTATAGTTCTTTTAATCCACCATACACAACATCTTGTCGAACCAAGGGTTACGAACGTTTTACTTATCTTACCCTTGGCTGATTGAATGGGTAATTTCTGTACGCGTGACGTCACAGAACGGAAAACGAGCCGGACCAATCAGTAACCTTCTTACAAAAAGGTCAAACAGCTGGAGGTATGTTAGATCAAAATACCTCGCGGCTACTTTCCAGATGTGAAATTAACCCTTAGAATTGCGCTTAACCCCTTCAGTTTTAGGAAATTGTGACCGAAATAGACAATCACAAAAACTGATCGAAATTCCTATATCTGTTCAAATGACAACATATCTTTTTAATAATTTGATGGTACATTGAAAGGTTCTCAAATTCGTCTTTTTCTACCCTCGATGACAGTGTATTACGATTTTTCAATGTTTATTTGAATTTTCAAGTTATTTAATAAATCAATACCTGTTTAAGTTTTCAATGTTTTAGACCATCGATGGCATACTCCAATATAGTAGAATGCATATACTAGTATATTGAAGTACGCGAAATTTAAAATTTGAAATAAATTCAATACTTAAGCCGTCTTATAAATAGAAATAATTTAGAAATGATAATTTACTTGAATTTTCATATGAATTCTTTTATTCGGTAGTTTTTCTCCTTCTTTTCCAGCAGACTTTTTTTTTAAACATATTAAATGACAAGAGAAATAAAGAGAATAAAATATGAAAATAAATAAATAAATAAAGAAAATAATAGGACAATTTTTAATAAAAATCCTCTATCTGTGTAAAATAAATCTCGTGTGAGAATATTGTGGGAGCCGAAGAATTAATCAATTTATTTGTTTATTGTTATAATTTGTCTTCATTATTATTATTATTCATTATCAATGGAAGTCTCAAAATGGCAACTAAAAGTCTTGCTGACCAAGCTTTAAGAGCATATAACGGTTTATTGAAAGTTTTCGATAGGATCCCTCTTAGTGTGAAGAATAAACTATCCCTATTTGATAGTATGGTTGTGCCAATACTTTTATATGGAGCAGAAGTCTGGGGCGCTTATAGTTGTAAAGAAATTGATAATTTACATCTCCGTTTCCTTAGAAGTATTTTAGGTGTTAAAAGACAAACACCAATTTATTCCATCTTTGGAGAATTCGGTAGATTGCCTCTAGCAGTAATCTGCAAAGAAAGAGTATTAAAATTTTGGTGTAAGATAAAATCTAATACCATTCCTTCTCTATTATTGTCATACACAGATTCCGTTGATAACGGAAATGCTGGATCATGGGGAAATAAAGTGAATTCGCTGATTGACCATCTAGGACTGACAAATGTAAGACTTAACTATAATTCAGAGATAAATTATGTTTCAAATTTTAAAACGAGGCTTCGAGATCAATATATGCAGGAATGGTACCATAACATAAATCATTTACCTAAATTATCAAGTAATTGCAAATTTAAGGAAAACTTTGAATATGAACCATATCTTGATAACATTAAAAACGAAAAGTTGTTAAAAATGTTTGCATGTTTCAGACTTAGTTCACATAATTTAGAAATCGAAACCGGTCGTTATAATAATATCTTAAGGCAAGAGAGAATTTGTAAATTATGTAATTTGGGTCAGGTTGAAGATGAATACCACTTTCTTTTGTGCTGTCCTAAGTATTTAGATATTAGACGTAATTTTTCCCTTAGAATAGCATGGCCTAATATACATAAGTTCATAAATATAATGTCAACAACAAATAAAAGGAATGTACTAAATACTGTTAAGTTTATCGCATCTGCATTTGAAGCTCGTAAGAACTATCTTGATAATACTGTTCATTAACTATGTTGCACACTCAGCTATGTTAGATATTTTGTATATTGAATTTTGAGATACACTGTATTTGTAAAAATTGCTATATTTTGTGTCAAAGCCATATTTTTGCTGTATTGTAAATGGCTAAAGACATATTGTGTCGATATATGCCAATAAATGTATGTATGTATTATTTATTTATTTGTATATTTATTTGAATTTAGTTTAATTTGAAAAGTACCCATATTGCAGGTAGTCACAATGTTACGATAAATTTAAAACTTAGATTTGCTATGAAACAACTTATTCACGACGTTTAAAACAAAGCAATCACGCGCAATGTCCAATCCAAATCGATTTACACATTTATTTGTAATTAAAAAGGGATTATTTGATTTTTATCTCTAATATATATGATATATACGTGTTTTAATGTGGAGAAGTCCAAAATCTCGTGGCTACAGCTTATTCAAGTTAGGATTAAGTAGTTTTGCCGCCCGTTGACTATATTCTATGTAGTATAGAAATTTATTTGCTTTCAATAATAATGATAAAAAAAGTGGCCATTAATTTCATTTATTTTTATTTCATACATTTTTTTGGGGGGGGGGGAAAGAGAGAAGGCTGTCCAAAATGTTCTTCTATGGAACAATAGGGGGGGGGGGGGGTAGATCATGTTAACTCAAAATCATTACATGTTATTTTTGTTATTCGGCAAAAGCATTCACGGTGGACAATGAGGAAACTTTCGGCTTACTATTCATGTCATTCTGATAAAAAGGAACTGATTTATATTTTGTTGATTTTATAAATCTATCTGTCACCGAATAAAAACGTACTTCGATGCGACGCATTTTCTTTATCCAAGAATGAAGGGTTATCTACATAGTCGTCGGAATACAACAGGTTGCCATAGGGATTAAAAGGTACCGATGTCGTTTGTAAGAAGCTCTCTGATTGGCAGTCACAGAAATCGCGTTTGACCTTTTGATTGGCCGGCTAAAAATAAATCGTACAGAAAATACCTATTCATTCAGTCAAGGGGTATTCGAGAAGTTCTTATCGATTCGATACCCCTTGACTCGTGAAGATGCATACACAACGAAATGCCAGCATCCTGGGATGACTCATCAATAATCTAAGCGTCTGTAGAATGGTAATTCTGTTTACTTCCGTTTTCTGTCGATGTCAAACATGCGATTCCCTGTGAGTACATGGTGAGTTGTTAATGTCATTATCGATTAGTCCTCGTACTAGGGTTAACCCTTTCCTGTTTAATCCCTGCTTTTAATTACGTGCCTGTGATTTTATGATTGAGAAAACATTGTGAAAAAAGAAGAAATTGCTTCTGACAAGCAATTTCTTCCTTTTCCACATTATTTCTTCCCTACTGAAATTGTGATCAAGTATAGTCTAGAATGCACCAAATCGCACCATTTTTTCAAAAGTTTTCCGGGGGGGGCATGCCCCCGGACCCCCCTAGAAGGGCTTCGCGCCTTCGGCGCTCGCATTCGCTCCTTCGGAGCTCAGTTTTGCCGCACCAATGTAAATAACATGGCTACGTCACTGAGACTGAATAGTTTTACATTCCGATCGGTTTCTTTTTGGAACAATTTAAGTGACGAAACCATATCTGCTGATAGTGTCAATCAGTTTAAATCAAGGTTAAACGCTGAGATTTGGAACATTAAGAAATTTAAACCGTCTTGTTATGCACTCTGAGACGAACAAGGTCACTTTACACGTTGGAGAAGTTTACCAAAACAGCATATCAGAGGGGTCACGACAGATTATATCTACTATATTGACCCTACGATCCAGGTATCCAGGTATGAAGATCCCCAAGACACCAAGAGGTAAGCTAGGTATAACCCTCCTTTGATATTCTCATAGTCAAAGCAGCTAACTAGCTATCTAACACTTTTTACGTCATAAAAAGTCAATGCTCCTGATTACTCCTACGAAGGGTTTGGCTTCAATGTTTTAGTTGACATGGATCTGGCAAAAAATAACACTGGTCGAGTGAAATACATGATAGTGGGTACATGTAAGTGTTTTGATTATCTGAAATAATACTTTTGCGCCTGTGGATAACTTTTCTAAAATTTTAAACTGTCTTGATGCAGCCTGAGCAGCTTGAGCATGGAGTAATCAGCAATGAAATTATTTGTGATTGACTCAGAGCTACAGATAGAGGGGGTATTTTGAATTTCAAATTAGAATATTTCACTAGTCCTTGCTCAAACCCTATGATGTGGGTACTCATTGGAATTGTCTCGACAAGACAATTCAAATGAGTACCCATTTCATAGGGTTTCATTGAGAAATAAAGATTTTAGATCGGAGTAACCCCTTCTTATCTGTACCCCTGTTGACTAAAGATTTGTCTTTGTTGATTTTTGAGTCTGAATTATTCTTTGTATAGATTGCTGGTGGTTTAAGGAGTGTGGAAATACAGATAGTAGTCACTGGACAAGTAAAGTGTGATTTTCTACTTATCCAGGATTAAATAGAAACTTGTCCACAAAAAATAGAATAGATAGATTATGAGAAAAACACTGTTTTTAAAAAAGAAAATGCTTGAACATGGTGTTTTCTTCAGTAAGGACAGTGTTTTCTACTCCATGATACAAACAGTGAGCTTATTATTCTCTTTAATGTTTTAGTGCCATTCCAAGATTTGCCCTGGTATTTACTTGTCCATGGACAAGTTGCCTTGCAAAATGAACCCATCCACAGCTAGAAAAAGCTAGTGTCGGACAAGTCAGGGATGGGAATTCACACCCTTGACACAATCAACATGTGCATGTTATTGCCAATTAAACATATTCACAAAGTAAGGACTCATGTTTTTGTGTAGACATTAAAATATCCTCTAGATAAGGCTACAAAATGTATTAGATAGATAATATTTGAGCTTGTGTGTGACATTTCCAACAATTTCAAATGTACGCTAAGCAAAGTTTCTGGCCAGCCTGTGCAGCTGCACAGCCTGACCAGAAACTTTACTATGTGTGATATAGATAGATAAGGGTCTTAATCTATCTTCATGGGGTCAGCATATATTATTATTGCATTGTGTCATCGTCAGCACTTCTTAAAGTTTGTACCTTGCCCAGGTGTGGTATTGTTGGAAATGTCACACACATGCTCAATTGTCATGCAAAATTGTTGTAAAAGACATGTACAGGATATTTTTATTTCTGTATTTTCAGAATGATTTCTGAGGAATTATTAACAAGCAAGCGTGAAGAAAATCCAACAAAAAAGCTAAAGATGAACCAACAACCAAAACAACACCCTCTTGATGAACTGCAGGCAGTTTCTGAGAAAATAGGTCATGACCTTGACACTGTGGAGTTTGCGAGGTATATGGACTCCATAGATCCTTTACGATCTTTGAGGGACGAATTTCATTATCCAAAAATGAAAACTTTGAATTCAGGTGAGTTTTTTCTATACAGGGACATTGAATATGGTTTTTAGGCTTAAGGTAGTGGACCCGTAATAGTTCCACAACATTTCTGAGCTCGATCTTCAGCAATATTAACCAAAGTCAGTGAACACTGTTAAAGGTAATGGCCTCTGAAAAGTTGTGGAACTATTATAGGTCCACTACCTTAATAGATTAGAAATTCAATGAAGGTAGGAATATGTGAATTGGATTCTAACATAAGTGTGATTAGATTTTCATTTTCATACCTTCATGTATTTGAAAAAAAACCCCACAAAAATTAGTCAGATAGATATCTTAAAAGGAAATACCCTAAATAAACTTAATGCATACTCTAAAATGGTTTCATAGTGTTATAAAGCCGAATTTCTATTCAATCAGAATGGTCATATCTTTGTAGATGCAGCTAAAATTGAAAATATTTTTAGTTGACCAGAGTCTGGTTGATCTAGAAGAAGATTGTGTGTATTTTTGTGGAAATTCATTGGGTATTTGTCCAAAGAAGACAAGAGAGTATGTGGCGGTAGAGGTTGACAAATGGGAAAAAACGTGAGTGAATAATTACTTGAATTATTCAAATCAGGGGTGTGGAAATACAGAGTTTCTCCACTTGTCCCTGGACAAGTTATTAAAGCTGATTTCTTACTTGTCCAGGTTTAAAATGAAATTGTCCACAAAAAAGGAGGTAGATAAATATTGAGAAAATATTGTCTGTAATGAAGCAAATGCTGTAACCCAGACAATGTTTTCTTACCTTTGATACAAACAAAAGGATGACTTTTCTCCTAGATCTTTTTATGCCCTCGATAGGGAGGCATAATAAATTTGACTTGTCCGTCCGTCCGTCCGTCTGTCCGTCCGTCCGTCTGTCCGTCCGTCTGTCCGTCCGTCCGTCATTCCGTCCAAAAACTTTAACATTGGCCATAACTTCTAAATCAAAGCGGTGTCGGGGGCATTGTCATCTTACAGTGACAGCTCTTGTTAGTACTGTATCAAGATTTGCTCTGGTATTTACTTGTCCATGGACAAGTGGCCTAGAAATATGTACTTGCCCGCAAGTAGAAAAGCCCGTGTCGGACAAGTCCGGCATAGAAATTCCACACCCCTGATTCCAATTGTTCTATTGTTGTGACATTTGACGATAAAAAAATACCCAAAGCGTGTTTACATAATGAAATCTATTCCAAGAGTGGATGCACAAGGGGCGCTGATTGATTATATTTTAGGGATGCGCATTTACATACAAACATGTACTTTACAAGATACTACACTATGATATCTGGCAACTCTATATTTTTAATGCCGTATTGTTTTACCAGTGTCTGTCTATCCATCTGTCCATCTGTCTGCTACAAAACTTTTATTAAAAATCTTAAAATTACTAATTACTCAAAGCCTTAATGAGATACCATGCTGATACTTGGTATGAATTTACATGTATATCTAATTGATAGCCATCTCCAAACATTAAGGTCAAGGTTATCTGACAAGGTCAATGCCATCTATCAAGGTCAAACATGTGAAAAAATGCTGTTTAAGAGGCATTAGCAGTGTTTGACACTAACTTCCGTGAGCAAGGAGTCCAGTGAACCCCCAATTAATGAAAACAATGAGTCAAAACTAAATGTAAGGAGTCCAATTTTTATACGCCCGTTGAAGACGGGATGTATTATGGGATCACCTGTGGCGTTCGGCATCCGGTTGTCCGGGCGTCCCGCAGCGACCACTTCTTTGTCAGGAGCATAACTCTGTCACTTGAATTCCAATGGACTTCAAACTTGGCAATTGTATTCTTCTCATCATTGCAGAGTGCAGTGCGCAAGAACCATATCTCTACCGGGCCTATTTTTTGAGTTATTGCCTTTAATTGTTTTTCTAGGATCATGAAACTTCATGGGTGTATAGATCTCATCAACGGGGAGTGCAGTGCATAAGAACCATATCTCTACCTGGCCTATTTTTTGAGTTATTGCCTTTAATTGTTTTTCATACTAGAATCTTGTCCGGAGTATATCTCTTAAAGTATAATAGCTAGGATCATGAAACTTCATGGGTGTATAGATCTCACCAAGGGGGAGTGCAGTGCACAAGAACCACAACTCTACCTGGCCTATTTTTTGAGTTATTGCCCTTTGTTGTATTTCAGACTTGAATCTTGTCCGGAGTATATCTCTTATAGTATAATAGCTAGGATCATGAAACTTCATGGGTGTATAGATCTCATCAACGGGGAGTGCAGTGCATAAGAACCATATCTCTACCTGGCCTATTTTTTTTTAGTTATTGCCCTTTGTTGTTTTTCAGACTTGAATCTTGTCCGGAGTGTATCTCTTAAAGTATAATAGCTAGGATCATGAAACTTCATGGGTGTATAGATCTCACCAAGGGGGAGTGCAGTGCACAAGAACCTTAACTCTACCTGGCCTATTTTTTGAGTTATTGCCCTTTGTTGTTTTTCAGACTTGAATCTTGTCCGGAGTATATCTCTAAAAGTATAAGAGCTAGGATCATGAAACTTCATGGGTGTATAGATCTCACCAAGGGGGAGTGCAGTGCACAAGAACCATAACTCTACCTGGCCTATTTTTAGCTCACCTGAGCACGAAGTGCTCAAGGTGAGCTATTGTGATCGTAGAATGTCCGTTGTCCGTCGTCAGTTGTGTGTTGTCCGTTGTTCGTCGTCCACAATTTCTTTAAACATCTTCTCCTCCTAAACCAGTTGGCCAATCTTGATGAAACTTGGCAGGGATGTTCCTTGGGTCAAGCTCTACCAAAGTTGTTCAAATAAATGAAATCCACCCTTAACTTTCCCTTTACCCTTAACAAAAAGGGTAAAATATGGAAATCTTTAAAAATCTTCTTCTCTGACACCAGAAGGCAGACAGCTCTCATATTTGGTATGTAGCATCATCTAGTGGACCTCTACCAAGTTTGTTCATATCAAGACCCTGGGGTCATATTTGGGCTTTGCCCGAGCCAAACCCTTTTTCCATAGAATCAAAGAGCTAAAATCTTTAAAAATCTTTTTCCCTGAAACCAGATGGCAGACAGCTTTCATATTTGGTATGTAGCATCATCTACTGGGCCTCTACAAAGTTTTTTCATATCAAGACCTTTGGGTCATATTTGGGCTTTGCACAGGTGCATCCCTTTATCTCTTATGAGCATGAAGGGTAAAAAATGAAAATCTTCAAAAATCTTCTTCTATGAAACCAGAAGGCAGACAGCTTCTATATTTGGTATGTAGCATCATCTAATGGATCTCTACCAAGTTTGTTTATATAAAGACCCTAGGATCATATTTGGGCTGCACTGGGACGCAACCCTTTTTACATAGGATCAAAGAGTGAAAATCTTTTAAAAATCTTCTCTAATCAAAACCAGAGGGCAAATTGCTTTCATTTTTAGCTCACCTGAGCACGAAGTGCTCAAATAGAGCTATTGTGATGGGCTGCTGTCCGTCGTCCATCGTCCATCGTCCATCGTCCGTCGTCAAACTTTACCTTGTGTGCACTCTAGAGGCCACATTTTTGGCCCAAATGTCTTGAAACTTGGTCAGAATGTTTGTCTCCATCAAATCTCGGTCAAGTTCGAAATTGGGTCAGGTGGGGTCAAAAATGGGGTCAAGGGGTCAAATTTTAGAAAAACCTTGTGTTCACTCAAGAGCCCTAATTTGTGGCCCAAATGTCTTGAAACTTGGTCAGAATGTTTGTCTCCATCAAACCTCAACCAAGTTTGAAATTGGGTCAAGTGGGGTCAAAAATGGGGTCAAGAGGTCAAATCTTAGAAAAACCTTGTGTGCGCTCTAGAGGCAATATTTTTGCCCTTAATGTCTTGAAACTTGGTCAGGATGTTTGTCTCCATCAAATCTCAGTCAAGTTTGAAATTTGGTTAAGTAGGGTCAAAAGTGGGGTCAAGGGGTCAAATCTTAGAAAAACCTTGTGTGCTCTCTAGAGGCCATATTTTTGGCCCAAATATCTTGAAACTTGGTCAGAATGTTTGTCTCCATCAAATCTTGGCCAAGTTTAAAATTTGGTTAAGTAGGGTCAAAAGTGGGGTCAAGGGGTCAAATCTTAGAAAAACCTTGTGTGCTCTCTAGAGGCCATATTTTTGGCCCAAATATCTTGAAACTTGGTCAGAATGTTTGTCTCCATCAAATCTTGGCCAAGTTTAAAATTGGGTCAAGTAGGGTCAAAAATGGGGTCAAAGGGTCAAATCTAAGAAAAACCTTGTGTGCACTCTAGAGGCCATATTTTTGGTCTAAATGTCTTTAAACTTGGTCTCAATATAGGTCTCCATCAAATCTCGGTTAAGTTTAAAAATGGGTCAAGTAGGGTCAAAAATGGGGTCTAAGGGTCAAATCTAAGAAAAACCTTTTGTGCACTCTAGAGGCCATATTTTTGGTCCAAATGTCTTGAAACTTGGTCAGAATGTTTGTCTCCATCAAATCTCGGTCAAGTTCGAAGTTGGGTCAAGTGGGGCCAAAAATGGGGTCAAGGGGTCAAATCTAAGAAAAACCTTGTGTGCACTCTTAAGGCCATATTTTTGGTCCAAATGTCTTGAAACTTGGTCAGAATGCTTGTCTCCATCAAATCTCGGTTAAGTTTAAAAATGTGTCAAGTGGGGTCAAAAATGGGGTCAAAGGGTCAAATCTAAGAAAAACCTTGTGTGCACTCTTAAGGCCATATTTTTGGTCCAAATGTCTTGAAACTTGGTCAGAATGTTTGTCTCCATCGAATCTCGGTCAAGTTTGAAATTGGGTCAAGTGGGGGTCAAAAATGGGGCCAAAGGTTCAAATCTTGAAAAACCTTGTGTGCAATCTAGAGGCCATATTTTTGGTCCATATGTCTTGAAACTTGGTCAGAATGTTTGTCTCCATCAAATCTTAGCCAGGTTTGAAATTGGGTCAAGTGGGGCCAAAAATTTGGTCAAGTGGGGTCAAAAATGGGGTCAAGGGTTCAAATCTTGGAAAAACCTTGTGTGTACTCTCGATGCCACATCTTTGGTCCAAATGTCTAAAAACATGTTTGTCTCCATCAAATCTCAGTCATGTTCAAAATTGGGTCAAGTGGGGTCAAAATTGGGGTCAAGGGGTCAAATCTTAAAAAAAAGAAAACATGTTTACTCAAATATCTTGAAACTTGGTCAATATGTTTGTATGAAACCTAGGTCAAGTTTGAAATGGCCTTGAAATCTTACACAAGTTTGATAGAGGGTCAAAAACGTTTTTTCGTACTTTAGAGGCAACATTTTTAACTGAAATGTTTTCTTCTTGATCTCTTTGACTTTCGTTTAGCCATGCATCAGGTGAGCGCTTTAGGGCCAATGGCCCTCTTGTTGGTATGTAGCATCATCTAGTGGGCCCCTACCAAGTTTGTTCATATCAAGACCCTTGGGTCATATTTGGACTCCACCCGGGCCCATCCCTTTCAGCTCATCTGAGCATGATGGGTGAAAATAGGAAAACCTTCAAAAATCACCTCCTCTGAAACCAGAAGGCAGACAGCTTTCATATTTAGAATATAGCATCATCTTATGGACCTCTTCCAAGTTTGTTAATATCAAGACCCTGGGGTCACATTTAGGGTCCACTTGGGTGCATCCCTTTTTACACAGAATCAAAGAGCAAAAAGGCATATCTGTCTTGCTCTTCGCTGAAAATGTTCCATGGTATTGATCTAAGGCAAATATCTTCTTTTTGACGTCTGCCTATCTAATTAATGTTAGGTCCCAGGGGTCAAAGAGAGTCAGGTGAGCGATCTAGGACCATCTTGGTCCTCTTGTTTGAGTTATTGCCCTTTGTTGTTTTTCATACTAGAATCTTGTCCGGAGTATATCTCTTAAAGTATAATAGCTAGGATCATGAAACTTCATGGGTGTATAGATCTCACCAAGGGGGTGTGCAGTGCACAAGAACCTTAACTCTACCTGGCCTATTTTTTGAGTTATTGCCCTTTGTTGTTTTTCATACTAGAATCTTGTCCGGAGTATATCTCTTAAAGTATAATAGCTAGGATCATGAAACTTCATGGGTGTATAGATCTAACCAAGGGGGAGTGAAGTGCACAAAAACCATAACTCTACCTGGCCTATTTTTTGAGTAATTGCCCTTTGTTGTTTTTCAGACTTAAATCTTGTCCGGAGTATATCTCTTAAAGTATAATAGCTAGGATCATAAAACTTCATGGGTGTATAGATCTCACCAAGGGGGAGTGCAGTGCACAAGAACCTTAACTCTACCTGGCTTTTTTTTTGAGTCATTGCCCTTTGTTGTTTTTCATAATAGAATCTTGTCCGGAGTATATCTCTTAAAGTATAATAGATAGGATCATGAAACTTCATGGGTGTATAGATCTCACCAAGGGGGAGTGCAGAGCACAAGAACCATAACTCTACCTGGCCTATTTTTTGAGTTATTGCCCTTTGTTGTTTTTCATACTAGAATCTTGTCAGGAGTATATCTCTAAAAGTATAATAGCTAGGATCATGAAACTTCATGGGTGCAAATAATATTCATTCAAAATAACCTCAGTTCTATTCAAACCCCCAGTTAATACTAAGCAGTGTGACGGGCGTATCTTGTGACAATTTGGCACCTTGTTAAATCAGGGGAAATATTGTGGACAAGAAGAAATTGCTTGTGGCAAGCAATTGTCAATTGTCCACAATCTTTCCTCCGAAAATATGAAGCCTTTCTCTGGATGGAAGACTTGATATACATCATGTCCTAAAAAGTGTTCACTATTTAGCAGCCACAGTTTGACAACTTACTCTTCATTTTTCACATTTTTCTGTTGACGTAATTTTTATTCTATCATGGCACGTGATTTTATGTCTATACAAAGCATGCAGTCGCATCGTGGTTAAATAGACGCCAATTGTCGAAAAAAGTTCCGAGTGGCTGTTCCATTCCGCCCATGTACAAATCTTTATTGATGTCACATTAGGTAAAGAATGTTCGCAAGGCAACTTGGTAAAAAAAATCCTCAATTTTGTCTAAATGACAAAAATATTTAAAGGCTGTCAAATAAGTGTAGGGGTATTATACTTTGCAAGACTCTCAAATTAACTTGGGCGAATTATATTTCATCGATGACGTAGTTCATGACGTAGTTTAAAATTATGACGAGTATTGTTTACACAAGTTTACTGTATCCGGATGGATTGATAGATTAAAAATTGTACTTTACTCGACTGAGGAGTATTTTTAGAGACAAAAACTTTGAATCTAGTCGTAATCTATGTTCACCTTGTGATAAATAAACGGGATGACATTGAATTGATTTTTGCTTTAACATCACAACAATGAAATCGTGAAAATAAAGTGGAGATGGGCGATCGACAAGAAAATCCTTCGCATTTGTTTTTAATTCTTAAGGTATGTTAACTTCGTTTGATAGTTTATTTGATTGTTAAATACTCTTTCTTATTTAGGCATTTGAGGTTCTTAGCCGTAAGCATTTAGGCTTTATCCTACCCTTACCTACGCCCCACTGAAGTTCACTTGATGCGGTAAAAATGAATCCCTGGCCCACTTGAAATTTTGGATTGAACATAGCGTGATAGATGCATATGTTTGTATGCTAATATTGACAAAAACAAATTAAGAATAATAATGTTTGTAATTTTGTTCATTTTTCTTTTTCAAATTTAGGACCAATTTAAAAGAATCGAGAGCTAATTATTGCTTACCGTCGCTTACTTTTGTGTAAAAGAATAGCGTGTATTATCAAATGAAACTAATCCGCAGTTGTTGTAGGCTTGGTATCTTCGCGATTATTTCCCGTTGAATAGTGAAATTTAGTCATGATAGAATTATAATAACAACTTCTTACCGTTATTTATTGAAAATTTAACCACGCTTCTGAGTTCTAAGGCTCAATGAATAATCCACTCCAGCTAAAGCTCTCGTGGATTATTTAATGAGCCTTAGAACTCAGAAGCGTGGTTAAATTTTCAATAAACAACGGTGAGAATTTGTTATTCTATAAGCATCACATGTTACATATGTGACTCACTACATAACAAATGACCATGGGAGCACTCTGTAAAATTTATATCTAAAAAATGGCTTTTGTCCATTAGAGTTCAAATGGAGATGACATTTTAGAAATCCTTATAAAGGAAGGTAGAATGATCATTCAAGATTCAGAAAATAAGTCAAGTCCAAAATGTTAACCCTTGTCATGCTGAACCCGAAATATTCCTGCTTTGACAGGAGGTAAAGACAAAGATCAGCCTGCACATATGTGCAGTCTAATCTTAGTTCATACCACCTGAATTTCATTTTTAAACCAGAAAGGTGTAAAACGATGCATTTCCAAAATCAATACTCACTCACGTTTGGTAACTTCCAGTGCATTTAGCACTTCGATTTTATATTTATTTCGCAAAGATTTTTTTCAACATGACAAGGGTTAAGTTCCTAGTCAGCCTGGGCAGTCTGTTTAGTCTGGCTAGAGTCAATACTTTACACACTTCCCAGATGATCCTTTTTCGCATAACAGGTCACATTATGAGTTTGTGTATTTGTAGTGGTGTAGAAGGTCACACACATGGTGATCTCCCCTGGGCATGGTGTGATGAGGGACTGGATGACCAAGTGGGAGAATTAGTGGGTAGGTGGATTGTTTATTGATTAATTATGATATTTAGGGAGTGGACTCATAATTGTTCCGCAACGTTTTTGAAGTAATGAACTTAAACTGTGATAACCAAGGTTTCCTAATGATATTCAGTAGGAAACCTCGGTCAACATCATGAGTTCAGAAATGTTGCTGAAATATTACAGGTCCACTACCTGAAGCCTTAATGATAGATTTTAGAATTGAATTGATGTCAGGGTTCCTCAGATTAGCTAGTAACTTTTTGGTTTGCTAGCAGAATATATTGAGGATAATAGTTTCAGTGTGAGATCAATTTATATTTCATCAAGTGAACAACAAAAACTATATTTTCACGGAATTAAATGTCAATCAATCTCACTTGAAAAAAAACACAACTATTCTATTACCTCAATTCAACAAGAGGACCCTGAGGGCCCTAAATCGCTCACCTGATATTTCAAGTAAATTATCATTAAGACTCCATTTCCTATGATATGGCATGAACCTTCCCATTTTCAACAGAGTTCATTCTTGTGACCTGGCAAACATTTTGATCAAGTTTCATGAAGATTGGACTATATTTGTGGCGTTTCGAGCTCTTACGAGAAAATTGTCATTAAGGCCACTTTTCCTGTGATATGGCTCGTATACTTCCCATTTTCAAATGAGTTCATTCTCATGACATAACAAACATTCTGACAAAGTTTCATGATGATTGGACCATATTTGTGGCTTCTAGAGAGTAAACAAAAAGTTGAAATTAAGATGCCTTTTCCTGTGATATGGCACAGATCCTTCCCATTTTCAATAGACTTCATCCTCATGACCTAACAAACATTCTGACCAAGTTTCATGAAAATTGGACCATATTTGTGGCTTCTAGAGTCTAAACAAGAAATTTGTCATTTAGGCCCCTTTTCCCGTGATATGGCACGGATCCTTTCCATTTGAGCAATTTTCATAAGGGACCACCCAAGGAATATTTCTGCCAAGTTTGGTTGATTTTAACCCATAAGTTTAGGAGGAGATGTCGTTTAAAGATATTGTTGACAAAATTGTCATTAAGGCGGCTTTTTCTGTGAAATGGCATGGATCCTTCCCATTTTCAATAGACTTCATCCTCATGACTTAACAAACATTCTGACCCAAGTTTCATGAAGATTGGACCATATTTGTGGCTTCTAGAGTAAAAACAAGAAATTTGTCATTAAGGTCCCTTTTCCCGTGATATGGCACGGATCCTTTTCAATTGAGCAATTTTAATAAGGGACCACCTAAGGAATATTTCTGCCAAGTTTGGTTGATTTTAACCCATAAGTTTAGGAGGAGATGTCGTTTAAAGATATTGTTGACAAAATTGTCATTAAGGCAGCTTTTTCTGTGAAATGGCATGGATCCTTCCCATTTTCAATAGACTTCATCCTCATGACTTAACAATCATTCTGACCAAGTTTCATGAAGATTGGACCATATTTGTGGCTTCTAGAGTGAAAACAAGAAATTTGTCATTAAGGCCCCTTTTCCCGTGATATGGCACGGATCCTTTCCATTTGAGCAATTTTCATAAGGGACCACCCAAGGAATATTTCTGCCAAGTTTGGTTGATTTTAACCCATAAGTTTAGGAGGAGATGTCGTTTAAAGATATTGTTGACAAAATTGTCATTAAGGTGGCTTTTTCTGTGAAATGGCATGGATCCTTCCCATTTTCAATAGACTTCATCCTCATGACTTAACAAACATTCTGACCAAGTTTCATGAAGATTGGACCGTATTTGTGGCTTCTAGAGTGAAAACAAGAAATTTGTCATTAAGGCCCCTTTTCCCGTGATATGGCACGGATCCTTTCCATTTGAGCAATTTTCATAAGGGACCACCCAAGGAATATTTCTACCAAGTTTGGTTGATTTTAACCCAAAAGTTTAGGAGGAGATGTCGTTTGAAGATATTGTTGACAAAATTGTCATTAAGGCGGCTTTTTCTGTGAAATGGCACAGATCCTTCCCATTTTCAATAGACTTCATCCTCATGACTTAACAAAGATTCTGACCAAGTTTCATGAAGATTGGACCGTATTTGTGGCTTCTAGAGTGAAAACAAGAAATTTGTCATTAAGGCCCCTCTTTCCGTGATATGGCATGGATCCTTTCCATCTGAGCAATTTTCATAAGGGACCACCTAAGGAATATTTCTGCCAAGTTTGATTGATTTTGACCCATAAGTTTAGGAGGAGATGTCGTTTAAAGAAAAAGTTGACGCCGTGACGGACAGACGGACAGATGGACAGACGGACGCCGGACAACGATCGATCACAATAGCTCCCTTGAGCACTTCGTGCTCAGGTGAGCTAAAAATGAGACAAAATGAGAATGAGAATTTTCACTGTTCATGATGATGTCACTTATTGGGCTCAATATAATGTCAAATAGGATGAAATGAACAAAAGCGAGGTAATGAGTTTATTAAATGAGTTTATTAACCCTTTGCTGTTTAATCCCTGCTTTTTACGTGTCTATGATTTTATGATTGAGAAAACATTGTTAAAAAAGAAGAAATTGCTTCTGATAAGCAATTTCTTCCTTTTACACACTATTTTCTACCCTACAGAATAGTTATTATGCCCCCGATAGGGAGGCATCATAAATTTGACTTGTCTGTCCGTCCGTCTGTCCGTCCGTCTGTCCGTCTGTCCGTCTGTCCGTCCGTCCGTCATTCCATCCAAAAACTTTAACATTGGCCATAACTTCTAAATCAAAGCGGTGTCGGGGGCATTGTCATCTTACAGTGACAGCTCTTGTTTTTCAAATTAAATCCACTTTAAATTTTCGTCTGCAAAACCTTTGAATTTGGACAGGTCCAAAATTTTGTAAAACAGGAAAGGATTAAATGATGATTTACTGCTATTTCTCCATAATACACCAAAAAACATGAAAGAAAATGACATAGTAGTTTTGTCCTTATCAGGTTTCCCAATGCATTTTTGTGGAGCTTGCTTTCAATGAGTCGAACATAGTTATCACCATGACAAGTCATAGTGTGTGAGTTAATGTGTAAATTGCCATTGTATGTCTTTTTAGAGGGTTCAGTTCAATACTTAAATATATAGATACTTACAATAGTGTTGCACTGACCCCTCGAAAATTTTGTACAGACCATAATTTCTACATGTATGGGTGGATTTCAAAATAACACGGCTCAATGATCCCAATCATTAGTCAATGCACCATTTAAAACAACATTCAAAACTATGTTAATGAATACATTTATTCTTGTTTATGTTTTCAGGGGCCAAGAAAGGAGAAGTGTCAATCATGAATGGTCTCACTGTTAATCTGCATTTATTACTTGTAAGTACAGTCCACATGTCTCGAGCAACCACCTGTATTAATTGACCACTTCCTTTCAGTGACCGGGGCAGATAAGAGGGAGGGATATTCAAAATCTTTTATACCAGTGTCAAGTCAATTCATCCCTTCTTGTAGTGTCTACCCCTAAGCAATATCCGATTTCCAACACTAATTGATCATATGACAGTCCTGTAACTAGTACAAGTTATTTCAACTAAGTTTCAGACAGAAAACTATCCAAACATACTAGGACTGTTTCTTATTTTAGCTCACCTGAGCACGAAGTGCTCATGTTGAGCTGTTGTGATTGTGCAATGTCCGTCGTGCGTCATCCGTCATGCGTCATCCACAATTTCTTTCAATATCTTCTCCTACTAAACCAGTGAGCCAATCTTGATGAAATTTGGCAGGGATGTTCCTTGGGTCAAGCTCTCCCAAAAATATTCAAATAAACAAAATCCACCCTTAACTTTCCCTTTAACCTTAACAAAAAGGGTGAAATTAGGAAAAACTTCAAAAATCTTCTTCTCTGAATCCAGAAGGCAGAGAGCTTTCATATTTGGTATGTAGCATCATCTAGTGGACCTCTACCAAGTTTGTTCATATCAAGACCCAGGGGTCATATTTGGGCTTTGCCTGGGTGCATCCCTTTTTACATAGAATCATAGAGGGAGTAGGTGTATCCTTCTTGCTCTTGGCTGAAAACATTCCATGGTATTGATCTTACGTAGAAATTATCTCCTTGTTGACATCTACCTATTCAATTAATGTGATGTCTCAGGGTCAAAGAGACTCAGGTGAGCGATCGAGGACCATCATGGTCCTTTTGTTTCTAAACAGTGGTTACCAGAGAAATAATTGTGAACTAAACTGTCATTTAAGTTTACTTATTACGCAAAAAAACTTCTGAACTAGACAGGAACAAATAGAAAATACCACCTTTCACATAATCTTTCACACCCCTTTCTTACTCCAGCCAATCTTTAAAATCAGCCCATTTTAGACCTGACTAATCAAAAGGGTCGGATTTACTGGACCATCAGTTCATTGGTTTGGAACCTACATTATATTTGGGTTTTCAAAGTATCTAGTTAATATGATTTTGTTTGCTCTTTTCTTGACTCAAGTACAATTTATTTGATCCTGTGCATGGCATTTCCATCAATTTCATCTGCCCATGAACTTTGAGTGAGTATGTATTGAGTGTGTAGAGGTGTTGAAACATAGATTTTCTGCACTTTTTCCAGGACAAGTAAAGTGTAAGATTTTCTACTTGCCCAGCATAAAAAAGAACTTATCCGCTAAAACGTGAATAGATAAATATTAAGAAAACATTTTTTCAATGAAGAAAATGTTGGAACCCAGCATTTTTTTTTCCTTAAAAATGTTTTCTAACCTTTGAAATAAACATAACAATTATTTATATCTTAGATCTACTTAGTATCATTGCAAGTTTTACGTTGATGATTACTTGCTCATGGACAAGTGCCCAAGAAAAATGAACTTATCAGCAAGTAGAAAGCCTGTGTCAGACAAGTCTGCCATCGGAATTTCACACCCTGGGGACCTGTTTTACTAAATATCTTATGATCTTTAAATGAAATACCAGGTATGATTGGTGATTTTGACTAACAATTATTTTTTTCGTGAGAAGTTTAGTAAAACAGCCCCTTAGTGTGTGCTTAAGACTGTGATCATACTGTGTGTGCACAGGTTGATAGGAGTAATAACTTCCTGCATATCGTTGGCTCAGGGCAAAACAGTTTTAACTGCACATATGTTCTAGGCAGTTACAACTGTTTGGCACTGAGCCATTCATTGGTGAACTTGTTGGAAATATAACACAAAGGCTTATTTTTATTTCAGATTTCATTTTACAGACCAACACCAGAAAGATACAAAATTTTGATAGAAGATCATGCTTTTCCTTCAGATCATGTGAGTCATCACATTCCTTATATCCATCTCAAAGTAAACAACTTATAAGTAAAAATCCAAGAAGAGTTTAAGCATTGAAAATCATAGAAATTGAGATTTTATTTACACACAAGCCAGACTTTTTTATCTTTTTTCACCAGCTGGAAAAAATCACTAGCTCTCATAAGATTTTTACTTTTTAGCTTGCCCGGGATGAAAGTCTCAGAAGAGCTGTTGTCATACCCTCGGATGTCAGGGTCAGTGGCTGCGTCCTCATTTGGTTAAAGTTTTTAGCTCACCTGAGCACATCGTGCTCAAGGTAAGCTTTTGTGATCATTGAATGTCCGTCGTCCGTTGTGCGTCGTGTGTCGTCCGTCGTCCGGCGTCAACAATCTTAGTGTTTACACTCTAGAGGCCACAAATATTACACAATCTTTATGAAACTTGGTCAGATTGTTGGCCAGGTCACAAGGATGAACCCTATTGAAAATGGGAAGAATCCATGCCATATCAAGGGAAAAGGGGCCTTAAAGACAATTTTCTTGTTTACACTCTAGAGGCCACAAATATGGCCAATCTTCATGAAACTTGGTCAGATTGTTGGCCAGGTCACAAGGATGAAGCCTATTGAAAATGGAAAGGATCCATGCCATATCAAGGGAAAAGGGGCCTTAAAGACAATTTTCTTGTTTACCCTCTAGAGGCGACAAATATGGCCCAACCTTCATGAAACTAGGTCAGGATATTTGTCAGGTCACAAGGATGAACCCTATTGAAAATGGGAAGGATCCATGCCATATAACAGGAAAAGGGGCCTTAATGACATTTATCTTGTTTATGCTCTAGAGGCCACAAATATGGCCCAATCTTCATGAAACATGGTCAGGATGTTTGTCAGGTCACAAGGATGAACCCTTTTGAAAATGGGAAGGATCCATGCCATATCAAGGGAAAAGGGGCCTTGGAGAAAATGTTCTTGTTTACACTCTAGAGGCCACACATATGGCCCAATCTTCATGAAACTTGGTCAGAATGTTGACCAGGTCACAAGGATGAAGCCTATTGAAAAGGGGAAAGATCCATGCCATGTCAAGGGAAAAGGGGCCTTAATGCCAATTTTCTTGTTTACACTCTAGAGGCCACAAATATGGCTCATTCTTCATGAAACTTGAAAAGAATGTTTGCCAGGTTACCAGGAGGAACCCTATTGAAAATGGGCAGGATCTATGCCATATCACAGGAAAAGGGGCCTTAATGCCAGTTTTCTTGTTTACACCCTGGAGGCCACTAATATGGCCAAATGTTCATGAAACTTGGTCAGAATGTTGGTCAGGTCGCAAGAATGAACCCTATTGAAAAAGGGAAGGATACATGCAATATTAAGGGAAAAGGGGCCTGACAATTTATGTTTACACTCTAGTCTTTAGAGGCCACAAATTTGGTTCAATAGTCATGAAACTTGGACAGAATGTTGGCCAGGTCATATGAAACTGGTTTAGAAAAGGCTAGAAACTTATGCAGGCATCATAGGAATAGAATAATGGCTTTCTTTGAATAATCTATTGGTCATTTAATGATCTTTAAAGCATTTAATTTTGCTAAGGGAGGACTCAAAGAGACGAAGGTGAGCGATATAGGACCATCATGGTCCTCTTGTTTTATTTCTATCAATATAAATCCTAGAGGCTTTATATTTACATAAACACTCATTAGGGTATAGGCTTTTATTCAAGACAAGCACCCATGTCAAAATGACCTTGAGACAGTGACCTTGACCATTTTAAAAAAACTTTAACCAAAAACTTTAATAAAAAAACTTAAACTTTGCTTATATTTTCTGAATGATTTACCTAGGGACATTATTACTACATATATGCACTCACCAGGTGATATGCTTTCACCAGAGACCAAGGTCCTTGACATTTTGACCTTGACCTTGACCTATCATGGACTAAAAAAAAAACTTTAACCAAAAAACTTTAACCTAGCTTATATTTTTTTAATGTTTAACCTAGGGGACATCATTACTTCATTTACACTGTCACTAGGTGATAGGCTTTCACTGTTTCCCAAGGTCCTTAACATTTTGACCTTGACCTATCATGGACTTAGAAAAAACTTTAACCCAAAAACTTTAACCTTGCTTATATTTTCTGTTGTTTTTTTTTTCCCTAGGGAGATCATAACTTCATATATAAAGTCACTAGGTGATAGGCTTTCACTAGTTACAAAGGTCCTTGACATTTTGACCTTGACCTTTTTTAGCTCACCTGAGCACGAAGTGCTCAAGGGAGCTATTGTGATCGATCGTTGTCCGGCGTTGGTCTGTCCGTCTGTCCGTCTTGGCCTCAACTTTTTCTTTAAACAACATCTCCTCCTAAACTTATGGGTCAAAATCAACCAAACTTGGCAGAAATATTCCTTGGGTGGTCCCTTATGAAAATTGCTCAAATGGAAAGGATCCGTGCCATATCATGGGAAAAGGGGCCTTAATAACAAATTTCTTGTTTACACTCTAGAAGCCACAAATATAGTCCAATCTTCATAAAACTTGGTCAGAATGTTTGTTAGGTCATGAGGATGAAGTCTATTGAAAATGGGAAGGATCCGTGCCATATCACAGAAAAAGGGGCCTTAATGACAATTTTTCAACAGTTTCTTTAAACGACATCTCCTCCTAAACTTATGGGTCAAAATCAACCAAACTTGGCAGAAATATTTCTTGGGTGGTCCCTTATGAAAATTGCTCAAATGGAAAGGATCCGTGCCATATCTTGGAAAAAGGGGCCTTAATGACAAATTTCTTGTTTACACTCTAGAAGCCACAAATATGGTCCAATCTTCATGAAACTTGGTCAGAATGTTTGTTAAGTCATGAGGATGAAGTCTATTGAAAATGGGAAGGATCCGTGCCATATCACAGAAAAAGGGGCCTTAATGACAATTTTTCAACAGTTTCTTTAAACAACATCTCCTCCTAAACTTATGGGTCAAAATCAACCAAACTTGGCAGAAATATTTCTTGGCTGGTCCCTTATGAAAATTGCTCAAATGGAAAGGATCCGTGCCATATCTTGGGAAAAGGGGCCTTAATGACAAATTTCTTGTTTATACTCTAGAAGCCACAAATATGGTCCAATCTTCATGAAACTTGGTCAGAATGTTTGTTAAGTCATGAGGATGAAGTCTATTGAAAATGGGAAGGATCCGTGCCATATCACAGAAAAAGGGGCCTTAATGACAATTTTTCAACAGTTTCTTTAAACGACATCTCCTCCTAAACTTATGGGTCAAAATCAACCAAACTTGGCAGAAATATTCCTTGGGTGGTCCCTTATGAAAATTGCTCAAATGGAAAGGATCCGTGCCATATCATGGGAAAAGGGGCCTTAATGACAAATTTCTTGTTTACGCTCTAGAAGCCACAAATATGGTCCAATCTTCATGAAACTTGGTCAGAATATTTGTTAGGTCATGAGGATGAAGTCTATTGAAAATTGGAAGGATCCGTGCCATATCAAGGGAAAAGGCGTCTTAACCCTTTGCTGTTTAATCCCTGCTTTTTACGTGCCTGTGATATTATGATTGAGAAAACATTGAAAAAAAAAGAAGAAATTGCTTCTGACAAGCCATTTCTTCTTTTTCCACACTATTATCAACCCTACTGAATGGTTATTTCTCAAATTAAATCCACTTAAGATTTTAGTCTGCAAAACCTTTGAATTTGGACAGGTCCAAAATTTTGTAAAACAGGAAAGGGTCAATGATAATTTCTTTGTTTACTCTCTAGAAGCCACAAATATGGTCTAATCATCATAAACTTTGTCAGAATGCTTGTTAGGTCATGAGGATGAACTCATTTGAAAATGGAAAGTAACCGTGCCATATCACGGGAATAGGGGCCTTAATGACAATTTTCTCGTAAGAGCTCCAAACGCCACAAATATAGTCCAATCTTCATGAAACTTGATCAAAATGTTTGCCAGGTCACAAGAATGAACTCTTTTGAAAATGGGAAGGATCATGCCATATCATAGGAAATGGAGTTTTAATGATAATTTACTTGAAATATCAGGTGAGCGATTTAGGGCCCTCAGGGTCCTCTTGTTTGACTTAGAAAAACTTTAACCAAAAACTTTAACCTTGCTTGCATTTTCTGAGTGCTTTGACCTTGACCTTTTATGGACTAAGTAAAATTTTAACCGAAACTTTAACCAAACAACTTTAACCTTGCTTTTATTATTTTAAATACGTCTACCTAGGGACATCATAACCTCATAGACAAACTCACCAGGTGATAGGCTTTCACCAGTAACCAAGGTCCTTGATAATTTGACCTTGACCTTTTATGTACTTATCAAAACTTCCTTATTTCTAAATCAATCTGATATATATTAGATCATGGACAATAACAAAAAATTATTGACCTTGAACTTAGATCTTTGGTCAAGTGCTGTTTGTGACAAGCAGCAGTTTGGGTGAGCTACTTTATCCGCAGACAGCTCTTGTTTGTTACTCTATTTATACACTCACATTTGACTTGTAATTAAGGGCATTTGGCTAGTAAATAAAGTCAAGGTCATGGCTGAGGGTCAAATGGGTCATAGGTAAACGGTAAAAGATAATGATTTGAATGAGTATCAGTAAGTATACTTCATTGGTAATTAAATAGTAATAATTTGGAAGAGGTACTTTCTGGTTACTCATTCAAATTATTTGACCCTGTATCATGCTGTCTGTGAAATTCCTGCTGTACAAAAAGGTTTGGGAGATAGTAAAGACTAAGATTAGCCTGTCTGATCTTAGCATATACTACCAGCTTTCTACTTGTTTGTATGGAGAAGAGAAACTCCATTTACAACTCAATATGTATATATATAATACCTACTTATTGTTCTGTATGAAAAAAATAAATCTAACAAGGTTGGGAGAATTGATAATTGCCGAGGCTCTGCCGAGACAAGTATCAATTCTCACAACTGAGTTAGATATTTTTTTTCAAACAATACACTAAGTACTTATTATATTTATCTTATAACCTCTATTTATATTGTTTTCATGGATAATTCTAACAGAAATACAAGTTTCTAGAAATAATCGCACTATAACATTGTTCTAAAAATAACTATGTGATATCATAAAAAGATATCATACTGGATGTTATCACATGGATATTTGTATAGTTATAACATAAACTATCATTTCAGTATGCAATGGAAAGTCAAATTCAACTTAAAGGCTATGATCCTGAGAAAGCTCTTATCACTGTACAACCAAGACCTGTAAGTGAAGCTTATTTAAAAAATGATTTTAATATTTATCTTGAGTAATAAATAAATGAATGCACTAGTTTACAATCGTTTTTAGCTCCACTGGCCGAAGGCCAGCGAGCTATTGTCATGGCGGTGTGTCCGTCGTGCGTGCGTCCGTCCGTGTGTGTGTGAGTGCGTAAACTTTTTCTTTAAACATCTTCTCCTCCCAAACCAATGGGCGGATTTTGATGAAACTTGGTAGAAATGTTCCTTGGGTGACCCTCTTCAAAAATTGATAAAGAAATTTTGATTGACCCCCAAATATGGGTGTGGCAGTTTTTCATATTAAAATCTTTAAAAATCTTCTCCTCCCAAACCATTTGGCCAATTTCAATGAAACTTGGCATGGATGTTCCTTGGGTGACCCTTTACCTAAATTGTTCAAGAAATTTAGATTGACCCCCAAATATGGGCGTGCCTAAATTGTTCAAGAAATTTAGATTGACCCCCAAATATGGGCGTGGCAGGGCGGGGCTTAATTTGAACCCAAAATCTTTGAATGATATCTCCTCCTGAACCACTGGGCCGATTTCAACCAAACTTTACCAAAATGTTCCTGGGGTAACTCTTTTCAAAAATTGTTCCTGATATTTTGATTGGTCCCCAAATATGGGCGTGGCAGGGCGGGGCTTATTTGAGCCCGAAATCTTTGAACGACATTTCCTCCAGAACCATTGGGCCGATTTTCAATGAAACTTTTCCAGAATGTTCCTTGGGAGGCCCTTTCCAAAAGTTGCTCTCAAAATTTTGATTGGCCCATAAATATGGGTGTGGCAGGGTGGGGCTTATTTTGAGCCCGAATTATTTGAAGGACATCTCCTGAATCACTGGGCTGATTGCAATGAAATTTTACCAGAATGTTCCTTCTGTGACCCTTTTCAAAAATTGTTTGTGAAATATTAATTAGCCAATAAATATTGGTATGTCAGGGTGTGGTTTAAGTTGAGCCCGAAATCTTTGAACTACATCTCCTGATGAAGGTTGGGCTGATTTCAATGAAACTTGAGAATTTTGGTGCAATGTGAGCCATACCCAGTTAATTAATATAAAATAGGTCTTAAGAGCTTTCAAAGTGTTGTTTCATTCAAAGAAAGATTCATTTAACACAAGTCTAATGATGTTAAAGCCAGTGGAGCGATACAGGCCCTCTTGGGCCTCTTGTTTCTTTTTTCTCAAACAAGAATAGGGTATGTCCTGTCTTTCATAATTTAGAAAGAGATCTATTTAAGCAATAAAAATTTTGGCTTATCGCAATTATTGCAAATAAAATGTTGCCGAATTGCACTTCATCATAAAGGACTACATGTGCAAAATTGATTAACACATTACCCTTGAGGTGTTAGAAATATCCACTAGGGATTTATCAAGGTTTGGTGTAGGAGTATTGAAGATCAACATGTATGAACTTTGCCCTTTCGTTTCAGAAGATTTTGTATTGGTATGGGAAAACAAAATTTGTAATGGATAAAAAATAGACATTGTAAATCTGTTTCCAACAAATTGATGTCATAAACAAAAATGTTGATGTATCGGATGTTGATCAAAAGGGAGTTGACTATATATGAAAAATAAGTTTCTTGTCCGTATTTGTTAGAAGAATATAGTAACTAAAACCTGTTGTCTTTATTTATTTAAAGGGAGAGCAGATATTGCGATTAGAAGACATTTTAAAAATTATAAAAGAGCAGGGAGAAAGTATAGCATTGATATGTTTTAGTGGACTTCAGTATTATACTGGACAGAAATTTGATATGGAAACTATCACACAGGAAGGACAGAAAAGGGTAGGTGTAGGTTTAAGTCTAGATATGAAGAGAGTGATTGTTGACTTCATAGATGTATGAAACAGATTTCATAAAGGTATGAAACTAAAAACCAAACACTCTTAATGAATACGCAAAGCAGATTCTTACACAGTTGTGATTAGGTTTCTAGTTTCATAAATCCATGAATAAATACCTCATATCTTACAATTCAATGTCATGAAGCAAAATAAAACAGAACAGAACAGTTTATTTATTTTCTGATGTGTACATGTATGGTACATAGTCATAACACATAAATGTATACATAAATCTCATCACGTGTATATACAAAGCAGTGCAAAAAAAACCAACATGTAAATAAACAAGGAAAGTAGCTAGTGGATCAGGTAGGTAATTTCTATTTTGTTTGATTTACGCAGAACATACATAGTATTTGTAGAGGATGACCTTATTGATATATTTTTTTCTCAATTCCATATAAAATTCACTATTTCAAATGAAGTGAATATTTATCCATTATAAGATTGATTCTAAGATTGGACTACTTTCTTTTGAAGCTTTCAAATAGGCTTTGTGCTAAAAATTGTTTTCACTGAGTAGTTAAACTCAAATTTAAGCCAATCAGAAAGCACAAATCTTGCTGGATACAACTAAAATTGAATTATCTAAAATGAAGAAAATATTTGTTTCTGATTGAATTCAGTAAATTGATTTACTTTGTGCATTTTTACTTAAGAAGATTAAATAAATGAGGCATTTTAATTACTGCGCTGGGTACTTGTTACCATGGCATTATATATTGCAAATGTGCGTGCATGATGTTCAAAAACTTATTCAATTTTACAAAGTCAAACGTGGTTCAAATTCCGACAGCAAATGATACCAAATTTCTTTTTAGACCCTAATGCCAACCTATTCATTGTGTTCTTGTAGGGATGTGTGGTTGGTTGGGATCTGGCTCATGCTGCTGGTAATGTGGAGATCAAACTACATGATTGGGGAGTAGATTTTGCTTGTTGGTGTACATATAAGGTAATAATTCTAAGTTAGAGAAAGTGTAATGCACAAATGTGATATCAGTTTGCCAGGTAGAGCTGTATTGACTACATTTGTGTTTTCAAATACCTTTCCTAAGTCATTTCCCACTTGCTGTAGATGTGCAGTTTGAAAGAATATTTCGGAAATAAACTAATTCAAGGCCACAAAAATCAGCCCGCCTAGTGTATAACTAATGTTTTTATGGAATGCTGTTTAATTCTTTGGCTTGTTTTCCATCATGAAGAAATGAGCATTTTGAAAAAAAAAAATCTTTGCAGAATGTTCAAGGTCATAGGTTGGTGTCAAATTTTGAAATATTAGGCACTTGTATTTAAAATATTTATGCAGTTCTAAACAAACATATCTATTGGCCACTGGACTTATTTCAATTAAAATGCTTTTTTGGCAAGAGATATTTAATAAAGTTTATATATAATATGAATATATAAATTTACTTATTACAAGTTTTGATGTATTTCAGTATTTGAACTGCGGTGCTGGCTGTTTGGCTTGTTTATATATCCATGAGAAACATTTCAACAATAATTATCCTAGACTTACAGGATGGTGGGGTCATGACCTCTCTTCTAGATTCCAAATGGATAATAGTTAGTTATTTTAACACTTTCCTGTTTTACAAAATTTTGGACCTGTCCAAATTCAAAGGTTTTGCAGACGAAAATTTAAAGTGGATTTAATTTGAAAAATAACCATTCTGCAGGGTAGAAAACAGTGAGGAAAAAGAAGAAATTGCTTGTCAGAAAACCTCATGTTATTGGTACTCATTTGAAATGTCTCACTGCACTATTTTGTCATTCTTTTCTTTCACTGGCTTGAATTGGGCAAGACATGGTCAATACAATATATATTATTTCACACCTAAACAATTTAGACCAATGACATTGTTTATTTTGTATCACGTGAGAGTGAAATATCTAGATCCATATTGTACAACCAGAACAAGGCTACTGTGCAATACGGATTTTATTCCAAAATGAGACAACCTATATTGTACGATGAAAGCTAGGTAAGCTATATTGTACGATGAAAGTGAGGCTGCAGTCCCACATATCGATATCACCACTTTTTGTGGCTCTTTCAATGTATCAAATCCTCTGTTTGGAGATATTGAAATAAGTTTGTCTTGAGATGATTTTTGGTATCTACATTTATTACATTCAGGCTTTGAGAGAAAAAGAAGAATGCAAGTCACATTGAGAAATACAAAGTGTTGTTGTTTCTTGATTTCAGAAAATCCTTTGTCAACATGAAAATGTACATTTCAAGTGACGACGGGTAGTCAATCTGTTAAATGTTTATTACATATCATAAGCAGTAAGCATTGTTCGACTTGACACTTGAAATAAACATTTCACTGAGATTCCTATGTTTAGAACGGTTGTTTCTTTCAATTTTGTCATGTATATGTGACTTGCATTTGACACCCTTTTCCAGATCAGTTTGGATCTATTCCTTTTGTCTCTCTCTCAAATGCCAAAAATTGCTAATTCTTGATGTTTTAGTGTATGGCTTTCACATTTCTTGCTAGTACCAAATATGCGATCTTAATTTGGGACCAAGGTTATTTTCCTTTGTCAAGTTTTTCAATATATGAGTTTTGATATATTCCATTTGGTCGGTAAAGTGAAATGAGGCTTTATACTTGATATGATCATTCCTTGTGGTATTTGTAGCTTATAAACTATTTCCATTTATTTCAGAGTTTAAGCCATATCCAGGTGCTCTTGGTTACAGACTCAGTAACACACCAGGTCTACTTTGTCCTCCAATTAAAGCTAGCTTAGAGGTAACTCCTGCCCTGTGTTCAGGATTAGAAAATGGTGTAAACTGTTTGCCAATTTTACCCTGCTTTGCACGCAAGTGCACATGCAATGTGGGGTACAATTGGCAAATGGTTTGCTCTGCATTGTCATCCAGAATACAGGGCTGGTTTTCCTGAAGGGGCTCAAAACTAAAAAAGAAATAGAGGGTTTATTTAACCATTAGTGCTGTATAAAATGTATTGATTTCCCAAAGAATATGAAATAATTAGGCTACAGAGGGGGTTGGTTTGAACCCAGTCTGGAACCCAACTGAATTTATATTTCAAAAACAAGAATACTTTGACAATGTGAAGGTGACATACTTCTATTCTAAGGTTTGTATGCCTTTGTTAGTAAAAGCTGACTCATGAATACGCATCATTTAATATCAAGGTCAATGTCATCAGTCAAAGCCAATTATTAAGTTCAAACTTTGGAAAAAGTTGCTGCTTTGGGAATATTAGTGTTTTACAAATACATCTTGTTTGACTATTACAGTGCTTTATTTGTTGGAACAAGCTTTATTATCATTTTTCAGATTTTCAGAAAAACTTCAATGTCACAAATATTAAAAAAGACAAGACTTTTGACCGGTTACCTGGAAGCGAGGATTTTACAACAATATGGATACCCAAACACAGGAAGTGATGTCATCAATGGGCACAGTGAGGGAGAAAATGGGGGCAACCAAAGAAAAGTTTATGTTGAAATATTTACACCAAGTGATCCAGATCAGAGAGGGGCCCAGCTGTCTTTATCCTTTTCTGTCAATATTGCCAAAGTCTTTGATGAACTGATGAAACGTGGTGTCATAGTAAGAACATATTTCATATTTGTTAACCAATAACAGTCAAGCCTGCCCTCAGTTTAAGGTTAAAATGGTTCAAATGTTTTAAAAAAAAATATCACCATGCTTTGTGAAAACTGCTTGCAGAAGACAGATGCATTCATAAATATGTTTAAATATAGATTTAATTTGAGGTTAATTTCCTTTAAACAATTATACTAATTATTGTTCAGATTAAACTGATCTAAAGATGTACCAATTCTCATAATTTAGATTACTCCAAAATTGGAATAAAAAGTGATGGGGGGGACTTATATTCATAGTATTTTATCTTATAACTATACAAATATCTGTGTGATGACATCGAATATGATATTTTTCATGATATGGCATGGTGAAAACAAGGCAAATAGAGGTTATAAGATAAATATAACATATACTTAGTGTATTGTATAAAAAGATATCTGATTGGAAATGATAATTGTCTCAGCTATTATCGATTCCCACAACCTCAACTTCTTGGACTTTATTTTTCAGTGTGATGAAAGAAAACCCAAGGTGATCCGAATAGCTCCAGCTCCACTTTACTGCTCATTTGAGGATGTTCACAGGTTCATGAAATATCTAGATGAGGCACTGGAGGCGGCACATGTTTTTGAGAATTCTTGAATCAATATTTTTTGGACTCGTCACCCAAAAAGGGATATCTTTAACATGTAAAATGTATCAATAGCCGAATAACCCCAGCTTTACTTTACAGCTCCTTAAGGCTGCACATGTTTTTGAGAATTCTGAATCAATTAACCAATAAGGGTCTGGAGAATTGACAGATTTCAGCTCTCAGTCAAAATTTGGTAGACCAATCAAAATGCTAATTCATAATGTCATGGCTGTTTAACTAGTCCATGACATTTTGTACTATTTTGTGATAAAGGGGCTCTATAAGAATGTTTAGGGTATGTTTTTGGACAAATTGTGTCCTTTATTGTTTTCCATTATTTATTTCTTATTAAAGATACATGAATTTTATAACTTTTATGGTACATGTATATTTGTTATCCATATTTGATTAAATGTGATTTGAAAATGTTTTGAATCAATTTCTGCTGTAAGATCCTCATTAAACTGAAATAGAATTGCTGTCAACCTAGAATCAAAATAAAAAAACGATAGTCCTTGAAGAACGGCTTACCTGCTGCTATTTTCATCTTATCCTTTCACACTTTTGTCACCTTTTTATGCCCTCTTATTGATAGATCAGGGGCATATTGTTTTTGGCATGTCTGTTTGTCTAATTTTCTGTTTGACCATTTGTCCGAAGAAAAACTTGAACATTGGCCATATCTTTTGAATGGTAAGCCTTAAGATTTCACATAATGAATGCTTGGGACAAGACTTTTCTGTGCCAAGCTCAAATTCTTGAAAAATAAAAACTTTGACATTGGTCATACCTTTGTATTGGTAAGTCATACAGTTTTGATAATTCACATGTGCCTTGCTTGTGACAGGCCCTTTCTCTGAATACTAAAGTCAAGGTTGTCTGTCAAGGTCATTTTTCAAGGTCACCATTTTTCAACATAAAAACTTTAACATTGGCCATATCTTTTGATTTATAAGTGTTAGAGCCTTCATATTTCACATGATGATTGTTTGGGACAAGACCTTTCTGTTGATACAAAGCTGAAGGTTATATTTCAAGGTAAGGTTATTTTCAAAGTCAAAATTTTGGAAATTTAAAAATCTAACACCGGCCATATCTTTGGATTGGAAAGTGATGCATTCTTGATATTTCACATTGTGCATTACTTTGGTCAAGACCGTTGGGAAAGCACCATCTTCAAGGTCATATTTTGAGGTCAATGTCATTTTTAAAGGTAAAATTTTGTAAAATCAAAACTTGAATTTGCTATAACGTTTGATTGGCAAGTCATAGAGCCTTGATATTTCACATGGGCTTTGCACATGACAAGACCTGTACATGCATAACATAGTCAAGGTCATTGATCAAGGTCATTTAGTTAAGGGCACTCACAGATGATATAAAAAATCTACTACTAGGTATAACTTTTGATTGGTAAGACACTTACTGTGAAAATTGGTATAAAGCAGCAGTTTTTGACAATCAAAAGACTTAAAGGTAGGATTTCCATATGCATGTATCAAACCACTGTTATGAAAAATGGCAGTTACTGGGGCATTCATGTTTATCAGACACATCTCGATATATGCTGCCAAAGGTGGACATATATTGGTATCGTCTTCTAAGTCTGTCTGTCTGCCCCGAGGTAAGAACATAGGTCCCTCAGTCCCTATTGATATTGTGCAACTCCTTCATTTATGGTTCAATTTTGAAGAAACTTTCACAAAATGTTCTAGTCACTAGACCTCTTGCACATATTTTGGCAGTTTGGTGAACTTCAGCTGTATCATGGAAAAAGGGGCCTTCATGTCAAATTTCTTGTGAAAGCAACAAGGCCAGAAACATCTTTTTTTCATCCATTTATCCATTTTTAGCTCCACTGGCTGAAAGCCACTGGGGCTATTGTCATGGCGTTGTGTCCGTCGTGCGTCCGTCCGTGCGTCAGTGCATCCGTGCGTCCGTTCGTAAACTTTTACTTTAAAAATCTTCTCCTCAGAAACTACTGGATGAATTTCAACCAAACTTCACAGGAATGATCCTTGGGTGACCCTCTTTCAAAGTTGTTCAAGAAATTTGATCCAATGAAAAACATGGATTTAATGGGCGTTGCTGATTTCCAAATATGGTAAAAAGTTAGTTTTCTCAGATTCTAATTGATGGATACCAATGAAATTTTACATGAATGATCCTTGTGTGACCCTTTATCAGTCTACAAAAGATTATTGAAATCTGATGAAAAACATGCATTTTATGGGCGGAGGTCATTTCTCTATATGTTGTATAGTGGAAATTTTCCAAATAATTTTCTCAGAATGTAAGTGATGGATATCAACCAAATTTCACTGAAATGATCCTTGAGTGACCCTTTATCAGTCTACCAAAAATTATAGTGATCGGATGAAAAATATGTATTATATGGGCAGAGGTCATTTCTCAATATGTTATATTGTGGAAACTTTGAAAATCATTTTCTCCGAAACTAAATGATGGATATCAACCAAATTTCCTTGGAATCTTTCTTGAGTGACCCTCTATCAGTCTACCAAAAATTATTGTGAGCAGATAAAAAATATGTATTTAATGAGCGGAGGTCATTTCTCTATATGTTATATAGTGGAAACTTGGGAAATCATTTTCTCAGAATCTAAATGATGGATATCAACCAAATTTCACTGGAATAATCCTTGAGTGACCCTCTATCAGTCTACCAAAAATTATTGTGATTGGATGAAAAATATGTATTTTATGGGCGGAGGTCATTTCTCTATGTGTTATATAGGGGAAACTTTGAAAACATTTTCAACATCAGTAGAATCCAAAATATTTAAAAATCTAGTCAAAACTATTACTACTTTACAAGAATTTCAAGCCTGTGGAGCGACTCAAGCCATTCATGGCTTTCTAGTCATATGAGGGATCGAGGGATATTCTGGCCCTCTTGTCTTGTATCCGGGACCAGCTTCTTTATCATGCTGAATGTCATCCTTGATTTGACCCTAAAGTAATCTTATAATTTGTTTCAAATGAGCCTGTGGGTGAGATTTCCAACAATTTCAAATTTCAAATATGTGCAAAGCAAAGACTCTGACCAGACTGTGCATCCACACAGTCTGACCAGTCTTCACTATGCCTTTAGTAGATATATAAGGTCTCGAAGTAGCTGTAGACCATCACATAGCCGTCTACGCTATTCAATGTTCACCCCTCACGAACATTTGAAATGTCACACACAGGCTCAAATGTCACATTTACTCAAAATGGAGAACCATTGTGCCTGCTTACTTAAGGGATGAAGAGAGTATTTATTAATTTCATGGAGGAATAATAGTAAAAACCTAATAACATTATGAAGCTGATTCATACTTCAGTGCAATTAGGTTTTTAGTTTCTATACTTCATATAATTGTTCAATGTTCTCTTCTTATCTTATAATTATTCTGAAGTGAAAGTTTTAGGATCTCCTCATAAAGAAGATAGATTTATTAAGGAACTATTTAGTGTGCAAGCTTACAAAATTGGCCTCATTGGGGAATAAACCCAAATTTTCAGCCAATCATAATGCACAGATACAATGTATTGATGGACTCAACTAAAGTTAAATTATTTTGCGATCTACCCAAATGTCGGAGCTATGCTCTTCCCATTTGGATGTTCGACTACGACCTGTGATATTGAAGCCACCCAAAAATCTGTTTCTAATAAAGGATACTGAACAATTGCCCCAAGTTGTTTTGAAAGCCATCCATAAATGTAAAGAGTTATTGTCTGTACAAATTGGACAGTCTAATGTTCCAACAGACTGGACTAGCATACAATATGCCTATCTTTCTATGTCTTGCTCAAAAAGGCAGGTTCCATTTTTCCAATTTTCAATATATCGTCGATTTACAGGATTTGCATGAAGTTATATGATTATAGGTCGCTTGGTTCTTGAGTTAGAGTCCAGAAATGAAAATGGAAAAAAAAAGATTGACATTGACCTTGGAAAAAACAATAAGGCAGGTCATTGAGTCATAAGCAACATTTGCATAAAGTTTCATCATTCAAGGTCGCTTAGTTTTTGAGTTAAAGTCTGGAAACGAAAGTTGAACAAAAATTGACCGTGACCTTGACCTTTGTGACCAAAAAACAATAGGGCACTTCCTAGGGTCATAAGCAACATTTGCATAAAATTTCATGATTCTAGGTTGCTCGATCTTGAGTCAGAGTCCGGAAATGAAAAGGTCTATGGATGGACAGACAGACATGGTGAAACCATTATACCCCCCTCTACTTCGTAGGTGGGGTAATAATAATACATGTATATTGGGGCATGAATGAACTTGTGTTTAGCTTTTAAGGTAGTGGACCTGTTATTGTTCTGCAACATTTTGGAACTAAAGATCCACAATGTTGTCCAAGGTTTCCAAATGAAATCATTAGGAAACCTCAGTTAACACTGTTTAAGTTCATTATTCCAAAATGCTGCGTAACTACCATAAGCCTATTTCCTAAAACCTTATACATGTATAGTGATCTGAGCCTACACTTGTGACTTTTTAGTTTATCATTGTGGGAAAAACTTGGGCAAGACTGGTTGAAATGACCTAAAACTTTGTTTGAAACAATATGAGCCTGTGCATGACATTTCCAACAATTTCATGTGTGCGAGAAGGACAGATATTCACCAGTCTAGACAATCACGCAGTGCATTGAAGTTAATCTTGGGTTGTGAACAGCAACTTAAGGGTTTATCCATCTGCTCAGCGGGTAGTGAAGACTGATTATACTGTGCAGCTGCACAGGCTGATCTGCGTCTTAACGTTACACATATGTAAAATTGTTGGAAATGTCACGCACAGGCTCACATTTCAATTCAGCAGGATAAGGGTTCAGTTTTCACCGAAGGGACCATCAAAGGGAATGGACTTCTTGAGGAGTTGGCGCGTTAATACAATTAATTTTGAACAGTAAGATACGTCAGATTGAAAGATTATTTGAGGAGACCGTGCAACACTATTGAAAGTGCTGACTCATTGGAAAAGTTTATCTTTCGTTTCAAGTCATTTACTAGTAGTACTACATCCAATCTAAGTCCCCAGCTTAAAATCCTACTTCGTTTTACAATCATCCACCAATAGCTGGGATTACGCTGCAGCTGGAATCAAATCCAATGACTATGGTCATGGGTTATAATAGGGGGGGAAATCAAAAACAAGATGTATTTGTTTAACACCATAGCCCCCCTGCCATTTTTCAGAATCAGTAGCTTGCTAGAAATCAGTAGCAAAACCAAAGTCAAAATTTAAATATATTTGACATTGAAAAATTTCTTGATTGATGACCTTAAACACAAAGGTCTTGTCCCAATATGAAGAATCCATCACTTGCGATCCAAAAGTTTTGGCCAACATTTAATTTTTTGGCAGACAAATGGTTGGTTGGTTGTTTAGGCTTTTACATCCAATTCATCAGCCAAGGTCAATCATAGACAGGTTTTAGTTTAAACATACCAGGGAACCCTGACAGACTTCAGAAACAGGGATTGAACCAGGGACACCTTACATATAAGTCCAGTGTGTTACAAATGAGCGTAATCAGCTTTTGGCAGACAAACTGAGTAACAAGGAGAGAACAACAAGAGCACCCCCAATGGGTGCATATGCTTGACTGTTTCGTGCTGGATAATGGATGAAAAATAGGTTGTAAATGGGGCACAATTTGCACAAAATGCATCAAGAGTTATCCCCCTTGATTGTATAGCTTTCTCTTTTAATTGTGAACATATGTGCCAAGTTTCAAGCAAATGCCTTCAGTAGAACAAAATAGTTTCCACATGACAATGACAACGCCACGGCTATAGCAATACCTTCAATTATCTCCGAAACAGCTGATCTAGAAATTAATTTGCTCATACTTATCAATGTGGGCATATAACAAACAAATAAGCCACTGTGTTAGATCTATCTCTTTATCTTTTTTTTTGTGCCATTTTTGTACAAACACACACTATCACAAAATGACAAAACTCTGGTCCAGATTACAAAATAAGTGCATAAAGGTCATCAATATCCTATTGCTAGAAATTCATTAGTGTCTATATTCATGTATTATATGGAAACATAACTTTCAAGCATTGGAATACTGAATTTTTGTGATAAAGAAGAGGCTTTTACCTAACAGTATAATATGCCAGTCTAATAGGTAATTCCATAACAAGCATTCTGATTGGACAAGATTATTGTCTCTGACCAATGGGAGTTTCTTATGGATTTGAAATGATGAATTGTTAGGATGAGTGGAAAAATTGAATGGCAGATAAAATAGCAAATTCTCTGACTATTTGGCACTATTGACTTTGAACAAGTTTGATATCCACGTAAGTGGAAAGCACTATTTTACTGGGTTACACTTGAAGGTTATCAATTCTAGGGGGTCATATTTGCAGGGTTTTAGGGTGGTGTAATTATTTACATGTGAAGAGAAACAAAAACTTTCCATTATGTTAAGCTATTCCGCTCAGCAGAAAATATAAAGCCGTCCTAATGCTAAATCATGATTGTCTATTGTTAAACTTTGATCCCACAACTATTTGAGTTCATGTGATTCAATATATCAATGAATCAGGGCAATTCATTTGTAACTGCCAAAGCAATTAACATATTTGTAGGTACAACTGAACTGCACATAGCCATTGACATGTTTTTTTTCAAAGAGATATAATGAACTATTGTGCTAAATTGACAAATTAATATGATTCTTTTACCAATGATATCTCTCATGTCAATGACTTGATTTTAATGAAGCTAATAGTGAATCATGTAATAAGGCCACCAAAACTTAATAACTTCAGCTTGAATAAAGTATAAGTTACCGTAATTTGGTTGCATAACATTGATGTATCAAATGCCCTAGAGTTCTTGAAAATATATTTAATGCCTTTTTTCGTATTTTTTAGCCATTACTTTCGATAATTATCAGTTTAAGGGGTCAATGCAAAACTAAATACTGCCTTCAAACAACCAGATATATAAGTTTTGTATCAACTCCTTGATTTCTTTTTTGGACACATACATATTGATAGGTTAAGGGAATACTATTGTAGTGCCTATAAATATCTATATATATTTATAGGCACTTACAATAGTTTTACAGTGACCTCTTGCTATAGCGTTTCTTTGTTAGCCAATCACCTAGTTAAAACAAAACACTCAATTTTGAAGCAATAAATAGAAACACAAAAATCAAATAAAAAAAAAGTTAAATAAGAATAAAGAAATACTATATCTGATCAATTCTACAAGAATAGTTTGTCTGTATTATCGCAGAAAACAATCTTATGTAATTATTCAAACAACCTTTGATTAATACAAATACAATATAGGGGAATTTTGTGAATCAATTGTAACTCAAATTTTCATATTGTTCAGTTCTTTTACAAAGATAAATGTCAAATTGTGAAAATACATGTGACCCATTTTTCTTCTTGAATCATTTATTAATTCGTAGATGACCTCTTCTTCTGTGGCAAATCACATGTATTTAATGAAAAGAACATTTTTTTCGTATCTATGAGCTGCCAGCATTTGAATAAATATATTTTGCATCATTGTACATTTTTCTTCATTATTTTGCATCATTTCAGTCAAGTTCATTACAAATAATAAAATAAGTTATTGGCAGTGTAATGCACAATTTTGAAATCGACCTGTCTTTGGAATTTCTCAGATTTCTTGTAACCTTGGAAATCACGGGATTCAAACAGCGGAAACAAGTGATGGAACATTGCTATAATGACGCTTAAAAAGGCAATATTCGATGACCCCGAAGTTTCACAACTTTGTCTAGGGAAAGCTGAAATTGACGGATATAAAAATTTTGCATTACACAATTCTACCTTAATATTTTTTTCCATTTGTAACGCTCTTGGTCACCTTGTCTATAATCATAAAACTTTGTACCTACATCTTATATCAAGCTGTAGGTACAAAGTTTTACAATTTAAGTTTTTTATTTTTATTTATTGATTTACTCGTCAAAATATGACACTATACAACCAAAGAATTATTGAATTAGAGGAGACAAAACTTCTTGTTCACAAAATGTTTATTTTTCTCGTTGATTTATTTTCCTCCAGTCTTGAGAATGTTCTGAAAGGTCTCGTCTACGGCATCCAAAAAGTCCATGGTGTACAGATACTGTTCTGGTTTAATACTGAAACAGAAAATGTGAACAGTCAGTACAAATAATTATCTAAACAAGACGCTCCCTTTTACCATGACACATTAAATGGAAATTATATTTGAAAAGGGCTAGGTTCACGAACTATACATATTGGCCCTGTCAAATCACATTTTTTGATTAACAATTTGCCAGCTATAATCAACTTTTTTTATTTATATATTTGACCATCTCTGAAAAAACGTATAGAAAAATATTCAAATATTTACCAATTTCTCAAAAAACAGCAATCAAGTTTCCCCTTTTTTGCGAAAATGTCATTTTTATGGGCAATTTCGTTGTTAAAGATGCCCAAAAAATATGAAGCCCTTTTTTCGACATCATCATATTTTGCAAACAACTTCTAAATCAAGTTATTTTTCTCATAAGACTATTATGGAGGTGTCGAAAATGGGGCTTCATTGTGAAATAAAACCAAATGTCAGCTGAAACTAGCGTGCAAGAAGTAAACATGCGTAACTCCCTATACCTGAATATGCGTTTTAATTATTACTGACTAGTATTATTGATTTATCGAGGGAATTTAAAGCTCAATGAGACATTGAGAAATACTGCATTCATAAATATTTTCTATTTATTAATACAATTATTTAATCATTTCCAAAAGAATTATTTGTTTTGTAAATAAGAATCGAATGTGCCTTTCCACATGAAAGGGACGTCACTCGTGTATTTCCATAAATCCGAAACAAACAAAGAAATGTCTGTCGTCAGTTAAGGTTGGGTTTTTTTTAAAAAAAATAAAACCCAAAAAATAATTAAATAGGAACTGAAATAATAATTACTTAAGAAAAATAATAAGGAGTTTTGTTGATAATGAACGAACGCGCCTTTCTACACGAAAGGGACGTCACTCGTGATTTTTCCAAGAATCCGAACCGAACAAAGAAAATAAACAAAAGGGTTTTGTGTTTATATTTTACGTCGATCAGAAACAAGATTTTATTGTCAGATTAAAGAATATACAATTTAAAGAAGAATAAATAAAAAATATTTTCAATTATTTTCTCTAAAAGTCATCATTATTAATTTATTAACACATTTGTACCATTTCATTTCAGTCGGTGGCATAGCGCAGTTGGTAGAGTCGCAGTCTTAGAACTCAGAAACTGATGGTTCGAATCCCACTCGGTCCGATGTTTTTTTTCACCTAAAATTTATTTTTTCCTTTTATTTGCAATTCTCTCTCTCTCTCTTTTTTTTTTAAAAAAAATCTACGCGTTCTTTTAGAGGTAATGAGAAATGAGCTGATTAAAAAATCCTCTACGGACTAATCAGCTAATGCAACCCGTGTGACTGCCTGCAAACGCTTAGAAATTGTTATCCGCTACGCACGTCAGAACACCTGCAAAGTTGGATAACAATTGTCAAACTTTTCGCGGACGTAATTATATTGAACGCAGGGCAGATATTCGTCGACATTTTTACAAATAGAGAAAGAAACCAATGCCAGAGGATCGTATTAAAATGCCCTTTTTATTTTATTTATTGATGCTATTTTTTAGACGGCCTAACACAGATTTCGGCGACGACATTTTGAAAAAAAAACAACCCACATATGGCTGTTCTGACTTAAAAAAGATCGTAACTACAACTAACTCAATCGGTCGCGCCTTTTAATTATTACCGATTGAGTACTGGTATATCTTAATTGCGAACTGACAATTGAAAAGATAAATTAAGTTGTAAGAAGAAATTATGCGCAACTGTATTTGCTTACCTGAAGCGAAAATAAAAAGAACAATCCCGTTTTCCTCAATATTTTAATCCAAAGTGTAGCCACAAAAGACGACTGTAGTATGAATTTATCCTAATAATTGAAAGGGTTTGACATCTCCTGGGACAAGTGTAGCGCGTGCAAGCTCCGAAAACGCTGCCAAAAATAGACGTCGGCGTCTTTGATCACCTGTTCAACCCCCGCGTTGAATAAACTGTTCCACGTCCTTTACCTCATTGCGGGGCTAAAATGCTAAAATTAAAATGTTGTACTGCGGCTTGCCTTTTTGGTCAATTGAAACTTTGATTCATTTTTGGATAATTGAAACAAAAAATCATGAAAATATCGGTAGGTTCTTCTATTTAATTGTTTCTGAAAATAATCGCATTATTTGATTAGAATGTAATAATCATTTTGGACTAACGTAAATATTTCCGGCATTCGTTTTTCGTCAGTAGAAAGTCAGTCAATGCATATTCCGATCTTCAGTTAACCTTGTAAACGAATCCAAATTGATCAATCGCCGTAATTAAGGTATTTGTCGCAGGATTTTATACTTTTTATTGTAAAAATATAGGAATCTACATCAGAGAAGGTGAAGCATTTTATCCCGAATCGGGGGATCGGCGATTATAGGCGTTACCAACTTGTTCAGAAAATTGGCCCGAAAAAAATGGCCGGTTCTGAGCAGTGTTTTGGGGGATGGGCGATTATAAGAAAATCGGCGGTTATTAGAATAAATACGGTATTTTGTGCGTCATTGCATTCACCTTTATAAACCAAACATATGAGCTTGCGTAGTTTAAAAGAAAAGATATATAAGAATAATTTGAATGAATGGAAATTCGGGAGCGGGACTGCCTTTCAACAGCTCCGGACAACTTTTTAAATGTATTCGCGCGATCTGGATTACATGACATGTACATTCCTTTGTTAACTTTTTGGCGGGTAGCACGAATATAACGCAGTCAACAGTTAAAATGTTTACGAATTCTCCGACTCTCATTCATTACTACGCCAATTGGATTTATTGAAAAAAGAAATATGCGCCTTTTGGCAGATACATTTCTATGATTGAGTGATTGAATGGTTAATGTAAATTCTCGTGTTGATTTATAATTGTACCCACTTCCGAGAGTGTTTCACCCTCAGGGTTGCTTTCTTTGAATGACGATGGCATGAAAATGGGCGTCACGATTATCTGAAACAGGGATTAGGGGATAGACGACTTACGTTATCAACATTATAGTATCGAGATCAGAAATGGTCAAAGTGCCCGGAAAATCCGTGTTTGACCGGTTAAATATTTATATCCGTAGCTCGGATGTCAATTTTTTTTCACAGGGTTGCAGGGAAACCTGTAGGGTCAGTCGGTCGACCGTAAACGCACCCTGTTTAGCGTCTTATCAGTGCTTGCCCTTTTTACGATTTTTTTCTCAATATTTATGGATAGCATAATTTTTCAGGGCTGCAAGATTTGATTTTACACATATGGAAGATTATAATCCTTACAACTACATACCGTACGTAATGGCATTTTCACATGTTCTCTAAAGAGCAGATTTAAAAACACAGAATTCAGGAGCCATGAGTGAAAATTAAGCTTTTGTTGTTCACTCTATGAAATATCAATCAATCTTACTCTTAAAAGATCGAGTTTACCATTTCTTAAATGCAAAAAATGAGACTGAATGTGAAAATTTCATGCCTTTTTTCTTAAAGTACGTATTTTGCACATAATTGCTATACAACGTTCATGGTGACGTCTTTTATTTGACTCCGCTAAGATGACGTCACAAAGGGTAAAAAGAACGTAAGCGGGGTATAAGTATTTGATAATTACACTGGTTAAGCAAAGAGTTTATCAAATGATGATTTATCGTAATTTTTCAAAGTTCCACTGAAAAGCATTGAAGAAGCAACAGTAACTCGATACTGGCGCACATCACGACGTGACGTCGTTACACGTTACATTACTTATGGTCCAGACCATTAAGAAAATTCGCAACATTTAAGTCAAAATCCAATCCACGGACCACTTTCTTCGCCCCATTTTTGAGTAAGGCATATTTCATTCGGCAAAATGAGGAAAAAAATAAAGGATTTTATTGTGAATGATGTCATTGAAGAGATCCTTATATGATCAACAGTTTGCAACTTTTACAACCCATAAACGTGAAATTCCGTAACCATGGCAACAGTATTCCGTCCATGATCACACTAAACTCCTTGGATCTAACATGTTTTCGTTCACGGATATTAAGATCACATTTGATTTTTGTACTTAAATAGTTGTATTTAGGTTTTAAAGCATTAAATGGGAAAAATCTCAATTTTAGAGATACATTTTGTAGTTGCCATGGCAACAACAATAATCCATTTTCACAGTTTTTAATATCAGATTTAAACTTTTAAACTTTAGACGTCTCATTGCAGCAACTTTCAAATAATTATTTTACAGGGCCATTTTTGGCCATTCGTGAACCTTGTCCTTTAGTGGATTACTAGGAAATAATTTGTTGAAAGATTCATCAAAATCCAATGACAAACAAGTATCTGGTGTTGTATGCAACACATAAAGTCCCCTACCGGCTTTGTTTGTCTCAATGTTTTCCCACGCCAATTCTATCAGGGACGTCAAAACCAGGTCTTGTTTTGGAAAGGGTTAAACAAGACTTACATGAGTTGTTGTCTCTGCTGTGCCCACTATACAATTCATGCAAGCAATAGACAGATGCAAGAAATAGTATCAATAACAGTTACCTTGTCTGATCCAAGATGTTTTTCTTCAGTCTTGTTGGTAAGAAATGAGAACTTTCACTGGAGGTGATTAATACTGCTGCATCACCACCCTGACTAACATGGCTTATAAATTTTTTTACATTTTAAAACAGGTTTCATCAAGTTAGCTTGCTTAGTTATTAAGTTATTGCAGGATCCAATTTTTGCCATATTTTCACTATTTCCGTTACCATAGCAACCGCACTTTTTGTCAAAGAACAAAGATGAAATGATGTGCATAATCTACACATTGCCATCTAGTCATATACCAAGTCTCATCAAATTAGCTTGCTTACTTATTAACTTATCGCATGATCCAATATTTTTTGCCATATTTTCACTATTTCCGTAACCATAGCAACAACAATTTTAGTCTAAAAACAAAAATAAAATGATGTGCATAATCTACACATTGCCATATAGTCATATACCAAGTCTCATCAAACTAGCTTGCTTAGTTATTATCTTATCGCAGGATCCCATTTTTGGCCATATTTTCACTATTTCTATAACCATAGCAACCTCAATTTAAGTCGAAAAACAAAAATAAAATGATGTGCATAATCTACACATTGCCATCTAGTCATATACCAACTTTCATCAAAAACGCTTTCTTAGTTATTAAGTTATCGCGGGATCCAGATTTGAGCGGACAGACGGACGGACAGACGGACGGACAGATGGACGGACAGACGGAGGGCAAACCTATAGTCCCCTCCGGTGTGAACACCGGTAGGGGACTTATTAAGGACAACTGTAGAAGACTGCCTCGGTGGAATAGTGGTAAATGTACTCGACCTGTGACCTGGAGGTCCATGGTTCACGCCCCACCATCGCCAGGGTGTGTATATGGGAAAAACACTTAATAGCCAGCCCAGTTCACCCAGCTGTAAGATTGGTTAGCAGTGGGTTTCAAACCACTGCCTCTCCCAGGCATGTGAAAGCATCAGGATTTGGTATTTTAGAGTGATTCTATCAGATTAAGCCCTTTGTTGCAATCAAACTAAAATAAATTAATATAAACTAAATGTAGGAGTACTTGTGCTTATGAGGCACAGTTCAAAATTGTCAGTGTTGTCAAGCCACTTACACTCTGCCTAAATTTATAGAATTTTTAAAGATTTTTTTTTAGACTGGTAAAAATGGTCTCGTATAATTAAAATGTACTTCAAGTGTTCTTAAATTTATGTCAACAACAATTACTATTCTATGGTCCAAAACAATTCTTTTTTAACCAAATTCTTTTAATTCCTAAGCATGCACTAATCTGTTCCAAGCTGTCAATTGCCTTTTTTTTACTTTTTTTCTAATTGAACTTTTTACTCTCATCAATCTAATTGATTGATTGAATGGAGTTTAACACCGCTTTCAACATTATTTCAGTTATATCGCGGCAGCTGGAGCACCTAACAATGGATTCCTGGTATTTCTCTTACCAGTACAACCATCACATTCTTTCCTAGCCTCAAGCTGCTATCTCACATAGGTCTACGATTATCAACCCATTGGCGAGAGACAAATAGTCGGAAAGAATGAGTGCCGCTGTTGGGAATCGAACCCGGGACCTTTAGATTGACAGTCCGACGCGCTACCAACTGCGCTATGACGGCGGCTCTCATCAATCTAAATAATTCAAATATTTATATTGTAATATAAAAATAGCATGCAAAATAAAATCTATTAAGACCATTGAAGCAAACATTTTTACCTGCTAAATCATAATTTCCTCTGACATTCATGCCAGTTAATGAACCTACAGTCAGAATTTGATTTAAAGACCAAGTTTGAATTGTTTTTTTATGCCACTTTCAACAATCTTTCATTTACATTGTTGTGGCTGGAGAAGCTAACAATAGATTCCTTGTGTTTCTCACACCAGTTCTACATTTTCATCCTTTCCTAGCCTCCAACTGCTATTCTATATAGGTCTACAATTTTCAACACATTGGCGGAAGAAAAAAAGCAGGAAAGAACAAATGCTCTATGATGGTTGCAACTTTTCAACCAAACATAAAGCAGTTAGTAGCACATTAGACACTATTCCCCTGGTTCAAACCCTGGAAGCAGCAACATTTATCTCCCATCATTGAATGAATGATTGAAAATCTATAAAGTATAAATAAATGGGGGTTTGGAAAAGATCTTGTGTGGGTACTGGTGGGAGAAATACCAGGAATCAATGTTGCCCAAACTCCTGCAATATGACATATGAAATATGACAATATTTCCTACAGGAAAGTATTATTTTAGACTGTATTGAGGGGTTAGCCCAAGACTACTGTAAGTGCCTATATATATAGGCACAGTGCCTATATATTTATAGGCACTTACAATAGTGTTGCACTGACCCCTGGGTATACAGTAACTTACTTTTTGAGTCCATATATACATCCAGCCAGATCTTTTGTCATTTTACCACTGTCTACACAGTCTACACACGCCTTCTCTAATGCCAGGGCAAAGTCTTGAAGTTCCTTGTTGTTGTCCAACTTTCCACGATGTTCAAGTCCGCGGGTCCATGCATAGATACTGGCAATTGGGTTGGTACTAGTTGGGTTACCCTAAAATTATAAATAAGCAAAAAATATTTCTTGCCTTAGGCTATGTTTTACGAGGGATGATCCAAAAATTCGTATAATGGGCTTATAACTTTGGCATTTCTATCTTGTTTAGTGTATAATTTGTCATGAGTGTAGTGTAGTTCAGTATCTTTGAAGAGTACAATTGTTATCATTTTTGCGAAATCATATAAAATGGCGTTAGATTTTGTTCCCATAGTAACATATGTTTGCTTAGGTGGGGGAGTGTAAAAAAGATAATGAAAATCTGTTATATTAATCAGATTTTCTGAAACTTTTTGTTAACTCTATTTAAAATTTCTTGCTGGAAGTAAATGAGGCCAAATAAAGAATCAATTGTCATTCTTTAAACATTTTTGGAAGAGTTTATACGGACTCATAATTTAAATAAGACTTAATATTCGAGTGAAAAGCAACCAGACGACTTCACCTAATTGTGAGCTCCGTTTATTTTTTCGAATTTTGTAATGATCATAAGGTATTCACCAACCCTAACCTTTCAGATATTTTAGAAAATATTATTATGTCAAAAAAAGAAGTTTTTGTTGAGTTACCTTGTATATTTTAAGAGTGCCAGGATTTATTAGAGAATTAAGAATACATAATGGAGTTTGAAGAGAATGAAGTTATTCTAATTGATTCTCAATACTTTCCAAACTTAAAGGTCCTGTATCTGGGTCTCCATCTCGCTAGAAATACTATTCCAATAAAATTGTTCTCCAAATTGAATTCCAAATGGAATGTGGATACTCTCTGCAAGTTATTTTATTAGGCACAGAAAGGCATGTAAGCAAATGGAGACTATATAAAAGTAAATAAATAATGATGTCGCATTTGATGTTCTTGCTCCCCCGCCTTAGTGCAGGGTCTATGTTTTAGACCGCTATATAACTTACACATTCAAAAATTTCCACATTTATTACACAGGTGTTGCATTAAACAAATGTTAAATTTTTGATTTGATAGTAAACTTTTCTAAAGTTTTAGAACCCATTATACGAATTTCTGGACCAACCCTCGTAGTTATCAAGAATTGAGAAGGTCGTATGCTACAATAAGCTTGATTTAATGGGGTTTACCATAATTATTTTTTAAGTATTTCAGTCATTTTTTCGGCTTAAGAGTGTGGACCCATATTAGTTCTTTCATAATGTTAATCAAGATTTCCTAATGAAATCATTAGGAAACCTCGGTTAACACCATTAAAGTTCATGACTTTCTAAATGTTGCAGAACTATTACAGGTCGACTACCTTAAGTACCTATCCATAGATTTTTTATATTTCCTACGAGCCCTAGTAGAACTGCCACAACACCAACTGCTCATTCCAATATGGTTTACAGAATGATATTAACACACACTTTTGTGGCAAATTTAATATATACTAGCTTAGTACAAAGGATTAAGACAGTGACAAGTTAAACACTATCTTGTTTTGAAATATACAATCTTAACAAAACTTTTTTCATTAAAATGAAAATGTTCAGTTTGGCATGTTAGGTTTGTAAAAGATAGATAATGCAATTTTGATCAACAGAAAATAAAGAAATAGTATGAATGTAAAATCATTATCCCTTAAAATGACCAAATCAAACTCAGAATATCCATCTTAACCCTTTCCTGTTTAATCCATGCTTTTTACATGCCTGTGATTTTATGATTGAGAAAACATTGTAGAAACAGAAGAAATTGCTTCTGACAAGCAATTTCTTCTTTTTCCACACTATTTTCTACCCTACTGAATGTTTATTTTTCAAATTAAATCCACTTTAAATTTTCGTCTGCAAAACCTTTGAATTTGGACAGGTCCAAAATTTTGTAAAACAGGAAAGGGTTAACCTTTTGAAAATCTCTATAATGCCTAGTGACTGTACCGTGAGCTGCCTCTGCCTATCCTAGATAGTTTTACCGCTTGGACAGGCTAATACACTGGTGGATGTACATACAGACAAACTAAATTAAATTGCAGAGAAGTAGACAAATACTGAATCCTACCTTTTGATGTTCTCTATCATGCCGTGCTACTGTACAGTTAGCTGCCTCTACCTCGATAGTTTAACCACCTGGACATACTAACACATTGGTGGACAAACAGACAGATAGACTGACTGGCAGATAGATAGATAGATAAGGATTCCTACCTTTTGATGTTCTCTGTAATGCCGTGTGACTGTACCGTGAGCTGCCTCAGCCTCGATAGTTTTACCATCTGGACAGACTAACACACTGGTCATTAAACCTAGAGACCCGTAACCTGAAAACAAAATATGGTTGTACAAATAACCCATTTAAACATCATTGTTTTAAACAACTTTTGCAGTCATTTCACAGCAAAGTTTGCTTATCTGTGTGTTTCATTTGGCCTGTTTTACATAACATCTTACAACCTTTTTTGAATAAGTCAAAAATTAAAGTTGCTCAAGCCTTCTACAGTAAAAACTAAATATGTAATTCTGCAATGCATCATCTCATTAGAATCGCCTTCTTAAGGTTGTTAATAGGTTTTCAAAAAAGGTGTACCGGCTTTGGTTCAATTTTCTTTTTTACAAGACTTACCTTTGCTCGACAACTGTGCATTTTGAAAATTGCACTATTCAAGAATTCTATACAATTAACATATTTACCAAAGGCATCTATTAAATTCGAAATCATCTGCCAATCCTAGATCACACGAATTTTTGTATCGCCCAAGAATTCTATTTATAGACAAGGCAGTGATTCGCCTATTGGGTTTTCCCGTGGTGTAAAGGGGATAAAAACTAGGTGGCTGAACACATTTAACATACTCTGACTTTAGGAAAATCTCTCTCTCATGCAGAACAGATCACCTCGGTGAACAATCCCGAACATTTCCAGGAATTTCGCTGTTTTAGGGTAAGTGAAAAGCAGGTCGTAAATCACTTATATTACTATAGCGAGTTAGGACACTCTGATCACGAACACATAAAAGTCAAGTTTTGACACTCTCCGTTGTTTAAACACTTTAACTACTAAAGGAGCCTAAAATATAAGTCATTTGCTCTAAGTTGAGGGGTCTTCCAATAACAAACTGGACATTTTAGTATCTTTCTAAAATTAATTATACTACTTCGTCTGCTATTGAAAATGTACATGTATTCTATATATAGCCGGTAGCCTACTCCGCTTAACTTGGAATACCGTATAACCTGTGTTTAAGTGGAAGGAGGACATGGGCTCTTTCAAAGTTTTTTTTGGGGGGGAGTGCGATGTTTTCTAGGCGAATCTCCCTTCCGTGATCGATCCTGTACACTTTTCAAATATTTTTTGTTTTTTTCGGGTTGTGTCTAGAATGTCGTAACTCAGATAAAGCTATACAGGGAGTTAGGACATTTTAATGACAAACATCTAAAATCGATTATTAACTCAGTCCGCGGTATTTTCTTAAAAATAACTGAAGGAAAGCTAAAATTAAAGTCTTCAGGTCCACGTTGAGGGGTTCTCGGCTTATATTATGTGTAGACAATATGTCTTTTTTTGCTAACTGATATATCTTTACGTCGTCTAATACAGACAATCGTCTTATCGTATATTCAGGCAACTCAAGTTCTACTGAGTTAAGGTATACTTCCACCGATTAAAATGCCGTTGTGGGGGCTGTAAGGAGTATTAATTCGCACGACACGCGGTCTACGTTACGCAGTTTTTTGTTATTTACACTTCGGTTTGTTTTCTTCTTTCTTTTATTGCATGGGTAGCTGAAAACGATCGCATTCGCAAAGATGTCTCCTGCCGTGGATATTAAAGAGCAATACCTTCCGAGATGGTACACCCAAAGCGGAAATACTCAGTACCTTTCTCGGGAGGTTTTGCGCTTTACTGGGCCCGGAGACCAAATGACGTCAGAAACCATACGTGATGTACGGAGTTACGACACGGATTCTCTGGACAACTTCAAATAATAAACAGCCATTTTAATTTTTCATTAAAGTTACTAATCTATCACGCATTCTCATTAGCACACTCTTAGTTACTTTTAAAGTTAGAGTAAATTTTATATTATATGTGAAGCTAACAGCTCATGCGGATTTAAGAGGGTTGGATGCCCCTGAATTTTTTTTTGAAAATGTGACCTCTGGTTGACCGGTAACGGAACCGATCTATTTTTTCAAATCCTTTCCGGGCGCTCCTTTTTTTTTGTGTGACGGGTCGCACATATTTCATAAACAAAATAAACCTGATTGGTTAATGTCATATTTCATTCGTATTTTGAACCGTAAACATAGGCTTAACAAAAAAAAGTAAAAAAACAACATTGTTTTTCCTATAAAGTTTGCATTAACATTGAAACTTGCCGATCTTGGGTCAAAACATTTAACATTTATCACATGTTTACATGGATAATATCTTTTCGTCTCGTTCTATTTTCACCACAATGCCACCAGAAACGTCCACCTCCAGTGCTTTCAGCGCTTTGATTAACAATATAGGTTCATCCTTGGCAATTTTGTGAATATTCCATTGCTTATATTGGAGATTATTTTTTAATTGAAACCATGATAATTTACTCAGTAAGAAATCTAGATCATAACACCAAGCATGTTAATTTAGACATGAGTGATAAAAGACTGAAGTTTAATGTAGCAAAATAAGCAACTCTTATCATCCATGTTCACCTTATTCAGTATAAATCTTTTTCTTAATTTTAGAGTAGACATACAAGAAACAAAATAAGTTATAGTTTACAAGTTGGACAAGCAAATTAACTCATATAATTTTGTTCTCAACCACAGCCAGTTTTTATGCAAACAGTAGTGTTGGGCAATCTGTTTTAATTTACAATCGTTTCAACTGTTTCACGCTGAACCACCAAACTTATGTCAGTTTTGAAAACAATATATAATGACTTTCATATATGTGGAAGGAACTGATTAATTGATAATGAAATTTGTTAGTCAATTATCACAATCAGAAGCACATACTAACTAATATTGATTATAATCGATTAATCTGCTCATCACGAGCAAACAGGTCTTAATCCTTCAGTTCACATAGCTTTGGCAGCCAATATAAAGCAAGATCAGCAATGCAGTCCTATCTTGGCCTACACTGACTCCATTCTACGCACTTATCATCCGAAACTCAAGACTGATATGTGTGAATAATTGGAATTTTGTTTAAGAAAAAATCTGAATTCAGCAGGACAAGGGTTACAACATAAAATTTTACCCTGAGCAACAACATCTGACTGTACATCTCCGTCATAATTTTTACACGCCCACACAAAGGCACCGCTAGATTTGAGGGCTTGAGCAACCATATCGTCAATTAGTCGATGTTCATACCAGATGCCTAGTTTCTCAAATTCTTTGACATAGTTCTTCCTAGAGAGAAAAAGAAAAAAAGAATTTTCTTTATTGAAATAGTAATTTAAAAGCTCAGCTGTTCGGAGAAAACCTGAGATATTGCTATAGCCTTGGTGTGGTCAATGGCTCGGTCTTTATTGTCCTGGCCGACATGCAAAATCTGTCTTTGGTGATATCTCTGGTAATACTGAAGGCGTTCACTTGAAATTTGGCACTCATATTCACTATCAAACAGCAGCCAATGCTGTCAAGGTGGGCTGGTCTAGATACATTTTGAGCAAATTATGCCCTTTTCCGACTGAAATTTTATGTCATTTATTTAGCACCCAACAGCCTAAGCGTAGGCATCAGTTGGGGTAGGTCTTATTATTTCTCATATAATCAAACAAAGAGATTTTTGTAAAACATTTATGCCCCCCATAAAAGCAGGTCAATAGCCTATTCTTTGTCAATAAACAAAGGGCAATAACTCACAAAATATATTGAGCAGTTTAAATAAAAACACAATACTTATCAAGAGGACCATGATGGTCCTAGATCGCTCACCTGAGTCTCTTTGAACCCTGGGACATCACATTGATTAAATAGGCAGATGTCAACATAGAGATATTTTCTACATAAGATCAATGCCATGGAACGTTTTCAGCCAAGAGATAGAAGGATATGACTTTTAGCTCTTTGATTCTATGTAAAAAGGAATGCACCCGGGTGGAGCCTAAATGTCACCATAGGATCTTGATATGAACAAACTTGGTAGATGTCCATTAGATGATGCTACATAATAAATATGAAAATTGTCTCAGAGAAGAAGATTTTTGAAGATTTTCTGTTTTTCAACACTTCATGCTCAAATGACCTAAAAGGGATGGGCTGGGGAGGAGCCCAAATATGACCCCAGGGTCTTTATATGAACAAACTTGGTAGAGGTCCACTAGATGATGCTACATACCAATAATGAAAGCTGTCTGCCTTCTGGTTTCAGAGCAGAAGATTTTCCTATTTTCACCCTTTTTGTTAAGGGTAAAGGGAAAGTTAAGGGTGGATATATTTACTTGAACAACTTTGGTAGAGCTTGACCAAAGGAACATCCCTGCCAAGTTTCATCAAGATTGGCCCATCAGTTTAGGAGGAGATGTTTAAAGTAATTGTGGACGACGGATGCACATGACGGAAGACAGACATTGGATGATCACTATAGCTCACCTTGAGCAATTCATGCACAGGTGATCTAAATATTGCTTTTATTGATTGAATGGGGGTTAATGCCGCTTTCAACAATCTTTCAGGATCTTCTTTGTATGATTATGGCTAAATTTGGTTAAAACAAATCAACTTTAGTTCTTTAAATTCAAATTTACTTTGTTGCATTTTTAAAGTCGCTCAGTACATGTTGAGTACAGTTATGGTTCTTGTCCACTGCACATCTTCTCAATGAGATCTATCCACCTGTGAGTTTCATAACTTGCATACATTTTAAGATATGCTCCAGACAAAAAACAGGTCTATGAATGAACAGACAGACAAGTGCAAAGCAAAATACCCTCTCTTTTTCGAAGGGGGGCATAATAATAGAGCTAGAGCACCTACAACTATGCCTACTATTATTGTTCTCCTACAACCTTTTTCAAATCTTTTTAACCCTATCCTGTTTTACAAAATTTTGGACCTGTCCAAATTCAAAGGTTTTGCAGACGAAAAGTTAATTTGATTTGAATTGGGGTTTTACGTCGCTTTCAACAATCTCTCAGTTATATCGCGACGACTGGAGCACCTAACGATGGATTCCTGGTATTTCTCACACCAGTACTACCACCACATCCCTTTCCTAGCCTCCAGTTGCTATTCCACATAGGTTTACGATTATCTACCCATTGGTGGAAGACAAATGTCGGAAAGGATAAGTGCCGCGGCCGGGGATCGAACCCGTGCGAATATAGACCTCTGGATTAGAAGTCCGGCGCGCTACCAACTGCGCTATTGCCGCGGCACGAAAAGTTAAAGTGGATTAAGTTTGAACAAGAGCTGTCACTGTAAGATGACAATGCCCCCGACACCGCTTTGATAGTAATAAGGAAGTTATGGCCAATGTTAAAGTTTTTGGACGGAATGACGGACGGACGGACGGACAGACAGACGGACGGACGGACAAGTCAAATTTATGATGCCTCCCTATCGGGGGCATAAAAATAACCATTCAGTAGGGTAGAAAAAAGTGAGGAAAAAGAAGAAATTGCTTGTCAGGAGCAATTTCTTCTTTTTTCACAATGTTTTCTCAATCATAAAATCACAGGCACGTAAAAAGCAGGGATTAAACAGCAAAGGGTTAAGCAAGTAAAGAGTAAGAATTTGTTTGTTTGAATGGGTTTTACGCCGCTTTTAACAATTTTGCACTTATATCGCGGCACCCAGAGCACCTAATAATGGATTCCTGGTATTTCTTTCACCTGTACTACCATTACACCCTTTCCTAGCCTCGGACTGCTATCTCACAAAGGTTTACGATTATATACCCATTGGTGAGAGACAAACGTCCGGGGATGGAACCAACAACTTCCAGATTGGAAGTCTTATGCCTTACCAACTGTGCTATGGTGGCGGCCGTATAGAGTAATAAATTTGAAGGGCTGACCAACTTACTGGTAAATATCTTCAAAGATGTCCTTAAATCTGCCGTCATATCGTTTAAGAATTGTGTTCTTTGTGCTCATGTAAAGTGGCCATTTCTTCATGATGGCATACTGCATACAGGCATGGGCAAAACCAGTGATCGACTGTATAATGAATATCAAAAGGGTACAATCACATTGACCAATAAGGTAATTAAATATTAATATAAATTTCAATGGCATAACTACAGCTTATGCGAAATTGAGTTTAGGTTAGCATCAATGTTTGATTATTAAGTCTACCACCATGAATTTTGTTGAAAAACTTTTATATCTTACATATAAAGCTTTTTCTTCCTTTTCTTCTACAAACCAGAGATACTTTTGTCTTAATCATGTATATGATCCCATTCTAAATGACGTCATCAGATCATCTTGTGTATGTTTTGGCAGTATTTAAACAATCTGTGTGTTCCAAAAATAGGTTTTAATGTTCAAAACAGATGTTAATGTGAGAAAAAGAATCTAATACTCTATTTTATTTGAGACAAGCCCATCTTCACTTCTTCTAGAATTAAAAAGTTATTAAGCTCACAAAAGCTTTCTTAATAACTTTTCAATTCTAGAATCAGTAAAGATGAGCTTTTTTCAAACAAATTCTCATGACAAATCCTATATTATGTAACAAAAAGTTCTTTTTACTTGCAATCTCTTCTTTTCCCATAATATCTCCTACCAGATAGGGGCATTTCATTTAAAATCACACACACATCTCTTTGTCATCTGCAACATTTTTCCAATTTGATCCAGTCTAAAATCTAGAAACACATGGGAATGGCTTCCAGTCTATCACTATACCCACCTCATCTGTGTTGTACATAGCCAATCCACAACCTCCGCCATTTTTAAACTCAAACACTTCGGTCACCTCAGGCTTGCCACCTTCCGGCGTAAATACTATCTCAAATTTACCGTTCCCAGGAAAGACGAGATCTTTGGCACGATACTGAAATATAAACATACAAAATACTTAGTTGAACTCAGAACCAATTTCAAACTTGGTATCTTGACTGTCTTATTATTTTTTTCTATAGTAGAAGCAGGGCTCGTGTTTGACTGTTACACTAGGGTTTCAAACCTCAAAAATCTGAAAATATCCCATTTTCAGTGATTTTGACTCATAGCAATTTCAAAAGGGGGGGGGGCATTTTGACACCCTTGCTAGGATCAAACTTTGTTTTATAATCAAATTTTAATGATTTATCTTACATACTATTTACATACTATTTAGAATTTTGTAAATCAACTTTCTTCACATCCTGATAAGAGAAGATCAATTGACACAGCAAATTTTTACAAAATCCTTATCTGTTGTTTGACCTCTTTAAAATCAGTTTAGACCTCCAAAATTTCATGATTGAGGAGTCAACAACACTCTAATTTCAAACACTAGCACAAGCCCTGTAGACGTGTACATAGCAGAGTACATACAGTTTCTAATATCAAGTTTCTTCCTTCTTATGAATAATTTGTGTTTGAATTTTGAAGACTGAAACTCAAATCAAGCAAAGGATTTGATAAACATTCAAATCTGCATGTATGATGTATTCAAGCAAGAGACAAATTAACTCATATTTTTTTCAGAAAGTATTAACAGTATTCCTGTCATTATGTGGTGACTGGAGTACCTAACCATAGAACACTTGTAATTTTAATACAAGTACTATCACACCACCTTAACCAAGATCAATACATAATACATGTAGTTACAACAAAAAGTACTGACATATCTATAGTAATACAAGAATATCTCTTTCATAAGATGGGCTGTAACATGATTTATCTATCAACACTTCAAGAAAATCCATGTATAAATGTAGGAGTTGCCTTCACAAGAAATTTAACAAACATTAAAGCCCCTTTTACTGTGATGAAGCCGAACATCTTGGTCTAAATATATGCCAAAGGGTACATAATAAGGAACATTCTGTGAAAGTTTGATGAAAGTCCATGAATAAATGGAGTTGTTTTCAAGAGAAGTAGATGCATGTATGAAGGTTAGACAGATTTATTGATTGACTTGAGTTTTAATGCTGCTTTCAAGATTTTTTCAGTTATATCGCTGTGGCTGAAGCACCTAACAATGGATTCACACCAGTACAACCATCACATAGCTCTCGGATTATCAATCCATTGGTGAGAGAACAATTGTAGTAAGAATGAGTGCTGCCGCCGGGTATCAAAGCTGGGACCTCTAGATTGACAGTCTGACGGGCTACTGACTGCACTATGATGGCGGCTGAAGGTCAGACAAGGATAATACATCTATAAATATTATGCAAGGTTTTAGACATCAACAAAATGGGTTCCAAAGGACTCAATAGTTATGCTCATAGGAGTCCTTATCAAGGTTTGGGGGCCCTGCTTTAAATCTATACTATTTCTCTTTTTCAATTCTTATCTCTGCAGGGATCATTTTGGGTCGTGATATTGAAATATTCTCTAATTTTTCTGCAAGAAATCTCATTGAAACTGGCTGTTGTGGACATGTCAACGTCTGTATGTTGTTCCCGCGTTATGTTAACGTTGTTTCGTCTTTCCCGAGTCTTGTATACGTTCCTGTATTTTACGTCTGTGTTGTCTGGACGTTACGTTGTGTATTAGATACGTGTTTGTTTATTATTGTAACTATAGTAATTTGATTTATCCGTCAGTTGTAATAAAGGATCGAACCTGAACAAAAGCGAAGTAGTTAATTCAACCAACAACTCAAACACTGGCTAAACGAGAGAATAAACTCAAAGAATAATGAAATTTAAAGAAGGGTTTGGTAGTATTTCTGATTGGAAATTCCTAATTTCTCATTACATTTGGCTATTTGAGACATTTTTGGACTTTATATTCTGAGCCAGAAACTTATTACCGGAAACGATGGGATTACTCGGGCCGTGAAATTGAAAACAAGCAATGGTTTCACCAACAGACAAGTGGTCAAGCTGTACCCCCTGGAAATTTCGTTGAGGGATTGATATAGACATATAATATACTCTGACCAGCAGAGACACTTATAGACATTTACTTAATGTTGAACCGATAATTTCAAATTTATGTATTCAGGATGTTGGAGACATAGTCATTGAGTTTATGTGAATTTTACTTAAATCATTTTTTCTATCGATTTAAATATGTCAATGCCAAATCTAAGTGTTTGATTTACTAGTTTATGATTATTTGTGTAATTGCATTGTGGTGCCCGGAGAATGTTGTGGACACGTCAACGTCTGTATGTTGTTCCAGCGTTATGTTAACATTGTTTTGTCTTTCCCGCGTCTTGTATATTCCTGTATTTTACGTCTGTGTTGTCTTGACGTTACGTTGTGTATTAGATACGTGTTTGTTTATTATTGTAACTATTGTAATTTGATTTATCCGTCAGTTGTAATAAAGGATCGAACCTGAACAAAAGCGAAGTAGTTAATTCAACCAACAACTCAAACACTGGCTAAAGGAGAGAATAAACTCAAAGAATAATGAAATTTAAAGAAGGGTTTGGTAGTATTTCTGATTGGAAATTCCTAATTTCTCATTACATTTGGCTAAATGAGACATTTTTGGACTTTATATTCTGAGCCAGAATTATCCATGTCTTTGTGTGTAAATATTGAAACATTTTATGGCTCAAGCTACACAAATTATAGAATAGATATGCTCCTTTTGGGATCAACTTCAGGAAAGAAATGAAGACTGTTCAAAACAGCCTTCAATTCTTTTCTGAAGTTGATCCCTAGAGGGTCCTAGGGACTCAAACCAGATAGTTCTGAGAGTTTCAGACTCACTAAATCTGCATCATTTAAAACCCTGATAATGTCAATCCTTGCAGTGTAATTCAGTACTGACAGCATATAAGCAGAAGATACAATTTTCAAAGTTCATGTATTTTCCATTATTTATCTGTGGTTTGTATAATTTGACATAAAAACATTATCAAACTTCAACTTATTTGATTATCATCAAAAATAATCCAAACAAAAAATTACCTGGTCCCCAAAAGCATGTCTGCCAATGGTGATGGGTTGAGTCCAGCCGGGAACCAGACGAGGAATTTTTTGGCAGAGGATTGGCTCTCTGAATACAGTGCCACCTAGGATGTTTCTGATTGTGCCGTTTGGACTGAGCCACATCTTCTTCAGTTTGAATTCTGAAATACAACAATATGGATTGGTGAAACAATTACGCGAAATAGCAACAAAATATTTATCAAGGCTGTTGGCCTTCTCTTTCAGAAGAAGCAAAATGTCCAAAGAATGACGACAACTTTGTAAGAGAATCTTGCCTTAAGATGATTTGACCAGCAAACACTTTCATGCCATTTTTTAGGGTTAACACTATACCCCCTCTTCTGCGAAGAAGGGCATAACAATGATACCCTGCTTTATGCACAAGTACATGTGAGAGCAGGGGACATTTTATAAAATAATTTGTCTAACATTTTCATCCTGATCACAGGGCTTGTTTGTGTCACATATGACTGTATAAGGTTGCTTTTCCTAAATAGCAACACTCAGATAGAATTAGAGAGCAATTTATTCTTTGTCTGTAATATTTTCTTCCACAAAGATTTTCAAAACTTCATCAACTAAAGATTGTCATATGATAGAGAGTGAATAGACTCTCAGGTATCGACACAAACCCCAGTCCTTTGGCCGAGACCTGTGAATTTTAGGGGGGACTGGTCAATGTTACCATGCTACAGGTCCTTCAGGTCTTTAGATAATGGCAGTACTTATTACTTTAAATCTGTCGTTTTGAAAATAACTACCTTTCCAATACTAGAATTTGCATTACCAAAAGCAATTTCTTCTTTTCGAACAATGATTCCTTGCAATTTACCCTTTAATTGCTAAAATTCAAACATGGTTTTCATGCAGGACCTGTTGTTATTAGGAAGGACCTGTAATATTTAAGGCTAACAGGTCCTTCAGACTAGTGGTATAATGTAGTCAATGTCACACCCTGTAGACTTACCTTCCACACGTTCCTCGTCTGGCGTTATGGTGGCACATTTGATGCCAACGTTGTACTGTTTGATGGCGTTGGCAGAGTCGATGGTGACCTGGTCGTCTGTCGCATCTCTGTGTGGCAGACCCAAATCATAGTATTTACAGTCAATGTCCAAATATGGGAAAATCAACTGAAAATAGAATGTTATTTTAGATTTTAGATAAACAAAATCTGTTCTTGGATCACTAATGCCATGAAAAATGCTCCAAATATAGCATTACTATACCAGCAGTGTTCCCAATGCTGCTTCAATCTTGGAGTGAAAAGGGTATTTTACAACATGCATGTACCCCCTCTATACGAGACAAAGAAGGTTGCTTAAAAAAATAGGGGGTACAAGCTTCAATTTGGGGGTAAATCACCCCCATTTGAGGGTTTTTGGGAACACAAACCAGTTTATAAAGAAGTGACCTTGACATTAATATTTATAATATATGACTTTGATGTAATTTCATTCATGCAAAATATTAGCAATATAACTCAGGGTTCCAACTACTGCCTAAACCTGGGGGTACAAACTTACTTTAGATATGTATATGGTTGCATGTGAAAATTGGGAGAATAAGCTTCAATTTGGGAGTAAATCATCCCAATTTTCTGTAACCCTTTATCTAAAGTAGAAGTTACTGGGAACAGTTAAGATTGATTGATTGAATGGGGTTTTACGCAGCTTTCAACATTATTTCAGTTATATCATGGCGGCTGGAGCACCTAACAATGGATTCCTGGTATTTCTCACACCAGTACTACCATTACATCCTTTCCTAGCCTCCAGCTGCTACCTCACATAGGTCTACAATTATTGACCCATTGGTGGGAACAGTTGGATAGAAAGACAGATAGACAGACAGATGAACAACTATTAAAGGGATGCATCCCATAGGCGTATCTAGGACTTCGAAATTCATACACACTCAGAAGGCCATGATTAAAGAATTTAGGATAAAAGCCACATGTGGACTGTGACAAAAGATGAATGCCCTCCATCCGCTCCCTTTTTATGATTTGAGCGTTGGTGAGTAATCAAAACATCCTAACTACAGCTTGAATAAGCTGTAATTTCGATGTTATGGTCATAATCATTCATCAAGGATTTTTTCAACAGATGATTAATTCTTTTACACACTTGTGCAAATTGCGTAATGGGAGTTATGCCCTTGCATCCAATCTCATTGATGCAAGATTATACCTGAAATTCCTGTAACCAGTTCATAGAGTTTTTCAGAGCTGTTAAAAGGAACTTTATATGCTGAAAACAAACTAGACTCTGATCTGTCCACCTTATCATTTCACCAAGTGGTCGTGGTCCAAACTTTCATTTCATGATAGCCATAACAGCAAGGCTTATGCTAGTGTTTGAAATGGAGGAGTCATTGACTCCTTAACAGTGATATTCTTGGGGTCAAAACTCATTCTTAAAGGGGTCAAAACACTAAAAAGGTAAAATGCCAAATAGTATACAAAGATACATCACTGAAAATTTGAGTGATTAGACCTGGTTTTGACCATTAAAATATCCTGCCAAGGGGGTCAAAATGGCCCCCTTTGGAATTATTTCTAAGGGTCAAAATAGGCTATTTTCAGATTTTGAGGGTCTAAACCCCATTTAAAGTGTCAAACACAAGCCCTGAACAGTCTCTTGATACCCACTCAAACTTGAGGATCTATACAATTTAAAAAATAAGAAAGCTGTTTGTTTTATAAAAAGGTAAAGGAAAGGTAAAATGTGGCTTCAGTAGAGTGTGCATTGTCATTAAATACAAATAAAGTAACCAGAGCTTGTAAAATGCACTTTTTAGTAATGAAATATGGTTGTACATGTCACACACAGGAGTGAAGAGTGAAGACAGGATAATAAATCCTAATCCTGGTGTATATGATTTTTGTTTCAAACAGACTGCCATTTTTTGAGACATTTTGACCAATTTGGCTTAAATTTCACGCACATAAATTAAGAAGAAAGCAGACAGAATAGGCTAAGATCAGACTGCAACAGCTAAGTTGAATATTGAATTTAAGCATTCTGGGTCCCCTTATTTCAAGTTGACAGTTTTTTCCCAGCGACTGATAGTAATATTGATCAATATTCAATATTGCAAATAAATAATCAATTATATTATCAATCTTTCTTGTTGGTGAATCATATTGAAGATTATTCAATTTTGCCATTCAATAGCATTGCTAATAAATGATCAATAATATAATCAATCTTCCTTATTGATGAATCATATTGAAAATTGATCAATATTGCCATTTATTATTATTGCTAATAAACGATCAAATACATTGTCATTCTTCCTTGGTGATGAATCATATTGAAAATTGATCAATAATGCCATTCATTATTATTGCTAATAAATGATCAATTATATTGCCATTCTTCTATTGATGAATTAGGGGTGAAACGGTTAACCGATTTACCGATATACCGCGGTCTGCTCATAGATAAAATATAAAACCGGTTCAACTTTTACTGTTATGGTTTTCTTCAGTACACTTACTTATCATTTTCTGTTTGAAAAAAAACATTTTCCTCAAAACCTGTTTCTAAGCGTGTTCATTTTTTAACGAATTCCAACATACAAAACAATATCTCCGAAAGTGAAAGTAGAACTTTTTTCAACAGGCGTTGTTGCCGGTGTTCAGGTAAATAATTACCCAGACAATGTCTCGCGTTATATCTAAGCTGTGGCATTAAGAAGCCCGAAATTATTTGTATTTGATCCTAAGAATAAAGATCGTCGAGCCAGAATGGCGCAAAAAATGTGGACAAAAATAAATTACAATGATGATGGACAAAACTAGTTGCAATAACGAGTTACCAGATCAAAATGTAGGCAGTTTTTTACAGCCTATTTACTATGAGAATTGCATATCAAATAGTAAAATTTATTTAAAAATGTTCGTGTATGAACTAAGTTCAGGCAACTAGTCAGTAATGGAGGTTGCAAAGATCCATTTGATTAACAAAAATCGGGTTGATATTTTTTTTCAATAATTCTAAATACTTTAAATTATATTGCAATACGTTTTGCAATACGGTCTGGCTATATTGCAATATATTGCAATACGCTTTTTACTGTATTGTTTCACCCCTATGATGAATCATATTGAAAATTGATCAATATTGCCATTCATTATTATTGCTAATAAATGATCAATTATATTGCCATTCCTCCATTGATGAATCTTATTGAAGATTGATCAATATTGCCATTCAATATTACTGCTTACAAATGATCAATTATATTGAAGATTGATTAATATTGCCATTCAATATCATTGTTGTTAATTTTGTTCTATATGGGCCATTTTCGACATCTTTAATAGGTTTTACTTTGGTTTGTCACAAGAAATATTCCAAGTCCACTCTCAAAATTGTATAGTTAAAGCTTGTATGTTATTGTAGAACTTTTCAAGATATCAAAACCAAACCTCATATAGGATAGTGCAAATCTATTGTAAGTGCCTATATATTTATAGGCACTTACAATAGTTTTTCACTGAACCCTCAACATATATAATACATCTTGTATTTGTAAGCCTATTCAATCAAGAATAGATTGTATAACCCAGGGCACTAAGCCAAATTGCTAAATATACTTATAGTAGCATTATCAGGTCGGAATGTGCTCTATTGAATGATTCCATACTGATTACTCTATGTAGGTGTGCAGATTGTGTATTTTTGTAACCCTTTTCCTGCTGAATTTAAATTCAGTTCTAAAAAATGATTTTCAAACAAGTCTTGCTAATATTTTCCCACCATTAACAATAAAACAGGCAGTCAAGACAAAGATCATATTGCAAACTGTGCAGACTGATCTTAGTCTATATAAACTGCAAGGGTTTTTTGCACATCAGGAATATTTGCAAAGATATAGAATCACGAAAACAAGAGCACCTCCTACGGGTACCTACGCTCGGCTGTCGAGTGCTGGATGGAGGGAAAAAATCTAAGTAAAAAAAGGGTCATAATTTGCACAAAATGCATCTAGAGTGATCCCCCTTGATAGTATAGGTTGCTCTTTTGATGGTGAACATGTGTGCCAAGTTTCAAGTGAATGCCTTCAGTAGAACCAGAGATATAACAAAATGTCAAAGATTTTGCACAACGACGACAACGATGACTACGACACTGACACGGAGGCTATTGCAATACCTCGGGTTTTCTCCAGAAACAGCCGAGCTAAAAACCTAAATTACAAATTACAGAAAAACCAAAAGTTTTTTTTTTTCCACAAAACATCCAACCAAGATGGACAAATAAGTCTATTAGCTTCACATCATTGCCTTCAATTTCTTTGAATTTAGAATAGCCTAAGATCTTGAAGCCTGGTAAGTTGTTAAGACTGCACATAAAATTGTTCAAAAGATCCAAGCAATAACAATTATTAGTTTGTGGGTAATGCAGTTTTGCTATTTCTGAATGGACAGATTAAATCATTAAATCAATAGAGTGCTATTGATCAATGCAAAGGGATTAAAATCTGCTGATACACAATATTCTAAACCCTTGTCACGCTGAATCTGGAGTATTCCTGCTTTGTCAGGAGCTATAGACAACCATCAGTCTGCACATATGTGCAGTCTGATGTTAGTCTACACCATCCGTTCCGCACTTTTCAAACCAGAATTGTCAATAGATTTAGTTTTTCAAATAAAAATTGACCTACAGTTGGTACTTACAGTGCTTTTTGTCCTTCGATATTGATGAAAATTTTTAGCCTAAATTTATTCAGCATGACAAAAGTTAAACCTCCCCATGCTGTTCACAACATATTCCTACTGCACACCTATCTTTGACCGACAGTATAGACTAAAGTCAGCCTAGCCCTACAGGATGACATTAGCATAAACTGTCTGTCTTTTTAAAACACTAAGGTATGTTTGCTGAAATGTCATAAAATGTAAGGCATTTCCTCTAATAATAGCGTGCGCTCAATAGTAGCAACCCTACATTTTTTGCCAAGCAAACCAACTTCAAGTGCCTAAATTTTAAGTCATGTTTGGGACTTGTTCTCACATTTGAGATAAATTTCCTCTTAACAATCATTATATGATCGTCAAGAGGAAACTCACCTCAAATTAAAATTGATTGATTGATTTGAATGTAGTTTCACGCCACTTTCAACATTTTTTTAGTTTTATCACAGCAGCTGGAGCACCTAACAATGGATTCCTGGTATTTCTCTCACTAATACAACCATCACATCCTTTCCTAGCTTCCAGCTGCTATCTCACATAGGTCTACGATTATCAACCCATTGGTGAGAGACAAATAATCGGAAAGAATGAGTGCCACCTTGGACCCCAAATTAAAAGGTAATGGGCCTAAAAGACATCAATTTCAATGATTATATAAATCAGAAAATGCATACTAAATAAAAGCTCCAGGACCATATTATGTATAGCTCTGGGGAGCGTTTATAAGGACAAATACGGTACAATGACTTGGTAAATCATTTGAAACAAAACTTAACTTCAGCAGGATAAAAGTTAATCTTTACAAAGTTTATAGGTCTTGGTGCCACTTGACACAATGCCAACCAGTTGTTACAGGAAGGGATTATATCAGGCATGACTGTAGTGATTTCAAAATCAAACCCAAAGTACTTAAATTATTCAACTCTTTTAAGAATTTTAACCAAACCTTAACAGGTATGACTGTAGTAATTTCAAAATCAAACCTATAGTACTTAACCCTTGTCATGCTGAATAATTTGGGCTAAAAATTTTAATCGAAATCAAAGGGCAAAAAGCACTGAAAGTACCAACGGTAGGTCAATATTTATTTGAAAAAACTAAATCTATTGACAATTCTGGTTTGAAAGTGAGAAACAGGTGGTGTAGACTAACATCAGACTGCACATGTGTGCAGGCTGATGTTTGTCTATAGCTCCTGCCAAAGAAGGAATATTCCAGGTTCAGCATGAAAAGGGTTAAATTTACTCTTTAGAATTTTAACCAAACCTGAAAGTCTTACCAGACCTTATGACTGATAGGCTGATACTCTTTCATTGCTAGATTTTCTTCATTACTGAAAATTAATGTCTTGCAATGCTTTCAACTTGTTTGAATGTGAGCTTGTCTGAAATTGTTTATTTCATTAAAACATGATTTTTAAATGATTTTGGAATAATATTGAATGAGTGGGAGTAGCAAGTTTTGAGTGAATTTAAAGGGAGGTTAGCCAATATTGATAATTTTGTTCTGGATGAACAAAATTAGTGATATTTATTACCTCCCTTTAATTAAATATGCACACATGTTCTATAAATAGCATCCAATTTCTTTAAGAACCAATCAGATACGTATTGTTTCAATTACATCAGTGAAATCTGGTTTTGTTTTCCTAGCTTTTATTCATTTAGAATGTAGTTTGATCTTATCTTTTTTTTTAAACGATTTTGAAGCATTTTTGATTGGTTTCAGTGATTGTTTGGAATGGAAGAGTGAGCCATCTAGAATGATTTTGAATGTCAATTTCACTTATGTTACCAACTGTATATGATCAGTTAGACAAGTTTTCCAGTCACCGTTGAAGTCATTATCGCAGTGAGAACTGATAGTTTATCAATTTACATACTTCTGTCCGATAACATGGATAATACAACATATTGGTGGGTTTCTTAAGGTGACAGTAATAATTTGATCAATCTGATTACCGGTAACTTGCTTCAAAACACAAATCATATCTAGTTGACTTGCTGTTAACCCTAACCAATGACAGATAATTGGGTAAATTCGGTCAAGATGGACTCTCCATCCATCTTTTCACAATTGATTCAGTACATACCAACTCATATTTAATCCCTTGTCATGATGAACCCAGAATATTCCTGCTTTGGCAAAAGGTATAGGCAAACTTCAGACTGCACATTATTTGCAGTCTGATCTTAGTCTATACCTCCTTATTTTTAGTTTTAAAACCAGAAAAGTTAAAAAAAATATTTTTTTTTTTAAAAATAAATCCTGAAATCACAGCTAGTGCAAATAGGACTTTCAAGACTTTGATTTTATGACAATTTTTAGCAAAGTTTTCATTCAGCAGGCCAAGGGATAATGATACCTGATTCATTGATATCAAACCCAAAGGCATATTTAATATCCTCCCAATCATAACCAATAAAATTTTTAATTTTGATTTGTTTGTTTGAATGGGGTTTTACGCTGCTTTGATTGGATTGGACTGAAGGGGGTTTTTGGCCGCTTTCAATATTATTTCAATAATATCACTGCGGCTGGAACACCTAACAAAGGATTCCCATATTTCTCACACCAGTACTACCATAACATCCTTTCCTAGCCTGCTATTCCTCATAGGTCTACGATTTTCAACCCTTTGGTGGGAGACAAATAGTCAGAAAGGATGATTGCCCCTGTAGATAGAACCCTGGACCTTTAGAATGACAGTCTGACGCGTTAGCCTACCATTGATAGAGTGTGGGCAATACTGATCAATATAACATTTTAGTCAATTATATTGATTATACCCGGGCTGGAGTAAAGAATGAATGTCAAAAACCGTAAAGTAATAATCATAAGATTAAGTAAAGGATATGAACCAATACAACTGTAAGAAAATAGGTGACCTTCAAACACAGTTAACTTGTCCCAGGGCTCCAGATTACAGAGAATAATGACGTTCTAAATCTGTCATTGTTCATCCAAACCATATATTGTTGGTTCTCATTGGACTCATCTCAATAAGACGATTCCAATGAGTAACAAAAATATAGGATTTTATTGACAGAAAGTAACATTTTTTTCATTTAAAAATTATATCCTCCCTCCATCTGAAGCTCTGTTGTCCTTTAGGTAAGTTGAACATGTCAACCTGGTGCATGATCATATCAAATGCATATTCCAACCCTTCATTAAGGATTTATATGCCAAATCAAGGGCTTGATTTGAAGTGGTTATTATGTTTCTTTCAATAATCTTTAAGTCATATCACTGCAAAAAACACTTATTCATATAGATTAAGTCTGATTCTATATGACATGTGGATCACCAGCACCACCAGTTTGAAGTAAATTGGATAGAGATTGTGGACTCTTTTGGGAAAATAAGTGTATGTTAACAGACAGGCGGAAAACGGCGGGGGATAAAAATAAAGTTAGATACTTTGTGACCTTATGTAACTACAAAATGCAAAGTGAAGACTCTGGTCGGACTGTGCGAGTAGACAGGTTGGCCAGAATCTTTGCTTTGCCCATATTTGAACTTGTTGGAAATCACACCCACAGGCTCATTTCTATTCAAACTATATCTGTTGCAAAGTGGACTAATCGAGTCTAATTTCCCCTTTTCCCCCTCCTTACATGCTATTGTTGGAAATAAAAGGTCTCAGAGGGCCCTTCCCCTAAGTGTTACACCTGAGAGAATTATTTTTAGTCTTTGAACCAATAATTTGCTGTCATGAAAAATTTTGCACTATTCAGAGCTACAGATAGAGGGGGCAGGGATCAATATTTACACCAGTCCTCAGTCCTGATGCCTGTGGATTTTAGGGAGGACTGGTAGAAGCTACCATGGTGCAGGTCTTTCAGGCCTGTAGTTAATGGCTATATTATTTCGAACACGGTCCACTTTTGAAAAAAATTGCCATTCCCATACAATTTTGTTTCCTTACCCAATAAAACTATTGTGGAAAAAGAAGAAATTTCTTGTCACAAGCAATTTCTTCTTTTACCACACTGTTTTCTTTTACAATTTGCTCCTTTAATTGCTAATTAATTTGTATTGTTTTCATTGAGGCCCTGTTACTCCTGTAAGATTTGTGGCTTACAGGTCCTTCAGGCTGGTAGCAATTAAAAGTAAGTGTCGACCCCTGGGGGATATTTTGGATTTCAAATAAAATTATTCCGATCATACTTCCACAAATCCATGTTGTGGGTACTCGTTGGAATTGTCTTGTCAAGACAATTCAAATGAGTACCAACAACAAAGTGTTTAATTGAGAAATAAAGATTTAAGAATGGCTTTACCTCCTCTAATATGTACCTCTGAGATTCATTTTTACCTTTTCCTTGATTTTCTCCCATATAATTCTGGTCATCTCATCCCCATCCAGCTCGACCACTGGCTTGTCAACCTTGATCCTCTTTCCATTGGAGTCTGGAATCAATAGGATTGAGGATATTGAATGAGTGGTCTAACACAGATGACACTAACACCAGTCCTCAGGCCCGATTATAGGGAGGACTGGTAGATCTTTATTCTAACCATGGTCCTTCAGGCCTGTAGTTAATGGTATTTCTAATCTTTCTGGTTTTGAATGATTGAATGAATGGGGTTTTACGCCGCTTTTCACATTATTTCAGTCATATCACCGAGGCTGGAGCACCTAACTATGGATTCTGGGTATTTCTCACACCAGTACTACCATTACATCTTTTCCTAGCCTCCAGCTGCTATCCCACACAGGGCTAAGATTATCAACCCATTGGTGAGAGACAAATAGTCAACATGATGAGTGCTGCCAGAAATCAATAACATAGAGGATATTGAATGAGTGGTCTGACAGGGGATCAGTACTAACACCAGTCCTCGGGCCTGGGACCTGTGGATTTTAGGGATTGATTGATTGAATGGAGTTTAACACCGCTTTCAACGTTTTTTCAGTTTAATTGCAGCGGCTGGAGCACCTTACAATGGATTCCTGGTATTTCTTTCACCAGTTCTACCACAACATCCTTTCCTAGCCTTCGGCTGCGATCCCACACAGGTCTAAGATTATCAACCCATTGGTGAGAGACAAATAGAAAGAATGAGTGCTGCTGGAAACCAATAACATAAGAGGATATTGAATGAGTGGTGAGACAGGGGATCGACACTAACACCAGTCCTAGGGCCTGGGACCTGTGAATTTTAGGGAGGACTGGTAGATATTACCATACTGCAGGTCCTTCAGGCCCTTTAGATGATGGCAGAACTGATTATTTTTAATCTTTCCAGTTTTGAAAAATAGCTCATTTTCCAATACTAAAATTTGCATTACCCAAGGGAAAACATTGTGGAAAAAAAAGAAATTGCTTATTAAAAGCAATTTCTTCTTTTCCAACAATGTTTTTCCTAAAATTTCCTTGTAATTTATTTCTTAAATTTCTCAAATAAAACATAATTTTCATGCAGGACCTGCTTTCACAAGGAGGACTTGTAACATGTAGGGCTAACAGGTCTTCCAGGCTGGAGGCAAAAATTTGTTAGTGTCTAACCCTGTGGTCATGTACAGTAAAACTTGTGTTAAGCAACCACCAAAAAGCGGTCTTTTATGGGAATGGTCGCTTACAACAAAATATCATGATAAATGTGAGTGTTCATTTTGATAGCATTTAAAGATTGTTGGTCAAGTTGTACAGAATCCTATGATGTTCGAACCCAAAAATCATCTTATTGAGACGTTTCTAATGGGCTCCGACATCATAAGATTCAATAATAACAATTTTTTCGTTAAGAATGTCGTCTTTGTCAGATATTTTGCGTACAGCAAAGGGACTTTTTACGGTGGTTGTTTAATAGAATTGGTCGCTTAATAGACATGGTCGCTTGAGCACTTTTGACTGTAATACCAAATTGATTCAAAAAGTTGTTTATAAACAGATTTAAATGAGGATTTGTTGAGTTTTATATCTGTTGCAGATGAACAATTAATAAATTCAGTATTTCATGACCACAAAATTGATATATTCTATTGATAATATGATCTGAATTTTTGTGAAAAATCAAGGAAATTCCTAAAGTTAATCAATTTAAGTTATTCTGCGAAACATAAAACGCTGTTTATGAAATGGCATCAGCAAATAGTACATAATGACATCATAATGTATTTGCAATCACTTGTCTTTTATGATTGCAAAATAAATGGTCTTTTTACTAAAACTTTCACAGAAATTGAGAGAAATACCAAAAAAAATACCAAACCCCCTACTTTCTTAGTGGAAAAAAACCCTTGCACATCCAAAGATTGACTCAATGACTAAGATTGCATTAATTGACACAAAAGCTTAAAAAATGCGAAAATTCTACAAAGAAATACAAGTAAAAAGAGGTGAATGTCCGGGGTTGAGCTCAAACTGTATTGCTGAGTTACAAGTGGGGACAGCGTTAATTGATTTGATTGACTGATAAAAGACGACTTAATTCTTAAATTCGCCTAGCCCTGTGGTCTAACTGTTTTGACACAAGGCAAATGCAATGGTCTGAAACATTCGTAAATTTGCGCCTGTAAGTCCATTAAAGTCCCCGTCTGTGTTCCTGAACATTTCCCAAACGCAAGACAATGATCTTAGACGACTCTGTACACAAAAACTAGACTTTAATTCTCAAAGATAAGCTTGAATTTGTCATTCCAATATTCGGTAATTCAAATGATTATGGCGCGATGATCTGAATATAGGCCTAACTTGATGAATTTTTATGACCTGCAACATTTCGGGTTCCAATTTGAATACCACTCATATACTGCTCCTGCACGTGGGCGTATTTCATATGACCAAAATCTCATTTACATATTTTACTTTATACAGCAGATCATGCGTTGCACAAAAAAGCCTCCATTTGCCGATCGATTTGCATTTTTATGTAACTCATCTTTCTTAAGACTAAATTGAGAAAAAATATTCAAAGAATATACACGATAGAGCGATTATTTTACCCTAAACGTGGACTGTGGCTTTAATCGTACAAAATCTTGTAATTGTAGCCTTAAATTGTTAATAGCTAATAGACAACGATTTTTATTGTTTAACCCTTTCCTGTTTTACAAAATTTTGGACCTGTCCAAATTCAAAGGTTTTGCAGACGTAAATTAAAAGTGGATTTAATTTGAAAAATAACCATTCAGTAGGGTAGAAAATAGTGTGGAAAAAGAAGAAATTGCTTGTCAGAAGCAATTTCTTCTTTTTTCACAATGTTTTCTCAATCATAAAATCACAGGCACGTAAAAAGCAGGGATTAAACAGGAAAGGGTTAACAATATGGATTGATAGAGTTTGTCAAGAATTGGCCAAGTTTACAGAGGAACATGATTGAACAACGAAAAATCTATCTCACATGCTTTAAATCCACGTCCTTAAACTTCACAAAGAGCTATGTGTTCTTAAAATGAGCCAGACTCTTTTTTTATTATTCTCAAATCTGGAACATTTACTGTGGTTGACAAACCTTTCGAATAGTGACCCGCCCTCTTTTTATGTTTTATTACCTCCCTTCGACAAAATATTCCATTGGATTTTCCGTCAAACATTAATTTGTTTTGAAAATTGGTTGATAAAATTTTGTTTAATAATTAAACTTATTCATATTAAAGACATGTTTAACAGTATTTGAAAATTTTAAGCCATATTGAATAATTATGGGTGATTCTTATCTGTAACTAAAACTTGCTTTATTGTACGCTAATAAGACGAGGTCACTTTGAATTCTTACTGGAAGCCTATATTGGTCCCGCGTTTCCCATGGTAATGTTTCATAAAATGAAATCAAATGTGGTGCAAAAATATCAATGACTGCGTCACTTCGGATTCTTCTGGAATTTTCTTTCCCGGTGATTTATCAACTGACATCAACATGCATGGTTAAAATGAATTACCCTTAGATTTAGCTAGTCTAGCTTAACTTAGCAAACTGGTGATCATAATGCGGTAATTAGATCTACAGATTCATTTTATATATTTGCTGCATTTCACTCACTTGTTGACTTACTCGGGTAACTGCACTTTGAGATATTCCATTTGTCGTCTTAGGGGAGTATTGATTTTTGTATTGCATAGATGATTAGATCTATTTTCTTCAATTTTTGAAAAGATAATTTTAGAATTCTAAATAAGTTGATCTAATGAAATTTTATGCATTTTACTATACCCTTTTCAGTTTTGAGATCGTTATTGACGAATCTCAGGTGCCGGGCGGATAGGTTTCGGAGAAGGGGGGGAGGAGAAATACAGCCAGTCTTTTTCCAAGTCTTTGAACAATTAGGACAGGTTCTTACCTTGGAAGACCAGGCCACCAATATGCAGTCTTTATTTCGATTTAACATTTGTTTGTATTTAGGGGTTTAATATCACTTTCAAGATTATTGCAGTTATATTTTGTAGGCTGGTGTACCTACCCCTGGTTATCTGTTGTTTCTAACACAAACTAAACACAACATTTCATCCAACCCATCAGCTGCTTAAACCACTTCTAAAAGCATTTAGGCATTATCCCAAAACCAGGTATTGGAGGGAGAAAATTGTCAAATTGACTTTTGTCAAATGTCGGCTGAAGTTCTCTGAGTAGGGGTCCAAACTCATAACCCTGGATTGACATCCTAATGCCTAACAGCCGAGCTTGCTGGATATGGTAATACCATTCTAGAATTGCAATTTCTAACTCAAAACCTTTGTTGTGAGTACTCATTTAAATTGCCTTAACATTACCGTATTTTCACGACAATATGCTGAAATAATTTAGCTGTGGTTGTATATGGAATGTATAACAACGGTCGTGAAAGTGTGATATATTTCCCCTATTTTAACTGACATTCATTCAAAAAAAACTTGTGAATGTGTCTGGATCAAGGGATACTGCCTATTGTTATCGAGTCACAGGGGTGATAAAGTATAAATTGGAAAGTATTTACGGCACACAATCAATAAATGCTTTAATATTATTAAAAGCACGAAAAAGCCTGTTGCTTATTTGACGGTGTGGCCTATCCCGTGATTTTAATTTCCTAGATGATAAAAAAAGGGACAACTGTGGTTGCCTGAAATACAAAATGGACTGCCTTGCACGAAAAGGGCGAAATGGACCTTCTGCTGGCAAAATGGTCTTTTATATACATCATTGCATGATTCTATTTCTACTTTTTATGAGACAATTGAACGCTTAATCGATTAATTCACTTATTACAATAAGAATTTTAAAAAAAGATGCATTTTGATGTATTGTTTGGCACCAGATTAAATAACTCATCAACGAAACAGACTTCTTTATTAGCAATGATTAAACTACCCAGATTTCTTCAAACAATCTAATCAACCTCATATAGCTTGGTTTTATATTATCACTATATTTCAATACATTCATAAGATAATTTCCTGGCGAAAATAGAAGACACATTTATGATAGGTTCCTTCATGATAATGGCCATAGAATAGCGTCGAGCATGAAATGGACATTTCCGATGTCGAAATGGAGTTCAAATTGGACTGAAAATATTAGGTTTATAGAATGTAGCTTACTTTATCTTGAAGTAAAGTAGCCTCATCAAACGGTGCACAGTCAACTGGGCCTGTGAATAATTCGGCCTGCTAACTCGGCCCGTCAACTCGGCCTGTTTATATTATATAGGCACATGTATGACGATGCAATGTAAATATTTTGAGGACATGTGCTTTTTTTCAGATTAATCGTTAAAATGTTTTTAATAACAATAATCTTATTTTACTTTTATATGGCATTTGTGCAAAAATGAAAAAAAAAAAGATATAATTAAATATACTTAATTCATCTTTTATTCAAATTTATTTTTTAAATTATTTTTTTCTAAGGACAAAAGAAGATGACAGGTTATATGCGTATTTAGTATGAAGATCGTAGATTTTAGTCATCAATTGTGAATTTGGACCTCCTTTGAGTACATTGCACACATCAATTAACTAACCTATAAGTGTGCTTATATATCTGTTTACTTGAATTAACACTATATAAGTTATATAGGCTACAGGCTGAGTTGACGGGCCGAGTTTTACACAGGCCGAGTTTTTAACAGGCCGAGTTGACAGGACACCCATCAAACAGCAGTTGCATTAAAGAATCTTTTCATAAAAAAGTTTTATTTTCTTTAATACAAAAAATTTTAGCCAAAGAATAACAGCAAAATGGATATGAATACAACGAAATGGGCTCCAACATTTGACGGAATTTCTATAATCTGATTAATAATTAATAAATCAAATAATAAAATGATCAAATGAATAATTTTAGGGAAAAAAAATCAACCAATTTTTGTCAATATTTAGATTTCATATGTAAAAGTCCATTTTGCCATGAGAATGTCCATTTCGCTCTACGTCGTGGTGACTGGTCCATTTCGTATTTTAGGCCAACCGCAGGGGTCTTGCTGCACATTTTTGTCTGGGGTCTGGGGCCAGTGAGATTGGGAAAAATAGCGGCGTTTTACCCAAAATCAACATAAACAGTCTCTGTTTTGATATACCTAGCATCACAGGTATTTGACACAATATACAATGATTGTCTAATTATGCTGTATAATTATACATGCTGTTTTTTTTAACTATATACTGCAGAGTGCATATTTATACAATCATTGTATATTATGTCAAAAACTTGTGCCTATTCTCTATAAATTGTAACCATAAAAATTCACACGAAAATGCTAAGCTTTTCATTACGCATTTGTATAATCAGTGAAGTTAGTTAAATTGGATGCCACATATCCCTGTTTGAAGGTAAATTGCAACCTAAGTTGAAAGGGATTTGCGTAAAACAATTAGTTTTTGAGGAACTTATCCTCCGGCTCAGAAGCTGTCGAGGTAGAAGGAATGGCCTCTGGCTGTAAATTGTCTGATGTAGATTGTTTATCTGTGGCCTTTAAAGCTTGCATTTTAAACATTGTGTCTATTTTGGCACATTTTTCGCCACTTTTGCCAATCTTTTTCGGTAATATTTATCATTGTGCGACATTTTGCATCCGTGGCTGCTGAACAGTTACCCTTAGTTATGGTAAAAGATTAAAATGCGGATCACGTTTGTCAAGACGGTAAATTTCAAATAATGACTATTCCGAGTGAACAATTGTTTAGGAAACAGTTGAGTTTTTATTTCAACTCAGGAAAGCAAAAAATGCAAACAAAATAGTTAAATTTCGATGCGAATACCGGAAAATTATTATTCCTCTATAACGGCAATGGAAGCTGCAAAATAAACTGGCCATTCATTCTAGACTGGGTCATGTCTCTGATTATTACTACGGTAAAATACACAGTAAAACTATGAGTACCAGTCTAGCCGATATCATTTGCATATTTCTGTTATCATGATCAATGGAAATGTTAACAAAAATACGGGACTCTCTCGGTTGACAGTTTATTCATTCGTGAGTTGTTTCTTACGATAATTTTACAGGCAAGGATGGCAGTTCTATGTATCATTCTGTGTTGCCTTAATTGGGGAATTTTAGATGCTTATTGGGAATTTTCAGCCTAGAATCGGGAAAAAAGATACTTTTTGCCGTTGGGAATGGGGCCGAATTTAGGCCCCAAAAATCTGCAAACGAGACCCCTGAACCGGGACAACTCCGGCCTACACACCGGTGCAGCTTATTGTCCCAAAAATACGGAATACAAAGAAAATACAACAGGGTAAGTTTCAGTGTTATCTATTAGTTGTAACTTATACAACTTTTAATCCTTTCTATCTCTTGCTTTGTGCAGCACTCTATTCTATTGGTCAGGTGGAAACATATTCTCAACCAAGGTGACTGGGTGCAATTTCAATGGAAAACTTCAATGACACGTGAAAACTTACAGTTTCTTTGGTGTGCAATATTAATAGAAGCTGGAGCAGAGAGGTTTTGCACTGGGCCACCCAAGCGCCCGACTGTTTTCACTATTTTTGCGACTGCACTTGCCATCGTTTCTTGTCCTTGCGAATTCACCGGCACCGGAAGAGAACTAGAGCGGTGTAACTTGGTGAACGTAAGGTACAATGTTAGTTTCCGGTTTCATTTTGTAAGTATAGAATAGAGACACATCTTTCTTTTTATACTCTTGTTATGAAAAGTAAATTATGTTTTACATCGAAAGAATAAAATCGAGCGACTAAAGAATTGTTCTATAACCTTTCGACTCATTTTAGTTGCTTTCATTCATCCTGCTGTTCCTCCGGAAAAATGGACTGTACCTAACTTCTACCTACGTCATTCAATTCCTCTCGTTGATTGGTCAATTAGGACCAAGCCTCACGCGGACACCTTAGTTTCCGTGGCAAAGACCCGACTGAAAGACAACTTATCAAGTTGCCTTATGCGGCCTTGGTTTTATCTTGTAAGTTTCAATTTATCGATTTTGGTGTGGAATAAGCACTCAGTTTTGCATTGTGTACATGTACGAAGAATGTTATCTTCTGTTTGCATCTAAAACTACCTGCTACTTTCGGACCCCCTAAGATACGACCTTCATGAACTTATTTTGACATTGTTCCATGGACCATATTATTCCAATTAATTTTCTTAATAATTATCTATTTGCTTTCAAACATTAATAGGTTAAAGAATTAAAAAGAATTTGCATTGCAAAAGTTATCAGATGCAGACATTTGTCCTCCCAAAAGTAAAGCTTACTTGCAAGGCAGTGTTGCAACTGAACTGACATTCTAACGCTCACCAGAACTTTTATTGCATCCAAATGCAGAATACCTGCATACAAGCACAACCTCTGGTTATTTGAAAGAAGTGTCTGTGTAACAGAATTTGTAACTTCACACCCTAAATCAAGATTCCATAATATGTCATTTTATATTACAGATTGAGCTAATTGAAAATTGTAATTGTAATTAGCTGTAATTAATTACAAATTGTATAGTATTTGTATGTAATAAGTAGTTGACTCTTTTCTTAATTACAAATAACTATAATTGTAATTAATTACAAATTAAATCAACATGTAATAACTTTCAATTGAGCAGGTAAAGCCCGATATTGTCTGTCTCACTGAGACATGGTTAAAACCTGAAACATGCTTCTCCGAAATCTTCCCTGACAACCTCAATTTTAACATATACAGGGATGATAGATGTGACGGCCAAGGAGGAGGTGTAATAGAAGCTATTAGCAAATCCCTATTTAGCCAAGACCAGCCTGAATTAAAAACAAGCTGTAACATTTCTTGGTCCAAAATCAGCCTACCAGGCATCCGCAATATCTTTGTTGGAACCTTTTATAAGCCCCATGAATTGGACACATCATCTCTCAAAGAATTGTGGTCCTCCCTCCATAAGATCCCAAAAGACAGTATTGTTTGGCTTCTGGGTGACTTCAACCTTCCCGACATTGATTGGGACAGGGAATCCATCAAAGATAACTGCAAGAATAGATCCTTCTACGCAGATTTCCTTGAAAATATGTCCCATCACAATCTTGAGCAAATGGTCAAAATCCCTACCAGGCAAAATAACACCTTGGACCTTTTCTTCACTAGCCACCCGTCTCTCGTACACCAAACCAAGTCCCTTCCCAGTCTCGCAAATTCAGACCATGACATAATTTTCCATGAAATTAAATTAAACCCGGGTCGCCCCCTTCAGCCTAGGCGTCCAATTAGAAATTACAAGAAAACAAACTGGGACAGTATCAAATCAGACATGGTCAATTTCTCCTGTAATTTTTTCCAAACAAATCATGATGACCCTAACAAAGCCTGGGTGTCATTTAAGGATAGCCTCAACCACTCCTGTAGCAAGCACATACCAACAAAGATCTGCAAGCCACATGCTGACTTGCCTTGGATAACCCCTAAACTGAAAAGACTTATCCATAAGCGTGATAAGCTTTATTCAAAGCTCAAACACAAGTTCGATACTCGTAGGCAAGAAGGGTTAAAGTCCCTTAAGTCTACCATCCAAAAATTGATAAGGTCTTCTTACTGGTCATACATGGAAAACATCATATTTAACCATGACTCCCAACCAGGCAGGAATAAAAAAATTTACACTTATATCAAACATAACAAGAAAGAGAATGTTGGCATAGCCCCTTTAAAATCAGAGGGTGTCATATATACCGACCCGGTCTCCAAAGCCAACATCCTCAATAAACAATTTGAGTCCGTTTTCTCCCCCCCAAAACCCCTCAGTCTGTCACATTTATGCTCTAGGATACTTAAACCTGCAAAAACAAACATGAATTGTGGTCACCACCTGTGGAGTAGAAAAACTCCTTCAAGGATTATCACCTCATAAGGCAAGTGGGCCTGACGAGATATTCCCCCGAATTCTGAAAGAACTTAGCCACGAAATAGCCCCCATCCTTGCAGAAATCTTTAATTTGTCGCTCCGCACTGGTATTGTCCCTGAAGACTGGAAGAAAGCCACTGTAGCTCCAGTCTTCAAAAAAGGCCAAAAGTCCCAGCCCAGTAATTAAAGACCCATCTCCCTTACCTGTATTGCGTCTAAACTCTTAGAGCATATCATTGTTTCAAATCTTATGTCCTACCTCGATATAAACAGTATTCTCAGTCCATTCCAACATGGTTTTCGTTCAGGCCACAGCTGTGAAACCCAACTACTTAACTTTACTAGGGATTTATTCAACAACTTGGAATCTGGGTATCAAACTGATGTGGTTCATGGGTGAAAGTTTTCCGTATTATTACGGAATTCCGTATTTTGGTCGGCCGCCGGGACCATTTTTCCAAATCGCATAAATCCGATGAGAAAAGTTTGGAGGGGGGTGAGGGGGGTTAACATTATATTTTTGTGATCAGATCGGAAAATTCTCGGAGATCTCTCCTGTTATTCATTATCAGATGTCGTAAGAACAGAACGAAATAAAATAAACCGCGGTTTGATGGGAAAAGACTCACGATTATCCGTAAGAGTTAAAAAACCGAGCATCGGAAGGCCTCGGGGATTCGGCGAATAGACGAGAAAGTCCGAGCGGTGTTCCGATAGAGAAACGAGGTCACCCGAAAAGAAACTTATACGACGATTACCAAATATAGAAATTTCCGTTTCCCGAAGTTCGGTGTATGAAATGTAATTTGTAAGAGCGGATGTGATTGGTTTAGATTCCTTCCATTATCCAATCTAACGTCGCATAACATAAAATAATACGACCTGTTAATTGTTTACATTTCCGCTTCATGAAATCGCATGGAAATACAAAATCCTGTTTCGCTATCGAGGGAAACCGCCGAGATTATACGAAAGTGTTTGAGGATGGCGTAAAAAAATAATCAAGTTGGAAACGGTTCAACGAAAGAGTTGCTGGTGGGGAGAAATGGGTAGATTTGCTTTGGAGGGAAGGTGACCGGTCAACTCGGCCTATTCTTAACTCGACCCAAAGTGAAAAATCAAACGGAAAAATCTCTACCAAAAAAAGGTAGAATAGTATTGTAAAAGCTTTTCTCAGTGGTTTGTAAATGCTATTTCTTAGGAGCTCCCGGGGGCCTCCGGCCCCCTGGACCCCTGGCCAGGGCGTTGCCCTGGACCCACCGGGGGCCCTGCGGCCCCCAGGCCCCCAGCTATGAAGTTCCTTATTTTCAAAATTTACTACTTTCAACCATGGTGGTTGTCATGGATTTTTCTAAAGCCTTTGACAAAGTGGACCACCTTTCCCTCTTGTTCAAACTACAGCAACTCGGTATAAACCCTCAAATTGTCAACTGGATCAAATCTTTCCTTAGTAATCGTTCCCAAAGAGTTGCTGTAGAAGGTCAATTTTCCAGTGAACTTCCAGTTCTTTCTGGTGTCCCTCAGGGATCAGTTCTAGGCCCCTGTCTCTTCCTCATATACATTAATGACCTCCCAGATTCAGTCAAATGTAACGCTAGAATGTTTGCCGATGATACTATTGTTTACTTAACCATCCACACAAAAAATGATACCCTATACCTTCAGCAAGATCTACATAACTTAGAAAACTGGGAGATAACCTGGTCAATGGAATTTAACCCTGATAAGTGTGAAATTTTAAGAATAACGAGGAAGAGACATCCACTAATCTACCCTTACAAACTTCATAATACAGAACTAAAGGCAACCAATGCAGCCAAGTATCTAGGTGTCACCATCACTTCTGACTTAAATTGGTCTAAGCACATAGAAAACATCACATCAAAAGCAACATCAACCCTCCGCTTCATCCAAAGAAACGTACGGACCAATAACAAACAGGTCAAAACTGCTGCCTATAACACATATATTAGACCTCAATTAGAATATTGCTCATGCATATGGCATCCCTGGCAAAAAACCCTCTCCCACAATATCGAAAGAGTGCAAAGATCAGCAGCTAGGTATGTCATGAATGACTACAACTACACCAATAGTGTCACCCAAATGATTAACACCCTTAACTGGAAATCCCTACATGAAAGAAGGCTACATAATTCCCTCATACTATTTTATAAAATCAGAGCTGGTACAATAGCTGTAGATAACAGTCACCTTATACAAACAAGAAATCTTAACTATCTTATTCCGTTCTCAAAGACCCAATACTTCACTAATTCCTTTTTCCCCAGGACAGTGAAACAGTGGAACACTCTACCAACTAGTGTCAAGTCCAGCCCTAGTCTCGGCATATTCTCCGAAAGACTAGCGGCAGTCAATCTTGTATAAACTACTATCTGCTTTTACTTTTTAACTGTAGCATACTATCTTCTTTTATAGAATTTTAACAATGTAAAATATCTTCTCTTTCCTTAACAGCTCTTTTACCGGTTATTAGCACACCCGCACCCAGTTATAATCGGCAATCGATTGTTGGGTTAAACAGTAGATGTAGATGTAGATTACATCAATATTCTATAATGGAAGTCTAATGATACAGTCATATAACAGTGTCCTACTTCAAAATTGTTAGGTCCACATATGATTTTTAAGATATCTAAATTCTATTTTAGATCAAAGTATTGAGTTTTCTTTTATATAACAATTAAGTAAAAAAAGAAAGAAAGAATCACAAATAAGTTCTTTAAATTAGATAAAGTTGAGGAAAATCTGTCGTGCACTAAAGAAACAGGTGCAAAATGAACTAAGGCTTCACTGGATTATACTAGCAATCAAAAGTAAACACAGGTATTGATTGCAAAAATCACACATTCCCTGCCAGAATGTGGAAATAATAAGATGACAAAACTTCCTAAATGGACAGTTAAAGGTGTGAAAATCTTGATTGTCTTTGACTAGGCAGGGGTGTGGAAATACGAGTTTTCTCTACTTGTACCTGGACAAGTAAAAGCGGATTTTCTACTTGTCCAGGATCAAAATGAACTTTTCCACTAAAGGGTAAATAGAAAATTAGAAAAAAACATTTCCTTTTGATGAAGAAAATGCTGGTATCCAGCATTTTCTTCATTAAAAACAATGTTTTCTACCCTATGATATGAACATTTGGATGATTTCTCTCTTAATTCTTTTAAGTAACATTCCAAGATTTGCCCTGGTATTTACTTGTCCTTGGACAAGTGGCTTAGAAAAATTTACTTGTCCGCAAGTACAAAAGCCCGAGTCGGACAAGCCGGGCATGGGGATTCCACACCCCTGCTAGGTAGGCATTAACACTTTACAGTTAGTTACACTATCATTAAGGGAATGAGATAAGTTATCCTGTTCAAATTTTCTCAGAAATAACAAAAAAAGGGAGAAGTATTTTAATAAAAATAATAAATATGATGAATGTAAACAAACCAGCATAGTTGCCTGGTGCCTATTTTTGAAATTTGTTTAATCAATCCTAGTCACTTAAGGAGTGTCAAACAAGTTTTATTCATTTTAATTCCAAAACTGGATTGAAAACATGTCCTAAACATTCCTGAATTATGAAGTATGACTTTCTTTCAGTGTGGGCTAAATTTCAAAATCAAATTGTTTACTAACCTAGCAAGTGTGATGGCCCTCCATTACATAAACTAGTTTAGCCCTTAATTGAAATATGATTTTCCAAATTGTCTCTTTATAGTTTCTTACAATATATCTACAGTTTTAATGTGACCATAAAACTGTTAATGTCATTCCATTTTCTATTGACTGGTTCATCATGCCTCAAATGTAATTGGTAATTGTAATTAATTACACTTGGAAAGTGATTGTAATTTAATTAATTACATTGAGATTTCGGTGTAATTGTAATTGAAATATTCCAATGTAATTTGTAATTTAATTAATTACATTGGCATTGACCCCAGCCCTGGCGTATTATAAGTAATTTCAGCACATAGATGTGTACTTTTTATGCAAAAATGCACACACAAACTCTACTCTTGAATCAATAACATTTGCATACAAACATGAAAACTCAATCAAACGCATTGGATTCAAATACACAGTATTTGTGCAACTATAAGCAGACACTCCAATGTTCTGTTTATTGGTATAAAATGGGATGCAGATTTTCTAGACACAGTATAAGATAAGATAAAATTCATTCAAAGTCGTCAAGACAAAGTAACAAAACAACATAAAGAAGCTTTTGAACCGACTATGTATTTCTGCAACCGTACGCAGACACTCCATTATTGCATAAAATATAACCTTATCACCTGTAGGCTTAATTTAGTTCTTAAGGGCTCATAGACATTAATGTATCAAAGATTACAAAGAGACCGGTCTGACATCTATGAGTAATCTGCTTGAAAGGATCTCTTAGCCTGTTTCTGTCACATCAGTTGCCATTGGTAAGAAATCAAGTCATAAGAAAATCAAGAATGCAGGACTGGAGGTCTTAAGGCCCTAAATAAAATCAGTAAATGGTTATAAAAGTTGGAAGTTCTTGTATTATTTTCAAATGTCAACCAGACCAAAATGAAGTAGTTACATCTTCAATCAAGCTGTAGTAATCAACTTGTCACATTTTGATTTTCCACAGAGGTCTTTGCAAGATGGGCCTTTCGGCACTAAAAAGGTAGACTGGGAAGAATAAATTAACCCTTGTCATGCTGAATAAATTTTGGCTAAAATTTTCATCAAAATCAAAGGGTAAAAAGCACTGAAAGTACCAACTGTAGGTCAATTTTTATTTGAAAAACTTAATTTATTGACCATTCAGTTTTGTAAGTGAGAAACAGGTGGTGTAGACTAACATCAGACTGCACATATGTGCAGGCTGATGTTTGGCTAAAGCTCCTGGCAAAGCAGGGATATTCCGGGTTCAGTGTGACGAGGGTTTAAAGGTTGGGTCCTATGGCATGCTGGATTTTTAAATTATTTGTTAATGAGAATCTGACTTCAATGACTCTAGTTGCAGTTAAGCACCGTCTTAATAATACAAAAATCAATCTTTCCAGATAGGCTAACTCGGTGGTAATTAATACAGTAAATAGCAATAATATAATTCTAGATGTGTTCAAGATTCATGAATTCTGATTATGCAGCTTTTTGTATGTTTCCATTGGAATTTTAGCCTCTTCCTAACTCTGTCCATTTTTTCCTAAAATTTGTTTCAACCTTTAAAATCTCAAAAAGACCAATTTTCATGGTGAAGTTGGGATGATATCAATTACCTGAGTTTTCAGACATGAAGGAAAATATATGGTAGAAATAACAGATAATTCTGGCGCAAAATATAATGTGCAAAAATGGCTCACTTAGCTCACTAAATCTAATGAGAAATAAATATATTTTAGCAATAAATTTTCACTAATTTACATTTTGCTTTTAGATTTTCTCTCATTAAGCCAGTTTCAATAAGATTTCTGGCTGAAAAATAAGAAAATCTCTCAATATCTCACCCTAAAATGATCCCTGAAATAATGATTTTTAGCTCCATTGGCTGAAAGCCACTGGGGCTATTGTCATGGCGTTGTGTCCTTTGTGTGTGCATGCGTCCGTCCGTCTGTGCATCCGGTTGTAAACTTTTTCTTTAAAAATCTTCTCCTCAGACACTACCGGATGAATTTCAACCAAACTTCATAGGAATGATCCTTGGGTGACCCTCTTTCAAAGTTGTTCAAAAAATTTTAATCCAATGAAAAACATGGATTTAATGGGCGTGGCTAATTTCCAAATATTGTAAAAAGTGAGTTTGCTCAGATTCTAATTAATGGATACCAATTAAATTTTACATGAATGATCCTTGGGTGACCCTTTATCAGTTTGGTTTAAACCTATTTATTTTACATCGATTGGGAAACAAGTTCTTACAACTTAGATTAATCCCGCTCGATTCTGCTTCCTGGAAAATTCACCAGTACCTGCGCCAAATGTGTGGGCCAATGAAGTAACAAAGATCGATAGCCGCTCCCGGGAATCGAACTCATGACCTTTGGATCAAGAGACCGACGCTCTACCTCTAGACCCCGGACACCATACTTTATCAGTCTACAAATAATAATTGTGATCGGATAGAAATTATTCATTTTATGGGTTGAGGTCATTTCTCAATAAGTTATGTAGTGGAAACTTTCAAAATCATTTTCTCTGAATGTAACAGATGGATATGAACCAAATTTCACTTGAATGATCCTAGAGTGACCCTTTATCAGTCTATTAAAAATTATTGTGATTGGATGAAAAAAATGTATTTTATGGGCAGAGGTCATTTCTCCTAATGTTACATAGTGGAAACATCGAAAATCGTTTTAGCAAAATCTAATTGTTGGATATCAATCAAATTTTACTGGAATGATCCACGAGTGACCCTTTATCAGTCTACCAAAAAATATTGTGATCCGATGAAAAATCTGTATTTTATTGGCGGAGGTCATTTCACTTAATAATATATAGTGGAAACTTTGAAAATCCTTTTCCTCGGAATGTAATTGATGAATATCAACCAAATTTCACCAGAATGATCATTGAGTGATCCTTAATCAGTCTACCAAAAATTTCTGGGATTGGATGGAAAATATGGGCAGAGGTAATTTCTCAATATGTTATATAGTGGAAACTTTGAAAATCATTTTCTCAGAATCTAAAGGATGGATATCAATCAAACATTTTTGGTATTTTATTTGGGTGACCCATTATCATGCAGCCAAAAATTATTTTGATTGGATGAAAAATATGTCTTTTATGGTCATTTCTCTTTATGTTATATAGTTGTAACTTTGAAAATCATTTTCAACATCAGTAGAACCCAAAAAATCTAAAAATCTAGTCAAAACTTTTATTTGCTCTTACAAAAATTTCAAGCCTGTGGAGCTACTCAAGCCATCCATGGCTTTCTAGTTTCTTGTCCAAATATATAGGGCAAATATTGCATTGTTGAAATTCAATATTTTTCTTTTATTGTTAGTCTTATTTTCTGATGCAATTGTCAGTGATAACTTTTTTCTTTCAGATCAAATAGAGCCTGACAATTGGCCATGTTACCAAGAATCAAATCTTTGGCTATTTTGGCCGACCTGGGCAGCAATGTCCAGAAGATCTCATTCCGATGCAGCCGAACTTTCCATACAGGATCTGTATATTACTGTCAAAAACCAGAGGAACCAGTGAAAGGAGTTCCATACAAAAATCTGTCAGTCGGTGTTCCAAAAGAACTTTTTCCTGGAGAACGGAGGGTCGCAATCTCACCAACAGCGGTCAAACTTTTAACGAAAAAAGGAATCACAGTGAATATTGAAGATGGCGCAGGTCTTGAAGCAAAGTTTACAAATGCAGACTTCACCGAAGCAGGGGCTAACATTCTACCACGAAATGAAACCTTTAAATCAGACATTGTGTTGAAAGTTCGACCTCCATTAGAGAGTGAAGTTCCTGAACTAAAAGATGGGGGAACCTTGATTAGTTTTCTATACCCAGCTCAAAACGAGAAATTAGTAACAGAATTGGCAAATAAGAATTTGACGACCTTTGCTATGGATAAAGTGCCAAGAATATCTCGAGCCCAAGTTTTCGACGCCCTTTCTTCGATGGCCAACATTGCAGGATACAAGGCAGTAATAGAAGCAGCAAACAATTATGGCAGATTTTTCAGTGGTAAGATATTTCAATGGCTCAGCAGTTACAACTGTTTTGCACAGAGGCATCAATTTGGTTTGACTTGAGTTTTCTTACAGACACACTGATCTTAGCTCAGATTAAAATAAAGTTATTGACCTTTATTCTGATGAAATTACATTTTGTTACAAACAATTTTTCAAATTTGGGTATATTTTAACCAGTTTTCCCACAATAAAGAAAGTATGTAGTGTAGGCTGAGATAAGAATGTACATCTGCACAGTTTGTTTGAATGGGTTTTACGCCGCTTTCAACAATTTCGCAGTTATATCCGGCGGCCGGAGCACCTTACAATGGATTCCTGGTATTTCTTTCACCTGTACTTCCATTACACCCTTTCCTAGCCTCCAACTGCTATCTCACATAGGTTGACGATTATCTACCCATTGACAGTAACTATTCATAATGATATGGGTAAAACCTTCACTCATGTTTCTAGGTCAGATCACAGCTGCTGGTAAGGTGCCACCAGCCAAGGTGTTTATCATCGGTGGGGGTGTTGCGGGTTTAGCAGCCGCTGGAGCAGCCAAAAATCTAGGAGCCATTACACGACTTTATGATGTACGACCAGCTGTGAAAGAACAGGCAGAATCAGTCGGGGCTGAGTACCTAGAAGTGTCTGTAAAGGTAGGTAATCAAGGCTTACTATTGCAGAGAGCTAAAGATTTGTTGTCTCCCTTTATTAGTATGTAATATTTTTGGTAAAAAAATTTTTAAATCTCCATAAAAGGATTCTCCTTCATTGTATCAGGGGCCGTGTTTGACCCTTAAACCAGAGTTTTAACCCTCAAAATTCTGAAAATATCCTATTTAGACCCTCAGTAAAATTCTCTCAAGGGGGTCATTTTGAGCCCTTGAATTGGGCTTCATCACTCAAATTTTCAATAATGTATCATGTATACTATTTAGAGTTCTGCTTTTTAGTCCCCTACCGGCGAAAGCCGAAGGGGGTTATAGGTTTGCGCTCTGTCCGTCTGTCTGTCCGTCCTTCCGTCCGTCTGTCTGTCTGTCAGTCCGGATTTCAGTTTTCCGGACTTTTTTTCTTAACCCTTGGAGATATTGAGCTGATTTTTGGTATGTGAGTCCACATCAATGAGTTACAGAACGAGTTTGAGTTTGATTCCGGTCCATTGATTTTTGTGGAAGATACGGATGCTGGACTTAGAATTTACCAGGAAATTTCAGTTTTCCGGACTTTTTTTCTAAACCCTTGGAGATATTGAGCTGATTTTTGGTATGTGCATCGGCATTAATGAGTTACAGAACGAGTTTGAGTTTGGTTCCTGTCCATTGATTTTTGAGGAAGATACGGATGCTGGACTTAGAAAATTACCAGGAAATTTCAGTTTTCCGGATTTTGTTTCTTAACCTTTGGAGATATTGAGCTGATTTTTTGGTATATGAGTCCGCATCAATGAGTTACAGAACAAGTTTGAGTGTGGTTTTGGTCCATTGATTTTTGTGGAAGATACGGAAGCTGGACTCAGAAAATTACCAGGAAATTTCAGTTTTCCAGACTTTTTTTTTAATCCTTGGAGATATTGAGCTGATTTTTTGGAATGTGAGTCTGCATCAATGAGTTACAGAACAAGTTTGAGTTTGGTTCCATGTCATTGATTTTTGTGGATGATACGGATGCTGGACTTAGAAAATTACCAGGAAATTTCAGTTTTCCGGCCTTTTATTTTTTAACCCTTGGAGATATTGAGCTGATTTTTGGTATGTGAGTCAGTTAATGAGTTACAGATCAAGTTTGAATTTGGTTCCGGTCCATTGATTTTTGTGGAAGATACGGATGCTGGACTTAGAAAATTTCCAGGAAATTTCAATTTTCCGGACTTTTTTTCTTAACCCTTGGAGATATTGAGCTGATTTTTGGTATGTGAGTCCGCATCAATGAGTTACAGAACGAGTTTGAGTGTGGTTCAGGTCCATTGATTTTTGTGGAAGATACGGATGCTGGACTTAGAAAATTACCAGGAAATTTCAGTTTTCCGGATTTTGTTTCTTAACCTTTGGAGATATTGAGCTGATTTTTTGGTATATGAGTCCGCATCAATGAGTTACAGAACAAGTTTGAGTGTGGTTTTGGTCCATTGATTTTTGTGGAAGATACGGAAGCTGGACTCAGAAAATTACCAGGAAATTTCAGTTTTCCTGACTTTTTTTTTTTAATCCTTGGAGATATTGAGCTGATTTTTTGGAATGTGAGTCTGCATCAATGAGTTACAGAACAAGTTTGAGTTTGGTTCCATGTCATTGATTTTTGTGGATGATACGGATGCTGGACTTAGAAAATTACCAGGAAATTTCAGTTTTCCGGCCTTTTTTTTTAACCCTTGGAGATATTGAGCTGATTTTTGGTATGTGAGTCAGTTAATGAGTTACAGATCAAGTTTGAATTTGGTTCCGGTGTAACAGTGTAACGTGTCCCCCTGGGTAACGTATGGAAAACATTATTTCTTATCAATTTTTTTTTTTCATTCATGCTATTTTGTATATCTCTAAATCAATTCAAAAAAGACATAGAAAAAGTATATCTGTAATTTTTGAGTGATTTTCAATTCCTCAAACCAAAATTTAATTTGCTTACTATGATTTTCTCATTAAATCAATTTTCCTTTTTTTATTTTTTATTATTATAGTAATCAATCTTGGTATTTTATGCAAATATTTGTTAGTTTAATGAAAAAGATATAAAAAAAATAAAACTTTAGTGGGGGGGACACGTTACCCCAGGGTAACCTGTCCCCCTATTCAAAATGCTTTTATTCATTTGATTTCACCTTCCAGTCATTCATTTTTCTTAAGAAATTATCATATGATATTCATTGAAAAATATTTCATTCATTTTTTTTTTTTTAAAAATTGATGCTTTTTTAAAAGAAAAATCTTAGCACTTGCACATTTTAATTTTTTGTAATATTACTTTTGCAATATCTAAATTTTTTTCCAAGTCCATATTTAGATTGATAAATAGCATTTATTAACATATCATGTTAATATTGCAGTTTTCGTTAGAAAGCAACATGACAAATTTATTCAATAGTTCTTCTTTTAAAAGGGGGACAGGTTAACCAAGCCAGGGTAACATGTCCCCGAGGGACAGGTTACCGCGGGGTAACCTGTCCCCCTATTCCAAATACTTTTTTATGCCCCCGTATCGAGAGATCGGGGGCATATTGTTTTACTCGTGTCCGTCTGTCTGTCTGTCTGTCCGTCCATCCGTCCGTCTGTCCAAAAACTTAACCCGAAAACTTAACCTTGCCAATATCTTCAAGCCTATTCAAGATACAAAACTAATATTTGGCATGATGATAGATCTCAATGATCCGCATCCGCTGGTACCAAAGTCAAGGTCATGTGACAAGGTCAAGGTCATCTGTCAAGGTCAAACTTTGAAAAAAAAAAAGCCGTTCCGGGGGCATTCGTGTTTCACAAACACATCTTGTTTCATTAAAGATATCACCTTCCAGTCATTCTTTTTAATTAAGAAAGATATTCTTAGAAAATTTCCTCAATGGCTATGTATGTTTAAATTTCTTTTTTTGTACCTTTTAAAAGAAAATTCTTAGCACTTGAATATTTTTTTATTATTGCATCATTTCAATTTTTTTCAGAGTCTGTTATTAAATTGAATAATAGGTTTTAAAAACACAATTATCATGTCAGTATTGCAGTTTTGATAAGAAAACAACATGTCAATTGACAAATTGTTTAAATCTTGTATTTTGGAAAGGGGGACAGGTTACCCAAGCCTGGGTAACTTGTCCCCGGGGGACATGTTACCCCGGGGTAACCTGTCCCCCTATTCCAAATACTATTTTTCATAAAGATATTACCTTCCATTCGTTCTTTTTTAATTAAGAATGTATGGTATGATATACTTTGAACATTCCCTCAAAGAATATGTATGTTAAAATATATTTTGAAATGTGTTCCTTTTCAGTAAAAATTTAGAATATTTAAAATGTTAAAAAAATGATAAATTAGGACTCATAAATTCATTTAAAATGTTTGGGTAAAATTTGTGCACAGATAATTGTTGACAAACTTCTTGGGTCTGGGACAGGTTACCTAGGCTTGGGTGATGTGTCCCTGGGGACAGGTTACCCCAGCTTGGGTAATGTGTCCCCCCCCCCCCCCCCCCCCCTACATACACATACACTCTCAATGAATTTTCTAATAAGTGAATCACTAATTTGTTAAACACTATTGATATAAAGGAGACTATCAAATAGTTTTCAAATAAAAATAATGTTTTTGCAACTTTTGTTAGATAAATCCTCATTAACAATCTTTTTTTTTTAGTGTTTTCACTGGGTTTACAGGCCTGGGTTACATGTTTAAGTGACAAGTGACCACAGCTTGGTAGAGCTTACCCTAAAGGCCTTAACAATTTGAAATATTAATAAATAATTGAAAACATATGGGTTTATTCCTACAAAAATCATTGTTGACAACGTTTTGGGTGGGACAAGTTACCCAGGCCTGGGTAACATGTCCCCGGGGACAGGTTACCCCAGCTTGGGTAACCTGTCCCCCCCTTCCCCGACATACACATTCACTCACAATAAATTTTCTAATAAATGAATAACTAATTTGTATAACAGTTTTGATATAAATGAGACTACCACACAGTTTTCAAATAAAGAAAAATGTATTTGCAAGTTTTGTTGAATAAATCCTCATTAACAACCTTTTTTTTGTGTTTTCACTGGGGTAACATGTTTCAGAGACAAGTGACCACAGCCTTGGAAACCTTACCCCTAAACAATTTGAAATATTATTAAATAATTGAAAACATATGGGTTTATTTTTGCATATATCATTACTGACAGCATTTTTGGGGGTGGGACAGGTTACCCAGGCCTGGGTAACGTGTCCCCGGGGACAGGTTACCCCAGCTTGGGTAACCTGTCCCACCCCACAAATACATACACATACACTCTCAATGAATTTTCTAATAAGTGAATAATTTTTGTAGTAAGAACAGTTGTGATATTATTAAGACTATCAATAACTTTCAAAGGAAAGGAATTGTTTTTGTAAACTTTTGTGAAAATTCCTGGTTAACATGTTAGCAATGTTTTCCCAGGCTGGGGTAACATTTTTTAGAGACAAGTGACCATAGATTGGAAAATCATACATGTACCCAAAACAATTTAGAATAAATAAGAAAAAGAAAATATTTTGGTAAATTTGTGCACAGATCATTGTTGACTACCTTTTTAGAGGTGGGACAGGTTACCCCAGCTTAGGTAACCTGTCCCCCCTCCCCCGTCCAGACATACACATACACTCACAATAAATTTTCTAATAAGTGAATAACTAATTTGTATATCAGTTTTGATATAAATGAGACTATCATGCAGTTTTCAAATAAAGAAAAATGTATTTGCAAGTTTTGTTGAATAAATCCTCATTAACAACCTTTTTGTGTTTTCACTGGGATAAAATGTTTCAGAGACAAGTGACCACAGCTTTGGAAACCTTACCCCCAAACAATTTGAAATATTATTAAATAATTGAAAACATATGGGTTTATTTTTGCATATATCAATGCTGACAGCATTTTTGGGGGTGGGACAGGTTACCCAGGCCTGGGTAACCTATCCCCCCCCCCCCCAATTCACCCAAAGAAAAAATTCATGCTTTGAATAATTTTTCTAAAGACAAGATCATTCATAGATATGTCCATAGTCATGATGACATTTAACAATTATTTTTTTTAAAAAAAAAGAAAAAAAAGTTTAATTGTTATAATACTTATCATGGAAAATATAAACATCCTTCAGAACTGAAACAGTTCTCAAAATAGATCAAAATTACATACAGATCAAAGAAAGAGACTTGTAACACATAGAATAAAAATATCTTGGTAAAAGAAATGTGACTTAATATTGGTTTACAATATCTGTAGGGGGGGACAGGTTACCCCAGGGGCGGACAGGTTACCCCGGCTGATTTCTAGGGTAACGTGTCCCCGGGGACAGGTTACCCCGGGGTAACGTGTCCCCGGGGACAGGTTACCCAGGGGACAGGTTACCCTGGGACACCTGCCGGTCCATTGATTTTTGTGGAAGATACGGATGCTGGACTAAGAAAATTACCAGGAAATTTCCGGATTTTTTATTTTATCCTCAGAGATATTAAGCTGATACATAAAATCTGATACAACCAATATTTTGGAGAGGTAGTTATACCTTTGTCACCAAAAAAAGATACTGCTCTAGGGATATATTTATAAATCCGGTAGGGGACTTGGTATTGCCATGCAATACTTCCAAATGCTTGTTAATTTCTGACTTAGTATTATTACAAGAAAAGGTCAAATCACACTGAAACCTAGAAAATTCTACTCACAATTAGCAATTTCTGTTGTTTTGACCCCTTAAGAATAATTATGTCACACCGAATCTGATGGTTCGGGAGTCAATGACTTCTCAATTTTAAATACTAGTACGATCCCTGTTCTATTGAGGTAAATAACCTTGGTTAGATTCTGGGATAAGATCTAGCCCTCTTCCTTTTTCAAGGTTATCTCAAGTTACATCCAATTCGAGTCCATATTTTCAAAAGTTCCAGAATTTAAAGGCAATTCTAGAGGTTCACTCAAAAATAAGACTTTGTGTAATGAAAAATACTAACATTGGTTAACACAGGGTATAACGTGCCACGCTGACACCAGAAGGTTCGTGGACACCTGATCGATTTTTTCGATGCGGAACTAACGGTGTAGCAAGTTTTTGACTGATTTGTTAACCAAAATTATCATTTTCATTTAAAATTTTAGTATTTCTGTCAAGATAAATGATTCTTCTTTTAGGAAATAAAAGTAGAGGGTAACAACTAAGCAAAATGAGCGAGTTCTAGCCCTAGGAGTGAATGACTTTACTTGACTTTTGGGTTTGTCACTAATTTTATGTCAAAGAACCTGACTATTCGTCATTATTTATGTATTTCCAAGAGCTTTCATGTATCCTCTACACGCATACCAAATTTCTCGGCAAAAGATCCACTATAAGCGAAGATATACGTACTTTTATGGGCCTAGGTAGAGGAAAATGTGATAACAATACACCCCCCTGAATTTTAAGCGTAGGAAATAGACACCAGAGTTAAATGAAGTTGTGATAACTCGACACCTACCTTTAAATCATCTATATTCCTGCCTAAACGCTCGTGTACTGACCGTATACGGAGTGGTTTCTCAACATTTCATCTTAGGGAGGCTCAATGATTAATTTAGGAGCATTTTCAAACCAATCCCGTACATTATAGCACTTATTATACCCCCCACAACGAAGTTATGGGGGGATATACTGGAATCAGGTTGTCCGTCTGTCCGTCCGTCTGTCCGTCCGTCCGTCCGTCCGTCCGTAGACATAATTTTGTGTCCTCTTCTCCTCCCACAGTTTTGGACCAATTTTGCTGAAATTTTATCAGGTTGTTTCCTATCATATGAAGTTGTGCACCTGCAATTTTCATCCAGATCCAGTCATTAGTTTGAGAGTTATGCCACTTTGAACTTTTTAAGGAGGGGGTACATTTTTCTAATTTTGTGTCCTCTTCTCCTCCCACAGTTTTGGACCAATTTTGCTGAAATTTTATCAGGTTGTTTCCCATCATATGAAGTTGTGCACCTGCAATTTTCATTCTGATCCAGTCATTAGTTTCAGAGTTATGCCACTTTGAGCTTATTATGGGAGGGGGGGTAGTCAAAATTTAAAATTGCAAAACTCAGTATCCATAAGGGGAGTTACCAAATTGGGTAATTAATCCTATCATATGAAGTTGTGCACCTGCAATTTTCATTGTTTTGGGGTCACATAGGTCAAAGGTCAAGGTCACAGTAAATTTTTGTTCTATTTTCGTTTCCGGACTCTAAATCGAGAACCAAGCGACCTACAATCATGAAACTCTTTGTAAATGTTACTTATGGCTCAAGGAAGTGCCCTATTGTTTTTAGGTCACATAAGTCAAAGGTCAAGGTCACTTTAAATTTTTGTTCAGTTTTCGTTTCCAGACTCTAATTCAAGAACCAAGGGATCTAGAATCACGAAACTTCATGCAATTGCTGTATATGACCTCAATATTTGTTACAAACACATCTTGCACTTAAAGCACTTACATTTTGACAAAGTGCTGGTGGGGGGTATAAGTCCGCTCTGCGACAGTTCTAGTTTTCACTGTTATGCCCGTCATACATTGGACCAAAGTGGCTTTTTACAACTCCTTTTCAATAAATGTATCATCAATGCGATCTATGAAACATTCATAGGCCGTCGAATCTCGTGAAATCGTATTTCCCCTTCTTTACCAATATCGGGTATATATCGTTTTCATGCGTCCTGTTACTGTTGCGTGTTTATTCGTTTGCGTCTGAATGATGAAAAATATAAGCGGTTGACCTAAAGAGCTTATATTCAGCTAGCCTACGTGTATAACATGTTGGTCACACTGCATCATTATAGATCACATTTCGTCAGAGGACATACAAAAGCTGCCTTGCATTCAAGATACGAAAGCTCGCCGCGAACTGTTTCTATTCCGAGAAGTCTTAAGCGCACCACACCGCAAGCGCTTTCCAAAAATGACCCGGTTGCTTGGCAACCAAAGTGACTCGACTCAAAGCTTAATCCAAGAAAGCATTTTTAGATTTATAAATGATTTTAAAAATAATGCTATTCATAGATTTAGCCTTCCAGATGGTAAAGTATCCGAATAAAACGAAAATCGCGAGATCTACGAAAAAGATCAATAATAAGTTCAGCTACCCGTTTGCTATGCTAGCCACCTTGCGGTGCTGATTATTTCAAGGCCCCAGGCAAGTATACCGTTCAGAATAGGGAAGCAAGAACGTGCTCGCTAACGTTTGCAAGGGCTTTGCTTATCTGAATGCAGGGTTGATTTAAGCTGTAGTTTCGGAGTTAAATTGCCCTTATGTCGGTTTGTTTACAATTAGATAGCATTTCGGTGTCTTAAAATGTATTTCAGGAGTCTGTCAAAACTATAGACATGACGCGAATATCTTATTTCACTTATTTCTTACACTCTGTATATCAAGCATAAACCCATGAAGTAAATTTATTATTGTCTTTATTTTCTAGGCCTTACCTTTTATAAAAACACGAATTATTTTAATACCTTCGTACAATTGGTTATTCATAGAGCCAAAATCCAAATAGGTTCTTCCAGGTTGAGGAGTTACAGGTTGAAGGGAAATTCGTTTCAAGAGCCTGTTGGAGAAGGTAGTGACATTTCGTGTTTATAGACACTTATCAGCTTGATAAGTTTATTTTTTTCTTGAAATTTATTTATGAGCGAAAATATTTTTGAACTGTAAATCATTTGACCCATATTTGGGCGATACTATCTAGGTTCGTATTGATAGATGTACTTTTTTACGAAATCAGCCGAGTTTTGGCGAATGTCTTAGTATGCTTCGAAAAAAATAACGTCATTTTGTATGTTTCAGAAATTATTAGCTTATGTGATTTAAATGCATTTTAATTTTCCCTTTTCGCGTAAATTCTGCAAAAATCGAATAACATAGCGTCGGCTCCGTTCTATAGGGACGAATACGGGAAAAGCCTACTTTTCAGGAGAAGGAAAAAACTTAATATCTTTTTACCTATAAACACTGGTACAACCATTTTGGTCGAAGACATTTTAAATCGAATCATTAAATATATTATCTGCCGTCATAAATATTAAATTTTGTCTCTATCATGGGTTATTTAAGAAAAACAACAAAAAGATCGTCAAGTACGTCATTTTTTCACTAAATTTTTACGGTACAAAATGCTGTATAGACAAAAAAAGGCATAAAAGATAAATACATGAAAAAAAAACTAATTAAGTTTGATGTTATATGAGATATAGGACAAATCGCCTGTAAAAGAATTTCTTTTCGGGTGCATACGTGACCCCGAAAGCCGTTGAGTGAGACGTTTCTCGAAAAAAGTTAAAAAAGGCATATAACAATTTTTATGTATGTAACTGAGACACGCGAATAATCTGGCCTGGGTAAAGGTTGTGTTCTTTTTCAAACAGATCTTTTAAAATAAACTTTTATCATAAGGAAACATGAACAATTATCAAATTTGTCAATACGTCATTTTCGAACTTCACTTTTCGACCACTTCCGGTGCGAAAATGACGTATCTTACAAGTTCATGAAGCTTTTTTTTTGGGGGGGGGGGGGGGGGGAATACGATTAGCTATCAGGTCCAGCATCTTCGCAAAAGACGCGGGAATATCATGTGTGTGCGAAAACGCAATAAAAGAAATCATTATCAAAAAAAAAAACCGTTGCCCAGTGGTTAAAAAGTTCGCCTCTGGCGCGGGCGCCCCGGGTTCGATTCCCGGTGGATCCATTTTTAAAAAAAAAAAAAAAATAGAACGATGGGACTGTTCATTTTTTTTCTAATTTTCAGCATATAAATACAGTCTTTGCCAGGTTTTTTGGTTGAGTCAAGACCGGTACATTTCTCTCAAATTGCCATACTTGTGTCATAGCAAGTATACCTCGTTCGACTTCTTTCGGCTTATATTTTTAAATTAATTCCAATTAATATAATGACTTGAATATTCGTAATAAATATTGCGTTTGTAAGTTAAAATTTACATTTTGAAAAATTCCTGTTAAGCTAAAATCGAAAGAGAAACAGATTTTTTTTTTTTACGCTTTCCAGTGTGTTAACAAGATTTCTATGTGGACTATCACTGGCTAATTTCGCCACAAAACAGTGCAATTACCAATTTGAATCCAGTTTGGAAGATAAAGTGGTACGAGACATCAGTTAATCGGGTACCACCATACCGTAAGTTTTATCCCATACCATGATATCATGCCAGAGAGAGACTATCAAAGCCAATCAATTCTAAAGTATTAACTTATCGTCTTATATTATCCATTGAAGTAAAAAGAATAATGGTTCGCTTTATATTGTGAGATCGATAAACATATATGTAGATGTTCGTCTCATTGTATTGCGTTGTTATCATACTTCTTGGAATTCAAACAGAACGCTTATGACTTTCCATCCTCGTTTTCATGTGTTTGTTTGTTTGGGGTTTAACTCCGCTTTTAGAAACCTAGAAGTCATATCGCGGCGGCTGGAACACCTAAATAACTCATGGTGTTTCCCCCACCAGGATTATCATTTCATCCTTTCCTAGCTATCAGCTGCTATCCGACATATGTCTTCGATAATCAACCATCGGTTTGATCTGCTTCAATAAAAACAATACTTTTGTAATATTTCAAGTATACATGTACTTACTTACCGAAAAAGTCCTAATAACTATCTTCTTGAGTGATAGTCTGTGAACGTTTTTTTGACAAAGTTGAATTGGGAGCTCTAACATTGGAACTTGCGACGCTAAAACAGGCTAGGGCACGCACAAAGTAGAATGATCATTGTACCTCTCAACTAATGCTACCTCCGGTTGCCCAGTACTGCAGCCTGCAGATCAATTGATCTTAAATTGAATTCCCAGGTGGTCCCTTTTCGCGTATCGTATCACAAATATCATTTACGAAATAATAGGGTAGCCAATTTGCTATTTATTGGTATCGACTTTCCACAGAATATTAATTTTTGAAATGTTGGTTGGAAATTCCCAATGTTTGTTCTTGTAATGTAGATTGATATACTTATGCTGTAGAAAAAATTACGATTTGTGTATTGAATCAAATCGATTAATGTTAGTATAAATTTATTAGTAGTTGTGTGGCGTATTTATATAATACGTAGCACATCGTCCTTGGTCGCGTCATCCGTATCATACGTTTCGCGGAGTAGCAAACCACTCTTTTCGAGCCTTTCTTGATTATATCAACATTTCTGCCCTGTCACGCCAATATTTTGGAGTAAAACCAAATTTCAACAACTTGAACAAGCTACTCTGATATGAGGCCAACGGTTTGTGAGGAGAAGAATTAAAAAGGTTCTAAATTAAAAAAAGCCCCGCCATGCCACACCCATATTTAGGATAAATAAAAATTTCTTGAACAACTTAAACAGAGGCTCACCCAAGGAACATTCATGCTAAAATTCATTGAAATTTGCCAATTGGGTTGGGAGAACGGAATATTTTGTAACATTTTATAGTGAAAATAAACCCCGCCCTGACGCTCCCTTATTTAGGGTCAATCCGAATTTCTTGAACATTTTCAGAAAAGGGACACCCAAGAAACATTTTCTGTTTTTTCTTCGAACAAAGAGAAATTCAAAAGAAAAAAGGCGTCGTTTTCAAAGTTCTGAGAGTCTCCTAAAATACCTGAAGATATCACCTGACTGTAAACAAATCAACGCAATGCGATTAAACTCCGACATTAAAGATTAAATCAGCTTTTGATCGTCCTCTGAAGAAATATATTCCACAATGCCGTTGTAGGACCAACATTTCATACACGTAGGCAAGCTGTATATATGATATATAGGTCATCCGCTTACATCTTTACCTCATTCCGATGCCCTTTTAGACACAAATGAATGTACATGTAACACTAACAGAACAAATGAAAACGCTTCAAAACCGATATAGGTAAAGAATGGCATATACGAATTCACGAGATTCAATGTCCTATGGCGTTTCACAGATCACATTTATGAATACAAATATCCAAACGGAGTTGGCCAACTTGGTTCAATGTAAGATGGGAAAAAAGTTGAAAATATGTGCTATGGGTAACGGGATTGGTTTGAATTTGCTCCTAAATTGATCATCGAGCCTTTATAAGCTGAAATGTACAGAAACAGCTTCGTAAACGGTCAGTACACGAGCGTTTGGGGAGGAATATAGATGATTTAAAGGTAGGTGTCGAGTTATCACAACTTCATTTAACTCTGGTGTCTATTTCCAATCGCTAAAAATTCAGGGGGTGTATTGTTATCATATTTTCCACTACCTAGGCCCATAAAAGTACGTATATCTTAGCTTATTGTGGATCTTTCGCCGAGAAATTTGGTATGCGTGTAGAGGATACATGAATGCTCTTAGAAAAGCACAAATAATGAAGAATAGTCATGTTGTTTGACAAAGAATTTGTGACAACCTAAAAATCAAGTAAAGTCATTCACTCCTAGGGCTAGAACTCGCTCATTTTGCTTACTTGTTACCCTCTACTTTTATTTCCTAAAAGAAGAATCATTTGTCTCGACAGTGATACTAAAATTTTAAATGAAAAGGATTATTTTGGTTTAAAAATCAGTCAAAAACCTGCTCCACCGTTAGTTCTTTATCGAAAAAATCGATCAGGTGTTCACGAACCCTCTGGTGTCAGCGTGGCACGTTATACCCTGTGGTTAAGCACCAACTCCACCATTTATGCTTCAATTTCTATACCACCCACCTATGAAGTAGAGAGTATTGGTTTCACCATGTCTGTCTGTCTGTCCATTCATCCGTCCATCTATCTGTCTGTAGACCTTTTTGTTTGCGGACTCTAACTCAAGAACCAAGTGACCTAGAATTTGGAAATTTTATACAAATGTTGCTTATGACCCAAGGAAGTGCCTTATTGTTTTTGGGTCACATAGGTCAAAGGTCAAGGTCACTGTCAAATTTTGTTCATTGTATCTTACACAGGAATCAGGGGCTGCAGCTGGAGGGTACGCAAAGGATATCAAGGACATGTCTGCGGATTTCCAGAATGCTATCAATGATTTGTATGCCAAACAGTGTAAGGAAGTTGATGTTGTGATCACAACCGCCTTGATTCCTGGCAAAAAGGCACCTATTCTTATTACAAAGGTATTTTTTCTCAGTATTTGTATTGAATGTCGACATTTTTGGCAAAGCCAAGACATCTGTTATTTATATGTGACCCGTCATGCGAAAAGGGACCATCTGGGAACTCCGTAAAATAGATATTTGAAAAAGAGGTTGACTCTAGTACAGGTCAAACAGAGGTCGCATTTCAAAAACTCTTGCACAGGAAGGTAGATTGATCATTCTAGATTTAGAAAATTAGTTAAGTGCAAAAGGTTTCCACTCTAGTCAGTCTGCGCGATCCGCGCTGTCTGACTAGGGTGGACACTTTACGCACTACCCAGATGGGCCCATATCAGTGATTTTAAGTCTTTCTTGATAGTCTCCAATTTTATTTTAAGATAATAACAAATTATTACATTTAAATAAATAAGTATTTGATTATTCACTTCTATCACAAACTTCATTATTTCTTTATTTTGAAATTTATTTTTGTATAAATTTATGATTGTAAAGTAAAATACCCTTTTGGTCATTGTCTTATCTAAGAAAAACTAAGAGAGACCTTAAAATTTTGGAATTATTCACCATTTTGAACTCCCCCGACAAAAGAAGCTATTGTTATCTTTGTTCCAGAATATGATGAAAGAACTCACTCGTTAGAGAATTTATTTAAATTCTAGTCGAAATGGCAAATCTGTTTTAGATAATTTTGATAGGATTTGGTTTAATAAAAGACTACATTGATTCTATATACCACTCAAACAACCGTTTAATTGAAAGAGACAAACTGGAAATTTAGTTAAATTCCAAGCTTTCAATCTGTCAATTCTTTGTGAAAACATCCACCAATTCGGATAGATCTAAACTCCACTTGGGATGCTCTTTCAATATTTTGATAAATGATTTATGCAAAATATAATTTTTACTTGTAGAATATGGTTGATTCAATGAAGCCTGGATCAGTTATAGTTGATCTTGCGGCAGAGGCAGGCGGTAACGTCGAGACAATCAAACCAGGTGAACTCTATAAATACAATGACGTAACACACATCGGTTTTACAGATCTTCCTAGTCGATTACCAACACAATCTAGTACATTATACGGGAACAACATTACAAAACTTCTCTTGTCAATGGGTAGGTATTCATACATCTCTCTGACTTCTGTCTGTACTACCACTACCTTTTGATGAGAAAATAAATAAAAAATAATTTCACAGAACTAGAATTATAACAGCTTACACTGGGTAAATCAAAAGTGAATGTAATTTTCAAATAACACTTGATAAAGAGAAATTGGTTGCAAGTGCACATGCAAAGTGAGGTATGATTGACAAACTGTTTGAACAGTTTATTGATCATGAACACAGGACTGATTCTATTAGGAGAATTTGCTATTCTGACTTGTAGATTATATACAAATGTTGATTATAAACAAATATACTGTAATCCCAAGTCACAATGTTTGAGTTGTATAGATTGATTACAGGCATATTGTTTGTATCATTCGGATACATCACTCGGCCAATCTCACGATCAACCCCGGATGTACATAGACAGACTATTTTCAAAAATTACGGGAAAACCTTGGAAAAACTTGATGACGTCGGTTAAAATGGCGTTAGCCTTCAAAACTTTGAGAGAAAACATTCGACGTCACAAATGCTACCCGTTTAAGTCACTGACGTGAAACCATCAATCCTTATATTGATATCTTTAGAATCTTAAATAATGGCTGAAAAATCTTAATTTTTGAGAATGATTTGTAATTCTCAAAAAAAAAAATTTCAGCCGTTATTTTCTGTAAAAGATATAAATTTAAAGATGGCCTCGGTTGTTTCTGCGCTAGTTTTTCTTTTACTGTTTCCGCCTAACAAAATGCACAATTTTGTTACGTACCCATCTGCCTTACATACATCCAAGGTCTGTTGCAGTTTCGGAAATGGCCGAGTGATGTTCCGAATGTTGTTTTAATGTTTGTTCCTCACTCCGTCCATTTGAAAAATTCTCATTTCTTTCAGTTTACTGAAAATATTGTGTTCCATACATGTTCATAGCATGTTGATTTAAATTTTTGTATTTTGACTAATGAGCTTGTAATAGCTTAAAGAATAAAGAATCTTTATCTATAAATGTTTTAGGAGAGAAGGATCACTTTCACATCAACTTAGAGGATGAGGTTGTACGAGGCAGTATTGTTACACAAAATGTGAGTAAATAATTATTAAAGGTTTTAGACAGGTCTTGCCCCTTTCTGATCTTTACAAATATGTTGTGACAAATGAGTTAGTAGTGGTTACTGTAAACTCGGTGCTAAAAGTGGAATATTTTGGATTTAATGTTGAGGTATTTCTGTTATACTTGCAAAAATATAAGTCATGGGTAGTCTGTAGTCATGCGAAGCATCCTTATAATATGACCTATGTCGCGGGAGTGAAATAACCCTGTTGTATATTTTTGATATTACATGGGTGTTATTACACTAGTGAAATAACTATGCAAATGAGCTCCGAGCAAATAGCAAAGCTATTTTGTAACCGCGAAAATGAGGTCATAATGACATCATAATGTATATATTGTGACATCAGTTTAAAATGGCTTTATAAGTTTTGCGGAAAATTGAAGTAGACGATTTTTTGTAAAAATTCGGGTCATATTATAAATAGAATATAAAATTTGTGCTCATAAAATACTGAATTAATTAAACTCGTCATCTTAAACAGATAAAAACTCGGCACAGCCTCGTTTTTTCTGTTTATAGATGAGTCGTTTAACAAATTCAGTATTCCACTCATTTAATATCCTCTATTTATGAGACAATTCAAATGAGTACCAGCAACAAAGTTTTTCTTTGATAAATAAAGATTTTAGTCAAGCTTTACTGCCTCTTAACTATACCGGGTGCATATTAACTTGAACCTGACTTTTATGCAGAATAAATAATTAGGCACGTGAATAAATTCCGAAGATACTTCAGCACGTGAATAAATTCCGAAGATACTTGGGCATGTGACGATCAAGCATGGACATTCCGTTATACTGCACAAATTACACATTTGCCTGGAGTTAGTAGTTTACCTATATACGGGGCGCCTAGTCATGTAGCAGACTATTCAATTTCAAAAACTATTATTGCAACTGAGAGGCAAAAAAATGATTTCATTTCATTTCCATTCAAAACACATAAATTGCATTTAAAGAAATAAGAAAATTTGTATTTTTCTCACCCGCATCTAAAGATTTTTAAATAAGAAACTCAATTCAAGTATTGATTCACTAGTTCATGAGGGTGACCAAATATCGCCGTTACAGTGAACAGCATGTGCGATAACAGGTTAACAAAGCTAACTTTACGTTTGGTTTCTGCAGATAAGTTGTGTTTTGCCGAGGAGAAACGACTGGTATTTAATTTATTTAAATCGCAAAGGCCAGGTTAAGGTCAATATGCTTCCACTATACACATGTTTATCAGTAAAGGCAGCTGTGATTATACTCTATCATGCTGAATCTGAACACTCCTGCTTTGACTGGTCTAGAGGTATTGGAAAAGATCTGCCTGCACTCATATTTGCAGTCTGATCTTAGTCTATACCACATATTTTTATTGGCCATCAATCATGTTTCTTTCCTTGGCCCACATATTTGACTTGAGTACTGGTTCATTTCAAGGAAGCAGAATCAATAGGCATTAATCTTAATTGTTATAACTTGTATCACAATCGACAAAAAAATGAATAGGTTATATCCAAATCAATATATGGGCTAACCCACATTTTATATAAATTGATAATTTCTTACAGGGTGAGATCCTTCCCCCAGCACCACCCCCGCAGCTAGACGCTGTACCAGAGAAACCAAAGGCGGCTGCGGCAGCTGCAGCAGTAGTGCCTCTGGATCCACTTGTAAAGACGAGAAATACAGCCTTGACCTATACTGGGGGTCTCGGCACCATGCTGGCTCTTGGTGCTGCGTCTCCTAATGCAGCTTTCACTACCATGGTAACAACCTTTGGGTTGGCAGGAATTGTGGGTAGGTAAAGCTTCACCACAGCTTGTTTAAGTTTTTTGGCTAGAATGTTTTGGAAGAAAACCCAGGGTATTTCTTTAGCGTATGCATCTTGTTCTTCGTCATGCTAAAACTTGGACATTTTGTGATATCTCTGGTTTTACTAAAGGCATTCATTTGAAACTTGGCATTTGAAACTTATGTTCCTCTCATGAATACCATTACGGAGTGCATTGCACAAGAACAGTCTAGATGTAGCTAGCTTGATTTTTAGCTAGACTATTCATAGAAAATGGGGGCTATTGCGGTCACCCGGGCGTCAGTGTTGCTTGGAAATTTTGCACATACTTCTGTTACCACAATATCAGCCTCTGAACAAAGATTCATTACTGTGATATTGAATTTAGTGGAATTTTAATCTTTAATGAGATTTTTACATACAACTCTTGTATATCAATTGTATATCTTTTTCTACCAAAGCTATTGCTTAGTAACTTTGCACATGCTTCTGTGACCATACTATCAGCCTGTAGACAAAGATTCATTACTCTGATATTGAATAAATGGAATTCTAGCCCTTTTTGGACTTAGAAATTTTGGGTTAAAGATTTGTGTGCAACTGATGTATATTTATAATTTCTTTGTTTCTACTGAAGCCTTTGCTTGGAAGCTTTGCGCATGCTTCTTCAACCATAGCATCAGCCTCTAGACAAAGATTTATTTCTCTGATATTGAATTTATTGGGATTTTCTAATGTCAATATTGATATGCTGTTACTATCCAGCACAAGGAATATTCCAGCTTCCTCCGACAGCTCTTGATGAGTTATTTCACTTTGTTGTTTTGTTAGCTCACCTGAGCACAAAGTGCTCAAGTGAGCTATTGTGATCACCTTTTGTCCGGCGTCCGTCCAGCGTCCGTCAACATTTTCTTTCAACGACATCTCCTCCTAAACTACTTGGCCAATTTTAACCAAACTTGGCAGAAATGTTCCTTAGGTGATCCCCTTTAAGAATTGCTAAAAAAAAATTGAAATTGTTGAAAAACTCTGGTTGCTATGGCAACCAAAGTTAAAACTTAAAGAAAATCTTTAAAATTCTTCTTCTTCTGAACAAGCAGCCCTACAGCCTTGAAATTTGGCATGGATTATCAGCTCATAGACCTTAATAAAAATAGCTAAAATCATATCTGTTGGGTAAATTTTGTAATCTATAACCTTCTTCTTCTTCTGAACATGAAGCCCTACAGCCTTAAAATTTTAAATGGATGATCAGCTCATAGACCTTAATAAAAAAAGCTAAAATCATGACTGTTATGCCACCAGGTGCGGAGCACCAGGGGGAGGGGTTAGTACTTTGATGAAAATTTTGTAATCTTTGACCTTTTTAGCTCGACTATTCGAAGAATAGGGGGGCTATTCCAGTCACCCGGGCGTCGGCGTCAGCGTCGGCGTAATGCTTTGGTTAAGTTTTTACGTGCAAGTGTTTAAAATCTCTGTTTCTATGAAAGCTATTGCTTTGAAACTTTGCACATGTTTCTGTGACCATAATATCAGCATCTAGACAAAGATTCATTACTCTGATATTGAATTTAGTGAAATTTTCACCCTTTTCGGACTTAGAAATCTTGGTTAAGTTTTTACGTGCAAATGTTGTTTATCAGTTAAAGCTCTGTTTCTATGAAAGCAATTGCTTTGAAACTTTACACATGCTTCTGTGGCCATAATATCAGCATCTAGACAAAGATTAATTACTCTGATATTGAATTTAGTGGAACTTAAACCCTTTTCGGACTTATAAAATCTTGGTTAAGTTTTTACGTGCAAATGTTGTATTTCTGTAATATCTCTATTTCTACTTAAGCTATTGCTTTGAAACTTTACACTTGCTTCTGTGACCATAATAGTCCGTGGGCCAGGAGGGGTCACCGTGCACCCCCCCTAAGGGCTCTCCGAGAGTGGTATGGAAATGTTCATAGGACCTCCCTGAGTGAGAATCACGATGTTAACAGCTGGTAATTTGGGTCCCGACTGCCATTCCGAGTGGTTTTCTAGATGGCAGCCAAGAATAAATTCATTTACCTTTCATACACTATAGAGGGATTTTGATCATTTTAATTATTTTTTGAGAGTCAAAAACATTTATATTTTGCGTTCTGGTAAAACCCTCAATTACTTAATATGATTGTTAAGGCCCAAACTTCCGAAATAGGAGATGGCAGCCAGTTCTAGATAAGATTTTTGCTATTTTTTCGATGAATGCAATGAGATAAAAGTGTTCACTATGTACTACACAATATATCATAATGCAAAGTGCTATGATATTGTTGATTTGACCTTCCCGAGTTCAAATCAAGCTGTTAACAGTCGATATTTTGGGTCCTTACTGCCTTTCTCGGTGTTTTTCTAAATAGCAGTCACTAAAAATACAAATTAAACAAGAGGCTTTTTATAGGCACCCTTTGATTTTGAATCATATCTAAAGACAAAAAGATGTATATTTTGTGTTCTTGGTACGATTACAATTAGTTAAAGATCATTTGGATATCCAAACATCCTTTATGAGAGATGGCAGCCAGTTTAAGATAGAAATTTTGCTATTTACTGTTGCATTCTATGAAAGATGAAAGGTCACCATGTACTTGACCAAAATCCCCTCTGATTGTGCTATGAAAATGCAACATCCCCAAGGTTGAATCAAGTTGTTTATAGTCGATATTTTATGTCCCGACAGCCTTTTGATGTGTCTACATGGCAGCCAATGCAAATACAAGTAAATAAATCGGAACAACTTGTATACGAGCAAACTTCATTTTTGATCTTTAAGAGCCAAAAACACACATATATATATTTGGTGTTCTAGCTACAAACTGAAAAAAAAAATTCTATTTGAAGACCAAACATCCTGAATGGTAGATGGCAGCTAATCTTGAATATGGAATTTGCCAATCTTTGCTGCAAAGCATAAGACAAGAGGAGACCAACCATCCTAAAACGCTTTCTGAGAGTGCAAAGGAATGTTTCACCGACCTCACTGAGTGAGATTCAAAAATCTTTTTAATCCATAATTTGTGTCCCGACTTCCTTTACGGGCATTTTCTACATGGCAGCCAAGAAGATGCTTGAATTACATTAGAATCCCTGTGCAAACTTGTTACACATTTTAACTCATTTTTAGGACCTGACACCTATATTTAGCGTTTAAGCTACCGTTCTATCAATAAATGTCGAAATTGAAATCTAAAAAAAACTGAATTTAAAACATGAATTTAATTCGTGTGTGTGTGTGTGAGTGGGGGGGATGTCTGAAAAAGATTTATCAAATTAATTGTTCACAAGACCCTCCGCCGTAAAATCATGTATTAATATTAATATTTGGTATCTTTGGTTTCACCTTCTAATAAACGTTTTTAATGTATTTGATTTTTTGAAATTTTCTTCTTGGATATCTAGGGCTAATTTGACGTTCCCGAAATTCTCAAAGCGAGATGGCAGCAAGATATTTATACGAATATGCCATATTTATTTAGTTCGCTATAGGAATACTCTCAAATTGCGACCGAAAATGTCCGCCAAATTAAATAAATGTAAAAGAATCCGAAACAATTCACCAGTTTTGCTTATTTCAATATCTTAAATTCTTGAAGGGCTCAGCAGCGCTAAACCCTATGTAGCTGATACATTTAGAAATTCATATATCAATTTGTTTAGGACGTTTTACCTAGCACTAATTAATTTAATTTTTTGAGAAAAAAAACTTGGCCGCCATTTGACCATATGGAAGTTTTCCTATATTAACTTTTACAAAATATATCTTTATCATTGTTTGGAAATGTAAATCTGGATTTGTTTTAAATAAGAAACATGCGTCCTGTTTGACAAAATAAACGCCTCACTAAAACATTCTTAGAACGAATGACCTTTTTTTTTGTGACGCAGCATTATATATGGACAATCGTTTAATGTATGCTCATATTCATATCATGAAGTATATTTCGAAAGTGTCATAAAAAAAAAACACCCTTAAAGACAGTGACTATATAGCATGGACAATTATGTGCTATGATTGTCCAATGATCAGGAACATTATGTGAAACCTTCTTACAAATCCATCTTTAGTTTGATGAAATCCATGCACTGATGTAGAAGGGGTAACATTTACAAGACAATTGCTAATTGTGCAGCTTTTTCGTGATTTGGAATCATGTCATCCAACGGAGTTGATAACCACACATAGTCACAGGCTGAGGAACATTCTTAGAAAGATTCACGCAAACCCATCAATAAATGCAAGACGAATGTGTGGACAAGAAGTTTTACATCAAGTCCCCGGCATTATATCAGCAATCATCAACAAAAAGAGTTTTGTTATATTGTATGAAAGTTTCAAGAAAGTATGTCTATAACTGAATTAAAAATTTTTCGGTAAAAAACATTGAGTACTTGACACTAAGTCTAGTCAAAATTATTATTAATCATTTAATCAGCGTTCCTTTAATGGAATTTTTGAAGCATAATGCCCCAAAATCATTAAAAAAAAAAAAAAAAAAAAAAAACCCGTTGAGTCGACCAATTTTAACCGCTCAAAATTCGTTTATGCTACTATCCCTTGTCAATCCACAATATCCTTAATCGAAAGAAGAAATGAACAAACCTATGTGTAAACACACGGACTGACAGATAGAGAAAATGATACCAATATGCATCCTTCTTCGACAGAAACATGTACACATAAAGATGTTTTTACAGAAATAAGATGAATTCAAATTATGACCTGACTGCCTTCTCATATTTCAGATTTCATTTTATCATGTATTTTTTCTGAGACAATTTAAAACTACCCTAATCCGTCAAATTGGACGAAAGAGAGAAAATATTGATATCAGGGATATATGATGAACAACTTGATACATCTCCCCTTCCACAGGAGTGACATGCCCACCCAACTATTGTCAGAGACTATGACAGTTAAGTAAGCAAAATTACGTATTTAACATTGGCTGCCATCTTCATTTCAGTATGTTTGGTTTTTTAGATTAGACACTAAATTGAAGAAATGAGAAGAGCTGCGCTATACTTAGGTGATTTCGTCCTGAAAATAAGATAAAAATAGACCGATGTTAGCAAAGGGATTCTTATATTATCTATACTTTTTCTTCGCTGCCATCTAGAAAAAACATTCCGAAAGGCAGTCGGAACACAAAAAACATCGATTGATATTTTTTTGCTTTTCACTGAGTGATATCGGTTAGACTTTTCCTTTGTCCTATCAGAGATAACTTTTATGATGATGATGAACTGAAAAAAAAAAAACAGGCAAATTTCATATTCATGACTGGCTGCCATCTACCATTCAGGATGATTGATCTTCAAAAAGACATTAGCTATTTTAGCATGTAGCACGAACACTAAATATTTATGTTATTGTCATTAAAGATAATAAAGAAAAACATAGGTTGCTCATTTATAAGTTGTTCCAATTTATTTACTTGTATTTGCTTTGGCTGCCATCTAGAAAAAAAACATCCCAAATAAGCAGTTGGGACTCAAAACATCTACTGTAAACAGCTTGATTCAACCTTTGGAATGTTGAAGTAACAATTTTGTGTTACAATCAGAGAGGATTGATCGGCAAAGTACACGGTCACCCATCATCTTTCACAGATTACAGCAAAAATAACAAAATTCTTATCTTAAACTGGCTGCCATCTCTAATACAGGATGTTTGGATATCCAATTTAACATTGCCTAATAGATATTGTACCAAGAACGTAATGAATACACGTTTTGCTCATTAAATATGATTTGAAATCAAGTGATATCCGTTTGGTGTCTCCTGTTTAATTTGTAGTTTTAGTGGCTACCATTTAGAAAAACACCGAGAAAGGCAGTCAGGACCCATAATATTGACTGTTAACAGCTTGATTTGAACTTGGGAAGGTCATATCAACAATATCATAGCACTTTGCAGTATGTTCTATGGTGTAGTACATGGTGAACACTTTTATCTCATTGCATTCATCGAAAAAATAGCAAAAAACTAATCTAGATCTGGCTGCCATCTCCCATTTCGGAAGTTGGGATCTTTACAATCATTCTTAGTAATCAAGGGTTTTACCAGAACGCAAAATATACATGTTTTAGACTCTCAAAAAATATTTCGAATCAACAAAATCCCTCTATAGTGTATGAAAGGTAAAATGAATTTATTCTTGGCTGCCATCCAGAAAACCACCCGGAATGGCAGTCGGGACCCAAATTACCAGCTGTTAACATCGTGATTCTCACTCAGGGAGGTCCTATGAACATTGCCATACCACTCTCGGAGAGCCCTTAGGGGGGTGCACGGTGACCCCTCCTGGCCCACGGACTATAATATCAGCCTCTTGACAAAGAATCAATACTCTGATTTTGAATTTAGTGGAATTTTAACCCTTTTCGGACTTAGAAAATCTTGGTTAAGTTTTTACGTGCAAATGTTGTATTTCTGTAATATCTCTATTTCTACTAAATTCAATATCAGACTAATGAATCTTTGATTAGATGCTGATATTATGGCCACAGAAGCATGTGTAAAGTTTCAAAGCAATTGCTTTTATAGAAACAGAGCTATAACTGATATACAACATTTGCACGTAAAAACTTAACCAAGATTTCTAAGTCCGAAAAGGGTTAAAATTTCACTAAATTCAATATCAGAGTAATGAATCTTTGTCTAGATGCTGATATTATGGTCACAGAAGCATGTGCAAAGTTTCAAAGCAATAGCTTAAATAGAAACAGAGATTTTAAACACTTGCACGTAAAAACTTAACCAAAGCATTACGCCGAAGCTGACGCCGACGCCCGGGTGACTATGTTATGTTGCATCTCTGTTCCTACTAAAGCTTTTGCTTTGAAATTCTGCACATGCTTCTTTAACCATAATATCAGCCTCTAGACAAAGATTCTCTTCTCTTGACTTTCATTTTATTGGAAATTTCATTTTATTGAATTTCCATTGTCGATATTGATTTGCTGTTACTATCCAGCACAAGGAATAGTCGAGCTTGGCTGTCCTCCGACAGCTCTTGTTCTTCTTCTGAACCAGGAGACCTACAGATTTGAATATTGGCATGGATGATCAGAATATGGACCTTTATAAAAATAGCTAAAATCATGACTGTAGATTCACCAGGTGCGGAGCACCAGGGGGGAGAGGGTAGTACTTTTATGAAAATTTTGTAATCTTTAACCTTCTTCTTCTTCTGAACCACAAGCCCTACAGACTTGAAAATTGGTATGGAGGATCAGCTCATAGACCTTAATAAAAATAGCTAAAATCATGACTGTAATGCCACCAGGTGCGGAGCACCAGGGGGGAGGGGGTAGTACTTTTGTGAAAATTTTATAACTTTTACCTTCATCTTCTAATGAACCAGGAGCCCTAGACTTCAATATTGGCATGGATGATAAGCATATGGATCTAAAATAAAATAGCTAAAATCATGTATGTAGGGCCACCAGATGTGGAGCATTAGGGGGGAGGGGGTAGTACTTTGGATCAATTTTGAAATCTTTAACCTTATTCTTTTCCTGGATCAGGAACCCTACAGACTTGAAAATTATCATGGGTGATCAATAGATTGACATTAATAAAAATAGCTAAAATCAGACTGTAGGGTCACCAGGTGCTGAGTGTCTTGGGGAGGGGGTAGTACTTTGGATCATTTTTGAAATCTTTAAACTTCTTCAAATGAACCAGGAGTCCTACAGACTTGAAAATTGGTATGGATGATCAGCATATGGACATTAATTGAATTAGCTAAAAGCATGACTGTAGATTCACCAGGTGCAGAGCACCTTAGGGGAGGGGGGAGTGCTTTGTTGAGAATTTTGAATCCCTACAGCCTTTATATTTGACATGGATTGATCAACTCATTAAAGAAAACTTTAAAAGTCTCGGACTCAGCCTGTATATCTGGCATAGATTAGCTGATCACAGACCTTTTATGAAAAAAGCTTAAATAATTAATGACCAGGGGAGGAGCAGAGAGGGGGGGGGGGAGGATTATTTCAAATGTTATCTGATTGAATAAGTGAAAATCTCTTTTTCTGTGGTTGCATGGACATACCTAGGTTATGAAGCTTTTTTCTCAGGTGAGCAACCCAGGGCCAACGGCCCTCTTGTCATACTTTTGACATCAAGCGGTGTAACAGGGTATCTTGAGACAATTGGTCACCTTGTTTTATAATGAAATAATTTCATTTTCACATAAATGTGACCATAAATAAAGTCTAGTGTAGGAGAAGCTACATGCAAAAGGTAAAATCCAAGGGCAGAGATTTTTATATCTTCTACCAAGCACTCTGCTGCCAAATATTTGCATCCCCATGCAATAGTCTGGTTTGTCATCTATGTTGTCTTATCATACCCTCTACCTACGAAGTAGAGGGGGGTATATTGGTTTCACCATGTCTGTCTGTCTATCCATCCATCTGTCCGTTAATCCATCTGTCAATCCGTCTGCAGACCTTTTTGTTTCTGGACTCTAACTTAAGAACCAAGTGACCTAAAATCATGAAACTTTATACAAATGTTGCTTACGACCCAAGGAAGTGCCCCATTAGTTTTTGGTCACATAGGTCAAAGGTCAAGGTCACAGTCAGCCTTAGTTCAATTGACATTTCCGGACTAACTGAAAAACCAAGCAACCTAGAATCATGAAATTTTATGCAAATACTGCATATGACCTCAATATCTGTGACAAACACATCCTGCACTAATAGCACTTGCATTCTGACAAAGTGCTTGTGGGGGGTATAAGTCCGCTCTGCGACAGTTCTAGTTTTCAAAGGATTTTAGACCTTTGAAATAGTGTCTAGAAATAGCAGTTAGAACATTCTATAATACTTTTCGATGAATAATCAAGAAGTAACAGTAGATTATTTGATAAACTTACTGCCTTACAAGTAAATTGTGCCATCTTCATAGCGCAGTTGGTAGCGCGTTGGACTGTCAATCTAGACGTCCTGGGTTCGATCCTCGACAGCGGCACTCATTCTTACCAACCATTTGTCTCTCACCAATGGGTTGATAATCGTAGACCTATGTGAGATAGCAGCTTGGTGCTAGGAAAGGTTGTGGTTGTACGAGTGACAGAAATACCAGGAAACCACCATTAGGTCTCCAGCCACTGCGATATAACTGAAAAATGTTGAAAGTGGCGTTAAACTCCATTCAATCAATAACAAGTAAATTATCAAAAACTTTTGTCCCACTTTTGTTCATTTCACCCTATCTGACGTTATGTAAGCGGAGACAAGTGACCACGAGCAAAATAACATGCTTTAAGAAAACTTGTCTTAAAATTTTCACTTTTTGTCACATTTGCATTAAAGAAATGGAAAAATCAGTACTTTTTGGAGTAAGAGTGATTAAAATTTTATTGAAAGAACAACAGAAACTATATTTTCACTTGTGGCTCAGCCACTCCTGAAAATTAAACTTTTGTTGTTTATTCAATGAAAAATAGATAGATTTTACTCTGAAATAAATTAATTTTCAGGTTATTACACAGTATGGAATGTCACTCCAGCCTTACATTCCCCATTGATGTCTGTCACAAATGCCATTTCTGGTATTACCGCCGTTGGTGGGATGTTATTAATGAGTAACGGACTCACACCGACCAACACAGTTGAAACCTTGGCAGCGACGGCATGTTTTATCTCCAGTATTAACATTGGTGGTGGCTTTATGGTGACCCAAAGAATGTTGGACATGTTCAGAAGGCCGGGTAAGCATTTATTGATGAGTTATTGTAAGTGCCTTTATGTTAATATGTTATTACAGTAGTTTTTCACTAATCCCTTAATTAATATGTTTAGTCTGTCAGCTTTTGGAGGATGTTATTTACAAATACTGACCACAGCAAACTAACACATAGAGGATAATCGTTTGTTTCAGTGTAAGATCGATTTATATTTCATTGAGTGAACAACAAACGCTATATTTCACGAGTGGCAGAGCCACGAGTGAAAATATAGCTTTTGTTGATCACGAAATGAAATACTAATCGATCTTACACGAACAACAAACGATTATTCTATTTCTTTAATGCAAAAATGAGACAAAATGTGAAATTTCTAGGACACATTTCCGTAAAGCGTGTCATTTTGCGCTTGATTGCTATGCAACGTTCATTGTGACGTCACTTATTTCGCCCCGCATATATGATGTCAGATAGGATGAAATGCACAATTGCAGGGTATAAGTTTTTGATAATTTCACTGCTTTTGCGGTGAGATTATCAAGTGATAATCTACCCTTATTTCTCGATAAGCCACCAAAAAGCATTAAAGAAATTTGATTATTGGCGGTGGTATGTTGTGGTATCTCTAGTATTAACATTGATGGTGTGTTTATGGTGACACAAAAGATGTTGGATTTTCAAAAGATCTTTAAGGCACTTCTATTATATCAATTTGTATCAAAATGATGGGAGATAGATCTGAATTCAAAAATTTTTTAAAACAGGGATTGAATGCCAGCTGTGGCAAATCGATGGCTCAGCGCGAAACAGTTGTAACTCCCTATATGTTTATAGGGAGTTACAACTGTTTCACGCTGAGCCATCGAAATATCCTTATATTTATTTGTATCCCACTAATTGATCAATAACTGTCAAGCTAAGTAGGATGAAGGCCTGCCCTTTGTTCAAGATGAATCAAAGTTGCAAACTGTTTGCAAATTATACCCCACTTTGCAGGCAAGTGCATGTATGAAGCTGGATGTGATTTGAAAACAGTTTGCACCGATTTGTCATCCTGAACAAAGGGCAGTTTAGGATGCAGTAATAGAAATGGTCAGTAGTGTTGTAACAATAATCGGAAAACATCGATTAATCGATCGATTCTCTCCAAAGTTTTAATTATCGATTCTGATCTTGGAAAATCGATTAATTTGTTTAATTTGTTGTTGTTGTTATTGTTTTCACTTTGACATTTCACCAAACATAAAATAAGATGCTCTTAATAAGAGCATCTTTTATTTGATGCTTGGTAAAACTGTAACTTGAAAGAAACCAGATTTTATGGATATAGGGACTTGAGTCTATTTCAATGAGAAATTTGGAATTAACTTAGTTTTTTGAGTATATTCTTATTCCAAGTAAATAAAATTCTTGACCCTTTTAAAGTTTAGAAAAAACATTTTTATGTGTAGAAATCAGTTTTGATTATTAATCGATAATTGAATAGAAAGCAGTTTCCCATTCAATTCGATTTTGGATTCTAATTTTTGTCCGATTTTACAACACTAATGGTCAGAAATACCATGAATTTGCCCCAAGCCACTTTAATTGACTGAAATACTGTTTATTTATTATATACTTTGATATTGTCTCTATTATTTTCGTCTGTCCGTCCGTCCGTCATTCCGTCCAAAAACTTTAACATTGGCCATAACTTCCTTATTACTATCAAAGCGGTGTCGGGGGCATTGTCATCTTACAGTGACAGCTCTTGTTGCGTTATATGTTCGAGAAATAGTTATGTCAGAGTTAAGAAATATGTTTCAAGTTCTTTGAATGCCTAAAAGTTAATTCAACAGTTTTATTTTTCATCTATTTAAAACCTTTTCCGAGAAATAAACCACTTCATCCCCTCCCCATCTCCGTCGACTCAGATGCCCCCCCCCCCCCCCCCCCCCAAAAAAAATTCTTCCAAATCACTGTTTTTGTTTCTCTTTTCTTTTGTTATTTTATAACATAACTCTTTCAAAACTATTTCATGCCCATCCCTTTGTGTCTATCATAATTCTAGTATCTATCTCTCTTCCTCCCTATCTTTCTCTTTATTTCGTCTTTCACTCCGTCCCGTCCTTCATGACTATCGCTAGTCTGCTCCGGAATCAAGTATGCTGATTTAGTCAGTTCTGGAACTTGTAACTGGTAAGAATAACAAATGAACAAGTTTTTATAAATATCTTTATTTCATTTTTATTCAAAGTAAGTCGAAATCAAGGCTTATTTGAAGATCAAAAATGCGAATCGACAAAAAAAAATGTCCGCCGTCTTTTTCGTTAACATTGTCACTTCATAGCGACGGGTGTATTCATCCGAACGCAAAAATATAACGGAAAGGATTTTGCGGGAAAAGGTCTATTGCGTAACTGTTATTTAAAAGCAGTTTAAATTTAACTACAAAACCGTTCTTGAAGTATAGGTGATGTAAAAAAATAATAAATAAAAAGTGAATATCGTCAAACAATATCAAAGTATACAATAAAAAGGTTATTGAATTTAAATGGGAATATATTGTGTCGGACGAGTTCTTTTGGCAGTGTGCCCGAGCTTGCTTGAAATACACTTTGATTTCCACTTACTTTGAATAAAAATGAAATAAATATATTTATAAAAACTTGTTCATTTGTTATTCTTAAGGGTTACATGTTACAGAACTGACTAAATCGGCTTACTTGATACGGGAGCAGACTAGCAATAGTCATGAAGGATGGGACGGAGTGAAAGAAGAGATAAAGAGAAAGATAGGGAGGAAGAGAGATAGATACTAGAATAATGATAGACACAAAGAGATAGGCATGAATTAGTTTTGAAAGAGTTATACATAAAATAGATAAAGGAGAAACAAAAACAGTGAATTGGAAGAAATTTAAGGGGGAGGGGCATCTGAGTCGACGGAGAGGGGGAGGGGATGAAGTGGTTTATTTCTCGGAAAATGTTTCAAATAGATGAAAACAAACACTAGCGTAATGCCCTTTAGGCATTCAAAGAACTTGAAACGTATTTCTTTTCTCTGACAAAACTATTTCTTGAATATCGAACGCAAAAAGAAAGCGTGGATAATGTGATTTTTATGTTGACTTATGGCGAGGTAGCAACCAAAAAGTAGTGCAGTCCATTTGAGCACGTGAAAATAATCTTAGTGCAATATCAAAGTATGCAATATCAAAAAATATTGCACACATTCCTCTCGTTCAAATACATAGAGACAATATCAAAGTATATAATAATATAGGTTATTGAATTTATATTGGAATATATTGTGTCGGACGAGTTCTTTTGGCAGAGGCAACTACGCCAAAAGAACGAGTCCGACACAATATATTCCCATTTAGATTCAATAAGCTTTTTATTGTATACTTTGATATTGTTGGACAATATTAACTTCTTATTTATTAATTTTTTTACATCACCTATACTTCGAAAATGAGTTTTTGTTTAAATTTTAACCGCTTTTTAATAACAGTTACGCAAAAGACCTTTTCCCGCAAAATCCTTTCCGTTATATTTTTACGTTCGGATGAATACATCCGTTGCTATGAAGTGACAGTGTAAACAAAAAAGACAACGGACATTTTTGTCTCGATTCGCGTTTTCAAATATATACTGTTTATATACTGTATGTGTAGTTCTTGAATAAATCTTAATTATAACTTCTTTAGTGCGCTTCTAAAAAATGTGACACCACTCTAAACTTGTCATTTATCCATGAAGTCTTATTTTGTGAGACTCAACAACTTTTGAGAGATCTTGGTACAAAAATGTGAGACTGGGTCTACATCTATTATAACCCAAATTTTGTCTATAACAGATGATCCTCCAGAATACAACAAGATGTATTTAATCCCCGGCACATCATTCCTCGGTGGTTACATGGGCATGGTTCACCTCGGCAACTATCCGGATATACATCAGATGACGTACTTGGCTGCCTCACTTTGCTGTGTTGGAGCATTGACTGGTCTTTCATCACAGAGTACATGCAGACTTGGTAAATATTGTTTTGCAATTTGTTATTCAACCACCCTGACTCTAGATTTTCCAACAATTGTTAAGCAGAAAGCAAGAGGGGTAGGTTTAGACCAGCCTACACGTCTGCAGTGCTCGTGTTTCACCCTGAAACCAGGGTTTTGACTCTTAAAAATACTATTTTGACCCTCAAAATTTCCTCCAGGGGGGTCATTTTGACCTCATGAATTTCCATTGGTGCAACCTAAGCAATATAAAAGATTATAAATATCAATTGCTTTCTTCATACTATTACAAAAGATCTATATAAATGATACAAGATAAACAATAAAGTGTGTCTACACTTTATTGTTTATGTGTTCCAGTTATATAGATAATTACTGTAGAGACTGATAAGTTTTCATGTTCTTTTTTGACTCCTTCCAAACCAATTTTGACCCCCCAGAATTTAATGGTCAAGGGGTCAATGACTCCTTAATTGAAAAAGCTAGCACAAACCCTGGTCTGTGTGTGCTGGTCTAAGGCTATACTTTTACTGACTAACAAAGCTTTTTATTTTGCAGAAGTATTTTTGAACAGCATAAGGTTAATTTCCTGGAAAAATTAGCGCATAGAATGACTGCTAAATTGTTACCTAGTGAAATTAATCCTCCGAATAGGTTATTAATGTTGCTAATAGGCAAAGCTCAAGATAAAAACAAGAATGGACAATCTAAATCATTTATTTCTAACCTAAACCCTATGTTGTTGTTAGTCATTGAAAATTTATCATCAATATAATGTCAATGAATTCTCATATCACTTTTTGACAGAAATTTAGAATCAAATCTTGAAATTTTGATTTGAACATACTATATGACTCTCTTTTACCAAGAGTTCTTTATTATCAAGTTAATAATTTTATGCTTAAACGAGACAAGAGTGTTGACGCATTTGATCTAGGAAGGGTAAATTTACCAGCCACGATTTTAAACTTTGTAAAAAAGGAGTGATGTTTATTTCAAAATGTGACCACCCTCATGAAGCAAAACATGTCTTTTTGAAATTCTTTCAAACAAATAATCAATAAACGAGCCTTAGCGTGAAATTTCTAACAATTTAAAAAGTATGCCAAGACTCTTATCCAAGGGCACAGACTGCTCCAGAGTCTCCACTTTGCTCTTTTTAGATAGATAAGGTTTCAAGATATCTTTAGACTGGCAGAGAATCTTCTGATTACACTGTGTTACTGTCTAAGCTGAACAACATGTGTGCCTTGAAATGTCATGCACAGGCTCAAATGTATTTCTCTGTAATTTGTGGGGACAAATCAAAATTATTGAACAGTTAGTCAGACCTTCAGATTGACGGTGCGCCCGCGCCAATCCCGCATATTTTTAAAAGATGACGCACATTTTCAAGCAGTGATGCGCCAACCGGGCGCTCGATTTTTAATAAGTTCAGACCCAAATTATTAGGAAAATACTTGTTTTTACTGTCTCCAAAGGCAGACGCTTCCTTGTTTCTATTTTTAGGCAGTAATTCCGTGCCTCCGATCAACCACATTGCATAACGAATTCAATTAGTAACTACATGATCGGTATTTCTCGGAAGCTCTACGAGCATGTTCGCTGGTCGAGTTTGACCGAAAATAATCAGACGCTTACTTGTTTCTATTTTTAGGCAGTAATTCCGTTCCTCTGATCAACCAATCGCATTACAAATTCAGTTAGTAACTAAATGATCGTTAATTCTCGGAAGCTCTACGAGCATGTTCGCAGGTCGAGTTTGACCGAAAATAATTTGGTAGCGGTACCCCGCTTTGTACTATTCCTATTTTACTACTCGGTGACCACCCGCGATAGGTATTGTTTACTTCCGGCGACGTTTCTTCACCGGGCTTGATGTTGAAAAAATGGCTCAAACAAGCCTCGCACGTTTTTTAAATGCAAAGCAGCCGAAGATGAAGAATGAAAATAAATAATCAACGTTTTATTACAATAATAAGTCCAGAATCGTAGAGGTCAAACGATTTTTAATGAGTAAAATAGCTTGCCTCGCAGACGACTTTTATCACGTCAATATTTCGTCATGGAATATTTACTTGCTCTTTCAACGCAGCTAATTTAACAGACTCGATACTATGATAACGTATCGTCGGCTTATCATAACTGAATTTAGGAGTGGTTTTTTTGCACCATCCATCAATCAAACTCCCAGTGAATTAATATAGTCTCTGTATTAGCTGAAGTTAAACAGCACAGAAAGAAATTAATTTAGTTATACAGTAACATAATTATATAGTTATCATCCATTTTTCTCCAGGTGCAAGTTTAACCGTTTTAATATAGTATTTAAAGTGTGGCCCACTGTTTTAGAAAATGACCCCTCAAAATCATGCTTGATGGGTCATGTGGCCCACTGACCTGAAAAACAATCTGAAGCTCTGGTTAGTAAAACTATTAAATTGACATTCACCTCTATCATAAACACTCTAAGTTACTCGCTCAGCACTCCGTTCATTCATCCATTCTTTCCTTCAAAACACTAGCTCAAACCATTCATTAAGGCTCCAAAATCTTTCAAAAATACTTCGTAAGCGTTTATAACATTCAACATTTTATTAAAATCAACAAAATCAGTCTTTTTAGCTCGGCTGATTTTCGGAGAAAACCCGAGGTATTGCTATAGCCTTCATGTTGTCGTCATTGTCTTGCGAAAACTTTGACATTTTGTTATATCTCTGGTTCTACAGAAGGCATTCACTTGAAACTTGGAGCACATGTTCACCATCAAAAGAGCAACCTATACTATGAGGGGGATAACTCTAGATGCATTTTGTGCAAATTATGCCTCTTTTTTGACTTAGATTTTTTCCCACCATCCAGCACTCGACAGCCGATTGTAGGCACCCGTAGACGGTGCTCTTGTTAATTATCAGATGTGGATTTCAAAATTTCTGCATGGCTGAGAAGGATACACAAACAGGAAAGCACATTGACTTTTTTAAAGGGAGATAATAGATTATGGCTAATTGCATTCAATTTAACCCTTTGCTGTTTAATCCCTGATTTTTATATGCCTGTGTTTTTAGCTCACCTGAGCACGAAGTGCTCAAGGTGAGCTATTGGGATCGTAGAATGTCTGTCGTCCGTCATCAGTCGTGCGTCATCCGTCGTGCGTCGTCCGTTGTCCGTCGTCCACAATTTCTTTAAACATCTTCTCCTCCTAAACCAGTGGGCCAATCTTGATGAAACTTGGCAGGGATGTTCCTTGGGTCAAGCTCTACCAAAGTTGTTCAAATAAATGAAATCCACCCTAAACTTTCCCTTTACCCTTAACAAAAAGGGTGAAAATATGAAAATCTTTAAAAATCTTCTTCTCTATAACCAGAAGGCAGGCAGCTTTCATATTTGGTATGTAGCATCATCTAGTAGACTTCTACCAAGTTTGTTCATATCAAGACCCTGGGGTCATATTTGGGCTTTGCCCGGGTGCAACCCGTTTTACATAGAATCAAAAGAGCGAAAATCTTTAAAAATCTTCTTCTCTGTAACCAGATGGCAGACAGGTTAAATATTTGGTGTGTAGCATCACCTAGTGGGCCTCTACTTGTTTGTTCATATCAAGACCCTTGGGTCATATTTGGGCTTTGCACGAGTGCATCCCTTTTTCTCTTATGAGCATGAAGGGTAAAAAAAATGAAAATCTTCAAAAATCTTCTTCTATGAAACCAGAAGGCAGACAGCTTTCATATTTGGTATGTAGCATCATCTAGTGGACTTATACCAAGTTTGTTCATATCAAGACCCTAGGATCATATTTGGGCTCCACCCGGGCACAACCCTTTTTAAATAGAATCAAAGAGCGAAAATCTTTTAAAATCTTCTTTAATCGAAACCAGAGGGCACACTGCTTTCTTTTTTGGAATGTAGCATCATCTTGTGGGCCCCTACCAAGTTTGTTCATATCAAGACCCTTGGGTCATATTTGGGCTCCACCCAGGCGCATCCCTTTCAGCTCATCTGAGCATGATGGGTGAAATTGGGAAAACCTTCAGAAATCTTCTTCTCTGAAACCAGAAGGCAGACAGCTTTCATATTTAGAATGCAGCATCATCTTATGGACCTCTTCCAAGTTTGTTCATATCAAGACCCTTGGGTCACTTTTGGGGTCCACCCGGGTGCATCCCTTTTTACATAGAATCAAATAACATAAGGGCATATCTGTCTTGCTCTTTGCTGAAAAACGTTCCATGGTATTGATCTTAGGCAATTATCTTCTTTTTGACATCTGCCTATCTAATTAATGTGATGTCCCAGGGGACATAGAGACTCAGGTGAGCAATCTAGGACCATCTTGGTCCTCTTGTTATGATTGAGCAAACATTGTGAAAAAAGAAGAAATTGCTCCTGACAGGCAATTTCTTCTTTTGCCAGACTATTTTCTACCCTACTGAATGGTTATTTTTCAAATTAAATCCACTTTAAATTTTCGTCTGCAAAACCTTTGAATTTGGACAGGTCCGAAATTTTGAAAAACAGGAAAGTGTTAAAGAAATTATTGATATTGTTTTAACCGCTTGATTTCTTTCAAAACTCTATTCTCCCACTCATTCAATTTTATTTTTTATTTTTTCATATAATTCAAAATCATATTCCTTGTCAATTTCATGTTGTAATAACTGTAAGTGTCTTTAAAAGTTTTAAAAAATAGGGAATGAAATGTGTGGTCAAGAAATGAAAATTTCATAGAGATCTTCTATAAACAAGGTTATGTAATAGCAAACATATTCAATGTTTTTTTTCCACTCAGATGATTAACATCATATTATTCTGCCCTTACAATAGTTTTGAACAAGCCCTTGTTTAACCCTTTCACATTATCTTGCTGAATTTAAACTTTTGTTTCATAACCTTTTACTTAAGTTGGATAGCAGCTGCAGTCTTGGAATGTTTATAATTGTAGTACTGATGCGAACAATGCGATTCCATTGTTAGGTACTACAGTCATTGCAATAGGACAGAAACAATTGTTGAAAGTTGTGTTAAACTTTTTTCAAACAAGAACAAATCTACTTGCAGGAAATGCCCTGGGTATGATTGGAGTTTCATCTGGTATTGGAGCCACACTCGGACTTCTGTCCCCTGGACACGAGGCCCTGACACAAATGGCTGCTTGCATAGGAGGAGGTGAGTCTTAAGCCTATCATATTAACCCTTGTCATGCTGAATTTAAAAAAAAATCTTAACAAAAATTCAACAAAATCAAAGTGCTTAAAGCACTGCATACACTATATTTCAATCATTATTCATTTTGAAAATTAAATTTTTAAGCTTTTCTGGTTCTAGAAAGGAAAAACAGGTGGTATAGACAAAGATCAGACTGCACATATGTGCAGACTGATGTTTATCTATAGCTCCTGCCAAGGTAGGAATATTCTGGGTTCAGCATGACCAGTGTTAACACATCTATAGTGAACAGGATACAAAAGATAGGACCATAGAGGATCAAGTCTGTGAAGAGCTGTTCATAGGTGTTGATTTCACTTCTTTGACTTGTGAGAGACTGGTTTTTATTATTATACGCCGCCGGAGGCCGACGTATATTGGCGTCATCTTCTCCGTCTGTCCGTCCGTCCATCCGTCCGTCCATTCGTCCGTCTGTCCATCCGTCTGTCCGTACGTCCGTCCACTTTTCTTGTCAACGCAACTCCTCCTAAACTTCTGGCTGGATCTTCTTGAAACTTGGTCAATGTTATCACCTCAATTGGTAGATGTGCATGAAGGAAGGATTTTACGGTTCGTTGATTTTTGCCTGAGTTATGCCCCTTGATAACTTAGTCTCTGGGTCCAATTTTCTTGTCAACGCAACTCCTCCTAAGTTTCTGGCTGGATCTTCTTGAAACTTGGTCAATATTATCACCTCAATTGGTAGAGGTCCATGAAGGAAGGATTTTATGGTTCGTTGATTTTTGCCTGAGTTATGCCCCTTGATAACTTAGTCTCTGGGTCCAATTTTCTTGTCAACGCAACTCCTTCTAAGTTTCTGGCTGGATCTTCTTGAAACTTGGTCAATATTATCACCTCAATTGGTAGATGTGCATGAAGGAAGGATTTTATGGTTCGTTGATTTTTGCCTGAGTTATGCCCCTTGATAACTTAGTCTCTGGGGCTTATTGCCTCAGTTATGCCCCGTTAAAAGCTTGGTCTCTGGGGCTTATTGAAATTGCAGCCTTGTGAATGCAACTCTTCCTAAGTTTCTGGCTGGATCTAAATGAAACTTGGTGGATGTTATAACAGAAATTGGTAGATGAGCATGAAGTAAGGATTTTATGGTTCATTAATTTTACCCTAAATTATGCCCCCTTTAAACTTAGTATCTAGGGCTTATTGAAATTGCAGCCTTTTGAACACAACTCACCCTTACTTTTTGTCTTTATTTAAATGAAACTTGGTCAATGTCATCACCATAATTTGTAGATGTACATGGATCAAGGATTTTATGGCTCATTTATTTCCCTGAATTATGCCCCCTTAAAACTTAGTGCCTGGGGCTTATTGAAATTGCAGCCTTGTGAAAGCAACTCCTCCTAACTTTTTGTCTTGATTTCAATGAAACTTGGTCATTTTCAATTTGGTTCTGTCAAAATAAGTAGTGTCTATAATTATTTCTGTGAAACAGCAGCAAAGTGGCGGCGTATTTTGTGACGATGGCACTCTTGTTCTTACTGGAGTCAAGTATATTTTTTCAGGGCAACATGTCCATGGACAAGAAAATACCAGGCATGAATGGTAATTAATAGATGTAAGAGATTAATTAGCCAAGTGTTTGTGTCAGAGGGTTGAAAACACTGTTCACTAAGAAGAACTAGGAAGAAAACACTGGGATTCCAGCATTTTCTTCTTTTAAAACAATGTTTTCTCAAAATTCATCTATTCTCTATTTTGAGGACAATTCATTCTGATTCTGGACTTGTAGAATTTTATCTTAATTATCTAGGTACAAGTGGAGAAAATGTGTATTTTAACCCTTGCCATGCTGAACCCAGAATATTCCTGCTTTGACAGAAGCTATAGACAAACATCAGCCTGCACATATGTGCAGTCTGATCTTAATTTACACCACCTATTTCTCACTTTAAAACCTGAATTGTCAATAGATTTAGTTTTTCAAATACAAATTGACCTACAGTTTGTACTTTTTATGCTTTATGCCCTGTGGTTTTGATGAAAATTTTTAGCCAAAGTTTATTCAGAATGACAAGGATTAAGACCGTATTTGGTCAATAGTCAGCTTTGTGACAGCTCTGATTATAACAGTTTGGTTGCTGTCATAACACAGTTAAATGTTTGAGTCCTGATGACGGCTCTCATTCTTTCAGACAATTTGTCTTCCACCAATTGGTTGAAAATCATAAGCCTATATGGGATAAGAGCTGGAGGCTAAAAAAGGATGATATGGTAGTATAGGTGTGTGAAAAATTAGGATTCCATTGTTAGGTGCTCCATCCCTGCGATATAAACAAAAGATTGTTAAAACTATCCTAAAACCCTAGACAAAAGACAATTATAACCGTTTAATCACTTGATGGTATACAAATGTGTATTTTTCCAGGAGCTGCAATTGGAGTCATTGGAGGTAAAAGGGTAGAAGTTACTGATCTACCACAGATGGTTGCGCTCTTTCACAGTCTTGTCGGTGCCGCTGCTGTGATCACGTGTATTGCAAACTTCATGGCGGAGCATCCTCACCTAGCCACAGACCCAGCAGCAGGTGTATTGAAAACATCTCTGTTCCTGGGGACGTTTATTGGTGGCGTGACCTTTACTGGATCATTGGTGGCTTTTGGAAAATTACAAGGTATTTTGTGCAGTTGCTTGTGTATCAGGGGCTGGTTTAACTAAACCACTTATGAAAAAAAATAATCGTAAGTCAAAATCACAAATCCTTTCTGATGTTTTCATTTATTACAAGATTCTGCCTTGCAATTTCTCATTGGAATTGTCATTGGAAGACGATTCTAATAAGATACCATATTCAGTTACTTGAGCAACAGAATGATCGCAAGATGTTAAGTAAAACAGGCCCAAGGCTCTTTTATCATGGGGTCCCTGTTTGGACAGCTGATAGTGGCACATGTCCTTTTCCCACATTTGTCTTACAAAAAAGGCGTTGTTAATCATAGACCTATATGGGATAGCAGCGTGAGGCTAGGAAAGAGTGTTATTGTGTAAGAAATACCAGTAATCTAGTGTTAACCCTTGTTATGCTAAACCCGGAATATTCCTGCTTTGGCAGGAGCTATAGACAAACATCAGCCTGTGCAATATGTGCAGTCTAATAATTTTCTACACCACCTATTTCTCACTTTCAAACCAGAATTGTCAATAGATTTAGTTTTTAGCTCCACTGGCTGAAAGCAAATGGGGCTATTGTCATGGCGTTGTGTCCGTCGTGCGCCTGTCCGTCCTTGCATCCGGTTGTAAACATTTTCTTTAAAAATCTTCTCCTCAGAAACTACTGGATGAATTTCAACCAAACTTCACAGGAATGATCCTTAGGTGATCCTCTTTCAAAGTTGTTCAAGAAATTAAGATCAAATGAAAAACATGGATTAAATGGGCGTGGCTAATTTCCAAATATGGTAAAAACTGAGTTTTCTCAAATTTTAATTGATTGATACCAATTAAATTTTACATGATTGATCCTTGGGTAAACCTTTATCAGTCTATCAAAAATTATAGTGATTGGATGAAAAAAATGCATTTTATGGGCGGAGGTCATTTCTCTATATTATATAGTGGAAACTTTGAAAATCATTTTCTCAGAATGTTATTGATGGATATCAACTAAATTTCACTAGAATGATCCTTGAGTGAACCTTTATCAGTCTACCAAACATTATTGAGATTGGATGGAAAATCTGTCTTTTATGGGCAGAGGTCATTTCTCTATGTGTTATATAGTGGAAACTTTGAAAATCATTTCAACATCAGTAGAACCCAAAACATCTTAAAATCTAGTCAAACCTTAGATTTACTATATCAAGAATTTCAAGTATGTGGAGCGATTCAAGCCATTCTAGTTCAAATAAAAATTGACCTACAGTTGGTACTTTCAGTGCTTTTTATACGCACGTCGAAGACGGGACGTATTATGGGATCACCCGTGACGTCCGGCGTCCGGGCGTCCGGCGGCGTCCGGCGGCGTCCACTTCTTTGTCCGGAACATAACTCTGTCTCTTGAAGTCCGATTGATTTCAAACTTGGCAATTGTATTCTTCTCATCATTACGGAGTGCAGTGCACAAGAACCATAACTCTACCTGGCCTATTTTTTGAGTTATTGCCCTTTGTTTGTTTTTCAGACTTGAATCTTGTCCGGAGTATATCTCTTAAAGTATAATAGCTAGGATCATGAAACTTCATGGGTGTATAGATCTCACCAAGGGGGAGTGCATTGCACAAGAACCATAACTCTACCTGGCCTATTTTTTGAGTTATTGCCCTTTGTTGTTTTTCAGACTTGAATCTTGTCCGGAGTATATCTCTAAAAGTATAATAGCTAGGATCATGAAACTTCATGGGTGTATAGATCACACCAAGGTGGGGAGTGCAGTGTACAATAACCATAATTCTACCTGACCTATTTTTTGAGTTATTGCCCTTTGTTGTTTTTCAGACTTGAATCTTGTCCGGAGTATATCTGTAAAAGTATAATAGCTAGGATCATGAAACTTCATGGGTGTATAGATGTCATCAAGAGGGAGTGCAGTGTACAAGAACCATAATTCTACCTGGCCTATTTTTTGAGTTATTGCCCATTGTTGTTTTTCATAGAATCTTGTCCGGAGTATACCTCTTACCTTTGTCCATCTGTCTCTCTACACAAAATATGACAAAAAATATTCATTCAAAATAACCTCAGTTCTATTCAAACCCCCAGTTAATACTAAGCAGTGTGACGGGCGTATCTTGTGACAATTTGGCACCTTGTTTCCCTTTCATTTAGAAGAAAATTTTTAGCCAAAATTTATTCAGCATTACAAGGGTTAAGAGCTCCATCTACAGCAACATCTCAAAACAACAATTCAAATGTTTGTTTGTCTGTTTTGAGAAAACCTGAGGAATTTTGATTGCCTTGGCGTCATTTGTGTTGGTGTTTATGTTGGTGTTGGCATGACAAACTTTAACCTTGGTCATGTCTCTGTTTTTATTGAAGATATCTTAATGAAACTTGGCATGTGTGTTCAACAATGGGTCGATTACTGTAGACCTTCATGAGATAGCAGCTGGAGGCTAGGAAAGGATGTGGTGGTTGTGCTAGTGAGAGAAATACCAGGAATCAATTGTTAGTTGCTCCAGCCGCCACAATATAACCGAAAAAAAAAATGTTGAAAGCGGGGTAAAACTCCATTCAATCAATCAATCAAACTAAATTTTGTTATTCAGGAATGTTGAAATCAAACCCTCTTATCCTTCCCGGACGTCATGTTATGAATGGAGGTATGATGGCGACCAACATCGGAGCTTACGGCTACTTTATGATGGACCAAGATTTCAACAACGGCATGGGAATGCTGGGAATTGCAACGTCTCTGTCAAGCATCATGGGTGTGACTTTGACCATGGCCATTGGAGGTTAGTTCACTATTTTCCAACTTTTCAGTGTTAAAAGTGGTGCATGGTGCACAAAGAAACAGGGATGAATTTCAATTCAGGAGAAAATTTATATTTTGTAGGGTTAATTAAGGTTTTTGAGGGTGTTAACATTTGCAAAAAGACCTAAAAGTGGTTTAATGCACCAGTACAAAGCTTTAAAACTAACTCAGAACCTACAAATATGTCATAAAAATTTTATAACATCACAAAATTTAACTCACAAATAACATTAATGTCTTTAGTTAAATTCTACTTTAATGTTGACCATGATTAATTAATGTGAAAAATCAACTGTGTTTCCCTACAGTCTCTGTGACACTTTTCCCTAACAAATGAGTTGAAAATTGTGAACCAATGGGGGATTGTGGTAGGAGGCTAGGAAAGGATATAATGGCTGTTCTGGTGCAAGAAATACCAGGAACCACTTGTTAGTTGTTTTTTCGACTTTAAAATGACAGAAAACTTGTAAAAATCAGTGTTAAACCCTTTTCAAACTAATTCTTCATAATCAAAACCTTTGAAAAAACCTAAAATTTGTGTATTGATATTTTGAGGGCAACACATTTTATAGAAAGAAAATCGGTATCATCAAAATTGTTTAAAGTTTTTGGCACAGCAGAATCACAGCCTATCATGGTGATAATGAAAAACTATGTAGATGCTTATAATCATGTATTCTATGTTAATATTCAGCATTAGAGCTCGGACAAATACTCAAGTACTTGGGTGTTGGGTCAGGTAACTTTCCTACCCAGGTCTTAAATCCTTAACTATTACCCGACTGTAAAAACATATCAAGGGTTTATTGCAAGAGTGTACTAAGTGAATATACAATGTATATACACTTAGTACACTATTGTGCTTAACCCTGAATTTGTTTCTTTTTAGGATCAACTTCAGAAAAGAATTGAAAACTGTTATTTATTCAGCATGACAAGGGTTGAATTATAAGATATGAAGAGATAATATTTTGATTTCATGGAAGTTTGAAACTACAAACCTCATCACACTCATGTATGAATCAGCTTTGTGTATTCATACAGTGTGATTTGGTTTTTAGCTCATACCTCAATGAAATCAACAAATGATCTCTTAAATGAAATTTAAAGCCTAGGTCATCTTTCCAAATTGTTTAAAGGATTGCCTGCCATTTAGGGGCTATTTTGTGTTTCCCTTATTCATCTTGAATTGTTTGTAATTCAGGAGCAGACATGCCGGTTGTAATTACGGTATTGAACAGTTACTCAGGCTGGGCTCTGTGTGCTGAAGGTTTCATGTTGAACAACAATTTGATGACCATTGTTGGAGCTCTTATTGGATCATCTGGAGCCATTCTCTCTTACATCATGTGTAAGGTAAGCTGATTCAGGGTTTTACTAGCTCGGCTGTTTTTGGAGAAAAAACGGAGGTATTGCTTTAGCTTTCTGTCGTCGTTGTTTGACATTTTGTGATATCTCTGGTTCTACTTAAAGCATTTAATTGAAACTTGGCACACATGTTCACCATCAAAAGAGAAACCTATACTATCAAGGGGGATAACACTAGACACATTTCGAAAAAGTTATGCCCCTTTTTGACTTAGATTTTTTCCCACCATCCAGCACTCAACAGCCGAGCGTAAGCGGTGCTCTTGTTATTTAACCCTCTGTTGTTTAATCCCTGCTTTTACGTGCCTGTGATTTTATGATTGAGAAAACTTTGTGAAAAAAGAAGAAATTGCTTCTGACAAGCAGTTTCTTCTTTTTCCACACTATTTTCTACCCTACTGGATGATCATTTTTCAAATTAAATCCACTTTAAATTTTCGTCTGCAAAACCTTTGAATTTGGACAGGTCCAAAATTTTGTAAAACAGGAAAGGGTTAATAAGGTAGTGGAACCATAAAAGATCCGCAACATTTTGGCACTCTTGAACTTTCAAAATTTTGACCAAGGTTTCTTAATGGAAATCTTTAGGCAACCTTTGTTAAGACTGTCAAAGTCTATTTCTTACGAAACGCTGCAGAACTATTATGGGTCCACTACCTTAAGTTGCAGCTTTTGCATCTAACCATAGATTTGTATCAAACAATAATCTGAAGGCCATTCCTTTGGCTACATTGGTTCATCAGGAACAACTCTTTCTTGCACTGTGTTTAAGGTAGTTGACCTGTAATAGTCCCAGTACACTTACTAGAAAAATCTGTTTAAAAACAATGTGATGTTTCTTTTATTGTAGGCCATGAACAGATCCCTCACCAACGTAATCTTGGGTGGAACAAACATTGGGACCAAAACTCACGCCGGCGGGAAACCAATGGAGATTACTGGTACCCACACAGAGATTGACGTTCCTGGCACAACGGAACTGATCGCTAACGCCAAAAACATCATCATCGTACCAGGATATGGTCTCTGTGTGGCCAAGGCTCAATATCCTATCTCTGAAATGGTTGACTATTTGAGGGCTAAAGGAAAGAATGTTCGATTCGGAATTCATCCTGTAGCAGGTTTGTTGGTGTTATAGTTAGTTTGACTTCTATATGCACTTACCAATCGCCCTATTTTTTCCTTCATTGAAAGGCCGCTATTTCATTTGAAATTCAAAAAATTTTTCCCGTAACCTGACGATCTGCTCGAATAAGTGAACTACCTAATACTTAGGTCTTAAAAGGCGGGAACTAAATTCAGAACCAGACAGTGACATCATAATCTTGTCTGATAAAATGTCTGGAAAGACCCTTAACTTGTAATCAAGTATTTATGAAAAAAGTTTATGAATGTTTTTTTTTAATTATGCCTATACACAATTACTCGATAAAAGGAGGAGAAAAATCTTTAATAGTTTGTCTGTATGTTTATCATGAGAAGATTTAGCTGATAAATCATTGATTCTGAAAATAAAATATTAATCTAATGGTATACAGCAGTAAGAATGACAACGACGAGTTTGCTAGAACCAAACCTTTCCCAACTCTACATTCTCACATTGACATAAAAAAGAAAAGACGACAGGGTTGAAACAACATAAAATCTCACTTCCTTTTTAGAATTAACACTCTGGATCTTTTGAATGACATTTTAATTTAGTAGTTCTCAAATCCCAATCTTAACAAAAAGCAGTCAAATGTTCCTATGTAAGGTACATGTATGCAAATTAATTTTAGAAAAAATATAAAATGCCTAGATCAACTTCAAGGATTCTAGGTATACAAATATTTGCAGAAAGGAAAGTGATTCAAAGCATGATAGGACTGTGATAGCTGCCCAATATCGAAAGCCAACGTGACTCGTTCAACTGTGACTGTGGTGACTGCAGCTTTTCAATACACTATTAACCCTTTGCTGTTTAATCCCTGCTTTTTACGTGCCTGTGATTTAATGATTGAGAAAACATTGTGAAAAAAGAAGAAATTGCTTCTGACAAGCAATTTCTTCTTTTTCCACACTATTTTCTACCCTACTGCATGGTTATTTTTAGTCCCCTACCGGTGTTCACACCGGAGGGGACTATAGGTTTGCCCTCCGTCTGTCCGTCCGTCCGTCTGTCCGTCCGTCTGTCCGCTCAAATCTGGATCCCGTGATAACTTGATAACTAAGCAAGCGTTTTTGATGAAAGTTGGTATATGACTAGATGGCAATGTGTAGATTATGCACATCATTTTATTTTTGTTTTTCGACTTAAATTGAGGTTGCTATGGTTACAGAAATAGTGAAAATATGGCCAAAAATGGGATCCTGCGATAAGATAATAACTAAGCAAGCTAGTTTGATGAGACTTGGTATATGACTATATGGCAATGTGTAGATTATGCACATCATTTTATTTTTGTTTTTAGACTAAAATTGTTGTTGCTATGGTTACGGAAATAGTGAAAATATGGCAAAAAATATTGGATCCTGTGATAAGTTAATAAGTAAGCAAGCTAATTTGATGAGACTTGGTATATGACTAGATGGCAATGTGTAGATTATGCACATCATTTTATCTTTGTTCTTTGACAAAAAGTGCGGTTGCTATGGTAACGGAAATAGTGAAAATATGGTAAAAATGGATCCTGCAATAACTTAATAACTAAGCAAGCTAACTTGATGAAACCTGTTTTAAAATGTAAAAAAAATTATAAGCCATGTTAGTCAGGGTGGTGATGCAGCAGTATTAATCACCTCCAGTGAAAGTTCTCATTTCTTACCAACAAGACTGAAGAAAAACATCTTGGATCAGACAAGGTAACTGTTATTGATACTATTTCTTGCATCTGTCTATTGCTTGCATGAATTGTATAGTGGGCACAGCAGAGACAACAACTCATGTAAGTCTTGTTTAACCCTTTCCAAAACAAGACCTGGTTTTGACGTCCCTGATAGAATTGGCGTGGGAAAACATTGAGACAAACAAAGCCGGTAGGGGACTTATGTCCATGTCCAACATGGCTCTTGTTCAAATTAAATCCACTTTCAATTTTCGTCTGCAAAACCTTTGAATTTGGACAGGTCCAAAATTTTGTAAAACAGGAAAGGGTTAATGTTATTTACTTACATCTTGTTGCAAACAGCATATTATTGATAATGTATATGCCGTGTTTTTTATGGTTTTTAACACTGCTTTTAACAATCTTCAGTTATATCTCTGGCTAGAGCACCCAAAAATGAATTCCCGGTAATTCCCAAACCAGTACTACCATTCCTTTCCTAGCCTCCAGCTGCTATCCCACATAGGTCTACGATTATCGACCCATAGGTGGGAGACAACTAGTCGGAAAGGATGAGTGCCGCCATTGGGGATCGAACCTGGGACCTTTAGAATGATAGTCCAACTGGCTTTCACTGTGTGACTGAATATGTGATACAAAATCCAAAAAGGGAGGCATTATGCCCGCAAAAGACTTACTAAAAGAATACAAAACCCACTAGCAGCAACAACGAGGTTGAGTTCACTGAACGTTCTCAAATGATTTTGTCTCACAAAACAACAGAATAATAACAGAAATCCAATGGAAATTAAATTCGCTCCTCCCATTTTTTGTTTAGCTCGATTTGATTGAAGAATGTTTGACGCAACAAAAATGACTGACATCATTGATTGATGTGCAGCCCTTTTGACCTGCCGTTATTTGATGAAAAAATAAGTCGATTGAGTAAAACAGTTATAGTTCATATTCTGACAATTTACGCGTATAACCTTGCGCTCCCCTAATGATCCGCTTAGGTTATATGGCGTAAATGCAGAAATGAACAATAACTATTACCAACATTTTGCAGAAAAACTCAGAAACAATCAAATTAATCGTATTTTTTTCTTGTCGTATCACAGTTTCCATCTAATACCATGAAGATTTTTGTTTTTCAGAATTTTTGGTTATAAAATTCTGATTTTGTCACTCCCTGTTCAAGTTAACTGTCAGCCTTTCATACCTTCTTGTGACTGCATTAAATGGTACAGCGAATTGTCTATCCGAAAAAGATGTGATTTGCATAGGGGAAGAGTCAAAAGTGTATGAATTAAGTAATTCCTTTTAGTATAAAATCGAGCATTTTTATAAGATTAAAAGATTCGAAGATATTTACTTTCTTAGGAAATCAAATCTGAGTGTATATTCTCTTTGTTCAAAATCAGTTTGACCTGATAATTAAAAACTGTATTTATCTATTCTGAGATGAACCCCATATTCACATATTGAGACCAATCAAAAAGCATTATTTTACGAATGCGATCGGATTTTCATAAGGAAACTAGATAAGCAGGCAAGTAACAACAGTACAAATAACATGATATTTAAAATGAAAATGAAATGACTGTCGATATGCTAATAAGCATGTCCAAATAATAATTTAATAAGTATTATGCAGAAATAAAGATTTAACCATATAAAAATCCTTAATTCAAAAGCAATTTTATGAAATTGAAGAAAATGCTGGTCCATATAGAAGTCAAAAAGACTATGAAATAGTTTACTCTACTAAAAGATTGTATTAAAATGAAAGTGCTGGAACTTTGCTAAATAGTCAATTAATTCTACGAACAGATCTAGAGCTACAAAAAGAGAGGGTATACCGTATTTTGGATTGAAGATCAAAGTAATCAAAATTCAAAATTATTTGGACAAATTTTATGTTGTTGGAATTGTCGTTACGATTCAAATGAGCACCCACAACATAGTTTCATGTTGAAAGATATTAGTCAGGGGTTATCCTTCTCTGCAGATCTGATCAAAGGGGATAACTTTTGAAATATTTTGTGCGAATTGTGCACCTTTTTTTTCCAACTTAGATTTTTTTATCTTCTTTCCAAACCCCCGTCATCGCGCAGTTGGTAGCGCGTCAGCCTGTCAATCTAGAAGTCCTGGGTTTGATCGCCGACGGCAGCACTCATTCTATTTATGCTCCCCGAAGGGAGAGCATATAGCCGCCGCTTCGTCTGTCCGTCCGTCTGTCCCCACCTATTTCTCCTTAGCCCTTGGGCCAAATGAAATGAATCTTACCATGTAACTCCCTATGATATAGTGATGATGCATCTGTATCGGTTTTTGGATTTGAGGCCTCGTCACGGGAAAAGGGGACTTAGGGTAAAAAAAACAGTTTTTCCCAAATTTCTCCTAGTCTAACAGTCAGAATTTAGTGAAAATTCATATTTGAGTAGCAAATCAGATGCCCTTTACTTTAACACTTTCCTGTTTTACAAAATTTTGGACCTGGCCAAATTCAAAGGTTTTGCAGACGAAAATTTAAAGTGGATTTAATAACAAAAATGACCATTCAGTGGGGAAGAAAATAGTTTGGAAAAAGAAGTAATTGCTTGTCTGAAGTAATTTCGTCTTTTTTCACAATGTTTTCTCAATCATAAAATCACAGGCACGCAAAAAGCAGGGATAAAACAGCAAAGGGTTAAACAATTTGAAATTAACGTTAAAAAAAAAAATTATCATGGAAAAAGGGGGCAAAATGTTTGTTACCTTTATGTTAGCGTGTAAAATACAGTTATTCTTTCATTTCTCCTAGTCTTATGCTCAGAATTTGATGAAATTTCACATTTGAGTAGCAAATCAGATGCCCTTTACCATAAACTATTTGAAATTTGTGTCTAAAAGTATTTCATGCAAAAAGGGGGTTTAATGTTTGTTACCTTTATGTTAGCTGTATAAGATAACACCTTATTAGAGTCCTTGCAATCTGACCACTGAGCATATCTCCTAAAGTATAATAGCTATCAACTTGAAACTTTATGGGTGGATAGATCTCATGGAGGAGAAGTGCAGTGCACAAGAACTTCAACTCTTGCTTGCATAATTTTGGAATTATTGCCCTTTGTTATTTTTGGTACTTAGATCATGTTAAGAGCATATCTCCTAAAGTATAATAGCAATCAACTTGAAACTTTATGGGTGGGAATGATCTCATGGAGGAGAAGTGCTATGCACAAGAACTACTACTCTTGCTTGCATACTTTTGGAGTTATTGCCCTTTGTTATTTTTGATACTTAGATTTTGTTTGGAGCATATCTCCTAAAGTATAATAGCTATCAACTTGAACCTTTATGGGTGAATAGATCTCATGGAGGAGAAGTGCAGTGCACAAGAACTACAACTCTTGCTTGAATAGTTTTGGAGTTATTGCCCTTTGTTATTTTTGATACTTAGATTTTGTCTGGAGCATATCTTCTTAAGTATAATAGCTATCAACTTGAATCTTTATTGGTGGATAAATCTCATGGAGGAGAAGTGCAATACACCAGAACTACAACTCTTGCTTGCATAATTTTGGAGTTATTGCCCTTTGTTATTTTTAATACTTAGATTTTATAGGAGGTAAATCTCTGACGGTACAAAAGAATCTTTAATCTATTAGGCTTCAGTTTACTATCAAGCTTTCGTGGCGGGGGAGGTCCATGGCCATCATGGCTCTTGTTTTTGTGACAATGCCTTATTCGGGGAGCATAATCCATCTCTGACGGCTCTTGTTTACTATTTGTCTCCCACCAATGGGTTGATAATTGTAGACCGATGTGGGATAGCAGCTGGTGGCTAGGAAAGAATGTAATAGTAATACTGGTGTGAGACATACCAGGAATCCATTGCTAGGTGCTCTAGCTGCCGCAATATAACCGAAAAAATGTTGAAATCGTTGTAAAACCCCATTCAAATCAAATCGAATTTAACCACTTTACAGCACCGGACAGCCAAGCATAGGCACATATAAGTGGTGCTCTTGTTATTGTGGGAAAAACTTGATCAAGATTATTTGAAATGATCTAAAAATTAGTAATTCGGTTGAAACAAAATTTTAATTAAGCAGGATAAAGGTAAACATGACATGTTATTACTCTTTTTCAGGACGTATGCCAGGACAGTTGAATGTGTTGCTGGCTGAAGCTGGAGTACCGTATGACATTGTACAAGAGATGGAAGAATTAAATGATGATTTCCCTGACACAGACCTTGTGCTCGTCATAGGAGCTAATGACACAGTTAACTCAGCAGCTGAAGAAGATCCAAACTCAATTATTGCCGGCATGCCTGTATTAAGAGTCTGGTTGTCTAAGCAGGTGGGTTTTCTTTTTTTATCTGGTAGCGTCGAGAGTGCATTTCAAGGGGTCAGTGCAACACTATTGTAAGTGCCTATATATTTATAGGCACTTACAATGGTGTTGTACTGACTCCTCAATTAATAACATGTCGGACTGTCAAACATATGGTCCTGGGTTGTTTCCCTTTTCGAGCATTTGTCTCCCATTAATGGATTGGTAAGCATAAACCTAAATGGAATACTAGCAGGGGGGCTAGGAAAGTATCTAAAGGTAGTACTGGTGAGAGAAATACCAGGAACCCATTGTTAGGTACTCCAACTGCCATGATATTACTGAAAAATGGTTAAATATGGTATTTACCCCTCAGTCAAACAAACAACACCTTGGCTTGTAAAACAAACAAAACCTTGGCTTGAAAACAAACAAAACCTTGGCTTGAAAAAATTGCTTCTGATTGAAAGAATATCTAAATTTGATATATATGAAAGGATCCCTAAGGAATCCCTGGCTTTTAACTAATGGGATCTCTCCAAATATTTTGGGCCGCCGTCATAGCGCAGTTGGTAGCGCGTCGGATTGTCAATCTAGAGGTCCAGGGTTCGATCCCCGACGGTGGCACCCATTCTTTCCGACTATTTGTCTCTCACCAATGGGTTGATAATCGTAGACCTATGTGAGATAGCAGCTGGAGGCTAGGAAGGATTGTGATGGTTGTACTGGTGAGAGAAAGACCAGGAATCCATTGATAGATGCTCCAGCTGCCAGGATATAACTGAAATAATGTTGAAAGCGGCGTTAAACTCCATTCAACCAAATATTTGGGATCCCGGGTCACTGTTATGTCAAACCCTGGGATAGGATGTGATGACACTGATCAACATGAAAGTTGAAAATTACAATTTATCATATATAATCAATTGGTTACAATTTCCAGAACTACAGATAGAGGGGTTATTTTGGATTTAAAATTTACATATTTTATTAATGCTTGCTCAAAGCTTATCTTGTGGGTGCTCATTTGAATTGCCTTGATGAGACAATTTAATTGAATACCAACAACATAGGGTTTCATTGCGAGTTTTAGATTTTAGACTGGTTTACCCCCTCTTATCAGTATCGCTGATTTCTAGGGTTTAATGAAGACGAAAGAAACCTACAATGTACAATTTATCAGTCAAAAAGACCACAATCATTGAAACATTTACCGATACAAATTATCACTTTTAAATGTTCAGTCCTCAGTTTTAAGGTGAAGGTTCAAAAGTTGAAACTTAAATATCATACTCTAGTTTAATTCATTTTAAAGATGAGATTTTTCTTTCATTCATGGAGTTAAAGAACTAAAAACCTTATCACACTGTATGAATTTGCCATGATAAGAAGATTCATACATAAGTTAGCTTTGAGTGACATATTTCCATGAATTCAAAAAATCCCCCCATCATATCTGATAATTAAACATTAATCAAGCTGAAAAGTAAAGATTTAACCACTACAAGACAGATTTCTTTTTGTGCAAGCTTACAGAATAAGTCAAAAGGATTTTATTCTGACTTCAACGGAAAGTGATAATTGGGATCTTAGGATAATTTGGATCTTGAGACAAGTAATATTTGTGACCCGTCATGCAAAAAAGGACCATCTGGATAGTGCTTAAAGTGTCGACCCTAGTCAGATTGCGCAGACTGCAAAGACTGAATCAGGTTGAAACTTTTTGCATCATGTTTATTATGCCCCCACATCGAAAGATCGGGGGCATATTGTTTTACCGCTGTCCGTCCGTCCATCTGTCTCTCTGTCTGTCTGCAAAACTTAACCAAAAAACTTAACATTTCCAATATCTTCAAGCCTATTCAAGATACAAGGCTCATATTTGGCATGATGATAGATCTCAATGATCCGCATCTGCTGATACCAAAGTCAAGGTCATGTGACAAGGTCAAGGTCATCTGTCAAGGTCAAACTTTGAAAAAAATGCTGTTACGGGGGCATTAGTGTTTCACAAATACATCTTGTTTCAAATGTTGTCTCATTAATTACTGTATCATTGTAAAACCATTTTGTCAGAAATACTTTTAAGGGGATACCTTTGTTTTCTGAGTCTAAACTGATCAATCTATCTCCCAGTGAAAGATATTTTGAAATGCAACTTCTGGTTGGCCTATGCTGGATCAAATCCCTTTTTTCCAATAATTCATTTTACAGAGTTCCTAGATGGTCCCTTTTCGCGTGTACGGTCACGTTTAAATAATTGGTTTTCAATTGGCTAACCAAGGAAGATCTTGCCTGATGTAGGTGCCAGACATTGTATGTTCTATGTAGGACGGTGAGAATGGACTCCTGTAACAAAATTTATCTTATAACTATATACATTTCCGTATGATAACAACCCATATGATATTTTTTATGATATCACATAGATATTTTTAGAACAATGATATAATGCAGTTATTTTTAGAAACTTGCATTTCATTTAGAAGCATCAATGAAAACAAGACAAATAGAGGTTATAAGATAAATATAATACATACTTAGTGTATCGTATGAAAAATATCTAACTCGGTTGTGAGAATTGATAATTGCCTCGGCAGAGCCTTGACAATTATCAATTCTCCCAACCTTGTTAGATATTTTTTCTCATACAAAACACTACATATCAACAATTGGTGCTTATCTTCAGGAAAGATTTGAAGACTGTTTTCATTTCTTTTTTGGAGTTGATTCCCAGAGGGTCTATTTGACTCGCATCAAAATGTTTCTTAGGGTCCTTGGTACTTATTGCGAGTCTCAAACCTTTGTCCCTTAACCCTTTGCTGTTTAATCCCAGCTTTTTACGTGCCTGTGAATTTATGTTTGAGAATACATTCTGTAAAAAGAAGAAATTGCTTCTGACAAACAGTTTCTTCTTTTTTCACACTATTTTCTACCCTACTGAATGGTTATTTTTCAAATTAAACCAACTTTTAATTTTCGTCTGCAAAACCTTTGAATTTGGACAGGTCCAAAATTTTGTAAAACAGGAAAGGGTTAAAACTATTTGGTGCATTATTTTTGATGACTTGTTCATATAATCTATTTTAGACCATTGTGATGAAGAGATCTCTTGGAGTTGGATATGCAGCCGTCGACAATCCTGTCTTCTTTAAGGAGAACACCAGTATGTTGCTTGGAGATGCCAAAAAGACGTGTGATGCTTTGTTGACAAGTGTAAAGACCCACTATGGAGATTAACGATTTTGTCAACATAGGACATTTGCTTTTCTTTTTGTCTTGGTGATAGAATTATTTAAAAATAGACATGAATTCTTTAAAAGGATTAAGATATATAATGATCTTAAGATTTCTAACATAGGATTTTTACTGAATTACGTCAGATTTCCCATTTTAGAAATTAAAATCTCATCTGTGAAGAATGCACCTCAGATATTGTGATAGTGATTACACAATTTGTCGTCATGGAAAAAGATACAACATTGACAAAAAATAAGAAAATAAACTTACAAATTTAATGACAAAGTCATTAAATTTTTTAACTATTTGAAATATGGAGAGGCTAGAAAACTTATTTTCTGTTCCAGGATTTAAAGCCGAAAATCAGAATATTGATGATTTAACATGATGTAACATGTAGTAACTAAATCTGTTAAAGCATTTATGGCGGCTTTCAACAAAAATGTTTGATATAAAACTTGAAATTGACTATTTATCTAACTGAATAATTTTGTGGCTTGGTTGATTTATTCCTGTCAACTTAAAATATTTTTTTTCTATTTCTCTGTAAGACTTCTATATATTATATATTTGACAACAAAAGTGCTAGAATTGTAATTGTTTACTTATCTTGACAACAAAAGTGCTGAAATATATGATCGTTGTTATTCCAAAACCTCGTAACTACAGATTTGATCAAGCTGCGGTTACGAGGTTTTAGAAATACATCGACCATATATGATATATCTATTTTTGTTAGCTTTGCTAATTTGAGTTTAAAGCAGTCTAGATATTTCCTTCAGATTGTCCTAATCAGAATTGGAATTAAATATTTATGCATTCTTTTACCTTGCCCATTTATTTAGTCATTATTGAAAATATTTGTTTCACACCAATCAAGAAAATCAAAACAAAATTTACTTGTAGGTTGTATTTTAGGAAAATAGTGCAAGTATGGTTGTTACATTATTTATCCAATCTATATGTTTAGGGTTTTATTCTGAAACTATCGTAATTGTCAATTAAATTCAGGCATTTAGACTATTTTGCACTAAAGGCAAATTTATGGAAATTTTCATGAAAAAAGAAATATAGAAGAATCTACAATTCTACTTGTATTACATAATTATGCTTGTTGGTTTGTACTGTTTAAGATTCGAGATATATGTTTGTCATCTTTGTTTAATGAATTCAAGCACTACTGATCAAATTTTTAAGACAATTGATGCCAAAAATTATTTCCTTTGCTTATTAAGGTAGTGGAAACGTAATAGTTCTGCAACGTTTCGGAACTCATGATCTTTCACATGAAATGAAAATCATTAGGAAACCTCGGTAAACACTGTTTAAGTTCATTTTTTCCGAAACTTTGCTTAACTATTAAGAGTCCACTACCTTAATTGAAAGATTACTTGAAATGATGTTTCCAACAATTTTACATGTGCTTGATCTACAAACTTTGAGCACCCTAGACAGCCAGATAGTACAAAATGAAAATTAACTGTCTTTCTTTAATGCTTTTCGGTGGTTTATCGAGAAATAACGGTAGATTATCACTTGATAATCTCACCGCAAAAGCAGTGAAATTATCAAAAACTTATACCCTGCTTTTGTGCATTTCATCCTATCTGACGTCATCTATGCGGGGCGAAATAAGTGACGTCACAATGAACGTTGCGTAGCAATCACGTGCAAAATGACGCGCTGTACGAAATATGTCATAGAAATTTCACATTTTGTCTCATTTTTGCATTAAAGAAATAGAATAATCGTTTGTTTTTCGTGTCAGATCGATTTATATTTCATTTCGTGAAAAACAAAAACTATATTTTCACTCGTGACTCCGCCACTCGTGAAAATATAGCTTTTGTTGTTCACTTAATGAAATATAGATCGATCTTACACTGAAACAAACGATTATCCTCTATATCTAACGGTATTTTGTGGCCATTTCTATCTACATTGTGCAAAATAAAGTCCTGGACAGACTGTACTATGCAAGGGTTGGCAAGAGTCTCTACTCAGAGCATATTTGAAATTGTTTGAAACGTCACTCGTATGTTAGATTTACAAATCATGGCAAATACATGGCATTCATGAATGCACTGCCTATATTTATAGCTGTTATATCTGAGTTTGTAGAAAAATAAATATTTCACTAATTGTGGTTTGATATTTTGCTATATAACAACAGAAATAAGATTATAAAAGTGAAATGTGAATTGCTTGTTTTTTGAAAACCACTCAGGGATATAAGTTATGATCATTGTACAGTTAGTAGCCTGTTGGATTTTGTATTACAGGGTTCTGAATTTTATTCTCGAGGACAGCACACATCCTTTCCATTATTTGCCTCCAACTAAGGGGCTGATAATCAAATGAGGGCCTGAGACACTCTACTGACTTTTTGAAATGCCTTTGACTTGATAGTCATCAAGAAATATCTGATCAAGAGGCACAGATCACCAAGTTAACCCTGCTTTCTAAGACAAAAGTTTTTTCTTAAATGAGGATTTCATATGAAAATGGGTTAAAAGTATAAGCATCCTTTTCTGATATATAACTAAGAAAAGAATAGGAAGAATAACATATCAGAAAAGGTTGCTTATATCAACCTGAATTCGGTAAGCAAACACTTACAAATCAGCTAATTAGCATATTTTACTTACTATGTTAGCAATCTTGTATGACCTAGTTTAGATTTTAGTATCATCTTGAATCTTAGCCATATTGAATAATTTTTGACTCAGCAATATTTACTTTAACAAGAGAGTCCTTGTTCAGACCACAAACAAGATCGTATAACTCGAATACGCTATCGTGACCTGTGATTACAGTACATTTGTATACGATCGGCGCTTCAAAATAGCGAATTCTACCTATAGACCTTCTACTAGTGGTGGGCAGATTTATCAATTATAATCGATATTTACTTGAGTTGGGCTTCCAATTGTGATACGAGAATTAGAATTACGTAATTGGTTAATCAGTTCCTAACTTGTAAATATTATTTTTTCGAAACTAACAGCAGTTTAATAACTCAGTGTGAAACAGTTGTAACTGCCTATATGTTTATAGGCAGTTACAACTGTTTCATGCTGAGCCATGAAGTTGGTAGAAAAATCTGCAGAAAGAGTATTAAGGTAATGAGTTTCATATTATGTTCTTCAAAGGATGATACTGGGAGTGCTGTATTAATTTCTAAGAAAAGGATTGCAAAAAAAATTATTAGTTGATTTACTCTTCCAACTTAGTTGATTTACTCTTCCAACTTAGTTGATTTACTCTTCCAACTTAGTTGATTTACTCTTCCAACTTGATACCACTACAGGTCCCAGGTTCGATCCCCGAAGGTGACACTCATTCATTCCGACTCTTTGTCTCTCACCAATGGGTTGATAAATGTAGACCTATGTGGGAAAGAAGCTGGAGGCTAGGAAAGAATGTTGTGGTAGTACTAGTGTAAGAAATACCAGGAATCCATTGTTAGTTGCTACAGCTGCCACAATATGACTGAAAAAAAAGTTGAAAGAGGTATAAAACCCCATTCAAACAAACAAGCAATCCAACTTGTTACTGATAATCAATTGTAAATTAAAACCACTTGCCTAACACTACCTTCTACCTAAAGATTCATAGAGGGCATAGTGGCATTGGATCCCTCAAATCTCAAGGTCTAGTCACTCTTCAGAACAAGAAAAAAACGCCAAACTCCGTGAACCTTTCATGAAGTGAACCTTCAATGAACTTCTGTGTATAAAGGAAGAAGGAGTTGTACTAACAAGGAAATTTAGATTATGGCCCCTTTTTCCATAAAGAGGGATAGTATCACCAAACACTGACAGTTATCGTATAGCCATATGGTAAGGAACATTTTGTGAAAGTTTCTTGAAAATAAATCAATAAAGGTTTTGTTTTATCAAGGATATTTACTTTAAGGTCCCTTTTCCAATGATGTCACTTATTGCACAAAATTGCAAAAATTTGGCCATGGTCATGTGATTGGAAATAATTTAAGTTTCATGGCGATCTATGCATAGAACTAGTAGAAATTTTGAATATTGAATAATAAATATGATATGCACATGGTCACTTGACTCGGAACATTTTATAAAAGTGGAGTCGTGTTAATAAGGAAGTTAACATTGAGGCCTCCTTTTCCTTGATGTTGCATATCACCAAATAGCAAAAATTTGGCCATGGTCATTCCGTATACAAATGAATGTGGTAACGATAAATATACGTAAAGGTCAGGTCTATCTATCTATCTATCTAAACATCCTGCATCACCCTCTTTCGAGTATAACGTGCAGTTGCGCTGTCAGTGCCAAAGTAAAAGGGGGGAAAGAGATAAAAAGTGAAAGTGAAACTGATAAAAGGATAAAAGTGTAAAAAGTAATGTTAGTGCAGGGGAAGTGAAAAGTAAAGGAGATTAAAAACAGTGTATTTACTTAAGGGGATAGATGGTTTATCTCAAAGACTCCTTTTCTGAAGGAGAGGAGATTTTCCAGTAATACTAGGTGGGAAGGGAGTCTGTTCCACAGTACAATCGATGCAGGGTAGAAGGAGGTTTGGTAGTAGGTAGATGGAGTGTGGATTTGTCTATATGAGAGGGGGTTGCATGTGACGAGTAAATCTTAAGGGCTTCTCAAAATATGAAGGTAGTCCAATAGCAACATGGCCGTTTATAATTTTGTAGAACATGATCATACGAGCATCGATTCGTCTATTCGCTAGGGACCTCCAACCAAGCTCACTCAGTATGTCAGAGACACTATCGTAGGGAGAATATTTACCTTTGACCCATCTGGCAGATCTTCGCTGTACCATTTCTATTTGATTTATGTTTGTTTTAGTGTGGGGGGACCAGATGGATGAGCAATACTCGACTTGTGGCCGTACCAGGGATCTATATGCCAGTTCTTTGACTTTTTCATTTTTGGTTTCGACATTCCTTTTGACGAATCCTAATGTTCGGTTTGCTTTGGAGGTTATGCTGTTGATGTGGTCATTCCAGCTAAGGTTGTCAGAGATGGTGACACCAAGATACTTCGCAGAGTTCGTGGACCCAAGTATCTGGCCATGGAGAGTATACCGAGTATCAAGTGGTTTTTTGGCTCTAGTAATATGCAGTACCTGGCATTTACTCGGATAAAACTCCATATCCCAGGCTCGTTCCCATGTCTGCAAAGTATCTAGGTCAGCTTGGAGGGTGTCACCATCGTCCGAGGACCCAACTGTTAGGTAAACGGCCGTGTCGTCTGCGAAAAGTCTTACCTGAGATTTAATGTTATGTGGTAAGTCGTTTATGTAGAGCAGGAAGAGGAGAGGCCCAAGAACAGATCCCTGTGGCACACCGGATGTCACAGGGACCTCCTCCGAGCTCTCCCCCTCCAGCACCACAGCCTGGGTTCGTCCAACAAGAAATGCTCTTATCCAGTATAGGGTGCTTCCTTTCACTCCATGCTGATGTAACTTAAAGAGGAGCTTTGAATGGCTGACCTTATCGAATGCCTTGCTAAAATCTAGGAGAATGAGGTCGACCTGCTTACCATTCATAAGTTGCCTGCCCAGGTCTTCAACAAGTTGGATAAGCTGAGTTTCGCATGATCTTCTTTCCCGGAATCCATGTTGCAAGTCATATAGAATAGAGTGCCGATTAAAATGTTTCGTGAGTTTAGACGCAATTATATGCTCCATCACCTTGCATAGAATGCATGTCAAGGAGATGGGCCTATAACTGGCAGGGTCGCTTTTGTTTCCCTTCTTGAAAACCGGGCTGACATTTGCTTTTTTCCAATCTGTGGGATCTTACCTGTTGAGATAGACTTTTTGAAAAGTAGTTGGATGATTGGAGCTAGTTCGTTTTTGAGTTCTTTAAGGACTATGGGCTTGATCCCATCCGGGCCTGCGGCTTTGTCTGGTTTTAGTTTTGATAAAAAGTTTTTCAACACCGATTAGCCCTATGTCAATATCAGGCATTCTAGGATATTTGCACTGAAACTGTTGTGGAATACTAGTGGCAAAATAATTTTGGAGTTTATCTAGGCATATATGGCTAAGCTTTAGGGGTGACAGAGGAGAGAATACCGACTGGAACTGCCTGTTCAACACAGAAGCTTTATCTTTGTTTTGTGAAAAGGTAATACCTGAGTCTTTGTCTTTCAATGGGGAAACACCATGGGAGTCCTGCTTTGCGTTTTTTAACAACGAGAACAGCTTTTTGGGTGCAAAGCTCTGCTTGTCAGTGTCGTTGTTTTCACCATTTTCACCGAGGCCTAAGATTGAGTGCAGGTAGCTGTTATATGCAGTTCTGATATTTGTCTGGACAAGGTGTTTTACCTGTTTGAATTGGTGTCTGTCCTTGGGATGGCCTTTCTTTTGCTTCTGATATAAGCTGTCACGTTTGCGGATCAGTCTTTTAATTTGCTGTGTTATTCATGGGAGACTTCTCTTTCTGCCAATTTTCTTAATAGGGACAAATTTATTGATACTTTCATCTACCATTGTTTTGAGACTGTTCCAAATTTCTTCTACGTCTTTTTCAACATAACTTACCAGGATGTCATTTTGGCATGAGGTGATGTATGCTTTGAAGCCTTCCCAGTCTGTCTTCTGGGACTGATCTAGGGATTTGTTTTGTTTGGCATGGTTTTTCTATCAACATTTATAAGGATGAGGTCATGATCAGCAATACCAGGGTGTGTTTCGATGGTATTTACTAAGGTAGGGTTAGATGTAATAAAATAGTCAAGAATATTCTCACCTCTAGTTGGCTCCCTCACCATCTGGACGAGGCTAAAGTCATCCAGGAGTGTGATGAATTCCTCGTAATGTTTGGGTATACTGGACCCTGCTTTGTATTAAGGAGTATGATCTTGGTCCCAAGAGAGTTTGGGATAGTTAAAATCTCCTATAAGCCAAGTACTACCTTTGATTGAACTAGTCATCTCCAATGACCGTCTGAGCTCAGCAGAGCTTTTGAAGTCCCCATCTTTTGGCTTGTAGTAAGCTGCAACATACAGAGGTTTTGTAGAGAGCATTTCTATTTCAACCCATAGAATTTCACAGTCTGTCCTCAGCTGTTTTTGCTCACAGGCAATAAATGTGTCCTTCACCAGCATGAAAACACCACCACCGCCTGTACCTGACTCTCTGTCTCGTCTGAAGAGTGAGAAACCTAGGGATTTAGGGAAATACTCACTTTCACTCACGTCAATTTCTAATCTAAAATTCCCCCTACTTTTCAAATCCTAGAATAGAAACAGAAAATCTACGTAATTCTTATCTATTAGTCTTCAAGAACTAATGATATGTTTTAATATCCATATCAGTCAATAATATCACGCAAAAGAATGAAATGAATGAAAAGGTGATTGTTGTAAACGACTTCAAAACCCTTTTTGAAAAATTTTAGGCTGTTTTTGAGTGATTGGAATAAGAGATTTCTATGCCACGAATGGAGTGATTAAGGTAGTGGACCCGTAAAAGTTTTGCAACATCTCAGAAGTAATGAACTTTAACAGTGTTATCCGAGGTTTCCTAATGATTTTCATAAAGAAACTTCGGTTAACATTGTGAAAGAACATGTGGTCCGAAATGTTGCGGAACTATTACGGGTCCACTACCTTAAGAATGGATTTGGTGATAATTGTCGGTTTCACGACGTTGTTCATGCTTTTGTCAGCAATCATCTTCGTATAGCCCGTTTGACTTCTATAAGGACCAACATTTAACCAAAAATCTCAAAAAGGAATCAGTGAAAACTAATTTTTTGCTAGTCATATCATTTTTTTCCATCTAATTCCATGAAGAATTATGTTTTTCAGAATTTTTGAAAGTAAACTAATGATTTTGTCCGTCCATCTACATGTTATTCCCCGGTCTTTCATACCTAGTTGTTTCTGTAATAAACGGAACAGAGAATTGTCACTCCAAAAATAGGTTTGATTTGCATAGGGGTCGGGTCAAAAGTGAACAATCTTTAGTGAGCTGTTTTTGCAAAAAATGAGTATATCTATAAAACATATTTTGTCTGTGTAATTTACTTGTTAGGGATATTAAAATGAGTTTATCCTGTCTTTGTATCAAAACCATTTGACCAGATATTGACAATAATCGTTATCTTTTTTGAGATGAACCCTATACTCCCTTACTCCGGCCAATCAAAAAAGATATATTTTAACGCGAGATTTAAGATTAAACTGACATGAGTTAAGTACCTGTGGCCCATCACGCAAAGAAGAGCTTGTGTACAGTTAATAACACAGGGTTAGACACTAAGGGGAGACCAGGAGTCTTAGACTCCCTGTTTACCAATTGAACTACGTCCAGTTGCAATTAAGGAGTCCGATTGACTCCAAGGGTCATATGAGAATATTTTGATAAAACAAATGCACAGAGCAGTGTCATTTATAAACCCTTGCCAAAACTGTAGATCTTTTTACTACAAAAGTTGCTGAAGAAAAACATTTGACCGTCGATATGCCAAGTAGCATGTCCAATAAGGAAATATAGTCATTTAAAACCACGTGTTTTAACTATTTGTTTACAATTTCTTACTTCCTCAACTGCCATCTCCACCCCTCGTGTTTAAGAACCGAAAATTCGAAATTATTAACATTAATTAGATAGACAAAATCATTATTTCAAAACCATTTTATTCTCAAAAATTAAATTTTGGAATGGTATTAAGCTTAAATTAAGATATTTTCAAAAACAAAACATTTTTGTCAACGTATTTTTGTGTAATGGATGAAAACGTTGGTCCTTATAGAAGTCAAACGGAGAATAGTACATTTTACAAAATCGGGAAGGTATTTGATAAAATAAGGAAGAGGCAGGGCCCAAGAATAAAGGTGCCTTCGTTAGAGCGATATAAAAAATCCCGCTAAGTAAGATTTTAAAGACGTCATACAAACGGTTTCCGATAATTTGAGTGAAAACATTCGACGTCGTCAAGAAACTCGTTCCAGCCAATGACAAGCAAGCTTCATTTCCTCATTTGAATTTCTTTAGATTCTATTTTAGCCACTTTAAAAATTCGCTTTACCTAATGCTTATCTTAAAAATCCAAATGAGAACTCCAAAAATCTCGAAATTCTTTAGCATGTTATAATTTGAAAGGAAACGCGATAAAACACTGCATTTTCTTAACAAATGATAAAATGCCCGGTTTTAACCTTTCGTTGATTTTATATTTCACAGCGTCATATTTAAGGTAACTGCGGTCACATAGAGGGTCATTTTAGGTCCAAATTTTAAAAAGTATTAAAATCTTGCCTAATGCGATAAAATTGAACTTTGAAATATCCGCTTTCATATGTCAGCTATGAAAAGGGATTTCATATTGTAGAAATGACGTCATGACGTCATCAAGAAGCGACCCCTTTTTTAGGGACCGAATTCAGTAATTGTCCATTTTTTCCGGAAATGGTTACTGTAAACGGGATAATTTTGGCGGTGGTTTTATTTTGGCTATATTGGCGGTCAAGCTAAAATGCGCCAAAATTAATCCACCGCCAATATTTGTCATTAATATGATTGTGTTAAATGAGAAATTTCTTTATGGTGGATATGAAATCTATACATTTTAGTCAATTTTAATTTAATTTATATCAAAGATATGCAGACCATACTTATTCAACTTGGAATAAGAAAATCAGCTGACAACGTTCGCTTGTCGACGGGTAAGAGCAATACGATTTTAAATGCCTATAAATTATAGGCACTCACAAAAGTATTGCACTAATGCATCAATTTCAAGATTCCAGAACCAAGTCGGTTGATACATTGTTACGAAATCACCGAGAAAAAGTGTGAAAAACTTAACACGCATTATAAAAGGTGTGAAAACAAAACCATTGTTAAGTATGTAGAAAGTTGACGTTACTCTAGAAATTGCCTGTCTTTTACTTACGTTGTTTAGAACGACGAAAAATGGAATATAGATAAAGCGTTGAATTATGGCGTTAAAGTAAGATGCGCCAAAATAAATCAACGCCAATAAATCGTAATCGAAAAACCGCCAAATGTGGACACCGCCAATATAAAGCCGTTTACAGTAACCGATTTTTATTCTGAAACACCGTTTGCTTAGTATAAAGGTCTAGGGGAACTAATTCATTTCCAACCACTCTGGTAGAAAACTTTAGGGAAACTCCGGTCCATATACTAAAATGTTGAAGGTGATCTCTGATTGGTCAATATTATTGAAATTCAAAATTGTTTGAATATTTTTCAGCGATTATAATCTGTTGATGAAATACAATCGAAAAATTAAAGAGTTTAAACTTTTTTCCCGGTCCAATAGTTATTTATAAACATGGGTATATTTGTTTGAGGGGCCGGTAAAAACCGCTTCGCGGTAAGGGTCATCTCAAAAATGGCCCAAAAAGTCGTAGAGAAAAGGGATCATGCCATACTAAATTTCAATTCATTTCATGCGCAAATGAACGGGCCTCAATTTAAGACAGGTTTGAACACTCTCGCATTCTCTTGGACTGAGCTATGACCGGAAAGGTTATAATGGCCGATAACGGAAAATGAATTAGTTCCCTTAGACCTAAATGGTAAATATGCAAATAAGTGCATGTTCTCTTATTAATGGTCTTGTAAGAGTTACTTCGTCCGCTTAGAGTTTTTATTTTAGGTCACTTAATCACCAAATATCGAGAAAAATATTCTTTAAATGATATGTCAAGCTAAAAGGGCCAATTCGGTATTCATTTAGTGCTTTTTGACAGTAAAAACACCACGCTCGCGGGACAATAGCACCCATTTCTTGCATTTTTTAGTCATTGAATGTGTGTCAGTGCCTTGCATTCTTTGCATGTATATAATGCAAAATAGTTTTCTTTTAGTTTGACGGTCGATTTTTGTACCCGGAAGTAATTAGGACTATTACGTAATAAGATAAACTTAATCTTGGGCCGTCTTTAAAAGGAAAAATCTACTCCACTGGTTCGTCGTAACTTGATATTGATTGGATATTTTTAAGTCACAAACAACAAAAATTTATTTTAAGGGTAGAACTAAAGAAAACCGAACAAAATCCGGTCTAATTTAACACTTTTTGACAGAAACATTGGAAAAAAATTAACATTTTTGACAAAAAGTATATGAAAAAATAAAATTTCAACAAAAGATAAGGGTTAATTTTACAAATAAATCCGTGTTGAATTATATCGGATTTGCAAAATATGCGCTTTAAGTATTCATTGAAACAAAATAATAAACAATAGTGAAAAGAGAATGGTATTTTTGGAATATTTTAGTTAATTTCGGCTTTTTTGCCGGGGGGGGGGGGGGGGGGGTCAACCAAGTTGATGTTTGCCTGACTGGAGTGAAAGATAAGCGCTAATTTTCAAAAACTACTCAACCAATTGCATTTTTTTTTCTTAAATGTGGCAAACAACATTTTTTTATGTTATTATATTCTTAATTTGGATTAGTTATACTGTAAAAATATATCATTGGCCCCAAAACAAGAGAAAACAAGATTTTTTTGGACAAAAAGATAAGGGTTTTTTGATAACAATTTGCAACCGAAAACAAACATTTTGCGCGAGGTGTCTCAAAATAGTGAAATGCACTCTGGAAAACATTATCATGTAAAGAAAACACAGTTTGAATGTTATGGGGTTATCTCCGGCGCGTTTTAACCGCTCAGAGAGATAGCTTTTTAACTTTAACAGGGTTAAGGGAGTTCGTTGATTTTTCAAAACCTATTGGACCGATTTCTTTTATTTTTTGCATGGTTATCAGGCATATGCTTGTGTAATATTCCATGTGTTACATTGAGGAATTAGCTGATAAACAAACACCGTGTAGGCTGAAAAAGGCGAAAACTCGTAAATTTCTTATGAAAGATAAGGGTTACGACAAAAGAAAATCCATGAAAAATAGAAAATGACAATTTTCACCCGCAAAACACCATTAAATGCATTGCAAAGAAGATATTTAATTAAACTGTGATGAAAAAGTACTTCTAAATAGAAAACAACCTTCAGTTTTTGTGTATAGAAAACTCACGTTTTTCAAAGAACAAATTTTCGCTTGGGACTATATTTGATGTGAATTTTTCCCCGACCGGGTTAAGGGTAACGACCATTACTCATTAACTATAACTCGTAAGCGCCTGAAATTTTCAGATTTAATCCAAAAAAGGTAATTGTACGTAAATATGTGCAATTTTTATATTTCATTGGCAAAAAAATTCTTCTTTAGGTCTAGGGGAACTAATTCATTTCCAACCACTCTGGTAGAAAACTTTAGGGAAACTCCGGTCCATATACTCAAATGTTGAAGGTGATCTCTGATTGGTCAATATTATTGAAATTCAAAATTGTTTGAATATTTTTCAGCGATTATAATCTGTTGATGAAATACAATCGAAAAATTAAAGAGTTTAAACTTTTTTCCCGGTCCAATAGTTATTTATAAACATGAGTATATTTGTTTGAGGGGCCGGTAAAAACCGCTTCGCGGTAAGGGTCATCTCAAAAATGGCCCAAAAAGTCGTAGAGAAAAGGGATCATGCCATACTAAATTTCAATTCATTTCATGCGCAAATGAACGGGCCTCAATTTAAGACAGGTTTGAACACTCTCGCATTCTCTTGGACTGAGCTATGACCGGAAAGGTTATAATGGCCGATAACGGAAAATGAATTAGTTCCCTTAGACCTAAATGGTAAATATGCAAATAAGTGCATGTTCTCTTATTAATGGTCTTGTAAGAGTTACTTCGTCCGCTTAGAGTTTTTATTTTAGGTCACTTAATCACCAAATATCGAGAAAAATATTCTTTAAATGATATGTCAAGCTAAAAGGGCCAATTCGGTATTCATTTAGTGCTTTTTGACAGTAAAAACACCACGCTCGCGGGACAATAGCACCCATTTCTTGCATTTTTTAGTCATTGAATGTGTGTCAGTGCCTTGCATTCTTTGCATGTATATAATGCAAAATAGTTTTCTTTTAGTTTGACGGTCGATTTTTGTACCCGGAAGTAATTAGGACTATTACGTAATAAGATAAACTTAATCTTGGGCCGTCTTTAAAAGGAAAAATCTACTCCACTGGTTCGTCGTAACTTGATATTGATTGGATATTTTTAAGTCACAAACAACAAAAATTTATTTTAAGGGTAGAACTAAAGAAAACCGAACAAAATCCGGTCTAATTTAACACTTTTTGACAGAAACATTGGAAAAAAATTAACATTTTTGACAAAAAGTATATGAAAAAATAAAATTTCAACAAAAGATAAGGGTTAATTTTACAAATAAATCCGTGTTGAATTATATCGGATTTGCAAAATATGCGCTTTAAGTATTCATTGAAACAAAATAATAAACAATAGTGAAAAGAGAATGGTATTTTTGGAATATTTTAGTTAATTTCGGCTTTTTTGCCGGGGGGGGGGGGGGGTCAACCAAGTTGATGTTTGCCTGACTGGAGTGAAAGATAAGCGCTAATTTTCAAAAACTACTCAACCAATTGCATTTTTTTTTCTTAAATGTGGCAAACAACATTTTTTTATGTTATTATATTCTTAATTTGGATTAGTTATACTGTAAAAATATATCATTGGCCCCAAAACAAGAGAAAACAAGATTTTTTTGGACAAAAAGATAAGGGTTTTTTGATAACAATTTGCAACCGAAAACAAACATTTTGCGCGAGGTGTCTCAAAATAGTGAAATGCACTCTGGAAAACATTATCATGTAAAGAAAACACAGTTTGAATGTTATGGGGTTATCTCCGGCGCGTTTTAACCGCTCAGAGAGATAGCTTTTTAACTTTAACAGGGTTAAGGGAGTTCGTTGATTTTTCAAAACCTATTGGACCGATTTCTTTTATTTTTTGCATGGTTATCAGGCATATGCTTGTGTAATATTCCATGTGTTACATTGAGGAATTAGCTGATAAACAAACACCGTGTAGGCTGAAAAAGGCGAAAACTCGTAAATTTCTTATGAAAGATAAGGGTTACGACAAAAGAAAATCCATGAAAAATAGAAAATGACAATTTTCACCCGCAAAACACCATTAAATGCATTGCAAAGAAGATATTTAATTAAACTGTGATGAAAAAGTACTTCTAAATAGAAAACAACCTTCAGTTTTTGTGTATAGAAAACTCACGTTTTTCAAAGAACAAATTTTCGCTTGGGACTATATTTGATGTGAATTTTTCCCCGACCGGGTTAAGGGTAACGACCATTACTCATTAACTATAACTCGTAAGCGCCTGAAATTTTCAGATTTAATCCAAAAAAGGTAATTGTACGTAAATATGTGCAATTTTTATATTTCATTGGCAAAAAAATTCTTCTTTAGGTCTAGGGGAACTAATTCATTTCCAACCACTCTGGTAGAAAACTTTAGGGAAACTCCGGTCCATATACTCAAATGTTGAAGGTGATCTCTGATTGGTCAATATTATTGAAATTCAAAATTGTTTGAATATTTTTCAGCGATTATAATCTGTTGATGAAATACAATCGAAAAATTAAAGAGTTTAAACTTTTTTCCCGGTCCAATAGTTATTTATAAACATGAGTATATTTGTTTGAGGGGCCGGTAAAAACCGCTTCGCGGTAAGGGTCATCTCAAAAATGGCCCAAAAAGTCGTAGAGAAAAGGGATCATGCCATACTAAATTTCAATTCATTTCATGCGCAAATGAACGGGCCTCAATTTAAGACAGGTTTGAACACTCTCGCATTCTCTTGGACTGAGCTATGACCGGAAAGGTTATAATGGCCGATAACGGAAAATGAATTAGTTCCCTTAGACCTAAATGGTAAATATGCAAATAAGTGCATGTTCTCTTATTAATGGTCTTGTAAGAGTTACTTCGTCCGCTTAGAGTTTTTATTTTAGGTCACTTAATCACCAAATATCGAGAAAAATATTCTTTAAATGATATGTCAAGCTAAAAGGGCCAATTCGGTATTCATTTAGTGCTTTTTGACAGTAAAAACACCACGCTCGCGGGACAATAGCACCCATTTCTTGCATTTTTTAGTCATTGAATGTGTGTCAGTGCCTTGCATTCTTTGCATGTATATAATGCAAAATAGTTTTCTTTTAGTTTGACGGTCGATTTTTGTACCCGGAAGTAATTAGGACTATTACGTAATAAGATAAACTTAATCTTGGGCCGTCTTTAAAAGGAAAAATCTACTCCACTGGTTCGTCGTAACTTGATATTGATTGGATATTTTTAAGTCACAAACAACAAAAATTTATTTTAAGGGTAGAACTAAAGAAAACCGAACAAAATCCGGTCTAATTTAACACTTTTTGACAGAAACATTGGAAAAAAATTAACATTTTTGACAAAAAGTATATGAAAAAATAAAATTTCAACAAAAGATAAGGGTTAATTTTACAAATAAATCCGTGTTGAATTATATCGGATTTGCAAAATATGCGCTTTAAGTATTCATTGAAACAAAATAATAAACAATAGTGAAAAGAGAATGGTATTTTTGGAATATTTTAGTTAATTTCGGCTTTTTTGCCGGGGGGGGGGGGGGTCAACCAAGTTGATGTTTGCCTGACTGGAGTGAAAGATAAGCGCTAATTTTCAAAAACTACTCAACCAATTGCATTTTTTTTTCTTAAATGTGGCAAACAACATTTTTTTATGTTATTATATTCTTAATTTGGATTAGTTATACTGTAAAAATATATCATTGGCCCCAAAACAAGAGAAAACAAGATTTTTTTGGACAAAAAGATAAGGGTTTTTTGATAACAATTTGCAACCGAAAACAAACATTTTGCGCGAGGTGTCTCAAAATAGTGAAATGCACTCTGGAAAACATTATCATGTAAAGAAAACACAGTTTGAATGTTATGGGGTTATCTCCGGCGCGTTTTAACCGCTCAGAGAGATAGCTTTTTAACTTTAACAGGGTTAAGGGAGTTCGTTGATTTTTCAAAACCTATTGGACCGATTTCTTTTATTTTTTGCATGGTTATCAGGCATATGCTTGTGTAATATTCCATGTGTTACATTGAGGAATTAGCTGATAAACAAACACCGTGTAGGCTGAAAAAGGCGAAAACTCGTAAATTTCTTATGAAAGATAAGGGTTACGACAAAAGAAAATCCATGAAAAATAGAAAATGACAATTTTCACCCGCAAAACACCATTAAATGCATTGCAAAGAAGATATTTAATTAAACTGTGATGAAAAAGTACTTCTAAATAGAAAACAACCTTCAGTTTTTGTGTATAGAAAACTCACGTTTTTCAAAGAACAAATTTTCGCTTGGGACTATATTTGATGTGAATTTTTCCCCGACCGGGTTAAGGGTAACGACCATTACTCATTAACTATAACTCGTAAGCGCCTGAAATTTTCAGATTTAATCCAAAAAAGGTAATTGTACGTAAATATGTGCAATTTTTATATTTCATTGGCAAAAAAATTCTTCTTTAGGTCTAGGGGAACTAATTCATTTCCAACCACTCTGGTAGAAAACTTTAGGGAAACTCCGGTCCATATACTCAAATGTTGAAGGTGATCTCTGATTGGTCAATATTATTGAAATTCAAAATTGTTTGAATATTTTTCAGCGATTATAATCTGTTGATGAAATACAATCGAAAAATTAAAGAGTTTAAACTTTTTTCCCGGTCCAATAGTTATTTATAAACATGAGTATATTTGTTTGAGGGGCCGGTAAAAACCGCTTCGCGGTAAGGGTCATCTCAAAAATGGCCCAAAAAGTCGTAGAGAAAAGGGATCATGCCATACTAAATTTCAATTCATTTCATGCGCAAATGAACGGGCCTCAATTTAAGACAGGTTTGAACACTCTCGCATTCTCTTGGACTGAGCTATGACCGGAAAGGTTATAATGGCCGATAACGGAAAATGAATTAGTTCCCTTAGACCATAAGAACGTCTGGTGTTTTATTTTTATTGATATGAAAATATAAGTGAAAGACATACAATAAGGTGAAACGTATTATATGCAAATGCCTTATGCGTTGCTTTTTACCTCACCTGAGCACAAAGTGCTCAAGTGAGCTATTGTGATCACCTTTTGTCCGGCGTCCGTCCGTCGTCCGTCAACAATTTCTTTAAACGACATCTCCTCCTAAACTACTGGGCCAATTTACATCCAAAATTTACAGAAATGTTTCCTAGGTGGTCCCCTTCCAGAATTGAAACCGGTGAAAAACTCTGGTTGCTATGGCAACCAAAGTTGAAAATTTAAGAAAATATTTAAAATTCTTCTTTAGAACAAGCAGTCCTACAGCCTTGAAATTTGGCATGGCTGATCAGCTCATAGTCCTGAATAGCTAAAATCATATCTGTTGGGTCACCAGGTGCGGAGCACTTGGGGGGAGGGGGGGTTCTTTGGGTTAATTTTGTAATCTTTAACCTTCTTCTTCTTCTGAACCAGGAGACCGACAGATTTGAATAATGTCATGGATGATCAGCATATGACCCTTTATATAAATAGCTAAAATTATGACTGTAAATTCATCAGGTGCGGAGCACCAGGGGGGAGAGGGTAGTACTTTTGTGAAAATTTTGTAATCTTTAACCTTCTTCTTCTTCTGACCCACAAGCCCTACAGACTTGAATATTGGCATGGAGGATCAGCTCATAGACCTTAATGAAAATAGCTAAAATCATGACTGTAATGCCATCAGGTGCGGAAACCAGGGGGTAGTACTTTTGTGAAAATTTTGTAACTTTAATCTCTTCTTCTAATGAACCAGGTGCCCTACAGACTTCAATATTGGCATGGATGATAAGCATATGGATCTAAAATAAAAAAGCTAAAATCATGAATGTAGGGCCACCAGATGCGGAGCATTAGGGGGAAGGGGATAGTACTTTGGATCAATTTTGAAAACTTTAACCTTATTCTTCTCCTGGATCTGGAACCCTACAAACTTGAAAATTGTCTTGGGTGATCAATATATTGACATTAATAAAAATAGCTTAAATCATGACTGTAGGGTCACCAGGTGCTGAGTGTCTTGGGGAGGGGGTAGTACTTTGGATCATTTTTGAAATCTTTAAACTTCTTCTAATGAACCAGGAGTCCTACAGACTTGAAAATTGGTATGGATGATCAACATATGGACATTAATTGAATAAGCTAAAATGTTGACTGTAGATTCACCAGGTGCAGAGCATCTTGGGGGAGGGGGGAGTGCTTTGTTGAGAATTTTGAATCTCTACAACCTTTATATTTGACATGGATTGATCAACTCATTAAAGAAAACTTTAAAAGTCTCAGACCCAGCCTATATATCTGGCATAGATTAGCTGATCACAAACCTTTTGAGAAAAAATCTTAAATAAATAATGACCAAGGGCAGGAGCAGAGGGGGGGGGGGGGGGGGAGATTATTTCAAATGTTATCTGATTGAAAAAGTGAAAATCTCTTTTTCTGTGGTTGCATGGACATACCTAGGTAATGAAGCTTTTTTCTCAGGTGAGATACCCAGGGCCAACGGCCCTCTTGTTTCGAGTAGAGTCACTGAAAATATTGGCTTTTTTCTCTAACATTTGTCCGGTGACCTTTGCTGAAATTTAGATATGTGTCTGCCAAACCATTCCACCGAAGATTTTTTAATTAAAAGGCATGTGTCTTCGAGTTTGTTTGTTTTTTTTTTTTTTTTTTTTTGTAAAATTCGATTCCGCGCACATATTGCAAATCAAGGATATTTCAACGTTGCGTCAAATGTTACAAAAAAGCTGTCCTTTTAAACGAATGAAAAATATTTATTATTCTTTTTTTTCTCTCTCTCTCTCAAAAGTGCATTCAGTCTCAAAACTTCTGAAGTCTATATTTTACAATAAACCTTAATTTCAAATATTCAAGATGCGTTATTGCATGAAAATTTGAGTCAAATAAGCACAGTAACGTAGGTTTTGGTGCGACGTCGACTTCGACCATAAATATTGCAACAACTTCACAAAATAGAAATTTATGAAAAATTTAACCCGAGCACATATCATTTTTATTTGATAAATGTGAAGGTTGTTCATTTCGCTACAGAATAACAAGAAATCAGTATAGGTCACCGAACAAAATTTTGCTAATGTCCACACTTCAAAGATGAATCGCAGCAATTATTATGAGATTTTAAGAAAGTCTAAAATTCGACTATGTTATCTGTCCGCAGTTACATTAAATACAAATGATTGTGACGTTATGTAATTCCACGTGCTAAATGATGCTCTTTATGGTTGCGCCTTTATTTATCCCGAGGTCTATTTCGTAGAATTCCCAAAGATTCCCGATTGAAGGAACCCAAGTCGGAAGGATCGACGGGCAGCCAGACGAAATGATAAATATTAGAAATATTATAGGGTTAATTCACATTTTTGAGTGCGTTAAGTGCAGAGACTCGAAAAATTATCTACCACTCGGACGTTAAAACGTTTTTGAGGCTCTCTTCAAAATGTTAAAGCAAGAAAAAACTTAAATGGACGCTATTACTGCATAAAAAGAAATACTATAGTATTTATTTATCAGAAAAAAATCAAAGAAATTATGTGGATCGCTTTAAAACTTGTTCTGACACCAAAAGTGTGTCTGAAAAATTGCTTTATGCATTGCGACGTCACTTTTGTTTATACCGACGATGCTTGGTAAATTTATGACGTCACAAAATCTAACGCGGGGAAAAAAGATAAACGTCTTTACTTATGCTCTATATTAATATTATACATAGAAACTGTTAAAGTGTATAGGCCTAGACTGAGGATATATGTACTGCCGAACTAAAGTTAAGGGCCGGCCTCTTATTTTTATAGCTTTGGTCGGAAGTTTAATGCCAAACCAAGAAAGAAAATAAATAAGACAAAATTATGGTTTTTTTTTTCTGATGCTTTACCATCTGCTGCAATAGACTGACATTGTTTTGCAAACACTGGAGTCGAGCTTTAGTGCTCATAGGGCCCTTTAAAAGATGGCGCAACCAGAAAATATCCGTTGAAAGGTTTTCGAATGTAGCTGTAGAATCAGTACTGTTGGAGATTTTTAGCATTTTACACGAGCCAAAGATGATTAAACTGAACTGATCGGGGCTTCTGTTCGACATGCTTCAAATGACCGAACTGAGAACATGAGATGGGGAGTGGACTCTGAGATGGCATAAACACGTTTGTCCAGACAGAAAACTGTCCAGGCGACTTAACTTCAATCTGTCCTTCAATGGCGGTATGAACGTTTTCAAACTACTGGTACACCTGATAAGCTATTCCTGTCTGGCGGTCTAGATATACAGATCGAAGGGTCCTTCTCTGCCGTCAACTCTAGGCTCTATCATTATCAGACAATCTAAGGAGCGCTACCATCATCACCATAGGTTGCATGACTGAGACCTGTTTCCTGCAATAGGTGGGTCTGCATCCAAGGACGACTGATATTCAAAATCACACCAATCGGCATCAAAACAACTTTTAGATCTACACTCCTGTGCCAAATTATTGTCCACAAACATGGCCGCCAACGCTTCAACTGGAATCTTAACTAAAACTTTAAATGAACATTAAACTTGAAGCAAACTCAGACTTACTTGATATTTTCAGTACTTCGTTATACATCCATTGGCTCTCAAAATTGATCTCATTCGTCGGGCTAGACTCATGTGAAGTAACTTTATATAGGTTGGAGTGAGGGACTGCCAGATGGTCATAATGATGTCTATCAAGTCTTACTTTGATTTAATCATAGTTACCCTTTTTTGTAGTTTGATTTTTAACGGTCTCCATACATTTTCAATTATATTAATATCAGGGGATTGAGGGGACCAGGTCATAGTAGGGATATTGTTGTCTTTTTTCCGTTTTGATGTTTCACGGGAGGTGTGTATTGTAGCATTGTCCTCTTGAAGAATATACTGTCTTCCTGCAGGAAGTTTAGCTAATACAGGCCAAATTTGACTGCCGGGTACTTCAATATATTTTCATGAATTTATATTGCCTTCAAAAGCTGTTACAGTTAACAACATCGTGAAATTGACATGGTGAATGATTTTGGAATGATTTAGGAATGAAATTGAATGAGTGTGAGGAGCGAGTTTTGAGTGAATTTAATGGGAGGTAATCCTATATTGCAAATTTTGTTCGGGATGAACAAAATTTGCGATATTGATTACCTCCCTTTAATAAAAAAGCGCATACAAGTTCTGTGCACAGCTTCAAATTTCTTCAAGAACCTATGAGGCGCTTACTATTTGAATTATGTCAGTGAAATCGCGTTTTTTCTCTGTCAAAATTCATTTTGAATGATGTTGTTAATTCTATATTTTTCAATAGGTTTGATCGTTTTTGAATGGTTTGAGTGAGTGTTTGGAATGAATGATTGGAGCGCTGAGTGATCGATTTAGAATGGTTTAGATTGAGGTGAATGTCAATTTCACGATGTAACTAACTGTAACATCCCCACACCATCGTTAGTTATAAAGCCCCAAAACATGACTCTGAACACTGTCACTGACTTGAGTGCGTACACACCTAAACATCTTGGCTGCCATTTCTCCTCATTTTTCCTCCACACAAACACACGTTTATTTCTACCTATGACCACCCGAGTTTCACCAGAAAAAATAATATTGGCCCTATCTCTTTAAACTGACCAGTGAAAATGGGATCTGCTGAATGCCCGTATCTTTAACCTGTTCCTAACTGCAATGGTAGTTGCCTTCTTAACAATCCTCCTATAGTAGCCATTTTCATGTATATATAATACATACTTAGTGTTTTGTATGAGAAAAAATATCTAACGAGGTTGGGAGAATTGAAAATTGTCGAGGCTCTGCCGAGACAATTATCAATTTTCACATCCGAGTTAGATATTTTTTTTCATACAATACACTAAGTACGTATTATATTTATCTTATAACCTCTTTTTGTCTTCTTTTCGTCGATGTTTCTAACAGAAATGCAAGTTACTAAAAATAACCGCATTATATCATTGTTCTAAAAATAACTATGTGATATCATAAAAAATATCATACGGGATGTTATCACACGGATATTTGTATAGTTATAAGATAAAATCGCCTCTGTATTGTTCTCCTAGATAGCTTTTGGGGTGTATTTTCATTGAAGGAGGAAGTTAACTCTGATAGTGTCTTTCTTCTTTTTACTTTCACCACATTCAAAAGGAGTCTATCAGTCCTATCACTTGACTTGCGTTTTCTGCCACACTTTCCCCTTCGCCCACTTTCTTTGAAATTTTAAATGTTTTCCTTTTGTTGCAGTCTTTTTAAAAATTTACACACAGTAAACCTACTTGTTTGCATTAACCTTGCTATTTCAGAATTACTTTTACCATCTTTGTTGAAACAAACAATCATTTCTTTTTGAGCTGGTGTCAAATCTTAAGCTCTTAACCCCATTTTGACTGCAGACGAAATTTTACATGTAAACAATAGATTTACTTCCCTTGAACTTTAAAATAGGTGTACCTTACATTTTAACCCTTGAAAGATGTCCTATCAATTAAGTAGGACTATTTAAATGCAAGAAAATGGTTATAGAATTTTCCATCGCTGAAAAAACATCCTGACGTCGGCCATGTTTGTGGACAATAAATTGGCACATGGGTGTATTTACCTAATGAAATTCATTTGAGATCAAATGAAGTCACCACAAACGAGATAAATCTGCTTTTCTTTTTTATTTATACATACATATATATACATATATACAAAGAGTTTAGATTTACAAAAGAAATTGAAGACATTTTCTTTTAAAGCCTAAAATGGGGTAAAATTACCCGAGTCTTCACAAACACCGTTACTAATTTCGCTTCATATTTGTGGCCCTTCATACCCCAAAAGTGACCTGACCTTCTATTGCGAAAAAGGCCGACACTCTCCACTTTGCGTGAACCACGCAGACAGACCATGGTCGAGTGTTTTCATATTTGTTAAATGTCTAAAGGTTGACCTCTCAATTTAAAAAAGAAACAAAATCATTAAGAAAGCATTCCATCCCGCGCGTTCAAACCAGCCTTGCGTTCACTGGTATGACAAGACGGTGCGAACTGTTTGCAAAAAATATACCCTGCTTTGCGCGTGCACTTGTATGCTTAGCGGGGCTTAATTTAGAAACAGCTTGTCCCGTTCTACTATCCTGAATGCAAGGCCGAATTGGCACGTTCCACATTGCCCAGATGACCCCTTTACATGTCCTGGGCATCATTTCAAATTTTAGGTGTATAAAACATCTCTTCATTTTTTTTCTGTTAGAACAACCACAATCGCGTTCAGGGTGCGAAAACATTTTGGATCGTTTGAGAATGGTACCCCGTTTTGCTCTAAAGTACACTAGCAAAGCGGATAACCGTGTCTTAAAAGTTTCGCGAATGTTTTCATCTTGATCAGCCCTGCGTTAAGGATCACAAAACGGTGCAAACAGTTTTCCAATTATACCCCGCTTTGCACGCAAGCACACGTGCAAAGCCGGGTAAAATTGGAAAATTGTTTGCACCGTTCTGGTATCCTGAACGCAGGGTAGCTTTTACTGATAAGTCAAATAAATTCTATTATCTCAAAAAATGCTGATATCTATGGTGTAAACGTAACTAAAGAGAGAGAAAGAAAAATAACCGACCAATCTTCTTTTTTTGCAATGTTAGCATAAAAAGATCATAGACACTACACGCAATACAATAAACATAACACATAAATTATATACTTCTGGCCCATCACGCAATGAAGAACTAGTGTACAGTTAATAACACTAAACATCGATCAAAAAAACATTCAAAATCAGTTACTCAGCTCTACAATCATTCTTTCCAAACACTCACTCAAATAACTAAAAAATATCTTCGAAATAGTTTGAAAAAAAAAACCGCTTCGATTTTATTCAAATGATAAGTATGTCAATCAAATCAGTGAATTAATTGCATGATTTATTGACTGGCTTTAATTTGATTTTTAAGCTTCTATTTTGTCCGTGCAAATGTAAATCAGAAATGAACGCATATATTTTAAAATGGGGGGGGGGGGGTCACTTATTTCGTCGATCATATTGTATAATTTATCCCCCACCCCTTAAAAAAACTCGCTCACCACACCCATTCAACCCCCTTCTGCAATCATTCGAAATCCAAGAAATATGTACATCATTTATCTATAGCTCTAGATTGAGAATGGCTTGGAATGGGCTAAGTGTCAATTTCTTTTTTTTTTCTAGCGGTATAACAACTAGTTAACCTAGGCTTGGTCAATATTCTTTTGAATATTTATTAATGAATTAACAGGATAGTACCTTTTAGCGTGATGGGTCACAATTTAAAATAGCACAATTGAAAGATGCATGCCGTGTATCAATGCCAACGCTAGGCTTTTGTATTGCCTTAAAGTTAGTTTGAATCGCATTATGATTTATGAACAGGTATTTTTGTTTAACAAATGTATTTTATTATGATTACTTTTTGAATTTGTCGATTTGATTGAAAGTATATTTATAATACATTAGCTATACCGTTGCTAGGAATTGAAATCAAGATGTGTATTTTCTAACAAACACAAATTTAAAAATACTAATTGCGCTCTCTTTGCAATTTGATTTTATAGATAACAAAATGACTTGAGCTTATTCCTTTTGATTACTTTCATCTTAATACATGCAAAATCTAGCTTTCTATCATCAATACTACAAACTCAAGCGCAGTATTATCTTTTTTTTTTTGCATATCGACAATTAACATCAAGAAATATCAAATGTAAATATCACCAGTTAACAGTATTCATTTGGCAATATAAGATCACTAGAAACGTACAATCTACAGGCTTTCATTAAATGTACAATTGCTTCCAATTCTTTCCAATTTCACTTTACGTCAAGTATAATCGCACAGCACAGAATTATTGCTAAACAAATTAAAATCATATTCTCATTGGCAATGTTATGATACCGGCATATTTACAAATTAAAGAGGTATCTACGACGAATCCGATTCCCCGAATGAATCTTCTGTATCATATCGGACCCTTTTAGCAGGATATTCTTCGTCAAAACTGTGCTCTCGTTCAGATTTCAAACTTTGTTGCCAGAACGTTTGTCCGGAATGGTCCAATCCCTTTACCGGATGTTGATAGTGGCCATTTTGAGTAACCGGAACACCCTGGAACGCGTTGTTGAAAGCATGATGGGATACAGCCGGATACGTTTGGCTGATCTCGGAGTTTTCTGTTGCCTGGAATGGTGCACCATAAGGATACTGAAGGGACGGGCTAATCTGTGGCCGATTGGGGTTCACTGGATAGTCACCATTCTGATAGTAAGCACCAGGATCTTCTGCGATTGGATGCTCCATTTTGACCTCGTTGCTGGGTAGATACGGCATGTATCCATTTTTTTGAGGGAATGGCTGCTGGCCATACATATAGCCTGGAAAACCTGGCTGAGAGTTAGGATAGATACCTGGATATATCCTGTTGACAGAGTTATTCCTGAAAATTTTGAAGGGTATGACTTTAGTTAAGTTAGCAAAGAGGAGGAGCCAGTAACACCACGTGACCTCAAGTATACCGTTGTTATTAATTATTTGTTTCTTTGAACAGGGTTTAACCCTCACTGCCACTAGGTTGACAAAGCGGCACTAACTGTTTGCAAAATTGTGAAATTGACAAAGTGAATGATCTCGAAACGATTTTGAACGAAATTGAATGAGTGCGATGAATGAGTTTTGAGTGAATTTGGTTCAAGATGAACAAAATTAGCGATATTTAATACCCCCTTTTAAAAAGATATGTATGATTTCTACATATAGCTTCCTACTTTTTCAAGAACCAATCAAATGCTTATAATTTAAATGATGTCAGTTTAATCTAGATTTCTACTAGCTAGATTTGTTTAAATGTAGATGTTGATCTTATCTTTTTTTGGGCCGTTTAATGGTTATTGGTTTGAGTGATTGTTTGGAATGAATGCAAAAAGCGTTGTGTGAGCGATTTAGAATGGTTTTGATTGAGATGAATGTCAGTTCACTAAAAGGATATGTGCCGCCGCTGACAAACGATAAATTTATATCTATCTTTTGGTGCAAGGGAATCAAACAGGCTGCTTGAACTGTATTTTCATTCTAAACGTATATAAAGCATGATTTAAAAGGATGGTAAAAAAAAAAAATTCATGACAATAATTTTGATAATGTAGAAGGGCTTACCCGTCAGTATCTCTGAATCCCTTAGCAAATGGATTGTTGTCGATCTTTAGTTGAGTAATCTGAAAATATAGGTAATTTGATAAAGAAATTGCGAACACACTTATATAATATAATTTTTAAGTCGTGTCCATTTATATTCATGCATTCTGATTGGCTGAAAAATTGTTTTAAATTTTCAATAATACCATTTTGAGTGCGCATTTATTTTGTAAGCTACCACAAAAAGTAGTCCCGCAAGAAATCTAATATTATTTGCAAATCTTTAAATTTATTGCTTGATGATATTAAATTATGAGATATGAAGAGGGTATTTGTTGATTTCATAGAGGAATGAATTTGAAAACCTTATCACACTCGTGTATGAATCCGCTTCGCGTATTCATACAGTGTAATTAGATTTTTAATTTCATATCTCAATGAAATCAACAAAAATTCTCTTCATCTCTTAAAATTGTTTATAAAAGTCATCATTATATTTTAATAGATTGATTGACAGAAGCATACGAATAGGGACAACTTTGTGGTGCGATAGGTACCGGGTCTGGCTAAACAGCATAGACTTGAAGACTTTGCAAGGGATAGAGTATTACCCTGTCAAAGAAGCTGAGCGTTTCCTAGTCTATTACGGTACATATATTTTAGTAATGCGAACCTTTGTAAATTTGTGATGGACTCAATCGTCTTATTAGAATATCTATTCAACGGAGATCGTACATTGTCCTTTTTCGAGCTAAAAATTAAACCACTTACATCTGTATTTTGATAGGCTGTTACTGTAATAAACTGTGTTTCGGCAAAGAAGTGTGTTTGCAGTGTCTTTGGGTCTCCTGTGTTGAACGCTCCAACCTCGATGACATTGATCCTTGGCTGATATTTGTGCATGGAGTTTACCACAATCTGAAAAAAGATACCGAAAGCTAATTAAAATGATCTTTAACAGAGAAAATTAATTGTTATTTGTCTTATCAACTGTGCAACCATTCAAAATCTTCGTTATGGAAACTTATACGAATGGCGTCACTTCCGTTTTTCCTAGGAGGATTGATTGCTCGACAAATCTAGCGAAACGCTCAAATTTGGATTTTCTTCGCGGCATTTGATGTGGGTATCTTTTGTTTGATATGCTGTTGAACCTTTCAAAATATCCAGAACCTCAAAATAAACGTGCATTGGAAATATTACGGTTTTTTAATAAACTGCAGGCCTACCAACAACGACCAGTCTAAACGAAGCGAATGGTGGAGAATTAAAGGATTTCTAGGAACCCGTTTCCGTCCTTTATAAAGCTTTGCTTAATAATGGCCATTTATACAATGCTTGAGCAAAAATGACTTTCAAAAGATGGTAACATGACTCGCCTCTATTTTAGAATGTTATTTGCCAGATAAACGTATATATCGTGGACATGAGACAAAAAGCAATTACTTTGTGGGCGCCTAAACTACAGCTTGTCTTAGAAGAGGTATGAAAGTATATCGTTGAAGATGACGGAGGTCGATAGTCAGGTGAGTGATTTGATTGGCTGATTCGATTTTTACTGACAGCCGTGATTGGTTGATTGCTTGGTATATCGATTGGGGTCAAGGCAAAACAGTTGTTAAAGGTATTGGACCTGTAATAGTTTCGCAACATTTCGGAACTCATGACATTTAAAAATGTTGACCGAGTTTTCCTAATGAATCATTAGGAAACCTCGGTTAACACTGTTAAAAGTCATTACTACCGAAATGTTGTGGAACTAATATGGGTGCACTATCTAAGATATCAAGTCACTTTCTGTATAGCCCCACGTAAGACCCCAAACACCACAGGCGTAACAAGAATTTTGAAATTTAAACGCACCCAGAAGGCGAACAACATGGAATATAGGATGAAAGCGGTATGTGGACTATAGCAAAAGATGAAAGTCCACCGTCCGCTCCCACTTTCTATACTTTGAGCGATGGTGAATGACCAAAAATCGTAAATACAGCTTAAATAAGCTGTAGTTTCGATGTTATTATCATCCATCAACGACATTTTTTCGAAAGAGGATTTATTTGTATTACGCAATTGTGTAATTTTCGTAATGGGAGTTACGCCCTTGAACTCCATCAACCCCTCAGATACACGTCATTTTTGAAAATGATATGTTATATTCGAAAACGGATAATTCTCTTTTCCCTTTTAGATGTGTTTTGAAAGTGTCCATAAAGTACACCATCGCCAAGACAACATAGGACTGAGATCTCTCACGCACTTTCGTTTGGTGAAAAATAAATTAGTCTTCGATATTTCCATGGTTTTTACCGATTACCGCTAATAAACCGTGTTGACTTTTCCATCCTTTAGCATTTAAAACCTATTCGAAGGTCTGTCTATAAGACTAGATTCGGAATAGGCCTAACAATTGAAAAACTCGATCGAAAACGGATCGATCTTGCTTTTCATATCTGTAATAGAATTCAAGAGCTTAAAAAGACTTAATTTTGGAAGAAATTTCTATCCAAGAACGACATTCACAACGTATGTACGTATCTATGACCTCAATAATTAATGCTACTAATGAGTTTAGCTGTATTGTAGCCATCATTTCTATGGCGACAATATACGTGAATTTACATAAAAGTGAAAAGTTCTTCATACCTTTTTGTACTTGGATATTTTTCAAAGGAAAAAGTGTGTGTGTGTGTGTGTGTGTGTGTGTGTGTGTGTGTGTGTGTGTGTGTGTGAGTTGCATGTACAAAGAAGATAAAAAAAACCAAAAAAAACTTTAAGATGATAGGAAAAAAGGCTTCCCATTTCCTTACATTTTAGACAACAATCCACATGAAAAAAGTAGTCAACACGTCAAGCAAGAAAGACCACGTCGGAACTCCACGAAATACATCCGCCTAAATTAGATTGAAGTCAGAAGAACTCAACCAAAGGTAGCAATTGTTGTAATATGAAGATAGAATTGATTTAAGTTCCAAGAGCAAAAGAAATTGACACTGTTCAGCCCGCGCAAACTGCACAGGCTAATCAGAATAGATACTTTTTGCAATTCCAAAACAGCCCCTTTTTGCGAGACGGGTCTAGTAAAAGAACCAGCTCCGAGGTGTGGTTATTGACAAGACACTTAAATAATCAGTTCACCCAGCTGTAAAATTGGGTAGCAGTGGGTTAAAACTACTGCCTTTCTCTCAGGGACGCGAAAACATCAGGATTTAATGGTCAAGAGCGATTCTATAAGCTTAAGCTATCATCGCAATCGAACTAAAACAAATAGAGCCTGTGCATGACATTTCCAACCTTTTTTCATCTGCGTGAGGTACAACCGTTGGGTAACGTTGACAACGACACAATACAATAATAATATATACTGACAGCCTAAAGATGGATTAAGATCTTATCTACCTATATCGGGCATAGCAATGATTCTGGCTAGCCTGTGTGGCTGCACAGGCTGGCCTGAATCGTCGCTTTGCGCACAAATGAAATTGTTGAAAATGTCAAGCACAGGATTAATTAGTATAACAAATAACAAAAAGAGAGAGAGTGAGAGAGACACGTCTTTAAATAAAGCTATTATTATCATTATTATTATTATTATTATTATTATTATTATTATTATTATTATTATTATTATTATTATCATCATTATTATTATTATCATTATTATTATTGTACCTGTCCCCCTGTTGAGTTCTTATTGTTTGTCAGCTTTAGTTTGTTAAACATTATATCCTGTTTCATCCAGTGACTGCCGGAATTAGGAGAATCTGGGTGTAAATATACCCGTCCAGCTGCGAATATATTCAAAGAACTATTAGTGCGGAAAAAATTAAAACAAACAAACAAACAAAAATCAAAATTAAACAACGACAACATAACAACAACAACAATAACAACAAAGAAACAATATCAGCTTTGGTTTATAAAAGACACGATCTTGAACCATCTAGTAGCTGCCGGAATTAGGAGAATTCGAGTGTAGATCTCCTTCATATACTCGCTGAGAAAAAAAATCCAAGCACTGAAATTTCTGAGTGACTAACATAGATGTTTTATTGATATTGTAATAATATTGTCATTGCAGGCTTCATTGCATGATAAATGTAGATATACTTGCCCAACTGTCAATGGAATCAGGGTACTGAATTATCTGAGAATTTAATGAAGATATTGTAAGGTTAAGTTCATTCATAATTTCCCTTCATCCAGTGAATTTCGAAATTAGAAGAATCTTGGTACAGGTGCGAGCAAAATCAATTACTGAGAAACTAAAAAGATACTATAAGACTGAGTTCTTTAAACACGATGTATTGTTATATATAATGAATGTTGGTAGAATTGCATCTCTTTCGTTTCAAGTACATGTACTTTCGCGTTGTGAGACTGAAACGCCAAAACCATACGACTTGAAAATTGTTTGTATAGCTAGAAGACTCGAATGGTCTTGGCAAATAACCAGAATTGGTAAAATAAACTTACACAAAAAAGGTAATCTTTTTAATGACTATTTCTTTTGTTCTATCACCATATCTTTTTATGACCACAAATAAACAAAATTAAACGAACAATAGCAGTAAAGCTGTTCATGTGCTTTTATCTGGAAACAACATCTCTAAATACTTATCTCATATATGTATCTTCCCAAATTTACACGGTTTGCTTTGTTGTTGATTTCGATCATCCCAGTTAATTATTAACAGAACTGTTGCCATGAATACTTTCTCTTTTAACCCTTTGCTGTTTAATCCCTGCTTTTTACGTGCCTGTGATTTTATGTTTGAGAAAACATTGTGAAAAAAGAAGAAATTGCTTCTGACAAGCAATTTCTTCTTTTTCCACACTATTTTCTACCCTACATAATGGTTATTTTTCAAATTAAATCCACTTTAAATTTTCGTCTGCAAAACCTTTGAATTTGGACAGATCCAAAATTTTGTAAAACAGGAAAGGGTTAAATACTCATAAATCTTTACTTGATCATCTGGCGTATTGTTAGGAAAAACTTTTGTGATACTTTCTACAAAATTGAACCCGCTTCGCAATTGAACTCACGAGGCTTTGTCGATTTTTTATTTTATTTTTTTTGTTTGCGATAACGGGTTCAATAGACTTGGTATTAAATGAGCACAAATTTGAAAGTCTGTGTATAATATGACCCAAATTTCTGCGATAGATCTAGGAAATATTACAAATTTATTACTTAGGTTATTCCTTGAAACAAAATTATAAGTGCCGTTTGTAACTGATGTCAACAAGTGCATTATGACGTCATTTCACAATAAAAATATAATTTTGCGATAAATTCTTAGCTCATTTGCATAATTCTTCCGCTAAGTTATAACAGCCGTATAGTATTGAAAATATTCAACGGTTTTTTTTCTCTCCTGCAACGAGGGTCATATTATAATTTGACGTATATTATCCTTAACGGATAGCTGATTTTCATTCACTGTGCACTCAGGTTGTCGCTTATTCTCCAAGCCTTTTCGATTAATTGATTGAAATGAGTTTTACGCCGCTTACAACATTTTTTCAGTTGTATCGCGGCGGCTGGAATACCTAACAATGGTTTCCTGGTATTTCTCTCACCAGTACAACCGCCACATCCTTTCCTAGCCTCCAGCTACTATCTCACATAGGTCTACGATTTTTTAACCATTGGTGAGAGACAAATAGTCGGGAAGAATGGGTGCCGCCGTCGGGAATCGAACCGGGGCATCTAGATTGGCAGTCCGACGCGCTACCAACTGCGCTAAGACGACGGCCCTCCAAGCCTTTTCGAAGGTTGATTAATAAATATGAAACAAATCTTATAAAACTGCTTCGCTTCGCATCTCAGTTGTTTGTATTTCAAAATTTCTAATAAAAATGGGGGGAAAATGCATGCAATTATTTAACGACGCGCTTAAACTTTGGACTCGTAGGCGAGAAATTTGTCCGATTTACATAAGTTTCCCAACTCACTTTTCGGAAGCTGTTCGGCTTCTCCCACAGGAATCCATTTACTGTTTTGATATTTCCAGTGATGGTTATCAGCCAGTATCAAATCAACATACACATTGTAGACTTTATCAGGCTGTAAGCCTCGCAGACTGAACTCAAGAACTGGAAACATGCGCCTGGAAAAATATAAAAGATAAATAAAAAAATTCAAATATAGAGCTTACAGTAAAAGGAAGATTTTTTTTTGTTTCAAACAATGCAGTGAATACTCATTGGAATCGTCTCACACATGATAATTGAATAGATAAAAGAAATTTGGCAAGGTTAGATTATTTAGATCAATGCTGTTAAAAAAGTTATCGTCGAGAGTCCAAAAATGTCGTAACTACAGCTTTTTCCAAGCAGAAGCTACGACATTTGGTCCCATTACGGTGAAACGGTAAAGAAACAGTTACTTTCAGTTAAGAACACCTTGAAATTGACATGATGAATAATCTTGGAATGAAATTGAATGAGTGTGTGGAGCTAGTTTTGAGTAAAATTCAAAGCAGGCTAACCGATATGGCTAATTTTGTTCAATATGAACAAAATTAGCTATACATGTATTATTACCTCCCTTTAATATAATATAAGAAATTTTCTGCTTGTGTGTCCTCATGGAACAATTAGACACTTTAAAGCTGCTCTTGCACAGATTGGGAAAATGTGAATTTTAACATTTTTCGTAACAATCGGAATAAACTACCTCATCATGTTGAAGCCTTTAAAATAACAAGATTCAATCTGGTATTGCATCGAAAGAAAGACCGATATACCCAAATTTAGGTTAAATTCATTCTGAAAAATAAAGTGACTACTAACGCTAAAAAAATTATTCTTCAATTTCGAGACAACTATTTTCGCTTGACATTCGGTATGATTGTCTTATTCAATCAAATATTAAGGTTAAAGTATTTGACAGCTGGAAACTTCATATCAATACAAGCAAAAAATGAAAGGTTATTCACGGAAAATAACGATTTTGTAATAAATAGACTAGAAATAAATAGACTGGATACCTTACTGAGCTTGCCACTTCAAAAAAATAAGTTACAAATTTATTGAAATATGTTGTTTCTAGTGCCAATGCTTTGGGCCATTCTTAATAGTCTAAAGATACACACATTTCCAAAACTTAAAACAAGTTTTGTATTTTTTCTATGAAAAACTGTGAAAGAGCAGCTTTAAAATCCACAAAGCCAATAAAATCGTAGAATAATAAGATTGTTTTAAGTTAATTGTTGATCGCTTTAAACGATTTTGAAATGCTTCCTAGGAATTTTGGAACGTTATTGATCGATTTTGAGTGAGTGTTTGGAGTGAATGAATGGAGCGCAGAGTGAGCGATTTAGAATGATTTTGATCGGAATGAGTGTTAATTTCATGATTAACCCTTTGCTGTTTAATCCCTGCTTTTTACGTGCCTGTGATTTTATGATTGAGAAAACATTGTGAAAAAAAGAAGAAATTGCTTCTGACAAGCAATTTCTCCTTTTCCACACTATTTTCTACCCTACTGAATGGTTATTTTTCAAATTAAATCCACTTTAAATTCTCGTCTGCCAAACCTTTGAATTTGGACAGGTCTAAAATTTTGTAAAAACAGGAAAGGGTTAAATTAACTGTAACACCTACCGTCCTTGTTTCGTGACGATCATCTCTGTGGTGTGCATATGAAACCTCTCCCATAATTCTCGATTACACAGAAACACACCGGCCTTGCCGGGGTTTGGATTATTGACCTCGAACGGCCAAGCATTCTGTGGAATCATCGCCTTCGGATTGACGTAATGAGGTGGAGGTCCCGGATGCTGATAGTTACTCGGCACGAAGGGTTTCTCCGCGGGGTATTCCTGGTACGAGGGATACCGCATGACGTCACGGGGAATCCCATCACTGTCCTTGGGGAATTTGTTGTAGCCATAACTGAAATGCGGCAAAAAAAGGTCTGAATCAAAACTTTAAGCACATCGGATAAGCAATGTGTGCCTGTTATAAGAATAATCTATGAAACAGTTAATTTTTTTTAAGAAGTTTGACCTTGTAACTTGACCTTGACTGCAATGTTTGTCATAAGTTGTAAAAAACCGAATGAAAATAAAACTCGTTAGGCCTATCTTATATCCTTTAATGTAACCTCGAAATTTGCATTTGAAGACCCTTAACATTAACATGAAAATGTAACTAATTCTGACTTAGATGATTTATTTATAAGCTTGAAGTGTTTGAAAATATGACCCGCCTCACAAATACGAACTACAGAATGTATCCCTAGACAAAAGTTGAACCCAGTGTAGGTTAACTACAGGACGAACTTTTGAAGATCTTTATAAAGAAAGATAGAATGCCCATTCTAGGTCTAAAATATCAGTCAAGTCCGAAAAATTTCGCTCCTGGTCAGACCGCGGTCGATACTTTACGAGCTGCTCAGAATGTCCATTTCTGCCTGGGGTTCACAAATATATAATATTTGTTTCTAACTTCTTATAAAATATTCGAAAGATTGACAAAGATATCCAGACATGGCGTAGATCGCTTCCTTAATTATTGATGCTACGTTAATACACATGCATGGTATTTCGCAGGCTTAGAGCAACTTGGTCGGTTAACTCAACATAACATAAAACAACACCGCACAACACAACATAACATTACTTATAATATGACCTCCGACGCGGGAGAGAAATAAGCCCGTTAAATATATTTGATATTTAACGCGTGTTATTACACTAGTAGAATAACTATGTAAATGAACTATGGAAGGGTAGCCACGTTATATTCGTTGCGAAAATGACGTCATAATGTATTTGCCGGCGTCATTTCGCAAACGGCGTTATATGTTTCGCGGAATAACTTGAATCGGTAAATATCAGAAATTTCGTCGGTTTATCACAAAATTCAGGTCATATTATAAATAGAATATCAAATGCGTGCTCATGAAATACCGAATTTATTAAACTCGTCATCTGTTGATAGATGACTCGTTTAATAAATTCGGTATTCAATGACCACTTATTCAATTACCTCTATATAACATTTGAATTATTCACCAAAAACACTTACAACAGCGTTGCGCTTAGCCATCAGTTTGGTCCATTCCATACCAGGATAAATTCTCATACGGCGTAAATAATTCAGGCCATGCCGTCCTGCTTAATTCGCGCTTGAATAAGTTGCACTACAATGATTTGTCCATCCGCTGGCGATAGGGCCTATATAAGTTCTTATAAAAATGCCATTCGTTGTTAAATTCTATCATACGAAGACAAACTCTACGCTAAAGTTGCACATCAAAGAAACCTACTTGAAATGTAAATAAAAAATATTTGAAAATGCCTTTTATGACAATTTGTAAAAAAAATCCATGTTAATGTCATTTACGGACTCCATTGCGAAGTTGGTAAGATGTAGACCTTCCGTCCATGTCATCCCTGGTTCAAATCCCATTGGAGTCAGTTTTATTTTATTTCTTGAAATTTACAAGTGATTATATTCCTCTTTTCCGTTTCTTTTTTTTATGCTTCACTTATCAGATTAACACATATTTTCACCATATATAAATGAATAAATGAAAATTCCATTGCGTGTATAACTTTGCCGGAAATTAATACGACTCATGTATAATTAGAAAGCAAAACGATCGTCGATATTGAAGGCATTCTTTTCATTTCAAATTAACATTTTTTTTCGTTTGTTTTTGTCGTTGAAAATAAAGAGGGGAAAAGAAGCCAGGGGAATAAACGTATTTATAGTTTTCACCGTGAAATTGACATTAATCTCAATCAAAACTATTCAAAAACGCTCCAAAATCACTATTAAAGATTTAGATCAACAACTACATTCAAAAAAAAAAGCTGGAAGAAAATCGGCATTTAACTGAAATAATTGTAATTTTAAGCGTCTGTTGGTTCTTGGAGAAATAGGAAGCTATCCGTTGAACTCGTATGAATATTTAATCAAAGGGAGGTAATAAATATTACTACTTTTGTTCATTCTGAACAAAATTGGAGATATTGGATTACCTTTTTTTAATTTTCTTCAAAACTGACTCGATGCACTAATTCAATTTCATTCCAAAATCATTCTTAAATCATTCACCTTGTTAATTTTACGTTGTTGTTAACAGTAGAAAACGAAAATACTCTTCCAAAGTGATTCGAACCACATATGCCTCCGCTCACCTGTACACATTTAGTGTCCTTGCCCACTGCGCTTTAAACAAATGGACAAATTTCAGCAAACGATAATTGAAACATATTTGATTTGTATTGACATTTAGCAAAATTCAAAAATGTACGAGTGTCTTGTTTCAATCTGAATGAAAGTGTTTCAATATCAATTTCACTATCATTTTCTGTATCAATTTCTATATCATTTTCAATAGTATTTCTATTTTTCAATATATTTTTTTCGATATTATTGTTAATATCGTTGTCTTTTTCATTTTCAATATTATCTTCTTTGTCATTTTCAATATATCATTTTCATAATTTATTCAATATCATTTCAATATTACTTGAATAATATTGATTCTGTATGGACCGCTTAAGAATTGAAGAATGGATTTTGGTCTAAGATATGTCTTTTTTTTTTTTACATTTTTGTCCAATCAGAAGAATCAATTTCATTACACAAGGTAATTTGGGCGAACTATTGAAATTCTAAGAACAAGGGAATTCTAAATAAGACTAGATCGATTTTGACTCGTAGATATTCTTCATGATGTCAGAATGTCATAACAACAGTAAAGTTCGCCGAGTTCTATCTGTTTTTCGCAGATTCCAAATATTCCTTAAGAGTTGCTAATAAGGCAAATCTTGAAAATAAGAAAAATCGATAGTGGTCAACTTTTTGGTCCATTAGATAGAAGGGGACAATAACCCTTTGCTGTTTAATCCCTGCTTTTTACGTGCCTGTGGTTTTATGATTGAGAAAACATTGTGAAAAAAGAAGAAATTGCTTCTGACAAGCAATTTCTTCTATTTCCACACTATTTTCTACCATACTGAATGGTTATTTTTCAAATTAAATCCACTTTAAATTTTCGTCTGCAAAACCTTTGAATTTGGACAGGACCAAAATTTTGTAAAACAGGAAAGGGTTAAGGGATTCTATGACAATGTACCTCCTCAAATCAGATTTTTTTAATGCGACTGTTAACACCAATGAATATATTTGTCCCAATCCCCCTTTTCAAATATTTTATAGGTGGTCTTTTTTCTCGTGATGGTTAAGTAACCCGTCACAAGGAAAGGAACCCCTGGGAACGCTGTAAAACAAAGATTTGAAGGAAGAAAAAAATATTGGTTTCAGCACAGGTTAATCGAAGGGCGCATTGCAAAAGTCTGTTTTATCAGATCTTTTAATCTAACACTCGCAATGCTTTTAAATTTTGGCACCCTAACCAATGACTGATAGTTTTTATTCCAGCACAGACGCGCACCTGCCAGTAATACCCGAAAGGGGAGTAAGGCAGTATATATAGATATATAGTCTTTTAGGTACGTCTTCTGTGAGGTCGGTCTGATACACATATTTATAATATGACCTACGTCGCGGGAGTGAAATAACCCCGTTGAATATTTTTGATATTACACGGGTGTTATTACACTAGTGGAATAACTAAGCAAATGAGCTCAGAGCGAATGGCAACGCTATTTTGTAACAGTGAAAACGACGTCATAATGTATATATCGTGACGTCAGTTTCAAGCGGCGTTATAAATTTCGAGGAAACTTGAAATGCTGAATTTCAAGAATTTTGAAGATTTTTAGCAAAAATTCGAGTCATATTATAAATAGAATATAAAATTTGTGCTCATAAAATACAGAATTTATTAAACTCGTCATCTAAAACATATAAAAACTCGGCGCAGCCTCGTTTTTATCTGTTTATAGATGACTCGTTTAATAAATTCAGTATTCCATGGCCACTCATTCAATATCCTCTATTGATGACATAGTGCATGATAGTTGTAACTGCCTATAAATAATTTGGCAGTTATAACTATTTCGCACAGAGCGATCGATATATATACTATCGAGACATATTTCTAGTGAAACTGTATACAGTTAACCATAAATAGAATTGACAATCATCTCGATCAAAACCATTCAATAACACTCGCTCAGCGCTCCAATAATTCATTCCCAAAAACTCACTCCAATCACCAAAAGAACACTTCGAAACCGTTTAAATCAATCAATGTCTCATCCAAATCGACTAACTTATTTTAGGATTTTATTGGTTTGAATGGATTTTAAAGCGTATGATTTATAAGTGAAGAAAAACAGAAAAGTCCGTGGATTCTTTTAAGGGGAGGTAATAAAAATCGATTATTTCGTCTAATTTGGACGAAAATGTCGATATTGTGTTACCTCCCTCGAATTTCACTCTAAGCTCACTCACTCATCAAACTCATTCAAGTTCATTGAGAAATCATTCCTAAATCATTTACCGCGTTAATTTCACGATGTTGTTGATTGTTCTTTTGGCGAAAGCTTTTCTATATCATATTTTATCCTAGTATCAGAAATCACGCATGTGTAAAGCGGGTGACAATTTTTAAACGATCGGAAACGAACCTGTGCGTGAGATTTCCAACAATTTCTAATAAGCGCAAAGCAAGCACTCTGACCAGTCTGTGCATCCGCACAGTCTGGCCAGTGTCTTCACAATGCGCTTAGTAGATAGGAAAGGTCTCACAGTTTCTGTAGACAATCAGGTAATTTTATGTTTACAATATGTGGCTGTCTACACAACTCATTTGTTACACCTCACGAACATTTCATATTGTTGGGAATGCCACACAAAGGCTCAAACGATTTTGCATCCTCGTGGCTATCTGCATAATGAAACTAGACGTTAATTAAAAATAAATTAGAGGTAAGATTGAGGTAAAAAAATGATGTAATCTATTAGAAACTTGCATGCCAACTTACTTGTCTAACATGGGGTCGTTGTTAAACGTTATGACGTCAGCGGGTGCCCGTCCATCAAGTTCGGGATGTTCAGCCTCGGCCACTGAATAGTTCTGTGCATGTACGCCATCCTTAAACTCGATCACGTTAGATTGGTCGACGGAGCGGTATAAAGCGTCGATCGGCGTCGACAGATATTTAACGTCAGCCGTTTCTAGGGGAGTTAAAACGGTCCCTTCCTGTCCCGGGGACCTTGTATCCTTGTTCACTTCGTCTCCTGAGAAGGATTCGTCGCCACTCGATGACGTTTCACCGGGCCCTTCAACGCTCCTAACCCCAACGTCGTCTACGAATAACGCGTCCCCGGTATAACGTGGCATGTCTCCGGTATAACGTGACACTGATCCGGCATCCGTCTTATAATCCATAGAGTAAAGCCCTTCAAGACCGTAACTCTGTGGAAACACGTCTGTATCGAGCGTCGCAGACATGGTCAAAACTTGATTACTCAATACTTAATTCAAATTAAATGTTAAGAATAAGATAGCACGATTTTTCCAAAAGCCGATTGTCAAATTTCATAAAAATCCCTTTGGAATCCTCGACCTCTCAAGTTCAGTTATTTTTTCACACAGTCTATTTAACTAACGTCTCTTGAATTTTAGACAGATGACTTGCGAAAATACTTTCTCAAGTTAGTTCGTAAATTTTGTTCACGTTCTTTTCTCTCATTTGATCCCTTTAACGGCTCTTAAAATCTTGATCTATGTCCAGAGGGGATGCCCAAGTCATTTATATATAAATTTTAACACGTGATCAACCAGGGGCTGTCCAAGCTTACATTGTCATGGCGATTTCTTATTAGTTGTCTATTTCGTAAATTGACAGGTGTGTCGGAAAGTTGTCGAGAAATGCTTCGGTCTCTGCCTTTTCTTTTGTTCAAATCTTTCACATAACGGTCGCGTGGCCAAATAGGTGTGAAAAACATGAGTGTCTTTACTGATGGCGCGATTGTTTTGTGATTTTTTTCTTTTTCCACTGACATTTTGAATACTTTTTAATAAATCAATGTCATTCTTTAAAATTTGATCTTTATGTATTTTCTTGCTTTTTTTTCAAATTTAAAGTCCAAAATTAAGGCTTGAATAAAAGAATCCATTTTTTCTTAACTTTGACGTTTTTTGCCAATTTTTTGTTGTAGATGTCTTTGTTTCTCGTGACAGCTTTAGCACAAATGATGTACAACGAAGATTACTGACTGAATGTAGTTTCTCCTTTTTTCATAAAGATTGCTTTCTGGTGTAAAACAGACGATATTTCTGGTTCATGTGGCTGAAAGAAAAGGTTTCCAAGGGCGTAACTCCCATACGCTATTTACGCAATGGCGTAAAAGTAATAATCCTCTGTTGAAAAATGTTGTTGGTAAATGATCATAACATCGAAACTACAGCTATTTCAAGCTGTAATTACGATGTTTTGATCATTCGCCAACGCTCAAATCATAAAAAGGGAGCGAACGGAGGGCATTCATCTTTTGTCACAGTACCCATATCGCCCTTATTCTATATATTAATTGGTTGTCGCCTTCTGAGTGCGTATAAATTTCAAAGCCCTAGATACGCCTGAGGTTCCTATAGACATTTGTAAATAAATAATTCAATAATTGTTTCGCCAAATAATAAAATGATTTATTTAAAACCCACGAGGGTATTGTGTGCTAAAAAAGTTCCCATTTGTTTCCTTTTAGAATATTATTTCAAGAAAAGATCGTTTCCTTTTTTTAAAAAAAAAAAGTTCCGTATAAAATTTTGGACACTGTTTGATGAATTTATTTCACGTAATAACCGAATACTATAAATATGAAACCTCGATACTACAGCTTTACTGTCTGACATTTCTTGCTGAAATTCTCGCAAAAATGTACTTGTTGAGTGTTATCTTATAACTATACAAATATCGGTGTGATAATATCCCATGTAAATTTTTTGTGATATCTCATAGATACTTTTAGAACAATGACATAATGCGGTTATTTTTAGGGAGATAAGTTCAGTTGACGTCCTGACGTCATTTAGGAAATTAACCATTTTCAATCCACCAAAATCGGTATTGAAAATATTTGCATTATTATAATGTCAATTTTCTGAGAGAAAGTTTCAATTAACAAGCTAAAGAACGTCAGAATCTTTCATTTTATTCAAGCAAAATTACTAGCCTTAAGGTAGTGGACCCGTAATAGTCCAACAACGGTTCTAAAGTAATGAACTTTAACTGTGTTAACCGAGGTTTCCTAATGATTTTCAACTTAACATTTTGATAAACTGGTATTCGGGCTTAACCGTACGAAAGATGAAACGTTCCCTCGCATACCATTATAGTGCTACAGTAAACAACGTATTATACGTATCTTAAAATGTTAATTGTAATCTGTATCATTTTGTTAAGAATGCTTTCAAGGTTGTTCAAATTACAAATGGAAGGTTCAATTCCTTTCTTGTCATTTTTAATGAATTGTCCTAGAAATTAAATGAAATTACATGCAGAAATCGCTGCAGTCAATCAATAAATCGAAAACCCTTCTAATCCCTCCTTTATAACCAGATGACTATTAGTTTCCGGCATTTTCCGACAATTTGTCGTGAAACATTTTCGTAGATGGGCGTCTTCATTCGGACATCGCTCTGACTTTTCCGTAAACTGGGAAGTACCGCAGACGTAAATGTAGTAATGTTGGAACATTTTAAAGGTTATTCGGCTCCCAGGGGTACTTTGGTCAATGCGCTTGAAGAAATAAAAATATCTGTATGGTTGGTTATCTTTTGGGTGTCTTTAATTAGACGATAACACTACGTTTTGTTATCAAATTATGATATGCTCACTTTTATTTCACTGTTTCTTATACATCGTCATCCTTAGCAGGATAGTTGATAATTGTGACTTCATGTAAACATACATGCAAAACGAAGCGCTATCATATCTGTGCCCTCATACTTTCCGAGGTCTGTTCCTTCGAATCGCCAAGGGTCCGCGTTTGCATATCCGGATGAATATTGCCTTCTGGCATTTTTCGCCATTTTGTTTTCAAAACGTATTCGTGGATGCGCGATTTAAATCCGGTAACTTTAATTATAACTACACAGTTAATTACACCATGAAATGGATACTCATTCCGATCAAAATCATTCTAAATCGCCTACTCAGCGCTCCATTCATTCACTCAAAACACTCTCTCAAATCGATCAAAAACGCTCTGAAATCTAGAAACATTTCGAAATCGTTCAAGACGATAACCATTTAATTTAAATCGATCAAATTATTCTAAGATTTTATTGACTGAATTGGATATTAAAGTGTCTGATTGGTTTGAGAAGACACACTAACAGAAAATACTTATATTTAATTAATGGGAGGTAATAAACATTGCTAATTTTGTTCATCATGAACAAAATTAGCAATATTGGATTACCTCCCATTAAATTCACTCAAATCTCGCTCCACACTCATTCAATTTCATTTCAAAATCATTCACATTGTCAATTTCACGATGCTGTCAACTGTAGATGGGTTTTCTAATCTAGTCGGAAATGATAATTTGACCATGACAATGGCTCGTCAATGAACAAGCGCGATTCTCAATTAGCAGATCGCCTCTGTAGTTCTAAAAAATCGATCGACCAATTAAAATACTCATTTATAAAAAGACGAATGTTGCGACTTTTCGCTATTTTGTTTCAATCCTTTTCGCGGTTTGGCGGTTTAGAAAGTGTAATTCCAGCTTAAATGCGTTGAAATGAAAGGTCGCTCTCCAGAAAATGTGCTGCTTGTGTCGTGTCTATCACTACATTAAATAACATCAAGAAATTGACATTATTTCAACCAAAACCATTCTAAATCGCTCATCCAGCACTTAATTCATTCCGAACGCTCAATCAAACCATTCATAAACGCTCTTAAATCACTTGAAGGATAACATCAACAACTGCATTAAGAATAATAATAACTAGAGAAAAATCGCGATTTCACTGACAAAGTGGAAATTAGAAGCGTTGGATTGATTCTCGAAGAACTTGTATGCATATTTTATTAAAGGGGGGGGGGGGTAATAAATATCGCAAATTTCGTTCATCCAGAACAAAATTAGCGATATTGGGTTGCCACCACTTTATATCACACAAAACACTATCAGTTTTATTCCAAAACCAGCCACATTGTCAATTTCAAGATGTTGTTTACTGTATACATCTTCTACATAAATAACGTTGAAGTAGTAAACAGGTGTGCGTTAACGGAAGTCCAGGGGCCAGTTTTACTAATATCTTACGATCATTTTTTGTCAAAAATTAAAGTTGCTTCTACAGTAGTAACTAGATATCGAATTCTGCAATGCGTCATCACATTGGAATCGTCTTTAGAAGACGATTCCAATGAGATATTGCAAGGCATAATCTAACAATGAATAAAAACACCAGGTACGATTTATGATTTTGACTAACGATGAATTTTTTCGTAAGACGTTTAGTAAAACGGGCCCCATGGACCGGACCAGCGATCTTTCATTTACATACAATTTGATTTTACTGATTGTCAAGCTCTGCGTCAAAAGCACAAAAACGTCTGCAAACGTTTAGAAAAAAAATGACACTCTTTTCACGTTAGTCCAAATGTATCCGGGAAACCATGTATGAAACGTTTACATAGAGGATATTGAATGAGTGGTCATTGAATACCGAATTTATTAAACGAGTCATCTTTGAACAGATAAAAACGAGGCTGTTTAAGATGACGAGCTTAATCAATTCGGTATTTTATGAGCACAAATTTGATATTTTATTCATAATATGGCCCGAAATTTTGCGAAAAATCGTCAAATCTTCGAAATTCAACATATCAATTTTCCGCGAAACTTATAACAACGTTTAAAACTGACGTCACAATATATAGATTATGAAGTCATTTTTGCGGTTACAAAATAGCGTTGCCATTCGCTTTGAGCTCATTTGCATAGTCATTCCACTAGTGTTATAACACCCGTGTAATATCAAAAATATTCAACGAGGTTATTCACTCCCGCGACGTAGATCATATTATAAATCATATTATATGTTAACCAATTGCTTATGTCTGATATGAAAAAAATATTTCACAAGAATGCCTTGTTAAGCACTAAAAAGTGTTTTAACAGCTCAATAACGTATTCGAGTGAAATACTTTTCATATTGATTATCTATCTACATGTATTACATTCTCTAAACCCCTTTTTCTATATCTAAAATTATGTATTCTATGTATAAAGTCATCGGCCCTTGCAATTTCGCGTATTTGTACCAAAAAAATAATCTTCTAAATAATTTAAGTCGCCCCCTTAGATTACGCTTTTAGAGGCAACTAGGGCTCGGACTGGATTGAGTGTTTGTCGCTAAAATTGCATTTGTCATCGGATTTCGAGACTTCGGAAAACGCCCCAATGTCACAGAAAGACAGAGGCACTCGGATCAGGATAGCTACTGTTTTATACCCATTTCAGGATGTTCGTTAGTTCACATTATTGTTCATTATTGTTTCGTTTAGATTTTATTATACTGCAAAGAAAATTCTAGCATTTTCATTGGTTAATGCTGACCTGACAAACATTGATAGCTACGGCCGCTCCGGTATTACCTCTAATGTTTCCTTAAGGCGCCTCGACGTGAACATCGACAAAAAATCGAAACGGTAATGGCAGCCATGTTTCTCTCGCTTCGCTGATAACACGACCCGAAAATACACACTAGGATACAGTTGAAAAGGATGTCAGTTAATAATGTGAAATAAAAAAATGATAAAGATGTCAATAAATACCTTAAATTTGTACAAATCTGTCTATTTAAAGTGCCAAGTTTCTCGCAGTTTCAGCCAACAAACGCTTCCGTGCAGGGAGTAGTAGTCTGACGTCGTAACTATATATGACGTCACTTTGTACTTACTTTTCTTAGGGGCGCATTAAGGGATATTGGTGGTTTAAAAGAAATCGGTTTATACGAAATCCTAAAATAGGCAAAAGACAGATATTTAGCCCTAAAACTTTGAAGTATAATTTCTACGGCTCGGGTGACATCATTTTTACAGCCGGGAATAAATCGTCATATACCCCGGCAAGAAACCGTATAACTAATACTGTTTTTCTGCTTAATGTTGATAAACATTTTTTATAATATGACCGACGTCGCGGGAGTGAAATAACCCCGTTTGATATTTTTGATATTACACGGGTGTTATTACACTAGAGGAATAACTATGCAAATGAGCTATGAACGAATAGCAACGCTATTTGTTATCGCGAAAATGACGTCATAATTTGTATATTGTGACGGGAGTTTTTAAACGGCGTTACAAGTTTCGCGGAAAATTGAAATGTTGAATTTCAAGAATTTTTAGTTTTTTTGCAATAATTCGGGTCATATTATAAATAGATTATCAAATTTGTGCTCATAAAATACCGAATTTATTAAACTCGTCATCTATAAACAGATAAAAACTCGGCGCAGCTTCGTTTTTATCTGTTTATAGACGACTCGTTTAATAAATTCGGTATTCCATGACCACTGTATCAATATCCTCTATTTTCTCGATAATAAGACGAAGCTACAGCCAGTGGAGAATCAAGAAGGGGGTGTCAATCAACAACCGTTCCGTAGCCTAATATTTTTTTTCGCTTTGGTATTTAATTAAAATTGCATGATTGTTAGAAATCCAACTCCCAATTTGAAAATTTGAACCCATTTGCAGATACCCCGAACCTGTGGTTTGGCTTAAATGTATTACCTCAGTAGTCTTAGTAGGGGCCGAGAATGGAATAACATCCCCATGGCCATGATTAATACCCTGGTGAATTCCATATAAACGAATAAACAGAAATAAACATTAAAAAATAAAATTAAAAAATCATCAAACTTTGTAGTTGTGATCGCTCACGATGGGCGCGTTTATCATCTCAGATGATTTAACTTTCCCTACAATTAACGCGTAAAGGGGTATTGAACTTGGACTTGAAGTCTTTCTCGGATAAAAGCGAAAATAACGCTGAACCTTTGAACTTTAATTTCACTCTTAAAAATCGATAGGAAGCCTTGTGTAGGTACACCAGTCTTGGAAGTATAAATGGAATTTTTGAAACAGAGGCGTTAACCCTTTCCTGTTTTACAAAATTTTGGACCTGTCCAAATTCAAAGGTTTTGCAGACGAAAATTTAAAATGGATTTAATTCGAAAAATAACCATTATAAAGGGTAGAAAATAGTGTGGAAAAAGAAGAAATTGCTTGTCAGAAGCAATTTCTACTTTTTTCACTTTTTTCTGACAAGCAATTTCTTCTTTTTCCACATTATTTTCTACCCTACAAAATTGTTATTTTTCATATTAAATCCTTTTTAAATTTTCGTCAGCAAAACCTTTGAATTTGGACAGGTCCAAAATTTTGTAAACAGGAAAGTGTTAATTGTAACTGTAGTACCCTCTGCATGACTTCTCACCCACGTGATCAAGTGCGTCATAAACTTCTCCCTAAAAATTAACGAGCTCACGTGTGGCGATTTGAACTAATCAGTAAATATTACCGGTCAAAGGGAAGGGAAAGGGTATCGAACTCTCGGTTCCATAACCATCTCAAGGACATTTCTTTTTTGCAAAGAATTACAATGGACCAATCCAAATTGACTAAGGTCATACGGTACTTAATTTTCAGTTCCGAAAAAGCTTCCACATAATCCCGGTGGCTTGTATTTCTCGTTCATATAAAAAGACAATCATTGGTTAAATTTTGACCGAAAGTTATTTTCAGCCAATCAAATTTGTTGTTTCAATTGTTACAATTGAAACAACACACCTGATTTGTCGAAAACAAGACCCGGTCTTTTGTCAACCAAAAGCTATCCTTTAAACAACAGGGGGATGATGGCTTCCTTTACCTGTATAAAAAAGTTTGATGCGGGACCTCTCACACCGTAATTCTGATAATATGAAATCGGAATCGTAAACTAATTTCCAAAGATATTGAGTCCTTGTTGTTGTTGTCGTCGTCGATTTAAAATACTTGTACGGCAAGACAGTATTAACACACCATGTACAAAACCCGCCTACGTCTATACAAAACTAGAACTTTTGCTAAACATTAATAAAAGTGATACGACCAGAGCTTGTGCTTCTGATTTGAAATACATTGTTAAACAAAAGGGGACGAGCAAAGGTGCCGCATATATGTACAGTTAAAAACATCGTGAAATTGACATGGTGAATGATTTTGGAATGATTTAGGAATGAAATTGAATGAGTGTGAGGAGCGAGTTTTGAGTGAATTTAATGGGAGGTAATCCTATATTGCAAATTTTGTTCGGGATGAACAAAATTTGCGATATTGATTACCTCCCTTTAATAAAAAAGCGCATACAAGTTCTGTGCACAGCTTCAAATTTCTTCAAGAACCTATGAGGCGCTTACTATTTGAATTATGTCAGTGAAATCGCGATTTTTCTCTGTCAAAATTCATTTTGAATGATGTTGTTAATTCTATATTTTTCAATAGGTTTGATCGTTTTTGAATGGTTTGAGTGAGTGTTTGGAATGAATGATTGGAGCGCTGAGTGATCGATTTAGAATGGTTTAGATTGAGGTGAATGTCAATTTCACGATGTAACTAACTGTACCATGTCTCGTGAAAAAAGAATCCATCTTGGAATTCCCAAAAGCACCGACCCTTAGACTTTACGATTCGCATTAGTAAGCTGACAGTGGTAGAAACTTTTGTTTTATGGTACAGTTAGTTACACCATGAAATTGACATTCATCTCAATCAAAACCATTCTTAATCGCTCATTCAGCACTCCATTTATTCAATCCGAAAACTCACTGAAACATACAAAAACGCTTGAACCCATCGAAAATTATAGAATCATTGAGTCATTAAAAAATGGATATAGAAAAATCGTTTTTTTTAACATAATTCAAATTGTAGGCGTATAATATGATCTTGAAGAAATAAGAAGCTATCTAGAGAACTTCTATTCATATTTCATTAAAGGGAGGTAACCAATATCGCTAATTTTGTTCATCCTGAACGAAATTTGAAATATTGGATTAACTCCTTTTAAACTCACCCAAAACTCGCTCCACACACTCATTCAATTTCATTCCTAAATCAATCCAAAATCATTCACCTTGTCAATTTCACGATGTTGTTAACTGTATTCTCAATATACAATAATTATTCTACCTTCACATATCATTATTTTTAAATGTGTTCCATACTTTTCCACTTACGGTTCTCATCTCTGTTTGAAGCATTTTCTTTGCGGAGAACAAATATGGTACACTTAGGTCATTGCTATTTTAATTTCAGGGTTCTCTGGACAAATCAAACAATACCAAGGTTCGGAGAAGGGTATGAAAATGAAAAATAAAATTCATTAAATCCTGTAGGATTGATTGATTGAATGGGGTTTTATATCGCTTTCAACATATTTTCAGTTATATCGCGTCGGTTTGAGCACCTAACAATGGTGTCCTGGTATTTCTCTCATCCGTACAACCACCAAATCCTTTCCTAGCCTCCAGCTGCTATCTCGCATATGTCTACGATTATCAAATAGTCGGAAAAAATGAGTGCCACCGTCGGGTATCGGACCAGGGACATCTAGATTGACAGTCCGTCGCGCTATCAACTGCGCTATGACGGCGGGTAAAAATATCCTGTGGGAGGAATAAAAATAAACTTTGAACTGAAAAAAAACGTGTTTTTTTTTGTTTTTGATTAGATTGTTCTTCCAAAAGAAATATCTCTGTGGTTGTGTCAAAAACACCAATCAATCAATTATTTAGGCAGACTTAAATGATTTTTTCCCCAGGAAACATGTTTCTAAAAGAACATTTCCTATTTCTTTAGAAAATGTTTAAGTTATACAGACCATCTCTGGAAATGAAAAAAAAAAAAAAAAAAAAAAATGGAAGGTAAAATTTTTTATCTTATAACTATACCAATATCTGTATGATAACATCCTGTATGATATTTTTTATGATACCACATAGTTATTTTTAGAACAAAGATATAATGCGGTTATTTTTAGAAACTTGCATTTCAGTAAGAAACATCGTCGAAAACAAGACAAATAAAGATTATAAGATAAATATAATACGTACTTAGTGTATTGTATGAAACAAAAAATATCTAACTCGGTTGTGAGAATAGATAATTGTCTCGGCAGAGCCTCGACAATTCTCAATTCTCCCAACCCCGTTAGATATTTTTTTTCATATAATACACTAAGTACGTATTATATTTATCTATTCCGGTTTTGAGAAAAATTGAGTTGGCTCTCCCACGAACCAGAAAAAAATGGCTCATGTCACATTTGTCATCCATATAGATTATTTTAGATTGCTCGTGTTGCACTCCATCGATTCATTTAAAATTGATCACAAACACTTCTTTATCGTAAAAAAAGCGATCAGCATTTCTTTCTTATCATCCATCAGAACAGATGTGTGGGGTCACATTCCAAATGACGCCATCATGACGTTATTTTACGAACGTAAAAGCGGTACTTTTTTTTAATCACCTGTGCGTTTCAAAAGTGGGTTTAAGCCTAAGCAACCGGGGCCTGTTTTACATCTTACGATCATTTTTTTGCAAGTAAAAAATCAAAGTTGCTTCTAAAGTAGTAACTTAAAATGGAATTCTGCCATGCATTATCTCATCAGAATCGTCCTTTTAAGACGATTCCGATGAGATATTGCAAGACAGAATCCAACAATGAATGAAACACCAGGTACGATTAGTGAATTGACTTACGCTGAATATTATCGCAAGAAGTTCAGTAAAGCGGGCTCCTGGTGTTTATAGATAGGTTTAAAGATAGATTTTAGTCCTCTAGAATATAAATTTCTTTTCTAGACTTTGTTAAAATCAGTCTAAAACAAAATATGGAGAAAGATTCTATATACCCCCCCCCCCCCCTAAAAAAAGTGATTTCCTTAAACAGACATCATTTCCTTAGTCTAATCTATCCGGTTTGGATTGCTTCGATATAATGAAATTCACGAAAACAGGGTATAATCTTTTGGTCATGAATTTCACTGGTTTCGAGGTAAAAATATTAAGTGATAATCTACCGACGAACTCGATAATCGATGGGAAAGCCTTACAGAATACTCGTTAATCGGGAATAAATGATATCAACAGAATTCAAAAATATTTTCGTGCTTGACGAATTTGCTACAACACGCCTATCCCCTAAAATTTCCCTGGTCAATCTTACGATCTGTAACAGTAAGAGGGGGTTTCTGAAAGACGTTTACTTAACGTCACCTGTTTCCGCCGGTCGATTTCAATGATTTCGGAAGGTTACGAAGTTACTGGAGACATATATAATACATACTAAGTGTTTTGTATGGGAAAATTATCTAACGAGGTTGGCAGAATTGATCATTGTCGAGGCTCTGCTGAGACAATTATCAATTCTCACAACCGAGTTAGATATTTTTTCATACAATACATTAAGTATGTATTATATTTATCTTATAACCTCTATTTGTCTTGTTTTCGTCGATGTTTCTAACTGAATTGCAAGTTTCTAAAAATAACCGCATTATATCATTGTTCTAAAAATAACTATGTGATATCATAAAAAATATCATACGGGATGTTATCACACGGATATTTGTATAGTTATAAGATAAATCTCGTTATCGGCTCTATTGCAAAATTGTGCATTACACTGCAACTTGATCTATAAATCAAGCAATCCATTCTTAGTAGTTCTTGCAATCTCAAACACTCTACATAATCAGTGAAAACGATCCGAAATTGATCAAAACTCCACTCAGGTTGTTCCAATATATCCTCTGTCGAATAAATTCTCTCACTTTAGAATAAATAATTTCAGCATTTTAGCCAATAGTGGTGTACAGTTAATTACATCGTGAAATTGACATTTAACTCAATCAAAACCGTTCTAAATCGCTCACTCAGCGCTCCATTCATTCATTCCTCACACTCAATCAAACCATTCATAAACGCTGAAAATTACTAAAAAATATAAAATAAAGAACTACCTTCAAACTGAATAAAACAATAACCAAATCGCGATTTTCAATGACATAATTGAAATTTTAAGCTTTGATTGGTTCTTGAAGAAAAAGGAAACTATTTATAGAATTTTTATGCATATTTTATTAAAGGGAGGTAATACATATAGCTAATTTTGTTCATCCTGAACAAAATCAGCTATATTGGATGACCTGCCTTTAATTTCACTCAAAACTCGCTCCCCGCACTCATTCAAGTTCATTCCAGACTCATTCCAAAATCACTCACCTTGTCAATTTCACGATGTCGTTAACTGTATCTTGACACTCAAACAAATTCGAGAAAAGTTACACGAACATAAAACTTAAACTTAAACTTGGTAATTTGATTAAACGCCTATTTCTATGGTAAAAACATATTCATATGCGTTGTACATAAAAGTATTAAAACAAATAATTTGTGTACAACAATATCCAATTATAAAAGAAGAAAGAAGAAATTAATCTTTAAAACTACCTTATGCTTTTTTAATAAAATCAATTTAGAAAAGGTCGAAAAAGTCTTTAAAAGAGAAGGATTTGAGTTTTCGTTTAAAGATATCTATGGATTTTGATTTCCTGATGTTAACTGGTAATTCGTTCTATAATTTGGGGCCCACCGTGCTGAAACTCCAGTCAGAAAATGATTTCCTCTTATTGAAAGGAACATTGAACATTTCCTTCAGACGATTCGGCAGATCTCAAAGTTCATTTTTGGACTTTGTGAGATAGGAGTTCTGTTAAGTAAGCTGGTGCTTTTCCTACAGAGCAATTGTACATGTATGTGAGGATCTTTAAGCTAATTCGTGCTTTAATTCGGCAAACATAAATGCCATTAGCCATTTACAAAAGTTATACATGAAAATATGGCTGTGGCAAATTAGAGTTAAACAAAACAAATTGCATTTCAATAGATAAATGACTTATTTATTATCTTAACACGTTCTTAGATGAGATTCCCTTTATCGAAAAGCTTCCTTTATATATTTTGCATTATTGATTTGTATTTTTTTTGGATGACATTACAGATGTATATGAATAAATTTATTTATATTAGGCCACGTACAATGAATGTTCGTTTGTCTAAGATCAGTAAACCTACTACATATACAGAGAAAATGGTATTCTGATTCGATAGAAGAGCGATCGCATAATCTACAAAGTCTATTATTTCTTTCCATGTTATTAATTCGACCAATTTCTATTTTTAGCTTATGAGACAATAGTCGGAATTGAGTTAATTTTGTTCTTAAGGATTCATTTGTCAAATTACTTAAGTAAGATTCAAACCCAAAATTTTCTTAAAATTTACAATTATATTCCAATTTTGGAGAAATCTTTACATAACAACTCCATTCTCGCGCGAAAGCGTCCCTTAATGGTAACTTAATTATATTAAAACCTATATAATTCAAATCATTTTTTCTGATAAGAAAAACCATTCAGATCAAGTGTTTGTTTTATCTTATTTACCCAAAGTGAATGAAACTGATGTGATATCAGGTTCTGCTCGTTTAATATTCTGTACATCTCTGGTACATTTACCTTAATTCAATACTTTAATGTATTTTATTTAGCTACTAAAGAGATGGAATATCTACTGAGTTCATCATTTACAACAAGGTTTGGGGGGTGGGGTCTGTACTCGTACACCGAGGATTCTTTTGCAAAAGTAATGTGTAGTTTATCTGTTTAACCCTTTCCTGTTTTACAAAATTTTGGACCTGTCCAAATCCAAAGGTTTTGCAGACGAAAATTACAAGTTGATTTAATTTGAAAAATAACCATTCAGTAGGGTAGAAAATAGTGTGGAAAAAGAAGAAATTGCTTATTAGAAGCAATTTCTTAATTTTTCACAATGTTTTCTCAATCGTAAAATCACAGGCACGTAAAAAGCAGGGATTAAACATCAAAGGGTTAATTAAAATCATTTAATCCCCAGACCTCTGCGGCATACAACAAAAATAGTGATATCAGTCTATCAAACAGAAGTAATTTGCTTCTAATGTTAATTTTAATTTTTAATGCCTTATTAGCTTGGCCGTGTTCAGAAGAAATTGCTTGTTTAAATAAACAATTTATAGAAAAGTTTATCCCTAGATCACAAAAATTATCAATTTCTAGTTCCATCCTTTTCTATTGACCAAGAAATATGTGATTGTTTTCTTCTTTATGCAAAAATGCAAATATTATACTGATTTTAAGACCCTATTTTTTGAGAATCGTTTACAAAAACTTATATCTTAATCCATAATACTAAATAGCCAAAGTCTTTCGCAATTAACATTAGTACATAACATTTTCACGCCATATAATATGTAGATTTTCAGTAGGACGTATAGATTTCAGTTGAAATACTGCCAAAGTGCAATCTACATTAAGTATTTACAATCAAGATTTTTTTTCAAGATTTTTTTTCAAATAAGTACCATTGCTATGTACTCAGTGCAATTTAACTGTAGAATGCATACCAACCCATTTAATACTCTTTGGTTCTTTCCGTGACGAGGCTAGGGATCAATAATGGATATGTCTATTGAAAAATCTAGGAGAAGCCAAATTTTGTGCAATTTCACCGTACCTTCAGGTTCTTGAACTTTTATCAGGATGTACTAGTTTTGATGTGCATGACAGGAACCGCATTTTTTAAGCAGATTCTGAAATGTGTCCATATTTTAGCATATAAATCTCATACGTATATAATAACTGACATATTGAATTAGAACTCTAAGTAACTGAGCTTTTCAAGGAAATAATCATTTATTTTCTAGTCATCAAAATGCTTACTCTGCAACAAACCGTCGAGGGAAGGTCGAAATAGCGTGCACACGGCTTACGTAAAATGTGACTTCAATGAGTCGCCCCCAACGATGGCATACAACAAATAAAATAAACTTTAATATATGTTTGTGTATAATGGCATTTAAAAGCGGAATTCGCTATTTTAATTGGTCGTTTTTATTGAAATCGCAAGTCAAAATAGAGTGTTTGAGTAATGCAATGCATAACGATTTTTCCTTCGTGCTGTATAATTATATGTTATCCTACATGAATATAATATGTCTGTACTGTTTACATGTTACTTTAATGTTTCTTCCATTGAATTGTAATCTTCATATCTGGATGAAACAAAAGATTGTCTATCTATCTTATATCATTAATGAATAGTATGAATAAGAGGGGTGATAAGAGCTCTCCTTGTTTCAACCCTACTGATATATCTTTGAACTCCGAAAGGTCGGGATGAGAATGAACTTTGGTAAATGATTAAACATTATCGTACAGCGATTTGACTAGATGAATAAATTTACAACTTACGTATTTATAAAATTCTGGGTTTAATATCTGTATGAAATGCGTCAAAATTTTGCTCGAAGTCTATAAAAGAACAAAACAGTTTTTTCCAATGATAATACTTTTTGGATTAAACACTGCAATATATATATATACATGTATATATATGCTTATTATTTGCCAACGCTTGTCTATATCTACCCGAAAACGTACACGTTATGCAATCATTCATTTTATACTTATACATACGATGGTTTAACTCAGTTCTATCCTCTATATATACACGAGGAAATAACTGAAGCCGGGCAAATAGCAAATACCGTTTACTTATTGTTATGACTATTGTAGCATATTAATATTTGCTTTGTTAGAGTACATACTAAATTTAAATTGCACAGGCTGGAAATATCCTAAATAAGAATTAATATTATTGTTAATTTGTATTAACGAATTGTCTTCTGAAGAAGAAAAAGTCTGCCCCCGTCCCATAGAAAGAGACAAAAAAATAACAATAACAACAAAATACTAATAACTCAACAAAATATTTGAAGTAAAAAATGAATGACATTTTTATTAATTTGTTTGAAACAAAGTAGTACACGTAACTACATGTAATCTCTTGCAGGTACAGACAGGACACTATCAGATTAAATGGGCACAAGACTGTTTCGATATAGTTTCGAAGTTCTTTTAAGCAGTGTCTCGTATAAGGTATAAGTAAATCTAAGATCTGTTGTAAGCAATCGTTTAATCACATTATTGTAACAAGGTTTCATTAAGTTTTAAAATTTATGAGATATATGTAGAAATATTAATTTGAATTTGCTATTGACAGTAAATTTTATCTTATAACTATACAAATATATGTGTGATAACATCCCGTATGATATTCTTTATGATATCGCGTAGTTATTTTTAGTACAATGATATCATGCGGTTATTTTTAGAAACTTGCACTTCAGTTCAAAACATCGACGAAAAAAAAGACAAATAGAGGTTATAAGAAAAATATAATACGTGCTTAGTGTATTGTATGGAAATAATATCTAACTCGGTTGTGGGAATTAATAATTGTCTCGACAGAGCCTCGACAATGATTAATTCTCCCAACCTCGTTAGATATTTTTTCTCATACAAATCACTAAGTACGTATTACATATATATATCACTCGTTGCTCAATTTTTATTTGCTACAAAAATCAATTGCCAGAAACAACTTGCCTACTGCGATTTTCACTTTTCCCGAGTCGGCACTAGCCTATGGTAGCCAGACACCACAAGGCACCTGTTGTAATCTTTATTAAATCAGTATGTTTCGTAGAGTGTACTTTTTAGATAATTTGAAAAAGAAATTAGCATACCTTTTCATGCATTTTAGGAGATTTTTTTTCAATGTGTTTTCCGGCCCGTCGACAGCTAGGGTCGTTTTTGGCGCAAAAACAGATAACAGAAGAATAAACAATATAATCATGTAAAAATGATATGAAACATGTGTATAAAGATGTATAAAAAGGTTATATAGGAAACTTAAAAAATCTCTTCGCGCAAATTTATATCGCATCGCAAGCTGTTAACTTTACTAGAGCCCTGATGTTGGAATTACTATGTGCAAAAGTTACTGTGTACCTAAACGTATATGAGCATGTGCGTGGCATTTCCAACCATTTGAAATATAAGTGAGGTAAAAAAAAATGGTAGCGTAGACAGCCACCTACTAAAAATATAAAGTTACCTGATGGTCTATAGATACTTTGAGACCTGATCTATCTACAAAGTGCATGGTGAAGACTCTGGTCAGACTGTGTGGATGCACAGGCTGGTCAGAGTCTTTGCTTTGTGCATATTTGAAATTGTTGGAAATCTCACGCACAGGCTCATATAGAATATATCAATAAGATAAATGACCGAGCATGAAATAATTTTCTAAAGTGAGCACGAATGTACATCGACTCTTCACAGATAGGGATCCACCCATGGACAAGTTCAATTGCCTAGTATGATTCAAATAGCTATGTATGATCAATAATTTCAGAAACGGAATATGATTGATTGATTGAATGGAGTTTTACGCCGCTTTCAACATTATTTCATAAGAGGATTCGTAAATTTTTTGTTCTGAAGAACTGATAGAGAATCAGAGAAGATTATAAATCGCTTTGACCTAGACGGTTCCACTAAATAATGAGTAAGGAATATTTCTTTAATGCTTTTCGGTGGTTTATCGAGAAATAACGGTAGATTATCACTTGGTAATCTCACCGCAAAAGCAGTGAAATTATCAAAATTTAATACCCTGCTTTTGTGCATTTAACCCTATCTGACGTCATCTATGCGGGGCGAAATAAGTGACGTCACAATGAACGTTGCATAGCAATCACATGCAAAATGACGCGCTTCACGAAAAATTGTCCTAGAAATTTCACATTTTGTCTCATTTTTGTATTAAAGAAATAGAATAATTGTTTGTTTTTCGTGTAAGATCGATTAATATTTCATTTCGTAAACAACAAAAGCTATATTTCACTCGTGGCTCTGCCACTCGTGAAAATATAGCTTTTGCTGGTCACACAATGAAATATAAATCGATCTTACACTGAAACAAACGATTATCCTCCATATCTTTTATTTCTGTCGAAAATATGGAGGATATGTCTGGTAGTCGACATTTAAGAATTCTGTCTCCATAAATAGCGCTGAATCTACAGCTTCACCATCTTTCGAGCCATCAGTATAGACTGCCTCGAAAGAGGAATATTGCTCTTTCAATTCACCATATAAGAGTGAAATGTTATCCTATCAGAAGCATTTTGTCAGAAGCTAAACTGAAACCAACTTCTAATCGGTCACTTGATGTTTCCCTATTTTCAACACATTTACAAGAAAAGAATTGAACAAAACATTACTTTCATGAAAGACAAACCAATATCGAGGATATTGGTAAAAGAATTGTTTGAAAAGGACCGACGGAACGATTGTAACTGACAAAAGAAGACACCAGCCCTACTTTGAAAAAGTCACTAAAGTCGCAAAATGCAGCGAATTATTAAAATTTCATTCGAGGAAATACCGTTATGTTGTTGAAAAATTATTTTCCTTTGGATGCCTTAAAGGTAGCAGACTAGAAAAACGTAAAGAAAACATTATCTTCGACATTCATTTGCGTAAATGAGGCGAATTTGTTAAATTTACCCCACCCACTAATGTTCATTTTGAAATTGGGGGTACCGATGTTCTCATACAAGTAAAATTGCTTTCCCCGGAGAATTTTTCTTTGAATTTGGGTTTCGCCATCTACCAAGTGAACGGGCTATCAGAACTCAACAAACAATTGATTGCATCTTCAACTTTATTAAGCAATACTTTTCGTGCTTTATTTAAGTGACCGATTAGAAGTTGGTTTCAGTATATGTCAAATCTGCGCATTTCTGTGTCCATGGAGGAGTATCGGGGATTTTATAATCAGCAATAGCCTCTGTATCTATACTAAGTTTAGCAACTAGGTGTTCTGATCATATTCTGAAAGATGGAATGACTTTGGTCTTTCTTTCAAAAAAGGATTTTGTATTTGGGGTTAAAAACAACCTCGTGGTCGGATTAAATGTATAAGATCTTAGTTATAAAATATATTGAATGGACAGCTTTTCTCTCCGTAATGCTAGTGAAGGTTCATTTGCCTCTACATAGAGGCTATTAACAGGGGATGTTCTAAAGGTTCCAATAGCAAGACGAAGACCTTCATTGTGAATGGAATCAAGGATTTGGAGGGTATATTCACGGGCGGATCCATAAACTATTTATCCATAGTCAAGTTTAGAACTTACCAAAGATAGGCAAATCCGCTTGAGGACTTTACGATTGGCACCCCGGTTAGAATGGACGCTTCTTTTAAGAGGTTAAGAGTTTTTTCGCACTTTTTTGCTTTTTAAATGCATTGATTTTGGGAAAGAAGTATAGTTTTTTGTCGAAGATGACGCCAAAACATTTATATTTAGAAACAACTTCTTAGTTTTGCCAAGAAAAAGTCCAGTGTCTGAAGGTTACAGAAATGCAAACTTAAAAATTTAAACCATTTTCATCTGACCACTTTTGAAGGTTGTTGAGGCATTGTTGGAGGTTTCAAAACGTACAGGATGGTCTAAAGTACTTTTTCGCGACGGAATCCGCTTTGAATATCAGCTATTAGATTTTTTTCTTCTCCAGGAACCAAACAAGACAGCCATTAACAATTCGCTCAAGTGTCTTACAGAGACAACTGGTGAGCGGTTTTGGGTGGTAATTGGATAGTTCAGTCTTGTCCTTTCCTAGCTTAGGAATAGGACTGACAAGAGCTTCTCGCCACAACATGGGAAATCTTCCTGTCATCCAGATATCATAAAAATGTCTAGTAAAACTGAGAGGGATGTTAAAGGCAGGTGTTTAAAAAAAATAATAGTAAATTTTATCTGAACAAGGTGAAAAAGTGTGCGATTTATTTAGAGCTAACTCTAGCTCCCGAAGGAAAATAGTTTTTTATAATGCCCTGAATTTGGAGAACTGAAATTAAACATCTTTTTTTCTTCGGAAGATTTGAATTTTTGAAAATTTTCAGAAAAGTTTTCTAAAGAAAATTGACGTTCAAATGTAGAAACAAGAGTATTTGAGGGGAATCTTATAAGGTACTCCAGTCTTTAAGATGGTTAATAGGAGTAGTACCTTTACCATTATTTTTTCTAGCCCTAGGATTATCCTCTGATTGAGGTTTAGGGGGAGGAGGGGTGGGTCTATTAGTCCTAGGGTTTGTCTAAGATTTGTTCTAGAATTATTTCTTGAAGTGCTAGATGAAGATAAAATAGGTGTAGGTTTGGGTTTCGTCGATGATTTTTCAGGTCTGATAGCAGAAGTAGCAGATACTGTTGTAGAAGATACTATCCTCTGTGAAGTAACATTTACAAGACGGAAATGCAGGTAAAACGTTCTCGAAAAAAATACTCCTTTATTCACCGCAATATTATTTTCATTGTTACATCAACAAAAACATACACCTACGTTAAATAAATTTTAAAGAAAATGTTAGACATTAGTTTAACAAAAGAAGAATTAGAAAAGGTAAAATAAAGTACGTGTATCCAGGAATTTTGGCAACTTTGCTTTCCATGAAACCACAAACTCTCCAAATCAGGCGCTCACCTATCTTCGTATTCTGGTATAAATATCTATCTGAAAAGAATTTAATTATATTGTTTGTAATACAAAACAGGTACCTAATTGATATTTATGTTACAGTTATTTAAGTTTTAATCACTGACAATCCAGACACGTAGCAAAAAAATATGGGAACGGCTGGGTAAGAAGATGACTTGTTCCTTTGGTTTTTTCTTTCATTAAACTTGAATCATTTTACATAACTGTTGTCAGTTCAACTTGTTGAAAGATTACCAGTATGCTGTGAAATTTTTAATGTTTTTTTTTAATTTTATGGGAAATTAGGCATTCAGTTGAATAGCTACTCTTTTGCCTTAATGTCTGAAAGTAAAGTTCTCGAATACCTCCATAAGCTCAGCCCAATTAAAGCAATAGGCTTATATGGTCTTTTCCATCACGTTTTATAAAAGATGCTTCACCTAAAGTTGTTGTCCCCCTTACCCACATTATAAATCTTTCTCTCATCCATGTACAGTCCCTGATGACCTGAAAACTGCAAGAGTTGTTCCTCTTTTCTAGAATAATGAAGGTTGTCCGTTGGTAATTATAGACCTGTATCTATTCTTAATGTTTTCTCTAAAGTTCTTGAAAAGGTTGTTTTCGATAAAGTTGTAGACCTATGTGAGATAGCAGCTGGAGGCTAGAAAAGGATGTAATGGTAGTACTGGCGTGAGAAATACCAGGAATCCATTGTTAGTTGCTCCAGCCGCCGCGATATAACTGAAATAATGTTGAAAGCGGCGTTAAACCCCATTCAATCAATCAATCGATAAAGTTGAATGCTATTTTAAAGAAAAACGTTTGATTTATAATTTTTTACCTTTACTACGACTACTTCTCGGATTTATTAAAGAGTTTTCATAAAATTTGATATAGATAAGGGAAATGTTATCGTAATGGTACTTTTAGATCTGAAAAAGGCGTTTGATACAGTTAACCATAAAATTCTTTTTACTAAGCTGTGGCCTAGGCGACAATATTTTTAACTCTTATCATCCTTAGGAAACGTGATGGTCACGATTGTTTATACAACCTCCGCGACCCGCATCACGTGACGTTGCATGGGATAAGTCGCGAACGGATATTGAACTTATACTATTGGCATAGAGACAATCATAAAAATTGCGTAAAACTGAAACAATGGAATCGTTCATTTTAGGTAGTAGATCCGTAATGGTTTCGCAATGTTTCTGAAGTTATGAACGTTAACAGTGTTAACCGAGGTTTCCTAATGATTTTCATTAGGAAACCTCGGTCAACATTGTGAAAGCTTATGAGTTCCGAAATGTTGCGGATCTATTACGGTTCCGCTACATTAAGACCAAACTTTTAACTTCGTTTTGTGTAAAGACCAGGAAAGTAGTCATTTCTTCAAATGGCCAATTGGCACTCGAATATGCAAGGATATCTACGCCTTTAAAAGACGATTTCTTGTTTGGCTTTTTAACTTAAAGAATCCTTGTGACCGATAAGAAATTAAGACTCTTCGGATAACAACAACACATAAACAACATTGATAAAATGTTTACATTTTGGTTAATACTTTAAGAGTCTAGATAGCGCTTAATTAAATCCTAAGCATTTGTCGATCATCAAAAACTCAAATTCAGGCTCCGGATATCTCAAGCTGTCAGTAAAGGAGCTTGTCCTTTAAGATACATGCCTAAAAAAATGTTTTTAACTTTTTGACAACAGTATATAAAACTTTCCGTTGGTCATAAGAGCCATTAAAGCTATACTAACAATGCAAGGCCTCTTTTAATAAAAAGGCGAACCCAAACATTTTTGTTATTGAAGTCAGAAAAAATGTCAATAAACCGGACATATTTTATTGATTTGATTTTGTCATTCCGTGTTGATTCCTTCGATGGGTTTTTAGTGGGTTTAATTTATGGGTAGCTTTGGATTTAAGAAAGAAGAAGAAGAAAAAAAAGTAGAGACACATATTATATATATCACGATTCCACGGGCTTGTACACATAAACAGTTTTAATTTAACAGATAGAAGATTCCGCTAGAAATCCATATGAAGCACCAGAAAAAAAAACAAAACAAAACAAAACAAAACAAAACAAAACAAAAAAAAAAAAAAAACAAACAAAAAAACAATTCGAATACTAACAACCAGCGTAGAAGCATTAAATACAAGAGAGAAGAGTTAAGTGTAGCTTTACTTAAAACCTGTTATTGTTGTTGGCACAGAATAGACATATGATATGATGTTTTAAAGAAATGACAGAGGTTCCAAAGGAGGAATTGTATTCATTTTGGTAGAGTACTTAATAAACTTAGTGAAACAAACATCAATTATAACAGAAGGAGAAACGGAATGGGTGTCAATAAAATGAATTACAACAAAGATTTACTGGTAGGAGGAGGGTAGATTGCCCAAAGAAAGAAGACAACATATAAATTTGCTAAAAAGTCCTTTGTAATAATAGACCAATTAACATATATACATAGAGGATAATCGTTTGTTTCAGTGTAAGATCGATTTATATTTCACTGAGTGAACAACAAAAGCTATATTTTCACGAGTGGCAGAGCCACAAGTGAAAATACAGCTTTTGTTGTTCACGAAATGAAGTATTAGTCGATCTTACACGAAAAACAAACGATTATTCTATTTCTTTAATGCAAAGATGAGACAAAATGTGAAATTTCTAGGACATATTTTCGTAAAGCGCGTCATTTTGCGCGTGATTGCTATGCAACGTTCATTGTGACGTCACTTATTTCGCCCCGCATAGATGACGTCAGAAAGGATGAAATGCACAAAAGCAGGGTATAAGTTTTTGATAGTTTCACTACTTTTGCGGTGAGATTATCAAGTGATAATCTACCGTTATTTCTCGATAAACCACCGAAAAGCATTAAAGAAAATATTATACTCACAGAAGATATGACTTACCCAAACATTAACTGGTCAAGAAGGACAGCAACGGGACAGAACAGATAATTTCAACAGGAACTAGCAAATAAAACCTCTAGTCTCAACCTTCCTCAGATACACATATCACTATCAAGAGAAAGCAACCTTTTGAACTTAGTTTTTCTCACACACTCCACTATGGTTAAATCATCTATCAACATCCCAGGAATATCAGGTCGTGTCATGATAATAATTGTGTATCAAAAGTGAATGAAATAAGAAAAAAGCCAGGAATTGCTACATATACACGTAAACAGACTGGAGCAAAGTGAAGTCAGATCTTCATTGCCTGAAAGAATGGAAAACTTCCAAAAAGGAAACAGTACAGAAGAGCTGTTGAACTACTATAAAGAATCATCATTTACAACAATCAAAAAAACATCCCATTTAAAGAAATTAAATCAAGAAATTCAAAATCCTGAACTAAATACAAGAAAAAAATTGTAAAGAGTAAACAGCGACTCTAAAAAGACCAACAAATGGACAAGCAATAGAAACTTTATAGAATGCATGTAAAAAAGCTATACAGAGCTGAATAAGCCAAATTGGAATATGTCACCAAAAAGGTGTATTTGCGAAACATAAATGCCCACGTGAAAGCTTTTTTTTAAATGTAGACCTTGGCAGACAACCTGAAACTTTGTAACATGGCCTTGACCAGGAAACCTACAGATGCACATCACTGGGATATTTCATCATGCAAATTATGAGAAAGGCATCTGAATAGGCTTGAATGAACATATTAAGTCTTAAGGAAATGTTTTTAAGAAGTTCGACCTTGATAGATGACTTTGATTTTGTCACGTGACGATGATCATAATATGTATCTACAGATGCACAATATTGAGATTTATCATCGTGCCAATTCTGAGGTTTGTATCTTAAAACCCCTTGAAGATATTGTCATTGATATGTTTTTGGTTTATTTTCTTTTAATTATTTGACCTTAACATTGTCCTTGAAATTGTCACATGACCTTGACCTTTAGCATCAGCAGATGCGTATCAACGAGATCTATCATCCTGCCAAATATGAGTCTTGTATCTTGAATATGATTGAAATATCGGCAATGTTTAGTTATTTGAATAAGTTTTTTTTAGTAAATCGACCTTGACAGATGACTTTGACCTTGTCTCACGACCTTGACTTTGGTATCAGCAGATGCATATCATTGAGATCTATCATCATACAAAATATGAGGCTTATATCTTGAAAAAGCCTCGAAGATATTGACAATGTTAATTTTTTTTTGTTAAGTTTTTGAGTTACTTGACCTTGTCAGATGACTTTGACTCTGTCACATGACCTTGACTTCGGTATCAGCAGATGCGTTTCATTGAGATTTATCAGCATGCCAAATATGCGGCTTGTATCTTGAAAAGGCTTATCCATATAAGCAATGTTAAGTTTTTTTGGTCAAGTTTTGCAGACAGACAGACAAACGGACGGACAGACAGACAGGCGGACAAACGGACAACGGACAACGGTAGAACAATATTTCTCGATCTTTCGATGCGAGGGCATAAAACATTATATAAGGTCAAGAATCAAACTATCATTAACCATTTTCGAAATACATTTAAACCCCCTGCCCAAAAAGAATCAGCAGAAAAGGGACAACTAGAGTGACCGACGGTAAAGGATATGCTGAGATCATACGGAGAACTTCTAACGACAAGACAGAAGGCTAAAACAACAATTGTACCAATCATCATAAACGAAAATGGCCTATATAAACTCTTTATTAAAATTGATACTATTAAGGCATCGGGACCAGACCAAATATCAAACAAAATCCTAAAGGACTGTGATAAAGAACTATCTCCATCCCTACAGATTATATGCAAAAATGAAGGTCATCCGAAAGACTGGATGAATTATTACACCTCAAGCAATTTCAAGAATGGAGATAAACATGTGGCAAAAATTATAGACCATTCTCACTGACATCAGTTCCTTGCAATTCACTTGAACACATCGTCTGTAGACACCTGCTCAAACATCTCGGAAAAGAATGAATTCTTACAGACCTTTATCATGGATTTAGATCCGCATTCTCGTGTGAGACTCAACTGATAACCATATTAAATGATATCATATCAGAACATGAAAACGGGAACCAGATAGACGTTGATATATTAGACTTCTCAAAAGCCTTTGATACTGTACCACATGACAAAACAAATGTTACAAACGAACTGTCCTCAACCGAAGCAAAGCTGAAAAACATAAAGAAGATCAAAAACCAACCGGAGTTTTAGCCTTCTTTATTCGGTAGAGCATGATACATTTTTCTTGTGCTGCGTCGTCCTCAACAAAAGATTCTTATCTATGGCGACACTGGCGCTTCATCTGTCTTCAGAAAAAAATCCTTGATGGATTAAGTTGAAGTTCTGTGCTAACTAAGCCAGAGTAGAGGCGCCAATTTTCAACCTATAAAGAGGACTGTTACTTTGGGTCTCTTATCCGTCCTTCCGAAAAGGAACGCGTGCACGAAGAAAGCCAAACTAAGCGCTGAATAAAAAAGAGAGATGCAAAACTAGTAAATATCAAATACTTGTTCACTTGGATCAAGGTTCTCCATTTTAAAAATGTCGCTTTGAAGACGAACTACTTTTTCTTCAATATCAACTTTTATCGCAGAGGGCACTCCATTAGACAACAATAATACATTAAAAGTCGAGTGTGGGAAATATTGTTTGTTTGTTTGTTTGGTTTTTTTTTTTCAGGCGGGGTGGGGGGAGTCGGGGGGGGGGGGGGGTTATTACGTCCCACTCAACAACAAATGTTTTACGGAGCCAGGGGCCTCTGTTAAAAGACTCATCCGAATGACTGGAGAAGTGGGAGATCTAATCAGGGACCCCTCGACACTGAAGTCCATTGCGTTACCACGGAACTAAACCCGCTCACGTGAGCGACAAAGAAGACTGGTTCATTAGTTTTTTATCAAGATAATTATTACCAAACATGGATTGCTTGGCAAATGTAGGGTTGTAGACCCATAATGATTCGCAACATTTTTGAACGCATAATCTTTCATAGTAATCATTAGGAAATCTCTATTAACTCTGTAAAAGCTCATGCCTTCCGAAACGTTATGGAACTATAACGATTTCACTACCTTAAAGTGAAATGCAACTGACTGGAAGTAAATCAATCTTGATTTAAGCGATTCAGTCGAATTAGACTTGAAGCCCTTAAGCCACAATAAGGCTTTTAAGCTTTATCACTATCGGTTATATCAAATTCGAATGTATGTGACCTTTCAAGCAAAAAGAAATAAACTTAATGAAAGTACTGACCTGGCCAATTTGCACGTCCATTAAGGTTGTAGACCCGAAATATTTCCGCAACATTTCGGCATCAGGATCCTTCCCAATGTTGATCGACGGTTTCTAATGAAATTCATTAGGAAACTTCGATTAACGCTGTCTTTTTTCCAACCAGTACAACCTGAACATTTCATCCGAGTCACAGGCTGCTCACTTATGGGCGTACTATTTAGCATGCGCCCATTAGCGGGGGACACATGGCTAATGTCCAAATACTTGATTTGTAATTTGACTACAAAAGGTTTTAAAAAACACAGAAAGATGTGTTTGTGAAACATCAATGTCGCCCTCAACATAAAAGCAGCATACTTTGTATAAGTTAAACCCTCAAAGCTAACATTGACCTTGACCTTGTCTTAAGACCTTGAACTTGGTACCAGCATATAAGTATCATCGAGATCTATTATCATGCCAAAGATAAACATTATATCTTAAAAAATGCTTAAAGTAATTTGCAAGGCTAAGTTGTTGTTGTTGCTGCTGCTTTTGTTGTTGTCGTCGTTGTTGTTGTTGTTGTCGTTGTTGTTGTTGTTGTTAAATATTACAGACAGAAAAGTAGACAACTAGACAAATAGACGGAAAGACTGCCAGATGGATACTTGTAAAACAATATGAATTCGATGTAATCGATGCTGTAGAATAGATCTGTGATGTGCAAAAAGGGCCAGACGGCAAAGTAGCAAATGTTCGTATAACATGAATTTCGTTACTTAGAAATCGTTTCCAAAGACCTAATTGAAGAATCTGGCTCGGGGCGCACCGGACCCGTTGGGGCTCAAGGTATATCCATGATGATGTCAAAGATGGCCGCCAGAAAATAAAAGCATTATAGATAGTTTTTCTGCAGTTCTTGTTTTGCGGCATACAAAACAGGACCCTTAAATTGGAAAAAATTAATGTACAAGCAATAAGTCAGCCCGATTAAGTCAGTTTGTTGAGCACCGGACTTCAAAACCATTGGAGTTCGACGGCGTTGGTTCAAACCCGGGATGGCACATTATTTGTCTTTCGGATGAGACGTTAAACCGAGGCCCCGTGAGACGGTGCTTTACATCGAGCACGTTAAAGAACCATGGCGGATCGCAGCAGTAGTTTCGTCATGTATCCTTGCACTATCCCCCGTAACAACTAACCGTCTTCTGGGGGCGTCGCTCATATGGGAATAATTCCTTTTCTCATGGTGGCCTAGAGTGACAGAGTTCTAAGATCATTGCCAAAGAAAACACATGTTTGTGTTGCATTGAACTGTAAAACTAATCTGATTTAAATGAATTAGTTATTTAACGTTGTGAGTAGAAGGATTATTTGAAAGTTGGTATCATAAGTACTTTTACAGCTGTTTTTTTTTTATTTGTTTTCGTGCTCATTTAAGCGCATTCGTGTGAGTCACCTGGCCTTTTTTTGCATGAAATCTAGTATGTATAACATTTATTTTGTGGCATTACCAACAAGACAACTAGCCTTAGTAATACATTATCTCTATTAAACAGAAAGTGACGATAATCATAATTTTTAACGTTTTTTTAAGAAAATTAAAAAAAAGTATCCGTGTTGTTGTTGTTGTTAACCCATTGTTTAATATTTTTTCATGCATCTTATCAATCAAATAATGTATTTTCCTTTAAATCAATTTTGAATTTGGAAAATTCAATTGATTTCAATGTGGCTACTGTGTGAACTGTTAGAATATTTATGTACAGATATCAGGAGGCTTACTCTTCTTGTTAATTCGCTGCTTATAAATGAGCCTTTGCGTGACATTTCCAACAATTTGAAATGTTGATGTGGTGCAAACATTGAGCAGATTAGACAGCCACATACTGTAAATATAAAGTTACCTGATTGCCTACATGTACTTTGAGACCTTATCTATCTACTTAATGCATAGAGAAGACTCTGGTCAGACTGTGCGGATGCATAGGCTAGTCAGAGTCTTTGATTTGTGCAGATTTGAAATTGTTGAAAATCTCAGGCACAGGCTCAAATATCTTTCGAGAATACGTGTTAAAAACTAACCTGCGGACTCGAGTTTAATGTAACTGCGGACACATACACGGGGGGTGATGTCCATAATCGGAGCCACTGGCTCCGCTTTCAAAATCATGTGGGGAACTTCCGGTCCACGTGCATCTCCGATTATGTAGATGTAAACATTTCATTTTTGGACTGAAAAAATGGGATAGGTGTCGGAACTTCCTCATTTATATCAGATTTTATTCATTAATCATTAAAAAGTCGAATGCTATTCGACCAGTTATACATTTTGCCACGTCAATGTACTCAAGAACTGTAAAAACGCTCGTTGGTTTTTGTTAAAAATGATTTCTTCTCAGAGCAATCTTGAGCCAGGAAGCTCAAAATACGTGGTTTTACCTCCAAAATGCAATATTTTGAACAAGATTAATAACGTATACTATTGTTTTCAGTATGCATGAGTTTAACAAAACAACCACAATACTCTACCTCAATATACTTGCCTACAATATGAGATAAATCAAAGAAAATAATTTGGTTCCGATTATGTGGATTGGCTCTGATTATGTATCCTGGCTCTGAAGTTGTGAAGTGTCTTTTTCTTCTTCCCTAACCTCCTTCGATATCAAGTTTCTGCTGGTTTCATGGTGCGACTTTTCTCGTCATTCCACGACGCATGTTGTCTATGTTACGTCTCACCTCATCATGTTTACTTTTATTATAAAATTACGGTGACTAGACAGTCAGCTACATTAATATTCCTTAGAACATGTACGTACAAGATAATTATATGGCTATCTTTTAGTATTGAATTTGAAAAGAGATAAAGATTTCTACGGAGCCTGCCAGTGGTTTTGGTCTGCCTTTTATACTTCGCACGCTAAGCCGTAACGGCAAAAGTTGGCGGTCAAGACTGTGACAAATGACGTCCTTTTATAAATAACGTCTAATGGATGGTTTTCAATTAAAATTCGAGGAAAAGCAACGAAAATAGTTTATATTCCGTCAGTCATTTGTAAAATGTACACTATTAAGCAAGTTATTAAAAGTAAAAAAAAATGTTAACATATCACAGAAATATGATTTATATCACATTCAATATACTATTCTCGCGAGAGCAGTGATACTGAAACCACTGAATGCAAAATCCTAACCGAAGGGAAACTGTATTGTACGGTTCCCTGATCGTGAAATATTTAAGAAAAAATTATAAAATGACATGACGTTCGAAACAAAAACAAAAACAAAAAACCCGCGTCAGTGGGACAATTTTAGGACCAACATTACGATAATTATTTCCTTTAGTAGAAGAAATATTGATATATATTTTATTATGGATTCTTTAAAAATATGGTTTTGTACATAAAGTTGGAATGAAGAGAGCGTAGAAGAGTGTTCAAATATCAACCTGACGTCGCAAAAACGCACGGTTTTAATTTGTATAGGAAACATCTGAAACCCCTAATTCAGATATATCTCTTACTTACACATAAACTAATTTTTAACACAATGTTAGAAACTATTTTTTATTTCAACTTTATGTACAAAAACCGCATAGAATCCATTCATCAATATTTTATGTCATCTCAACAGAAATAAACCGTTTCACAGAAAAATCACACACTTTCCATGTACAATGTTTATGGAGACAAACGATACCGCCATTAAAATGTCGCACTATACAATATTTTTTGCATTTTGATTATCTAAAGAATTTTACTTTAATGCTTTATACATTTTGTTTAAAAATCCATAGTTATTCAATTTCGTTCATTTTTTTCGAAACGAAAAAGTTTTCAAACGCGATTATTTTTTAGGGTGGACTTTTAGCTTATTTTTTAACGATCTACGAAAAATGGTTTAATTTCATTATTGATTAAAAAAATATCTTGTTGTACCTGACAATTTTGAGTTTTTAAAAGCAACATATTTTTCTCTATGTAAGAACAATCATTTTCTTTGTCTGTTTCAAAATTTGCTATAAAATGACGTCCCGGACATCATGAAGGTAATGGATAGTATATTGATTAAATCATAATGGTCACATACATGTATTTTGATCCATTATGATACGTATTTTCGCCCTTGTATATGATCCGTTATGCTAAATGTCAAATTAAATATACATATGTAATTCTGTTTAAATCATAACACCGCATTTATAAAACGCACCCCTTTAGCGCAAAATCGACTGGGACATTTCTAAGTACTTTATTTCATTGTCTTAAATAATTCTTAATTTCAATGAATTTAGATAAATTCCTTTCCGATTGAAAAGTTGACAAATATCAAATCCTAAGATGAAGTAGTTAATTCTGACATTAATATAGGGTTAATTAACGTTTTTGAGGGCGTTAACATTTGCAGATACCCGGAAAATGGTTTAACGCCCGAGTGCGAAGCACGAGATCGCTAAAGCATTTTGAGGGTCTCTGCAAGTGTTATCGCCTAAAAAAAGTGAATTGACGCTATTATTGCATAAAAAGAAAGACTATAGTATCTTACTTAACAGAAATTATAAATTCAATCGTTGGAACTAGCTGTAAAACTATCACCAAAACCGCTAATGTGTCGAAAAAAATTGCTTTATGCATTGCTCCGTCACATTTGTTTAAACCGACGTTGCTTGGTAAATCGATGTCGTCATAAAAATTAACGCGGGAATAGAATCGACGTTTTTATTTATTAATGTGAACAAAGGAACTGATACAGTGTATAGGCTCCCGGGTTCGATTCCCGACGACGGTACTCATTATTTCCGATTATTTGTCTCTCACCAATGGGTTGATAATGGTAGACATATGTGAGATAGCAGCTGGAGGCTAGGAAAGGATGTGATGCTTGTACTGGTGAGAGAAATACCAGGAATCCATTGTTAGGTGCTCCAGCCCCCGCAATATAACTGAAAAAAATGTTGAAAGCGGCGTAAAACACAATTCAACAGTGTATAGGCCTAGACCGAGGATATTTAAGTAAAAAAACTCGGGCGTTAACGGCACGTGAATTGACTTATTAATACAAGTTTTCTCCCTTTAACTCCCTGGTTTTGTCGGTTAACGTATGCCAATGATGACCCGAAAACGCACATTTTATGCAATAATTGGAATCGGATTAAAAATTTCCGAAAGTTCCGAACTAAATGGTACGAGAGACATAAAAAACGGACGTTTTAAGGATCATTGCGACCTTTTTTGTAAGATATATAAATCGGATTTCTTAAAACTTTGAATGCGAGCGCGAACTTTGTGACAATTTGTTTGATACCACTCGCTATATTACCTGATTAAATTTCATGGAATTATCGACGTTGAAAGAGCGACAGTAGTGACGTGTTATAACAGGAACGCTAAACGTGCGAAGTATGATAATCATGGCAAACTATTGGCAGGTTCCGTAGATTTTTTTTTAATCTCTTTTCAAATTCTAGATAATGGTCATACAATTCTCTTGTACTCCTATGGTTTTAAGTAAATTTAATGTAGCTGTCTATTCACCGGAATTTTATAATAAAAGTAAACACGATGAGGTGAGACGTAACATAGACAACATGCGTCGTGGAATGACGAGAAAAAGTCGCACTATGAAACAAGCAGAAACTTCATATCGAAGGAGGTTAGGGTATATGGAAAAAGAAAAAGACACTCCACAACTTCAGAGCCAGGATACATAATCAGAGCCAATCCACATAATCGGAACAAAACTATTTTCTTTGATTTATCTCATATTGTAGGCAAGTATATTGGGGTAGAGTATTGTGGTTGCTTTGTTAAACTCGTGCGTACTGAAAACAATAGTATACGTTATTAATCTTGTTCAAAATATTGCATTTTGGAGGTAAAACCACGTATTTTGATCTTCCTGGCTCAAGATTGCTCTGAGAAGAAATCATTTTTAACAAAAACCAACGAGCGTTTTTACAGTTCTTGAGTACATTAACGTGGCAAAATGTATAACTGGTCGAATAGCATTCGACTTTTTAATGATTAATGAATAAAATCCGATATAAATGAGGAAGTTCCGACACCTATCCCATATTTTCAGTCCTAAAATGAAATGTTTACATCTTTCATAATCGGAGACGCACGTGGAGCGGAAGTTCCCCACATGATTTTGAAAGCGGAGCCAGTGGCTCCGATTATGGACATCACCCCCCGTGACATAGTGGGTCAAATTTTAGATTGTCTGCAAATCTTGCTTTATGCAATAAAACTGAAATTTGAAATACCTGCATTCATATGGCGGTTATAAAAAGGGATTTAATAACTTAGAAATGACGTCATGACGTCATCATGGGACCAACCCCTTTTTAGGGACCAAATTCAGCGATAATCCCTTTTTAGGAAATAATTAACCGATTTTTCTTCCCAAAACACCATTTGCTTCGTAAAAAGACGCCCAACGTTGTGTTTTGAATGATATGAAGATGTCATTGTAAGAAATACAATAAGGTGTAACGAATTCAATGCAAATGCCTTCTGCGTTGCTGTTTTCGAGTACAGTTGCTTAAAATATTGACTTTTTTCTCGAAAATTTGTCCGATGACCTAATTTATATATGTTGCTTCCACACAATGCCACTGATGATTTTTAAAAATGAAATCCATGTGTCTTCGGGTTAGCCTTTTGTAAAATTCGATTCCGCGAAGATGTCGCAAATCAAAGGATACTCCAATGTCGCGTCAAATATTCACAAAAGCTGTCTTTTTAAATGGATAAAAAATTAAGTGATCTTTTGTTTTTCTTGAAATCAAATTCAGATTTAATACTTCTGAAGCCTCTATTTTTATCAATAAACTTAATTTCAAATATTTTAGAATACGTTTACGCAGGAAGATTGGCGTCAAATAAGTAAAGTAACGATGGTTTTGGTGAGACATCGAATTCGAAAAAGTCGCAACAACTTTACAAATTCGAATTTTAAGAAAAAATTATCTCGAAGACATGACATTTTTATTTGATGAATGTGAAGCATATTCGTTTCGCTGAAAAAAATAAAAACATAAAAACACACAAAGAAAAAAAACCAGCATAGGTCACCGGACATTTTTTGAAAAATTTCTATATATTAACAAAAAATAAAATAAAAAATGTAAATTCAAATCTTAAAAATCGCGAAATAGATAGCGTTTCAGACCTGTTTTTCTGTTTGAATGTGCACAGAAATTAAATGACCAGCTCTGGCGTTCTTGGACTTTCTAAATGAAACTTTTTTCGTCACAGCGGCCGATAAATTAAGAAAATATTTGCAAATATTGATTTTGGCGGGGGGAAAAGGGGTTGGCCCCTTCATGACGTCACGACGTCAAATGAACGCGCTTCAAACCCTTTTTATTCTCACACTTGCTCACACTTCAAAGATAAATCTCAGAAATTTTTGTGAGATTTAAGAAAATTCGACAATGGTATCTGTCCGCAGTTACCTTAAATCATTTCAACGTCCTCCCGTGTGGTATCTACACATCACAGTAACCAGTCCTGAATTTCAGTATGTTAAAAAGTTTTCTTTTGTAATTGTACCCAGCTTGGAAACATTTCTCAAACGTGTTGCGAATGTTTAAATCGTCTTTAACGCGGGACAGTTGATGTTTATCTGTTCCTTATATTCCATTTATCAATAGAACCAAAACACCTTTTTTGCGGAAGCATGTATGTACCCACAAAATGCTGATATATATATATAATACGTACTTAGTGTATTATATGAGAAAAAATATCGAACGAGGTTGGGAGAATTGAGAATTGTCGAGGCTCTGCCGAGACAATTATCTATTCTCACAACCGAGTTAGATATTTTTTTTCATACAATACACTAAGTACGTTTTATATTTATGTTATAACCTCTTTTGTCTTCTTTTCGTCAGTGTTTCTAACAGAAATGTAGATTTCTAAAAGTAACCGCATTATATCTTTGTTCTAAAAATAACTATGTGATATCATAAAAAATATCATACGTGATGTTATCATACGGATATTTGTAAAGTTATAAGATAAATAGAGAACTGGTACAAAATTGCTACAAGTTGCACCTTAAGATAAAGAACGGCCTAAATGAACTTGTAACAATAAATTTCCGCGTACATGTAGGTTAGATTAACAGTCTAAAAATCCTGACCAATCGAGAAGTGCAAAACAAAACACCACTTCTACTTTGAAGAGTGGTATACATGAAGGTGATAGAAACAGATCAGAGATATTCGATTTGTCTTTTCAATTAATGAAATAGCCCTACTTGGGCAGGAAATAGTTTTGAAATACTAGTACTACAAATCAGAAAGATAACGACATTATGTAAATGGAATTTGTATGCTTATAGTATCTAGAAACAAGCAAAGGGGTCCGAAATACCCCCCACCACCAAATATACTAATAATATATTATTAGTATATTTGGTGGTGGGGGGTTATTTCGGACCCCTTTGGAAACAAGAGGACGTTTTGAATGATCAATATATCTGCCTGTAAGAGTGAAAACTTAAGTCGAAGAAAACAATAACTTTGTCAGATTCAAGGGCAATAACTAAAAACCTGAAGTTCTGATCAAGCTATGGTCATCAACATTATCACTAAGTTTTGTTTGGATTGGTCAACATTTGTGTCTGTTAGGGTGAAAACAAAGTCGAAAACGACAATTTTGTCAATGTAAATGGCATATAACCCAGGTTTTACTAGGCAATCAACCTGAAAATGAAATCATCCAAGATCTGATGGCAGTATGCGTTGTGACCAAGTTTTGTCTCGATCAGTCACTATTTTGAGTGAAAATAAAGTCGGATTCGGCAATTTTGTCAAATTCACTGGCACATAACTCTTTTTTTATCGTATTATACTGAAAATCGAGATCACCCAAGACCTTACGGCTACCAACATTGTGACCAAGTTTTGTTTTGATTCATCAATATTTGTAGATGCTATTGTTTACAAAGTCAAAACTAGCTATTTTTGCTGTTCAAGGACCCACAACTCTAGACTTCTAGACCCTATCGAGGTTCAGATGTTCTAGTCATAAACTTTCCATCGAAATCGGAAGACAGAACAACATTCCAAAATATCAAAGGATATGTCTGTACTGCCACAGAAATAAGAGTATAAGAACCATTGAGTGCGAATTTCACGTCTTTTTCCATTGTCCAAAATATAACGAATTGAGTCAAACCTTCTTATTTAAATGGTATAAATCATGTACAAGTTCTTATCACTTTTATAAACTCCTTCAAACGGAAAACTTTGCTGAAATACGTAACTTAGCACAACACATTTACTTGATATTGCTTGACCTTAGTGACTAACCCACAGTATTCTTTAGTATTTTGTAATTGTTTTGAAATATGTATTTTGGGCAAGAGGCCTGTTACTTTGAAACTTTGAATAAACACTTGTCTTTTGTCTACTTCATGGTCCGATCGGACCCAAAACCGAACTAATTCAAGAACTTATGTTCATACATATTTTGACCAAGGCCATCTTGGACATCATCATAAATAAACCTTGAGCCCCAACGGGTCCTATGCGCCTCGAGCAAGATTCTTCAATAGGTCTTTGGAAACGATTTCTATATAACCAAAAAATATGTTATACGAACATTTGCTTCTTGGCTATCGTACCCTTTTTTTCACATCACAGTTTCTATTCTACAGCATCGATTACATCGAATTCATATTGTTTTACAACTGTCCGTTTGACAGTCTTTCCGCCTATCTGTCTGTTTGTTTACCTGTCTGCCTGTAATATTTAACAAAAAAAAACAAAAAAAAACAACAACAAAAGCAGCGGCAACAGCAACAACAACTTAGCTTTGCAAATTACTTCAAGCATTTTTAAGATATAATGTTTATCTTTGGTATGATTGTTGATCTGAATGATACTTATATGCTTGTACCAAGTTCAAGGTCATCAGACAAGGTCAAGGTCAAGGTTAGCTTTGAGTGTTTAACTTGTACAAAGTATGCTGTTTTTAGGGTAAGGGCGACATTGGTGTTTCACAAACACATCTTTTTGTGTTTTTTACAACCTTTTGTAGTCAAATTTCAAATTGTGGATAGTGAAGAAATTGCTTTTACCGAGCGATTTCTTCATTTTTCTCACAATGTTTTCCAATGCTTTTATAATGACGGGCGTGAAAAAGCGTCACTGTGTTGGAATGGTTCAAACGTTAATTATAGGTAAACCATGCTATCTGAATGTTTATAAACAAACATTCGACGAGTTTAATATAGATAAATTGGGACCAACGAATTTTTGCTGTCACGGTTTTTAAACTATACTGAAGGATCACAGAAACACAAAACTACTGGTATTCTAAACATCCTTTGAATAACATCTGTAAACTTCATGTGTCATAGCGTTAAAGTAACATGCTTTCGAAATCGACTTCATCATGAAGAAACTAAAATTGAAACGTCAAAAGTCATTGAATATTTATTGGGAGAAAAAATGTTTTTCTTGATGATTGTCTTTACTGGATCAGTATATACGTGATTACATTTGTAATTAAGTACCGTTATCTCACGCTTGATAAATTTCAGTTAAGTCCACACCTACTTCTGGCTATTCCACAATTTCCCGCGTTTTTGTATACAGCGGTTGAACTATACCTGCAAAATATGCAATAAAGGAAACAAAACAATAACTGAATAATGATAAAGGAGCCAAAACATCATAACTACAGCTTGTTAAAGCTGTATTTACGGTGTTTGGTCGTAAATCCACTGATATGATCAAAATGTCGGAATATTTCGGATCATCTTATTATAAATGAGTGCTTGATTGGGTTATCGATTTTTAGATTGACACTTGTTTCACTGAACGAGCACTTTTAATGCAAATATAATAAGGTCACTCATATCTAATAAAAACTATTAGAATGTGTTGTATTGTTTTGTCGTAATGTATAAATCGTTTAGCAGTAAAACATAGTGTGGGAATACAGTGAGCTTTTTGTAGATATGTGGTTTCACAAATGACAATGAAGAATTGCTAACAAAGGTAATTTATAGTTGGTAGAATCTTGAAATTAACTTCAAATTCGATTATAACTTCTTAAATGCTCAATCTTCGTCCTATTCATTCATTCATTCATTCATGCATTTATTTATTTATTCATTCATTCATTCATTCATTCATTCATTCATTCATTCATTCATTAATTCAATAATTCATTCATTCATTTATTCATTTATTCATTCATTGATTAATTCATTCATTCATTTCATCTCATTCATCCATTTCATTCAATCATTCATTCATTTCATCTCATTCATCCATTTCATTCAATCATTCATTCATTCAATCATTAATTTATTCATTCATTCAGTCATTCATTCATCCACCCATTCATTTATTTATTCATTCATTCTTACATTCATTTATTCATTTTAATTTAATTTCATTTCATTCATTCATTCATTAAGTAAGTCAGTCAGTTAAAAATGCACTGAAACACATTGGAACTTATTCAATTGAACAAGAGATTTCATTTGTGTATGTGGATTTTGAAACGTCTGGTTTGTCAAAGTGTAGGAATGAACATTTTGGTAGAACAATCCATAGAATCTTGCCTAAAGGGAGTTGATAACTATTGCTTTTTTTCGTTCATCAAGAACGAGATGTACAGTAGTAAATAACATCCCTGTAATTCGATCCAAATTCATTTTCTCAACTCATTCAATTTGGTTCTAATCACATTCAAGATTAATTCATTTAATCAATTTAGCAACGTCTCCAATTGTACTACGCCGTACTGACAATAGGCTTTTTATTCGGATATGTCAGCTTAAAGGATATGTGTGTCATGATAAGTTCCATTTTTACATGTATTTCAATCTGGAGTGTAATTTCCCCTTATGACCCTCTTGTACTTTCGTTTCGTACAAGGGAGGACTATTGATAGGGGGAAAATTAGTTTGAAAGTATGGATTAACATCATCAATAACAATTACAGGGAAATAATTCTCTTCTCATAAAATCCTTGGTCAGTCGAAGCCTTGTACAATAAGCTTTAACAGAGTTAGGTCAGCGGAGCTTTGACCGGCCAATAATGATATTATAAATCAGAGTTAAAACATTTAAAATGAAAAGCGAAATAACAGTTGTACTTGAATATTATAGCTTATCTGGATCATCACTACCCGTAGATAAGGCAGAATAAAGAAAAAGAAATTATGATCCAATACATCTTGACCCTTCTCACGCGGCTCACGATATAATTGTAGTACACCATGATATGTGGTACAGTGTAGAATGAGATCAGCTTGCACAATTGCACAAATTAGCATTCTGATGTCAAACTGCATTGTCTACTTTCTAAATCATTTTGGAAAATTAATGAGCTACATTGTACACTGGCCTAAAGTCCTTAAATGTGACAATTTGTTCGAATTTAAAATAAAAATCAGAGTAGGGATTATTAAAAATTGAGCATACACATTTAAATGATAATTTCATTTAGCTCTCATTATTTGGTTATAATTGTATTTGTGTAAATGTAAATGTATTCCAATGTTGCTACTCATTGCTCGCTGTGTTCCTCTGAAATGTTATTAGACATTGGGTTTTGTCTGTAATATTGTCTCTGATGTACAAAACAATTTTAAAATTAGTCAGAGTGAGGTGAAATCACCCTGCACAGTTGTGTAGTCTGATCTTGGTATACACTGACTACGTTCTAGCTCATCATTTATCAAGGTAGAATGAAAGATTTTCTCAAGTTGCAATTTCCTAACAAAAGTTATTAATCATCAGTTTGATAACTCACGGGTATAATAGATAAATGATTGTTGTTATGACCTGTTGTGATCCTAGGCCTGTATAAGATTATGTTATACTTTTTATTATCGTTTGGTAACATAATGTAGATTTATATATCCATTTTTCTACTAAAAAATGAATAACCTGTCATTCATTAAATTGTTTTCTTTATTTCGGCCTTTAAATGGCAGAATATGGAATGTATAAAGCCCACGCGATAACGCTATCATTAACACAGTTCAACCGATATTTTCTGTAGGTAGTGCAGGTTACTTATCCGATAAAAATACACTTTCATTACTGTAACTGATATAATTTTGTAAAAATACGTTACGAATGTGTAAAGGAAATTTAGCGCAGTGGATACACACTTGAATACAATAGGTCGGTTTACATGTAAATCCGGGTTCGAATCCAGTACGGTAATATTTTTTTTTTGTTTGATTTTTTTCATGTTTTATTGATCCATTTTTTTTTAATTACTAGCATCATTTCTGAGAGTTTTGTGTGTGTGTGTGTGTGTGTGTGGTTTTTTTTTTTTATTTTTTTTTTTATTTTATTTATTTATTTTTTATCTTTTTTTTTTGTTTAATATATATATATATTTTCAATATTCACACCAATAATTTTTATACGAATTAACAAAATATAGCAATGATATCAACAATCAAGCATCGTCTGTGTCGTCGCTATCTTCTTCCTCACTGGCAGTGTCTGTCGCCTCTTCATCGCTAACTTCTATCACAAATCTCTCTTGGGCTTCTTCCACAGCTATGTCCGTCTCTCTGAATCTGTCTTCATTCTCTCTGGCATGTCGACAACAATTTTTCCACTCAGATTGGGAAACACTGTTGATGGCCTCTGTAGTTAAGGTCATTACATCTCTGGTTTTAAACGTCAAGTTAGAAGACGCAATTCGTCTCTTGATGATTCCCCAAACATACTCTATGGCGTTCAGCTCTGCGTGATATTGGAGTAGACGAAGACAGGTGTGTCCAAACTCCTCCAGCGTTGTGTCTAGAAGAAACTTCGGCTGAGGTCTATGTCTCTTGCAGAGATCTATCAGTTCAGGCTTAAGCATGCCCTGTGTGTAGGTTATATTCTGTCTCTTAAGCCAGTCCTGAATTTCTGCCTTCCTTGAACTCTGGGTTGGGCACTTGTCCACCTGAATATTATGGTATGGCGCATTATCAACCACCAGGACTGATCGTGAAGGTAAGTTGGGAATCAGCTTGTCCTTGAGCCATTTCTGAAAGTTTTGTCCATTCATCTCAGAGTGGTAGTCGCCTGTTGCAGCCCGTGCTTTAAAAACGAGATCAGCGCCCTCTATGAATCCGTCTTCTGATCCAGCATGGACGAGGATAAGTCGTTCGCCTTTGGAGAATGGAACTGCCATGGTGACATCATTGGACTGCCAACATTTCCTCGCACTGTGTGTAGAATGGACAAACGTCTCATCGGTGTAGATGATTGGTCTACCAGCTTCTCTGTATTCCTTTATCTTTCGTAGAAAATTAATCCTAGAAACGACTATGTCAGATCTTTCCATCAGAACTTTGCGGTTAGTTGCACAGGTCTTCCACATAAATCCAAGCTCCTTCAATATCCCTCGCAGATAGGTCAGGCCCCCCGTATAATTAATTCTCTGCTTGAGTTCCTCCCTAATACTTTTGGCTGTAGGCACGGCGATCCCCTTAATGATCATATCGTGGACTGTCCGTCGCACAACGTCTCTGTCGAAGCTATCCATTACGTAGCGGTCCGACCTAGGCTTCCTCTTATGGCTTTCGGGAACAGCATTCATCCTAGAGTACTTCCTGACGGTAGTCACAGATAGTCCCGTATAGTTGGCGACCCGTTTATCAGTCTGATCAAGTGGCACTTGAAGATCTCCGGCTTGTTTTTCCTCTTTGCATACCTGAAAAGAAAAGAATGAAATTGGGTGAATCAACTAATCCACATGTGTCCCACTTCTTTATTTTTATTTCTTATTTTTTATTATAATTATTTTCTGCCTAACATTATCATTAACTTATAGGATAATAACCTTCATTATGTGCTTTACGATTGAAATTTTAGAATCAATCTCCTTTTGCTGAGACATTTTCTTTGATCTTTAAAAGCTTATATCTTCATTAAGACTACAAATAAAGTAACGACTGAAATGAAATTTTCAAAAGTTAATGACTACTCACTAGTTTTGCACGTGCAAGTAAACGGTGTCCGAAATTTGTTCTTTTTAACTAAAAAATGATGATGAGGAACGGGATCGAACTCGGTTCGCCTGATCGGTAAGCATCTGTTCATCCACTACACTACGTAAACCTACTCTTGGGGGAAACCGATAATGTATCATTTATTGGAAGGTTTGTGGCTGTGGCTATGTTTTCAATAACATGGATTGATCCAGTGTTTATATACGATATCGCGGTTATCGCGTGAGCATAATATTAATAGATCATTTACAAAAATATATGCATCACGTGATCCAATATCTATAAATAGATCAACCATGGGTAAAAATGAGTAACACGTGCTGTTCCTAAGTATATAGTTTCCGAGTTTGAGTGGGTGATCTAGGGTCAGTTTTTCGCCTGTATGGAGAGAACTGACCCTTTATCACTCAGGCTTTTATTTGTGATTCGAATTCGTCGTGAGTTTTGGAAGCTGCATAACTACGGCCTTGGTCAGACCGGGGTTTAGAGAATTTGGAAGTAGCGATTACTGGCTTATTTGTAATTGGTGACCGCGCTCTGTATGTATGTTTGCTTGTTAGGTTACTCTTTTATTCTTCTATCGCACTTTACATGTCGTAACTACTCAAAACATACTGTTTCATTGCTGAGACGCGGTATGTTTAAAGTACTTACATAACCTAGATTTGAGTAAGCTCAAATGTTTTATGCAGCATTGTCTACTTTTTCATGTACTTATTTACGTATCAAAAAATGGCAAAAATCTTTCTCGTTTTAAAACAGTTGGTATTCAAAGAACATATTCAGAAAGTCTACCATAATTATCATTTTCCCTAGTAAAAAACGAATTAGAGTTCAGCATCTCGTTTGTTACAAAAAGTCGTAAGTACAGCTGACAAAAACTGTAGATACGAATTTTTGTTTCTGTCGACGTTACAATAAACAACTATTATGAAAGAAATAAAAGAAACCTTATCCCTACTCAATGCTCGCACATCACATAAAAGAGCAATGTTTACTTTCTTTTTGTTGAGCTTATATTCTAGTACTTTGTTTTATTTTGTCTATAGTTTTCTCCTAACTACTTTCTTTTTATTCATACTCTTTCAGCTTTCTTCTTTCTTCTTTCTTGAAATTGAGAGTCAAAAGGGATGTTCTACAGGCTTATTTATCAAAAAGTTTATACAGTACACATGTAAATATCTGCCAATGCTGTATGTTCGGCAAACTGGTTAATAGTCTCTCTGCACACATACCAACATGGCCGGATTGAAAAATAAATTGAAATCTAAAAGTTTGCCAACATACAGATTGACAGGCCGGTTTAGGATTCTTTTGATATCTTTGTCCTTTTGGATGCTATATCGAGATCACAAGAACGGTATATTTATCTATCAAAAATTTGAAAATAGATTGTCCTTCTTGTCATCAAAACGAACCGTAAATAATAAATATTAAGGTCCGTGAAGTTGGCAGCCTAGCAGCCTAGCAGCCTAGCAGAGTGAAGTTGGCAGCCTAGCAGCCTAGCAGCCTAGCAGACTAAAATTTTTTTATCAAATTTATTGATATATAACCCTAGTATTAAACACTAGAAGTCACTTCAAACCGTAAACACTGAAATTCTAGCGAATGTAGAACTGTTCCGGATATATCACGTTATTCAACTTTTCCGACCAAAATGTCCCGAAAATTGCCCGCAACATATCAATCTCGCCCTAACAAATATAAGAACTTTAATCTTTTGATAAAAAAACGATAGTGGTCGTTTGAGGATGCTACGCTGCTAGACTGCTGGAAATGTGAAGTTGGCAGTCTGGCAGCCTAGCAGCCTAGCAGAGTGAAGTTGGCAGCCTAGCAGCCTAGCAGCCTAGCAGACTAAAAACTTTTTTATCAAATTTATTGATATATAACCCTAGTATTAAACACTAGAAGTCACTTCAAACCGTAAACACTGAAATTCTAGTGAATGTAGAACTGTTCCGGATAAATCACGTTATTCAACTTTTCCGACCAAAATGTCCCGAAAATTGCCCGCAACATATCAATATCGCCCTAACAAATATAAGAACTTTAATCTTTTGATAAAAAAAACGATAGTGGTCGTTTGAGGATGCTACGCTGCTAGACTGCTGGAAATGTGAAGTTGGCAGTCTGGCAGCCTAGCAGCCTAGCAGCCTAGCAGAGTGAAGTTGGCAGCCTAGCAGCCTAGCAGCCTAGCAGACTAAATTTTTTTTATCAAATTTATTGATGTATAACCCTAGTATTAAACACTAGAAGTCACTTCAAACCGTAAACACTGAAATTCTAGTGAATGTAGAACTGTACCGGATATATCACGTTATTCAACTTTTCCGACCAAAATGTCCCGAAAATTGCCCGCAACATATCAATATCGCCCTAACAAATATGAGAACTTTAATCTTTTGATAAAAAAACGATAGTGGTCGTTTGAGGATGCTACGCTGCTAGACTGCTGGAAATGTGAAGTTGGTAGTCTGGCAGCCTAGCAGCCTAGCAGCCTAGCAGAGTGAAGTTGGCAGCCTAGCAGCCTAGCAGCCTAGCAGACTGAATTTTTTTATCAAATTTATTGATATATAACACTAGTATTAAACACTAGAAGTCACGTCAAACCGAAAACACTGAAATTCTAGTGAATGTAGAACTGTTCCGGATAAATCACGTTATTCAACTTTTCCGACCAAAATGTCCCGAAAATTGCCCGCAACATATCAATCTCGCCCTAACAAATATAAGAACTTTAATCTTTTGATAAACAAACGATAGTGGTCGTTTGAGGATACTACGCTGCTAGACTGCTGGAAATGTGAAGTTGGCAGTCTGGCAGCCTAGCAGCCTAGCAGCCTAGCAGAGTGAAGTTGGCAGCCTAGCAGCCTAGCAGCCTAGCAGACTGAAATTTTTTTATCAGATTTATTGATATATAACACCAGTATTAAACACTAGAAGTCACGTCAAACCGAAAACACTGAAATTCTAGCGAATGTAGAACTGTTCCGGATAAATCACGTTATTCAACTTTTCCGACCAAAATGTCCCGAAAATTGCCCGCAACATATCAATCTCGCCCAAACAAATATTAGAACTTTAATCTTTTGATAAAAAAACGATAGTGGTCGTTTGAGGATGCTACGCTGCTAGACTGCTGGAAATGAGAAGTTGGCAGTCTGGCAGCCTAGCAGCCTAGCAGCCTAGCAGAGTAAAGTTGGCAGCCTAGCAGCCTAGCAGCCTAGCAGACTGAAATTTTTTTTATCAAATTTATTGATATATAACCCTAGTATTAAACACTAGAAGCCACGTCAAACCGAAAACACTGAAATTCTAGCGAATGTAGAACTGTTCCGGATAAATCACGTTATTCAACTTTTTCGACCAAAATGTCCCGAAAATTGCCCGCAACATATCAATCTCGCCCTAACAAATATAAGAACTTTAATCTTTTGATAAGAAAAAACGATAGTGGTCGTTTGAGGATGCTACGCTGCTAGACTGCTGGAAATGTGAAGTTGGCAGTCTGGATGATAAATAGGATGAAAAATATGTCTTTTACGGGGTGGAGGTAATTTCAATAAATGTTATATAGTGTATTTTTTTTAAAAAAAAAATTCAGAATCTAACAGAAGGATATCAACCAAATAACACTGGAATGATTCTTTTGCGACACCTTATTACTCTAAATAAATATTTGTGATTGGATGCAAAATATGTATTTTAAGGTTGGAGATAATTTCGCTAAATATTATATAGTGGAAACTTTGAAAATCATTTTCTAAGAATCTAACTGATAGATATCAACAAAATTTCACTGAAATGTTCCCTTTGTCAACTTATTGTCATAGTGTCCAAAATACTGTGATTGAATGAAATATACGTATTTTACAGAAAGCGGTCAATTTTTCTTTATTTCATTAATCAATCTTGATTTTACTTTGCAGAAATATTTCAGCATGTGAAACTTAGAAACCCTTAATAAATTGATTGATTAATTAAATTATAGATAATTAATTAAATAATTCATTCATTCATTCACTGAAGATCTCATAATATTAGTAGATTCAGGCTTGTGGAGCAAATGAGCTGCTCAAGCAGCTTTAGTTATTATTTTTCATCACTAGAACTTACGGTCATACAGTACGACAGCCAATCAAGCGCTGAGGTGTTTAAAAGAGGTTACGGTCAATTATGCCAATCTGTTTATGCAATGCATCGTTGCTACCCACTCAATACAGCTGGGAAAACCGAATTGTTGCATTACAAAAATGTCTTGTCCAAAACCAATCCGTATAGCAATCGAACTCGTGACCAAGCTACTACTCGTTTAGACGACATATGTATTATGTACCAAACCGCCATAATAAACATAATTTTACTATGTAATATTTCGAAATAAAACTATGATATCCATAAAAATGTTAAATTAAAAGAGGTTTTAGAAATTCATCTGTAATTCATGCTTGGCATTAAGATCAGTGTCAAATAAATACTCTCATTCTATAAACATATTCTCAGTTTTCAGTTACATGTAAATTTATAGTATGTGAATGTGTGTTTCTTTTCAGAGTATTGTGCAGAAGACAAGAAAGAAGATGATGTTTGAGTTGCTATCCGGTACCTTGCTATAAAAGAACATAACAACAACAATAATAAAATTTTAATTTCCATAAATCTTTTCCTCAGAAACTACTGGATGGATTTTAACCAAACTTCACAGGAATGATACCTGAGTGGCTAATGAACAATTATGGTTATATCTCGAGAGACCCTTTTTCAGTACCCAAAGAATTATTATGGTTGGATGAAAAATATGTATTTCATGGGCGGAGCTCATTTCTATATATGTAATATAGTGGAAACTATGAAAATTATTTTCTCATAATTTAACGGATGGATATGAACATAATTTCATTAATATGATCCTTGAGTGACCCTCTATCAGTCTACAAATTTATTTTTTGATTGGATGAAAATATGTCTTTCTTGTGCGGAGGTAATTTCTCCATTTTTTATATAATGGAAACTTTGAAAATCATTTTCTCAGAACCTAATCAAAGGTATCAAACAAATAACACTAGAATGATCCTTTTGCGACCCTTTATCAGTCTGCAAAATTCATTATTATTGGATGAAAAAAGTATCTTTTATTGGTCGAGGTCATTCTCTTTATGTTATAAAATGGAAACTTTGGAAATATATACCTCAGAACAAAACTTATGGATATTAACCAAATTCTAATTGAATGTTTATTTGGTGACCAATAATCAGACTGCAGATAATTCTTGGGATTTGATGGAAAATATGTATTTAAACAGGCTTGGGTCATTTTTTTCTATATTTAGATCATTGATCTTTATGTTTTTCCTTTGAAGAAAAATTCAGCTTATGACACTTAAAACACCCTCTCACCCTTCTTAAAAAAGGCTACAGTTTGCAAAATGTCCAACGCAACACGTTTTATAGAATTATTGTCAGATCTATGTTTTTCTAAAGTCTAATATTTAAGTGTTAAAAGTTTTAATTTTCATATTTACACTTTTTAGCTGACTTGAGCACGTGAGCTTTTGTGATCATTAAATGGCTGTCGTCCGTCGTCCGTCGTGTGTCGTCTGTCGTCATGTGTCAACAATTTAAGTGTTTACACTCTAGAGGCCACAAATATCATCCAATCTTCATGAAACTTGGTCAGAATGTTGATCAGTTAACAAGGATGAGCCCTATTGAAAATGGGAAGGATCCATTCGAAATCACGGGAAAAGGGGCCTTATTGACAATTTTTCTTTTTTACACTCTTGAGACCACAAATATGGCCCAATCTTCATGAAACTTGATCAAAATGTCGGCCAGGTTACAAGGATGAACCCTTTTGAAAATAGCAAGGATCCATGCCATATCACGGGAAAGGAACCTTATTGACAATTTTCTTGTCTACACACTAGAGGCCCCAAATGTGGCCCAATTTTCCTAAAACTTAGTAAGAATGTTGGCCAGGTCACAAGGATTGACCCTATTGAAAATGGGAAGGATACGTTCTATATCAATGGAAAAGGGGCCTTAATGGCAATATTCTTGTTTACACTCTAGAGGCCACATATATGGCCCAATCTTCATGAATCTTGGTCAGAATGTTGGTCAGGTCACAAGAATGAACCTCGTTGAAAATGGAAAGATCCATGCAATATCATAGGAAAAGGGATCATAATATTAATTTTCTTGTTAAAACTGTAGGGGCCACCATTTTGGCCCAATCTTCACGAAACGTTGTTTTGTGTAGAAATTATCTCCTTTATGATATCTTCCTATTGAATCGATGTGATGTCCCAGAGGTCACAGAGACCCAGGTGAGCGATCTAGGACCATCTTGTCCCTCTTGTTCTTTTTAAATTTATACACGTCTGAAAACCGACAATTGGCTTTGAAAAAAAATTGGACTAGCACGGTGATTTGGAGCAGCTTTCGAAACTACTTTAATTCAAAGCTTGTACAACAAAGTCAACGCATACAAAATATTTAAGTCATTTTGACATAGTGCTTCCATGTCACCCAATATTTAGGTTTGAAACAAACGGACGCGCTTCCAAAGAAACACACACATTGATTGGCACTTTTTCATTTTTTTGGCCAGTCATTTGTTTCATTTATAGCTCAACTGGCCGAAGGCCAGCAAGCCATTATCATGGCGGAATGTCCGTCGTGCGTGCGTCCATCAGTGCGTTCGTGCGCCCGTCCGTGGGTTTTCTTTAAACAACTTCTCCTCTCCTTCATAACCAATGGGCGAATTTTACCGAAACTTGATAAAAATGAGCTTTCGGTGACACTCTTCTTAAACTGTTAATTAAAGAATTTTGATTGACTTCCAAATATGGGCGTTGTAGGGCGGGGCATGTTTTCATGATAAAATCTTTAAAATCTTCTACTCCCAAACCATTGGACCGATTTCAATGAAACTTGGCATGGATGTTCTTTGGGTGACCTTTACTTAAACTATCAAAGAATCTATGATAGATCCCCAAAATATGGGCGTGGCAGGGCGAAACACTGGGGTTATTAAAGACAATGGAGCGATACAGTCTCCCTGGGCCTCTTGTTTAAAAATAAATGCAGAGCCTCATGTAAGCATAAATGATAACAAATAAATGGTTTTCTTCGATAATGTTTAATTTTAAACAAGTTATAGGAAAACGCCGTCTTCGACGCAACATAAATACATTGAAATGAGGACATTAACCTTTCACACACAAAACCTAAGTTTCCAAACACTTCAGCATTAACAATATTGAATCTTATCTTTACTACCTAAAGAAACATAAGCATCAGTTCATTTTTGCCTGTTACCGTTTTGAAACGCTCTTTTGGTTTAAAAATGCCATAAATGATATTAAATAAAAATCTAAGGAAAAGGGGAGTTGTTGATACCTTTAAAAGGTCCGTAAATACAAATTAGAAATCAAAGAATCCTAATTGGTGCCAATGTTGCGTTGGAAGTTTGGTTTCGTATATAATTTCAGTTTATATTATATTGTGTAAATATAAAAAATGATTTTTAGCAACACTGGCCGAAAGGCCAGTGGGATATTGTCATGGCGGGGTGTCCGTCGTCCGTGCGTCCCTGCGTGAGTCTGTGCGTCTGTGCGGTCGTTCGTCCGTCCGCAAACTTTTACTTTAAAAATCTTTTCCTCATAAAGAATTGGATTGATTCTTATCAAATTTCACTGGAATGTTCCTTGAGTGACCCCCTATCAGATTCCTTCAAAGATTTTTTATCGGTTGAAAATCGTGGCTGAAGTGGGCTATATGGTATTAGGTGACTTTTCTCAGCATTTAACTCATGGATACAAACCAAATTTCACTGGAATGATCCTTGAGTGACACCTTATCAATCTACAAAAAAAAAACAAAAAAATCCTGTGATCTGTTGAAATACAATGTATTTTATGGAGGAGGTAATTTCTATATATATTGTATAGTGAAACCTTTGCAATTCATTTTCTCTGAATCTTACCAATTGATATCAACCAAATTGAATGCTCCTTGAGTGACCCTCTATCAGTTTACAAAAAATATTGTGATCAGGTGAAAAGTATGTATCTTATGGGCGGAGATCATTTTTAAATATGTAATATAGTAAAAAATTTGAAAATCATTTTCTCACAATCCAACAAATGGATTTTAACCAAATTTCACTGGAATGATTCGTAAGCGATCCCTTTTCAGTGTACAAATAATAATGTGATCAGATGAAAAATATTTATTTTTGGGCGGAGGCCATTTCTCTATTATGCTATATAGTGAATACTTTAAAAATCATTTTCTCAGAAACTAACAAATGGACATCAACCAAATTTCAGTGAAATGTTTCTTTAGTGATCCTTTATCGGTATACAAAAAACTATTGTGATCAAATGAAAAATATGTCTTTCATGGACATAGGTCATTTCTTTAAATGGTGGAATATCCAGTATAGAGAAAAACAAATTTTATCAAAGTTTAAACAGATGGATTCAACCAAATATCATAGGAATTTTATTTCTGCAAATTTGTACCACTGCTTAAAATATTTTGATAAGGTGAACATCATGTTTTTTATTGGCAGAGAACATTTAACATAAAAAGTGAATATTTGGTCACCCTTCGGGTGTCACATAAGTGATGATTTTTTCAAGACTTAAAAAAATTAATAAGTGTAAAGATTGCAGATTAGAAGTAACAAAACCTTTGTTGAAATCGAAATGTAAGGAAACATTAGTTGAAATAGGTAGCCTGAGATTATCCCCTGAGAAGTGCTCAGTTTAGTTGAACGAAGGGTGACTGCACAAAGATGACAATTGGTGTAAAACATGATCTGTTCTACTGAGGTTCAAATAGGGGTAAATAGAGTTGAGTTGACTGCAATCTAAGGAATTGGGCAGAATAAAACAAATATATTGGATTGAATATATAATTTTTTATCATTAGTAAGAAATTTGTTTTGATGACAAAAAATTATTGTGAAGTAAAATTTTTCTAGTAGTGTTTAATGAAAGGCGGACATATGAGATCATTCAAAATTTTGCAAGCACCAGTATATTTTGCAGTAAAATTCTGTTATTGATAAAATTTTTATATTTGGATTTCAACCAGATTTCACTGGAATGATCCTTGCTTGACCCATTATCAGAGTTCACAAAATTATTGTGATTGGATGATAATTAGGGTTTAAACAGGCAGAGGTCAATTTTCAACATATCATTCATTGATCATGATTTTTCTAAAACAGCCTTATCATCCTTTAATAATCATTATCAAGATATTCAGGCCTATGGAGCGAATCAGGCGCTCAAGCGCCTCTAGTTGGTATTTTATTCATTAAACCGAAAGTTTATATGTCTGATCCAGCCGCCGTCATAGCGCAGTTGGGAGAGCGTCGGACTGTCAATCTAGAGGTCCCGGGTTCGATCCCCGACGGCGGCACTCATTCTTTCCGACTATTTGTCTCTCACCAATTGGTCGATAATCGTAGACCTATGTGAGATAGCAGCTGGAGGCTAGAAAAGGATGTGGTGGTTGTACTGGTGAGGGAAATACCAGGAAACCATTGTTAGGTGCTCCAGCCGCCGCGATATAACTGAAAAAATGTTGAAAGCGGCGTTAAACTCCATTCAATCAATCAATCTATCATTATATGTCTGATTCAAAAAACGTGTCATAAAATGTTTAAATGACAGTTGACCCATCACAGTAATAGGTACCATGTAAAATTTTCGCAACATATCACTGATCCTTATTCCATCTGTGCAGTTTCGTATTATTTTCTGACTCTACAATAATTCAACAAGATTAGCCTTAGTTTATTATCATTTTTTAAATGTAACATTTTTGTACCATCGTCGGTAATAGTCTGTTTCTCAAAATAGATTTTATGGAGTTATCGCATGGTACCTTTAAACATCACAGGTAACATGTAGGCTATGAATGGATCAAGGACCTGATTAATTTGTTTACAAATATGTAAAGCATAATGTCAATTTCTTAGAAAAAACTTTTTTGGTTTTCTTTATTCTTGTTATTTGTTAAGTGATAAATTGTTGATGAGAATGTTTAGTTGTTTGTACGGTTTTAAAAAATAAATAGCAAGAGGCTGCGATATTTATCAAACATATGACACAAGAGACGCGTACATGCCAGTTCACATTCAACGATGCATTGTGCAAACAGAATAAAGTGAAATAGTATATTTTGATTTGTCTTCATTATGTTTACGCCCCGAAAATATTAATAAAGATAACACGGTTCACCACAGAAAAATAAAAATGCCCTTTTCGATCTATTTCGTAGTTATATTACTCTCAATTTAGTTGCAATTATCAATATACTAATAATTAAGTTGAGAAACAAATCTACATTCACTAGAATTTCAGTGTTTACGGTTTGAAGTGACTTCTAGTGTTTAATACTAGGGTTATATATCAATAAATTTGATAAAAAAAGTTTTAGTCTGCTAGGCTGCTAGGCTGCCAACTTCACTCTGCTAGGCTGCTAGGCTGCTAGGCTGCCAGACTGCCAACTTCACATTTCCAGCAGTCTAGCAGCGTAGCATCCTCAAACGACCACTATCGTTTTTTTATCAAAAGATTAAAGTTCTTATATTTGTTAGGGCGAGATTGATATGTTGCGGGCAATTTTCGGGACATTTTGGTCGGAAAAGTTGAATAACGTGATTTATCCGGAACAGTTCTACATTCACTAGAATTTCAGTGTTTACGGTTTGAAGTGACTTCTAGTGTTTAATACTAGGGTTATATATCAATAAATTTGATAAAAAAATTTTAGTCTGCTAGGCTGCTAGGCTGCTAGGCTGCCAACTTCACTCTGCTAGGCTGCTAGGCTGCCAGACTGCCAACTTCACATTTCCAGCAGTCTAGCAGCGTAGCAACCTCAAACGCCCACTATCGTTTTTTATCAAAAGATTAAAGTTCTTATATTTGTTAGGGCGAGATTGATATGTTGCGGGCAATTTTCGGGACATTTTGGTCGGAAAAGTTGAATAACGTGATTTATCCGGAACAGTTCTACATTCGCTAGAATTTCAGTGTTTACGGTTTGACGTGACTTTTAGTGTTTAATACTAGGGTTATATATCAATAAATTTGATAAAAAAAATTTTAGTCTGCTAGGCTGCTAGGCTGCTAGGCTGCCAACTTCACTCTGCTAGGCTGCTAGGCTGCTAGGCTGCCAGACTGCCAACTTCACATTTCAAGCAGTCTAGCAGCGTAGCATCCTCAAACGACCACTATCGTTTTTTTTATCAAAAGATTAAAGTTTTTATATTTGTTAGGGCGAGATTGATATGTTGCGGGCAATTTTCGGGACATTTTGGTCGAAAAAGTTGAATAACGTGATTTATCCGGAACAGTTCTACATTCGCTAGAATTTCAGTGTTTTCGGTTTGACGTGACTTCTAGTGTTTAATACTAGTGTTATCTATCAATAAATTTGATAAAAAAAATTTCAGTCTGCTAGGCTGCTAGGCTGCTAGGCTGCCAACTTCACTCTGCTAGGCTGCTAGGCTGCTAGGCTGCCAGACTGCCAACTTCTCATTTCCAGCAGTCTAGCAGCGTAGCATCCTCAAACGACCACTATCGTTTTTTTATCAAAAGATTAAAGTTCTAATATTTGTTTGGGCGAGATTGATATGTTGCGGGCAATTTTCGGGACATTTTGGTCGGAAAAGTTGAATAACGTGATATATCCGGAACAGTTCTACATTCGCTAGACTTTCATTGTTTTTGGTTTGACGTGACTTCTAGTGTTTAATACTAGTGTTATATATCAATAAATCTGATAAAAAAATTTCAGTCTGCTAGGCTGCTAGGCTGCTAGGCTGCCAACTTCACTCTGCTAGGCTGCTAGGCTGCTAGGCTGCCAGACTGCCAACTTCACATTTCCAGCAGTCTAGCAGCGTAGCATCCTCAAACGACCACTATCGTTTTTTTATCAAAAGATTAAAGTTCTTATATTTGTTAGGGCGAGATTGATATGTTGCGGGCAATTTTCGGGACATTTTGGTCGGAAAAGTTGAATAACGTGATTTATCCGGAACAGTTCTACATTCACTAGAATTTCAGTGTTTTCGGTTTGACGTGACTTCTAGTGTTTAATACTAGTGTTATATATCAATAAATTTGATAAAAAAAATTTCAGTCTGTTAGGCTGCTAGGCTGCTAGGCTGCCAACTTCACTCTGCTAGGCTGCTAGGCTGCTAGGCTGCCAGACTACCAACTTCACATTTCCAGCAGTCTAGCAGCGTAGCATCCTCAAACGACCACTATCGTTTTTTTTATCAAAAGATTAAAGATCCATATTTGTTAGGGCGATATTGATATGTTGCGGGCAATTTTCGGGACATTTTGGTCGGAAAAGTTGAATAACGTGATATATCCGGAACAGTTCTACATTCACTAGAATTTCAGTGTTTACGGTTTGAAGTGACTTCTAGTGTTTAATACTAGGGTTATACATCAATAAATTTGATAAAAAAAATTTAGTCTGCTAGGCTGCTAGGCTGCTAGGCTGCCAACTTCACTCTGCTAGGCTGCTAGGCTGCTAGGCTGCCAGACTGCCAACTTCACATTTCCAGCAGTCTAGCAGCGTAGCATCCTCAAACGACCACTATCGTTTTTTTATCAAAAGATTAAAGTTCTTATATTTGTTAGGGCGATATTGATATGTTGCGGGCAATTTTCGGGACATTTTGGTCGGAAAAGTTGAATAACGTGATATATCCGGAACAGTTCTACATTCACTAGAATTTCAGTGTTTACGGTTTGAAGTGACTTCTAGTGTTTAATACTAGGGTTATATATCAATAAATTTGATAAAAAAAAATTTAGTCTGCTAGGCTGCTAGCCTGCTAGGCTGCCAACTTCACTCTCCTAGGCTGCTAGGCTGCTAGGCTGCCAGACTGCCAACTTCACATTTCCAGCAGTCTAGCAGCGTAGCATCCTCAAACGACCACTATCGTTTTTTTTATCAAAAGATTAAAGTTCTTATATTTGTTAGGGCGAGATTGATATGTTGCGGGCAATTTTCGGGACATTTTGGTCGGAAAAGTTGAATAACGTGATTTATCCGGAACAGTTCTACATTCGCTAGAATTTCAGTGTTTACGGTTTGAAGTGACTTCTAGTGTTTAATACTAGGGTTATATATCAATGAATTTGATAAAAAAAATTTTAGTCTGCTAGGCTGCTAGGCTGCCAACTTCACTCTGCTAGGCTGCTAGGCTGCTAGGCTGCCAGACTGCAAACTTCACATTTCCAGCAGTCTAGCAGCGTAGCATCCTCAAACGACCACTATCATTTTTTTATCAAAAGATTAAAGTTCTTATATTTGTTAGGGCGAGATTGATATGTTGCGGGCAATTTTCGGGACATTTTGGTCGGAAAAGTTGAATAACGTGATTTATCCGGAACAGTTCTACATTCGCTAGAATTTCAGTGTTTACGGTTTGAAGTGACTTCTAGTGTTTAATACTAGGGTTATATATCAATAAATTTGATAAAAAAAATTTTAGTCTGCTAGGCTGCTAGGCTGCCAACTTCACTCTGCTAGGCTGCTAGGCTGATAGGCTGCCAACTTCACGGACCTTAAATATTATACGTATTGTAAGAGAAGCGTAAGATTAAGATGTCCAATCAAATTAGTACACGTATTTGTGCCCCTGTTTTCAGTTGCTATATGGATAATGACACTAATACTTTTGTCGGGGGATGTGCACCCAAATCCAGGTCCTATATCACACGAGGAATCAAATAATGCATACTCAAATGACATTTATAATTTCTTGAAATATCCCAATCACCTATCAGTTGTGAGCTATAATGTTCAAAGTTTAAAGAAAAAGGTAGATATACTTTATGCTGAGTTTTCGCAATTTGATATTGTATCCTTTTCTGAAACATGGCTTAATAAAAGCGTTTCGTCACAAGAGTTACACTTTCCAAATTTCCATTGCCCTGAGCGATTGGACCGACAAACCGAATCCTATGGAGGAGTAATTATTTACATTAAAAATAACCTGTCTTATGTCTCGAAATCGAATCATTAGAGTGTATCTGGGTACAAATTCATTTGTGCAATAATAGAAGTGTATTGTATGGAGTGATGTACAGACCACCGAATTCACCCGCGTCTTATACATCTTTAATTGAAGATTCGATAGGCCTTGCTTTGGACACGAATATATCAGACATTATAATAACGGGCGATTTTAATTGGAATCAATCAAATGCAACTTCTCTAAATAAAATAAGAAATATTTGCACGCAGTATAGTCTCTATCAATGTATTAATGAGCCAACTCATTTCACTGAAAATTCGTCTTCAGTTATAGATTTACTCCTGGTTTCAAATAAACAATCAATTCTTGTAACTGGAGTAGGAGAACCTTGTTTAGAAAACCACGTATTATGCTCACGCGATAACCGCGATATCGTATATAAACACTGGATCAATCCATGTTATTGAAAACATAGCCACAGCCACAAACCTTCCAATAAATGATACATTATCGGTTTCCCCCAAGAGTAGGTTTACGTAGTGTAGTGGATGAACAGATGCTTACCGATCAGGCGAACCGAGTTCGATCCCGTTCCTCATCATCATTTTTTAGTTAAAAAGAACAAATTTCGGACACCGTTTACTTGCACGTGCAAAACTAGTGAGTAGTCATTAACTTTTGAAAATTTCATTTCAGTCGTTACTTTATTTGTAGTCTTTATGAAGATATAAGCTTTTAAAGATCAAAGAAAATGTCTCAGCAAAAGGAGATTGATTCTAAAATTTCAATCGTAAAGCACATAATGAAGGTTATTATCCTATAAGTTAATGATAATGTTAGGCAGAAAATAATTATAATAAAAAATAAGAAATAAAAATAAAGAAGTGGGACACATGTGGATTAGTTGATTCACCCAATTTCATTCTTTTCTTTTCAGGTATGCAAAGAGGAAAAACAAGCCGGAGATCTTCAAGTGCCACTTGATCAGACTGATAAACGGGTCGCCAACTATACGGGACTATCTGTGACTACCGTCAGGAAGTACTCTAGGATGAATGCTGTTCCCGAAAGCCATAAGAGGAAGCCTAGGTCGGACCGCTACGTAATGGATAGCTTCGACAGAGACGTTGTGCGACGGACAGTCCACGATATGATCATTAAGGGGATCGCCGTGCCTACAGCCAAAAGTATTAGGGAGGAACTCAAGCAGAGAATTAATTATACGGGGGGCCTGACCTATCTGCGAGGGATATTGAAGGAGCTTGGATTTATGTGGAAGACCTGTGCAACTAACCGCAAAGTTCTGATGGAAAGATCTGACATAGTCGTTTCTAGGATTAATTTTCTACGAAAGATAAAGGAATACAGAGAAGCTGGTAGACCAATCATCTACACCGATGAGACGTTTGTCCATTCTACACACAGTGCGAGGAAATGTTGGCAGTCCAATGATGTCACCATGGCAGTTCCATTCTCCAAAGGCGAACGACTTATCCTCGTCCATGCTGGATCAGAAGACGGATTCATAGAGGGCGCTGATCTCGTTTTTAAAGCACGGGCTGCAACAGGCGACTACCACTCTGAGATGAATGGACAAAACTTTCAGAAATGGCTCAAGGACAAGCTGATTCCCAACTTACCTCCACGATCAGTCCTGGTGGTTGATAATGCGCCATACCATAATATTCAGGTGGACAAGTGCCCAACCCAGAGTTCAAGGAAGGCAGAAATTCAGGACTGGCTTAAGAGACAGAATATAACCTACACACAGGGCATGCTTAAGCCTGAACTGATAGATCTCTGCAAGAGACATAGACCTCAGCCGAAGTTTCTTCTAGACACAACGCTGGAGGAGTTTGGACACACCTGTCTTCGTCTACCCCAATATCACGCAGAGCTGAACGCCATAGAGTATGTTTGGGGAATCATCAAGAGACGAATTGCGTCTTCTAACTTGACGTTTAAAACCAGAGATGTAATGACCTTAACTACAGAGGCCATCAACAGTGTTTCCCAATCTGAGTGGAAAAATTGTTGTCGACATGCCAGAGAGAATGAAGACAGATTCAGAGAGACGGACATAGCTGTGGAAGAAGCCCAAGAGAGATTTGTGATAGAAGTTAGCGATGAAGAGGCGACAGACACTGCCAGTGAGGGAGAAGATAGCGACGACACAGACGATGCTTGATTGTTGATATCATTGCTATATTTTGTTAATTCGTATAAAAATTATTGGTGTGAATATTGAAAATATATATATATATTAAACAAAAAAAAAGATAAAAAATAAATAAATAAAATAAAAAAAAAAAAAAAAACACACACACACACACACACACACACACAAAACTCTCAGAAATGATGCTAGTAATTAAAATAAAATGGATCAATAAAACATGAAAAAAATCAAACAAAAAAAAAATATTACCGTACTGGATTCGAACCCGGATTTACATGTAAACCGACCTATTGTATTCAAGTGTGTATCCACTGCGCTAAATTTCCTTTACACATTCGTAACGTATTTTTACAAAATTATATCAGTTACAGTAATGAAAGTGTATTTTTATCGGATAAGTAACCTGCACTACCTACAGAAAATATCGGTTGAACTGTGTTAATGATAGCGTTATCGCGTGGGCTTTAATGCTCACGCGATAACCGCGATATCGTATATAAACACTGGATCAATCCATGTTATTGAAAACATAGCCACAGCCACAAACCTTCCAATAAATGATACATTATCGGTTTCCCCCAAGAGTAGGTTTACGTAGTGTAGTGGATGAACAGATGCTTACCGATCAGGCGAACCGAGTTCGATCCCGTTCCTCATCATCATTTTTTAGTTAAAAAGAACAAATTTCGGACACCGTTTACTTGCACGTGCAAAACTAGTGAGTAGTCATTAACTTTTGAAAATTTCATTTCAGTCGTTACTTTATTTGTAGTCTTAATGAAGATATAAGCTTTTAAAGATCAAAGAAAATGTCTCAGCAAAAGGAGATTGATTCTAAAATTTCAATCGTAAAGCACATAATGAAGGTTATTATCCTATAAGTTAATGATAATGTTAGGCAGAAAATAATTATAATAAAAAATAAGAAATAAAAATAAAGAAGTGGGACACATGTGGATTAGTTGATTCACCCAATTTCATTCTTTTCTTTTCAGGTATGCAAAGAGGAAAAACAAGCCGGAGATCTTCAAGTGCCACTTGATCAGACTGATAAACGGGTCGCCAACTATACGGGACTATCTGTGACTACCGTCAGGAAGTACTCTAGGATGAATGCTGTTCCCGAAAGCCATAAGAGGAAGCCTAGGTCGGACCGCTACGTAATGGATAGCTTCGACAGAGACGTTGTGCGACGGACAGTCCACGATATGATCATTAAGGGGATCGCCGTGCCTACAGCCAAAAGTATTAGGGAGGAACTCAAGCAGAGAATTAATTATACGGGGGGCCTGACCTATCTGCGAGGGATATTGAAGGAGCTTGGATTTATGTGGAAGACCTGTGCAACTAACCGCAAAGTTCTGATGGAAAGATCTGACATAGTCGTTTCTAGGATTAATTTTCTACGAAAGATAAAGGAATACAGAGAAGCTGGTAGACCAATCATCTACACCGATGAGACGTTTGTCCATTCTACACACAGTGCGAGGAAATGTTGGCAGTCCAATGATGTCACCATGGCAGTTCCATTCTCCAAAGGCGAACGACTTATCCTCGTCCATGCTGGATCAGAAGACGGATTCATAGAGGGCGCTGATCTCGTTTTTAAAGCACGGGCTGCAACAGGCGACTACCACTCTGAGATGAATGGACAAAACTTTCAGAAATGGCTCAAGGACAAGCTGATTCCCAACTTACCTTCACGATCAGTCCTGGTGGTTGATAATGCGCCATACCATAATATTCAGGTGGACAAGTGCCCAACCCAGAGTTCAAGGAAGGCAGAAATTCAGGACTGGCTTAAGAGACAGAATATAACCTACACACAGGGCATGCTTAAGCCTGAACTGATAGATCTCTGCAAGAGACATAGACCTCAGCCGAAGTTTCTTCTAGACACAACGCTGGAGGAGTTTGGACACACCTGTCTTCGTCTACTCCAATATCACGCAGAGCTGAACGCCATAGAGTATGTTTGGGGAATCATCAAGAGACGAATTGCGTCTTCTAACTTGACGTTTAAAACCAGAGATGTAATGACCTTAACTACAGAGGCCATCAACAGTGTTTCCCAATCTGAGTGGAAAAATTGTTGTCGACATGCCAGAGAGAATGAAGACAGATTCAGAGAGACGGACATAGCTGTGGAAGAAGCCCAAGAGAGATTTGTGATAGAAGTTAGCGATGAAGAGGCGACAGACACTGCCAGTGAGGGAGAAGATAGCGACGACACAGACGATGCTTGATTGTTGATATCATTGCTATATTTTGTTAATTCGTATAAAAATTATTGGTGTGAATATTGAAAATATATATATATATTAAACAAAAAAAAAAGATAAAAAATAAATAAATAAAATAAAAAAAAAAAAAAAAAAAAAAAACCACACACACACACACACACACACAAAACTCTCAGAAATGATGCTAGTAATTAAAAAAAAATGGATCAATAAAACATGAAAAAAATCAAACAAAAAAAAAATATTACCGTACTGGATTCGAACCCGGATTTACATGTAAACCGACCTATTGTATTCAAGTGTGTATCCACTGCGCTAAATTTCCTTTACACATTCGTAACGTATTTTTACAAAATTATATCAGTTACAGTAATGAAAGTGTATTTTTATCGGATAAGTAACCTGCACTACCTACAGAAAATATCGGTTGAACTGTGTTAATGATAGCGTTATCGCGTGGGCTTTATACGTTATCACTGTCCAGTATAAGTAAAATTCGCTATTTTGACTCGTCGATTGCATACAATTGTACTGTAATCACAAGTCACGATACCGTATTTGAGTTATATTCGGTGTTTTCAATTTTATCAAACCCAAATAAAAAACATATTTAAGGACAATTTGGAAATATGAGGAGGGTAACTATGACGAATTGAGGTCAGAATTTAATGACGTTGAATGGAATGCATTATACAGTGAAGACATTGATATATATACATATAATATTACAAATGTAATTTTAAATAAGGCTGAAACGTGTATACCCAATAAAAATATCAGAGTAAGACCATTCGAACCACCTTGGATAACTAGCGAACTAAAAAGGCAAATACGACGTCGCAAAAGATTATATAGAAAAGCTATAAAATCAAATACTATTGCACATTGGAATAAATTCAAAACTTTGAGAAATGAAATAGTTGGTCAAATACGACAAAGAAAGGAGGAATATTATGAAAATTTAGCAAGTAAATTATTATCTGAATCTTTATCTTCACGAGATTGGTGGAAAACAATTAAGCAATTTTTACAACCGTCTCAGGTTAAAAAGTCCGAAATACCATCTCTCTTTGACGATGAAAAGGATAAATTAATTATAGATGAGACTGAGAAGGCTGACTGCAGATCCTCCTACAGTCTCCGCGGTTCTCTGAACCATAGTATACCGAAATGTAGAACTGAACTGTTCAAAACATCATTCATTCCCTCCGTAATAACAGAGTGGAATAAGTTGCCTGTTGATATTCGCGAACAAGATTCGTTGTCACTGTTCAAAATGTTTTTAAATCAAAGTAAACCCAACCCAAATAAACTATTCTTTGTTGGATCAAGGAAATTACAAATTATACACACACAAATAAGAAATAAATGTAGCTCTTTAAATCACCATTTATCTATGAAGAACATCGTTGAGTGTCCTCGTTGTAGCTGTGGTGAAACAGAGACGAGTGAACATTTCTTTTTTGAATGCAAAAATTATGAAACAGCGAGGGCAACACTTTTAAATTCCTTATCCAATTTCGGCCAGATTGATCTTGAGTTGTTACTATTTGGAAAAAATGAATTTACTTTCAGTGAAAATGAATATATTTTTCTTGTGGTACAATCATTTATAAAAGAAAGTAAAAGGTTCTAAACCACCTTTTTAAAGTCTGTCATTGATATATCGCTTGTTGTGTACGCTTAGCAAGGCAAATGAAGTCTGATAGAACAACCTTCCTATTTTTGCAGTCCTCTCTTTTTCACTTCTCTTTATCTTCTCTCTCTACATCTTTCTCTTCGCCGCCGTCATAGCGCAGTTGGTAGCGCGTCGGACTGTCAATCTAGAGTTCGCGGGTTCGATCCCTGACGGCGGCACTCATTCTTTCCGACTATTTGTCTCTCACCAATGGGTTGATAATCGTAGACCTATGTGAGATAGCGGCTGGAGGCTAGGAAAGAATGTGGTTGTTGTACTGGTGGTAGAAATACCAGGAATCCATTGTTAGGTGCTCCAGCCGCCGCGATATAACTGAAATAATGTTGAAAATGGCGTTAAACTCCATTCAATCAATCAATCAACATCTTTCTCTTCACCTGTCTCCCCTTTTCTCATCTCCCTCTTACAAGTTGAATAAGTAATATTGCTTTTCTCTTAAACTCAACTTCAAAATGGTTTTGGTGTTAAATGCTATAAATATTGTATATGTGCTTGTCGCTGTCTATCAAATTGGAAAGAAACCATATAAGCTCTGCTTTCGTTTCAATCCTTTTTGCTGGAATTTAATGTTGAGTGTTATGCATTGTAATTTTTGTTGCAAATAAAATATGTTTAAACCAAATTTCAAATCAAGTATTTGGACATTAGCCATGTGTCCCCCGCTAATGGGCGCATGTTAAATAGTACGCCTATAAGTTAGCAGCTTGTGACTGGGATGGAATGTTCAGGTTGTTCGGGTTGGAAAAAAGACAGGAATCATGGATAGATGTCATAGCTGCTATTACATAAATAAAATGCAATTGAAAGTTATCATACTCCATTTTTATTGCATTCATTTGACATTTAAAATCTGACTCATCGGACGCGTAATATTTTACCGGCCCACGCTTTCCCCGGCTTTGTAGTTACTGTTAAAAGCGTTGTTAAGCTCAAAACAAAACAGTGTTTCATTATAAGGGAAGCAACTCTGAAAAGAAGGTAAACAAACAAGGACCAGTATTCTCCCTTGTAGAAAGGTCTTGTGTTGTAGAGAAGTTGGTGCCAAACACTTCGCAATTTTAACTTAATTCAAGGCGACTTTAAAGATAGTGGACCCGTAACAGTTCCATAACGTTTCAGAAATCAGGAACTTTAACAGCGTTAATCGAGGTTTCCTAATGAATTTCATTAGAAACCGTCGGTCAACATTGGGAAGAATCCTGATTTCGAAATGTTGCGGAAATATTACGGGTGTACAACCTAAATGCACGCGCAAATTGGCCAGGTCAATAATTTCATTAAGTCATGGTTTGTTTCTTTTTGCTTGTAAGGTCACATACATTCGCATTTGAAATAACGGGCAGGGATAAAGCTTAAAAGCCTTATTGTGGCTTAAGGGCTTCAAGTCTAATCCGACGAAATCGCTGCCTTTCACTTTAAGGTAGTGGAATCGTAATAGTTCCATAACGTTTCGGAAGTCATGAGCTTTTACAGAGTTAATAGAGGTTTCTTATGATTTCATTAGGAAAACTCGGTTAATACTATGAAAGAGCATGCGTTCCAAAATGTTGCGAATCATTATGGGTCTACAACCCTATTTCTGCCAAGCGATTTATGTTTGGTAATAATTATCGATAATTATCTTGACAAAATATGATGAACCAGTCTTTTGTGTCGCTCACATGAGCGGGTTTAGTTCCGTGGTTCCTAACGCACTGGACTTCAGTTTCGAGGGGTCCCTGATTAGATCCCCCACTTCTCCAGTCATTCGGATGAGACTTATAACAGAGGCCCCTGGCTCCGTAAAACATTTGTTGTTGAATGGGACGTAATAAACTCCCGACTCCCCCCCCCCCTCCCCCCCAAAAAAAAACACAACAAAAAAATGCAAACCAACCAAACAAACAAACGATATTTCCCACACTCGACTTCTAATGTTTTATTTTTGTCTATGGAGTGCATTCTGCGATAAAAGTGGATATTGAAGAAAAAGAAGTTGGCCTTCAAAGCGGCATTTTTAAATGGAGAACCTTGATCCAAGTGAACAAGTATTTGATATTTACTAGTTTTGCATCTCTCTTTTTTATTCAGCGCTTAGTTTGGCTTTCTTCGAGCACGTGTTCCTTTTCAGAAGGACGGATAAGAGACCCAAAGTGACAGTCCTCTTTATAGGTTGAAAAACCGGCGCCTCTACTCTGGCTTGGTTAGCACAGAACTTACACTTAATCCACCAAGGTTTTTTTTACTGAAGACAGATGAAGCGCTAGTGTCATCATAGATAAGAATCTTTTGTTGAGGGCGACGCAGCACCAGAAAAATGTGTCATGCTATACCGAATAAAGAAGGCTAAAACTCCGGTTGGTTTTGACCTGTTGGAAAGGCGGGACCTAAGTATTGGTCGTTACCTTGAATAATGAGGCAAAGCAACTGTGTTAAGTACAAACTGTCCTCAACCTAAGCATAGCTGAAACATATTAGACGTGAGCCGGTGTCGAACCCATACGGACAAGTAATATTTAAGTTATTGTTTTACAAGTCCAATGTGCTACCACTGCGTCAAAGAAGACTTTCTTTGACGCAGGTGGTTAGCGCACTGGACTTGTAAACCAAATATTTGAATATGACATGAAGTCGTGGGCTCGACACTTGCTCACGTCGGATATTTTCAGCTATGCTTCGGTTGAGGACAGTTCGTACGTAACATGGGGGCTCGTCTGAGATTGGCCATTTAGCTATTTATGTCGGCATTGTACCGACTTGGTTAGTTCAGAAAGTACATTACTGCCTAATTAGGCTTATTGTCATCAATATACGATGACTCTTAAGGGATGTGTGCTATGGGAGACCACTCTTACAACTTTCTTACATAGCTTCTGTGTTTTAAATACATTGTCTGAGAAGACGTTCTTTAGCTCAGTGGTAAGCACATTGGACTTGTAAACCAATAATTTGAATATTGTTGTCCGCGTGGGTTCGACACCGGCTCACATCGGATGTTTTACAGCTATGCTTCGGTTGAGGACAGTCCGTACGTAACAAACTGTTTTGCTAAGCTTTTGTCTATGATGATGTAACGCCACTCGATAGGCACCATAATCACACTAAATTTCTTAGCATACAGTTAGTTACATCGTGAAATTGACATTCATCTTGATCAAAACCATTCAACATCACTCACTAAGCGCTTCATTCATTCATTCCAAACTCTCACTCAAACTATTCAAAAACGCTCAAACCCATTGAAAAATATAGAATCAAAAACGTAATTCAAAATAAATTTGGATAGAGAAAAAATCGCGATTTCATTGATATAATTCAAAGTGTAAGCGTCTATGAGGTTCTTGAATAAATATAAGAAATAAGAACTTGTATGCATATTTTATTAAAGGGAGGTAATCAATAATGCTATTTTTGTTCATCCTGAACAAAATTTGCGACATTGGATTACCTCCCATTAAATTCACTCAACACACTCAATCAATTTCATTCCTAAATCATTCCAGAATCATTCACCTCTTCAATTTCACGATGCTGTTAACTGTACTCCGCAATTTAAGCAAGCCCTACAATCAGGAGGACAAAATGACGCAAACTGTTTCCAAAAACCATTCGGAACATCGCTCGGACTTATACGAAACTTGAAAAGTTACTCGGACGTAAGTGTATTAATTTTGCTTAATTTTTCGGTTATTCGGCTCCTGGCGGTACTTTGGTGTTAATACGCGTGAAGAATAGTATATTACTTTTATGTTTTCCGATCATTTCTGGAGATTATTTTGTTATGTTACAATTTGAAAGCAAAATGCAGTAATACACTGCGTTTTGTTTTCAAATTATAATATGCCTATTTTTAACCTTACGTTGCTTTTATTTTCGCAACGTCATCCTCAGTTATCTTTCTGGCGTCATATAAACCTACGTGCAATATGACGCGCTTTAATGGCTGCGCCCTTACTATTCCCGAGGTCTATTCCGTAGAATCGCCGAAGTTTCCCGAGTGACCGAAAATGCCCCGCTTTGCACAAAATGTTCACGAGCACAGCGGGATATAATTTGTTAAGTTTTGTTATCCTTAACTATGGATATGTGGTGGAACATACGAACACTTTCGCTCGATCACTAGACTTGGCCCTTTAGGTGACCTAAGGGCACCATGGCCTTGACTTTCACCAGCTGATTTCAATCGGCTGTTCTACAGGTAGCAATGTTATGTAATTTACGATGGGGATGATTTTGGAATGATTTTCAAATGAAATGGGGTGAGCATAATTGGTCAAATTCATGGATATTTTATTTTCCAACATTTAACAAAACATACGCCTTTTCGTTTTTCCGTGCCTTCATGAACCAACCAGCCGCCTAAAACAAAATCTTATAAAATCGTGGATTTTTTGTTAACGATTTGAATGAAGTTGCGATCGTTTTGAACAATTTCGAAGCGATTGAATAATTTTTGAAGTTTGAGTGAGTGTTTGGAAATAATGAATGGATGGTGAGCGAGAGATTTGAATAGTTTTAATCGAGATCAATTTCATAATGTTCTCAACTGCTTTTTAGGTGGGTGTTCAAAGAAAATCTAAAACCCGCTGCTGCAGAACCCTATTAACGTAATGAACACTTGGGACAGCCGATGTCTTGCAGCCGATTATAGAAACAACCGCTCCGGTCTTGAATTACTTCCGAGGTCGTTGTACCCTAAAATAGTCGGGTCAGAAAAAAATGGTGTGCTCTTTTTGCCACATTGTTTCAATGTTTAAATAACAATAAGGTGCTTGAAATGAGGTTCAGCCAAGTGCTAGACCTCTGGTTAATTACATGCATAGTTTTAAATGAATCTAAGCGGGAACTATTTTTTCTGAGAACCTGACCTTTAATGGTGTTTCCCGAGTAAGGAAACTCTTTGGTACCATGAGAAATGCGAGTGTGGTTGTGCGCCATGAAAAATTTTGAGAAAATGAACCGCTCATGAATGCATTTTCTGGACATTGATTTCAAGAACAAAGAATGTTCTTGAAGACTTGCACATTTTTATAGCCCAAACACCTTTTTTGAGCTACGTACTGTCAAAACGTGCCAATTTACTATATAATTTAACGCGGCCAAAACAGACAGGAGTGTAACCTACTGATTTTGTCAAGATAACCAATTTGTTGCAGATTTTCAATTACAGGGTTTTCATTGTTCGTAAAGAATAACGTGGGGTTAGGTCCTTGTCTTGCGAAAATGTAGGATTGCATTGGATGAAACCCGAACTAACCATACTCTTCATAGGTGGGCAGCTGGAGGCTCGAAAGGATGTGATGGTTGTACTGGTGAGAGAAATACCAGGAATCCATTGTTAGGTGCTCCAGCCGCCGCGATATAACTGAAAAAAATGTTGAAAGTGGCTTTAAACTCCATTCAATTAATTAATCAATCAATCAATCCTTATAGGTGGAAAAAAGACAGTCACTCTACGGATGTTTTCCAAACGTCTTGAGACGGTCTCAATAAACCAGCAACTTTTGCATATGTTTTTTTTTCTTCAAAATATCGCTAGTGATAGCAAAATTACAATAAAGTCACAGAAGAAGTTTAGCTCAAGTAGCCGACAATTTCAAGGACATGTACCGAAAATCTTTTCTCAAAAAGACAGTTCAAATATGTGCAAAGCAAAGACAGAGCTATAAATGAGCCTATAAATACATGTATGTGCAAAGCAAAGACTCTGACCAGCCTGTGCATCCGCACAGTCTGACCAGAGTCTTTACTGTACATTGTATAGATAGATAAGGTCTCAAAGCATCTGAAGACAATCGGGTGATTTTACATTTACAGTATGTGGCGGTCTACGCTGTTCAATGTTTGCGGCTCACACACATTCCAAATTGTTTGAAATGTCATGCACAGGCTCAAATCAAAATGGACTTTGCTGAGGTCAATTGACAAATGATATTAACCATTTCCCAAACAAGACCTGGTTTTGACGTTCCTGAGAAAAAAGGCTTGGGAAAATATTGAGACAAAAAAAGAAAATGCTGATAATCAGCATTTTCTCCTTTTGCCTCAATATTTTCCATGCTGTGATATTCACATTGCCTGCACATTTTGACATTGATTTTGTCACCTGAAGAAGCTTTCAAATGGGACCACCCTAAAATTGTGCCGTCTGGGAAAGGGTTAAGGAATCTACCATACCACTGGAAAAATAGATATTTTATATACATAATCAAAAAGGAATTGCAACCCTTACATAAAATTGTTCCGTAGTTAATAAATACAAAGAAAGTTTTTCACAAAAAGCCTATAGAAGTTCTAATGCCTGGTCCTTTGGTGTAAAGTAAATGCTGTTTTAAGATAGAAAGAAAAGTGTAATGATCCTCTACTAGGTCCCAAAAATTATCTACCATAGACAATTCATAAAGCAATTTTCTAAAAAACTGATTAGAAAAAATGAACAGTATTGCTATTGACTTCTATCGCTCTTAATAAATCAAGCCTGGTACCAATATTACAATGGATATGAAATAATAGATTCTTTTCATTCATAAAGCACACCAGTTCTTCGAAGAGATCGGTAGAAGAATTGAGTGCGATTAGATCACAATAATATGTCTCGGTAATAAGTTTGATCAAACAAGTAATGTCAGAAACAGGATACAGAAAATGAGTCCACCGCGGAGCAATCATAAAACTCACAGAGGCAAGATTCGTTTTGTTGCAACAAATTTGAAGTAGAAGAATTGCTCAAAGCGAAGCTCGAAAAGACAGTGATTGCTTGGTCAACAGAAAAGACACGATGAAGTGCGAAATTGATTGGTCAACTGCTACAGTTATTTACGTCGTGAAATTGACATTCAATCAGTTCAAAATCATTCTAAATCGCTCAATCAGTGCTCCATTCATTCACTCAAAACACACACTCAAGTCGATCACAAGCGCTCCTAAATCTTTACAAACATATGGAAATCGTGCAAGATGATAAACATTTAGTTTAAACCTATCAAATTATCCTACGATTTTATTGACAGATGTGGATTTTAAAGTTTCTGGTCCACGAAGTCACACAAACAGAAAAGTACGTATATTTAATTAAAGGGAGGTAATCAATATCGCTAATTTTGTTCATTCTGAACAAAATTTGCGACATTGGATTACCTAGCTTTAAATTCACCCAAAACTCGCTCCAAACGCTCATCCAATTTCATTCTTAGATCATTCCAAAAGCATTCACCTTGTCAATTTCGCGATGTTGTTAACTGTACAAAGTCTACAACGTACACATATGCCTACAGATACAGATTCTTCTTCTTCTTCTTCTTCTTCTTCTTCTTCTTCTTTCGGCAAATAGTCCGCATGGTCCTCCACGAGCAATATTGCACAACTGTGATTTTATGTAAATGCGTGATAGAAACAAACAGTTGTTAAAACAGGATGAAAACATTGTATTCCAGAGCCGCCCGTATTGCATATCAATCCTGGATTTGAAGACCTAAATGGACGGGAATATCACAGTGCGGATTGGTAGGTTGTTCTATAATGGTATTCCAGATGAATAGAAGGAATATCGAATGGTACTCATAATTTATTTATTTGATTCTTGCTTATCCAATTACCTTCTCATCCGATGATTTAGTAGTGGCTAGTTGATACACCCTGCCATTTGGAGACATGAATCTGAGACTTTGCACTCGGTCAATTTTAGCCTTAAACATGTCGCCTTGTACATTTTTTCTATAATTCTTACAGCATGGAGACTTTTCTTTTGATTTTAATCATCGTATTATATTATTTATGACTATTTTTTGGTACCGTTGAAAAACTAAACTTCGTTTTTTTTCCTGAATTTGTTGCTGTATACATAACAAAGGAAGTTTTAATTTCCTATACAGTTGAGGCATAAATGAAAGGGTGGAGAGTCGGTAAGCGTTCTTTCTTTCATTGCTTTTTTCCTTATTTTTAGCGTCAGTAAATTCAAAATGAATTAAAATTTAACTAAGAAAGATAAACCATCATTTTTTTTAAATTTGGCAAAATCCGAAAAGATAACTACAAACTTGCGTTTCCCGGGGTCGAACTCCCTACTGACAGCAAAAAATGGATTATTTACTGGCAAACGGCCCTTCTGTTTAACCCTCACAGCTAAACCGCGGATTAATGCAACAGTTGACTATATTGTATTTTGTTGTGAACGACTATTACCATAGGCTATATATAATTATAGTCTTATTTCTATAACAAAGATATCATTTTTCAAGAATAACAATATACATTTTCTGTGTTTTTCTTTTCCGTGTGATGAATTGAGTAACATTCATAAAATTTAATTTTACCTTCAGGTTATATTGATAACAATGCAATACTATTTGTAAACTTAATAGAAAATATTCCTTTTACTACTATTTAAATG